>OZ057412.1:99897955-101097955 GCA_964056705.1 Troilus luridus | reverse complement strand
CCCTATCCTAATTAAACCTGGATAGGCAAAATTTTGGGCATACACTGTAGCATTGTCCGATAAATCATAGCAGCATAAAGTGACGTTAAATGAACAAACAACAACAGAGTCAGTGTAAGTGTAACTTTGTTTTTCCGAAAATCCGCTTAATTTTATGAGAATGGTTAAACATACCTTGGGTATTTATTCCCCAAATATTTTTTCTTTAGGACTAATTATTATTTATTATACAATCCTCTACTATATTTTATGCTGATAATAATAACGCAAATTTTTAAGTCATGATTGAAGGGCCATTGTAGCTTAAAATTTACATAATAAATTATGTATCTGTATCTATAAGCTACGCTCATAAATATTGTATGCACTCAACTATCTCCTCTTTCCTTCAGTTATATTTTTCATCAACAGCTTAAAATGTATTGAATGTCTTCTCTGTCTTTCTCTATCCCTTATCTCATGTAGAGAAATTTCTTTTCAATATAATTCGAACCCCTTTCATTGAAAATAGAGTACAAATTGAAAAATAGAGGACTACTGAAGAGGAAACCGAGAAAGGAGTGAAATATGGGATGTGATCAAAGGCTTGAATCAGAGAACGAGCAAAAGCGATTTGAATAAAGGACTTTGACAGAGGAGTTGATAAAAAGGGACGGTGTTGATTACCGTAGAGGCAGCGATAAGTGGCTCGGGGATTAGCAAGGATAAATCCTCTTTACGGGATCGATTCCCGCCCCTGCACGAAGGGACGTAATGAGCCTTAGGTTGACGCAACTGTCGCGACCGCTGGAATGATAATAGCAAAGGTCTTGTAACGGAACGCTATCTCACCTCCTTGTTATAGTCTTTCTCATCTCCTTCGTTATTTTTCAGAGAAGAAACTTACGGCAAGTAACCTGTATTTTAGACTGGATCGATTTATTGTATTGCAAGAGTCGTTCAGGATCAAATGTCAATAAATCCGAAATTACAAAAAAATTATTATTTCACTAGATGAGTCAAGCTAAGCTTTAACTAACTTAAACTCCAGGCTAAGAACCAAGATAAACCATGAGAATTGAGGCAGGAAATTGTTGTTTGACAAAATTGCTTGAATATAATGTGAGATAGTTATTTATTTATTTTTTTTTTGGAGTCATTCGCAATTTAATCCAGTACGCCTCATTTATACAGTGGCTATTAAAAAAAAAAGGAAAGCAAATTTTCATATTGGGAAAGTATTTTAAAAATCACCAATAATTTTGTGTCTCTAAATGATATTTTAATGAGAAATTATCAGGAATATATCTATAGACCCGGTGAATAAGTGGTTAAGTCGAATTTCTTCCAAAATGAGTTTCTTGTACTTGAAGCTGTATCGTATTATTTTTGTAGTAATTGTCTGGGGCTAAGATTGAAGTCCAGGCATTGACCTGAATATCAGTTATTTTTATATTTTGCTTAAATTACAAATCTATTTTAAATAATAAACTAAGAGTATTGCACGATTATACTTCCTTTAGAACAGTTAACTCTCCTTGGACAAAATTTGACTTGACCACCCATCAGATATGTAGCTAGAAAAATATTCGTATTTCTTAATTTTTTTTTTATTAGTTATATTCAAAAATATAATAAACAATAGAAGACAAGCAAATTTCTAAATTAGAAAAATATTAAAAACATTACCAATATTTGTGTGTCTGTCTGTTGGACTATCTTCAAAGAAACTTCAGTGATAATGATCTGCAATAGTATGAAAACTTCATTTATTAATGTACAGTATTCTGCCTCGTGCCTAAATACAAACTAGATTTTGAGTTGATTCCACTTTTACGAAATCTTATATTAAAACTGTGAACTAATTTGAAACAGCTAACCCTCTTAGCGACACAGTTTTTTTAAACGTTATTAGTGCGTGAATTAGTTTAATTACAACTAATTAAGTGGGCTGACATATAAAAGAATCTTGGAAAATCCAGTATAAATTTCCCGGGAAAATAACTATTTTTAAACAACACCGAAGAATAAATTATTTAACTCGATTGGATAATTAAAAATGTCGGCCCAAGTAAAAGAATTAGCGAGTATTTCCACTGTTTTATTTATTCAAAGCACATACTGCCACATTCATCCTGTATGCAAAGCGCATCGCGAATGCAATGAACGCAGTAGCGGAAATATATTATTTTTGATTACTGCCGCCTTGCAGTATTACATAAAATAAAAATTAGTTATACAATCACGAAAATAATACCGTAATTTATGAGCGTTAATTGCTTAAAAAAATTATCTCTGATTTTATAATCATGATATAAATCACCAATAAGATGATGAATGAACTGTGAATGAGCTTTTATCGTAAAAATCGTCCGAAACTGGTGTAGTCTGCGTGTAGAGCGCTGAATTGTTGTACTGAATGCCCCAGGTTAAAATCCGGCTGTGACAGATAAAGTATTTGAACTGTTAACAGTCATATCTGGGCCCTATGGGATCTGTAGACCCTTCTTGGGCTCACCCACCTCTCAATGAGGGTATCGGTGAAAAAACCTTGCGGTTGAGAGTGCTTCCGGACAATTGACCTCCAAGTATAACCGTTCTCTTAGAAACAGTACTGTCTATTTACATGAATGGAATCCAAAAACCTCCATGCTTCATGACCCGTTGTAGTGGGTTGTAGCGTTACGGATACCATACAAATCACCGGAAACGGGACAAAATTAAAACTGAAATATTTGGAAAGGCATATTAAAGATAGGATACTATGGAACTTATAAAAGACACATTAAGAGGAGGAAAATATCTGACCCAACGAGCATGCTGCAATTTTAACCATTTTTAAAATATTTTTATATGGACTATTCTCACATTCAAATTTTTTATGATATATCTAATAAATTACTAGGTACCAGTTCCGCAGGTTGTCGCTTCGAGTAAAAGTCAACAAGTTTTAACTTGTCACCCGTTTCCATTTTAATATTCTCGAAAACAAAAACAATACTGAGTTTTAGTATGAAAAAAAGAGTGCAATTATGGGAAAGGTGTATTTTTCGGTTATCATCTATTCAAGAAACGAACGCTTGAAAAAACATTTGGAAATATAAATGATGATATAAACTAAAGAGTATGTGTAAGTCGGTTCTTTCAACTTCATACAGTTAATTACAATATACAGTAGTTATAAATATAAATAAGTTATTATAAATAAGTTATTTACAAATAACTTGTTTAAACTTAATAACTTATTTATATAAATAAGTAATTTAGTTATTATAAATAAGTTTTAGAAGCAATATAATCAAAATATAAAATGGAACTTAACGAAGAAATACATTAAGTCACAAGCGTTGAATTTACCTAAATCAAAATCTAAAAAAAACAGTTTCTACAAATTGTTAAAAGATCTGACAGCTTGGAACGGTTAGTTCTGGTATTTCCGATGGGTGCAATGGGTTCAATCATCTCAAGGTTTTTTATTTTTTATAGACAGGTTATACCCACGAAGGATTTATTAATAAAGCTTGCCATCGACCAGCAAGCAAAAAATAAAGATTTTATGCTGATTCATTCCATACTAACGCCGCCTGATGATTTTTTTTTTTAAGACAGTTTTTATTGAACTATAAATGGTTTGCTTTGATAAAGAGCAAGTGATCTTTTCCTCTCATTATGCACATAAGTTATAATTTCCCATTATATTGTTGTTGATTATTGTAAAATTATAAAATGAAGTTTCTTTCATGGATAAATGCGGATTGTTATTGCTTAAATTAAAAAGCGATTCTGAGGTTTATTACAGGCTTTGTAACTATTAGTTAAAACAAATTTAATGTGAACCGAATAAAACAGATTGTTACCTTCATTTGATGCTTTTTCGGTTAGCTTATAACTTTAACAATAATCTACTGTTAGTATGTGATAATTTACTAATAGTTAATTAGTTGTTGTAGTTATTTTTGTTAATTATTGGTTATTATTTTTCATTATATTTAAAGCAAATAAATGTACGGGATTACTTTTTTTTAGATTGCATTCATCCAAACTAAATATCTTCCTGCTATTTCCTTACCTTTTTGAATAATATTTCTGTGATACATAAATATTTTCTTAAAAAAACAAATAAATCGATTGGTATACTTTTTTATTATTATGGTACATGTTTATTATTATTATAGGGGACATAATGAAGACTTAGACATAAATCCATAGCTCAGAAATGTTTGTCGCCTCTTCGCTGTTCGGTAAACACTGTTCCTCCTAACAGACAGGTCTGGAAGCAAACAGTTTATAACTGTCTATTTTCAGATATTGTACGTTCTATGGGCGCGTGTGACGGAATGGATTGGCTATTACCAGCTTCTTCCTTCAATCGAAAAACTCCTAATAAACCCAGTGATATTTTCCTGTCGATTTTTTGACGTGTCGTTCACGTGTAATGGAGTCTATAAGGATACAAAATAGAAGATCGCTATCATACTTAACAGTATTTAAAATAATATATAAAATACAGAGTCAAATTATTTCCCGTTTGATATAATCTACATATACATAATTTAACTGATAGGTAGTTACATCTGAGGTAGAACTTTTTTTTCAGTATTCTGTCATCACATTATAATTATTAAGAATTGATCTGATATAATTAATAAATAGATTCATAACATCTGATTATCAAAGGCTTGGAGGAACTGTATGAGGTGTCCAGGATTAAAAGTGGATAATTCCAGATTTCAAAAGTTGATTTTTTCACATTTTTCGGTAGTTTAGTGAAGAAATTTATTATGTTCCCGAAAATTCAGGTACAGGACCGTATTAAAACCATGAGAAATAATTTTAACTTAATAAACTGCTAAAGTGTCGTGATGGACAACATTTTTGTAGATATCCACTTTTGATCCTAAAGCCTCATATTATATTTATCTTTTTACTGTATTTATTTTCTATTGTAGGCGAGACCTATTGAATTGTATTATTCATTAAGTTTGATAATTACTGTAGATATCAACATTTCTACAGTAGTTATATTTCTACATCTATTTCCATCATTAACCGTTTTCAGATTTTTTTTTCTCTTAAAGCTATGTCCACACAACTAGACCGTTGCTTGGACCAGGTCTCAGAGACGTGGTCTAAGCTTGTCTCGCTAGGCGGTTGGGGAGCCGCTCCTGAGACCAAAATCGCTGGTCTATATATTGTTTTCGCTGGTCAATAAGGTTTGTCCTGTCTATAGGCAAGCAAATGTCTCATAGTCTGGACTAGGCTTAAGATTTCCAAGGAGACTAATATCTTCACGGTTCTTTCAACACTTGCTGTTGTTATATTATAATTTTATAACTCTTACATAAATATTATATGTATATTTTTTAAGCGAGATATTCAAGTTTATTGCGAAATCAAAGCTTTAAAAAATAGATTTTTAATTTTTAAAAAAATATGTTGTAATTGGACCATTTACATTAAGATTTAGGCCACACTTAATTGTTTTTTTTCATTCAGTGGCAAGATTATGGGGATCGATCTTTAATTAATAAACTTCTTTAATGTTAAGTTAAGAAAATATTTTACAAGTTTAAACAATTTAGCCATATACCTCATATTCACATGGGACACTCATTTTTTTTTAATAGTTCTGAGAATATTTGTAATGATCGCATATTTTATTAGCATTTTTTTTATTATGCACACATCCGGTACCAGTTTCGCTGACACGAGCAGTAGTAATCGGTGGGAAACGTCATAAATGTTGTACATTGTAAGTGAAATAGTCCTGTAATAACCAAACACCTAAAACTACACCCTTAGAGCGGCTGCGCTACTTTTACGACCCCTAAGGTAATAAAGTACTTTCAGGGCAACAGTTTACCGTTTCCTTATTCGACACTTTACTATCTCCTGCCCTGCTATGGACGGCTAGGTCATTAGATGAAATGGCTATTTTTAAGCGAGTAATAACAAAATTCGATTTTTAACAAAATCATTATCGTATATTTCAGAATGTGTACTGCTTGTATTTTGAAATTGTATATTTTTTAAAAATTCTCCTAATAATTTAGGAAATCTATCTTATACACTCATTTCCTATCTTTAATACAAATTAAACATGTTTTACGTTTTATGGTTTTTATTTTTTATATATTTTAGAGCGTATATATGTCTCGCGTTCCAATCGGCTCTGGCTGCTAATTTATTTTAAGTTGTATCCTTTTTGATCTAGAGACCCTCCTGTAGCCCGCCCAGCCTCTATGAATTGGGCATCCAAAATGGGGAAAAGACGTTGTTGCGTGATTTCGGACAAATCACATCCCCCTGTACAACCATTTTCAACACAAGACTCATAATGGGTCGTAGCGGAACATTTTTTTGAAAAATTTATAATTTCAAGAATCAAATAAATATGATTATTGATTATGTATTGTAAGTTCTTATTTGTTTTATTATTTAGTTTTTAGTCATTGATTAGATTTTTTTGTGAACTGTAGTTTATTTTGTGGGATTAATTTTACGAGTAGTGTTTATTTAAAAATACACTGATTTAAACAACTTATCTACAATAATTTAAATAAAATCAATAAAACCAAATGATACTGTTATTCAATTCCTAACTTGCAAATATATTATTTGTTATCAATATAATTAAAAAAATGTTAATTATATCCTACTTATTTATTTATTTTCAACATAAATAACAATAAATCAAACCTTGATGAGGCCCGTGGCGATCTAAGGCTCAGAAACTTGGACCCGTCCTAAGGCTAATTCGCATGATGATGAGCGTATTTGAAGTTAAGATCCTGGGGAGTTATAGCGCTGTTCAGGATTCCTTAAGGTGGAGAAGGAGCGCCATAAAAAAAAATCGGAGACCTGTATCAGGAGCTCGATATAGTTGAAGTAATTAGGCTCGGGTTATTGGGCTGGACAGGTCACGTTGCAGGATTGGATGTGAGTGACATCCCAAAGGAATTGGTAGAAGAAAAGCCGGACCCAAGTAGGAGGGTTGGAAGGTCAAAAGTTGGATGGTGTGGCGGTTGTTCGAACCCTCCTCGATGTGAGAAATTAGGGAGATGCTGCGTTTTATAGGGACAGCTGGCGAAAGCATTTGATGGAGGCCAAGGATAATATAAAAGGACTTTTAATAAATTCACAATCCACTTCAATGCAAATCGTCAAATACAAAGGGAGATAGGATTCCAATTAAACATAGGGATAGAAACGCACAAGCAAAAAAAAAAACGTGCATAAATATGAGATTATATTTTAAGAAAATTTTTGATTCATCTTTTGTCAAACAAAACGTGTTTAGGCAATCCACACTATAATACAACGAATTCATAGCTTAAAGGTTTTCTCAACCAAATACAATAAATATCTACAAGTGTCTAGGTTCCAAAACAATGGTACTTTCTTTTGTAACATGTCAGAACTAAAATAATTGACATACTTTTATTATACAAACTACTATCTCTGTAAAAACGTTAGTGTTATTATCCAATGCGGAGATATAATGGAAAGTATCTCACTCATTTTATGATTTATTGAATGAGATCACTTATGGTTAGCAAATATAGATTTTTTCTTCAACTTCCACATTTACCTTGCTTTTATGTTGTTTTTTTTTAATTCATAATTCTTTAAGTCTTCAATAAAAAGTTTGAGACAAAGCTCCAGGTTTTCACCCCGATCAATGAACCGGACATATATGCTTCTATCTTTCTAATGAACTATAACTCCTATCAGAAATTTATTTCGTGATTCATAAACATTAATTAATAATTAATAGCATATTAATTGTATGTTTACATACATTTGTAGGTTAATGAATGGCCCTACTACATGCCCTACCCTTTGGTCAGTCCCACTATGCTTTTCAAACAGCCGCCCGAAGGTTTGGCACGGCGACTCTCTGCTACAGGGGCCCATACCAAATATAGATCCTAGCTTACTGATCCATAGCAGACATAATTCGTAGTCCCGGGCCGATATTTCATTGTCATGAGGATACTCGTAGAAAGGTCTGCTGAATTGTTCCCCTAGGAATAGCTGTGGAGCTAGTGTTAGGTGTAGCTAGCCGTTACCCATTTGGAACCTTCGTTCGCGGCGCCATGATGTTGGGTGACCCCTACAGTACGTGTTCCTTTAGCAATATATAACTTTAAGAAGTCCAAATTGTATGTATTTCTGGAATAGCTAAATATATGTAGCGTAAACGCTGTTATTGTTCAGAAGTCCTCATATATCCTGGATGCATTAGTTTTTTCGGATTCCAGATGAATAGAAATTCTAAATATATATCATTCTCCAAATATACTTTATTACGTTAGGTTATGTCAGTACTTGTAATGATGTTTTGATCCTGTGATGAAGAAGGACGAGATGGAGGAATATGATGGAGGATGGGCCCCCCACCTGTGAGGAAGTTGCGGCAATATTGCCGGCCAGGTGACGTATCGCCTTAATAAAGAGGCCTACGTCTTTATTAGAAAAAGCCCGGCTCAGGATGGGCTCAGCGGGGATTAAAACCTTCAATGAGGCAACTCCTACCAGGAGCGACCTCTCGGAGTATCCAGAGCATATTCACTCTGGGATTGGTTAATTGGTACTTGGCTGATAACTTCGAGCGGTTACTAATTGCCCTGGGTAATTAATTATGATAATTAATATTAATTGTAGGGTGGAAATTATCGGAAAGTATAATTGTGTTGGTAATGAATCATGTTATTGGTTCTTGAGGAAGCTTTTTGAATTCTTCTGGCCAAATTGGTTATTTTTATAATAAATTCTATAGATTATTATTTTATATTATAAAAAAAAAAAATAATGGGCCGCAGTAATTTAGTGCTATTCTTACCTTCCAAAAGATTTCCAGCATAACCCCATCCTCATCTCTCTCTAACAATGCAGAGCACTACAAGAGATCCTATCATTCCTATATACCTATTCTATAATCATGATTTAAAAAATATATATAAACCAAGGTTTAATTGTAGTTGACCATTTAAATATAGATAGATAGATATAGATATAAAATGCTCTTTATTATTAAATTATTTACAGTGGTTTCTTTTTAATTTTATTTACAACATTAGCAACCACAGCATGGTACTTTATCTGGAGTTTGATTGAACTACTAAATAACAACAAAACTAAAAAATAAATTAAATTTCTTTTTGACATTAATAATTAAATTCTGAAATTAAAAATTTTCTATAACGACCTGCATTACTTACAAAATTATATAAACCTATTAAATTCTCTCCATTCAGAATATCTATTAATTTTTGTTTTGAGATCAGCTCATGTTTTAAGAATTTTATTCTATACAATTTTAAGACAGGACACACTGCCAGGAAGTGAAAACTGTTTTCAATTTCATTCAAATTACACAGTGAGCATAGCTGTATATTTTGCGAATCAATTTCAGAAGGTTTGTAATTTAGATTCAGAAGTTCCCCTCTGCATTTCATAACTACGCTAATTTTTTTTTGTTACTTTCAAATATCTATGGTAATCTATTGTTTTATTTAATGAGCTATAGATACCGTGGTGTGTGCCCTCTGCTGCTTTTGCATGGCAAACTTGGATAAAATAATCTTTGTACAGCTCTAACATTTTGGACATTTCTCCCCCCAATCTTTAAACCATGACATGTTTTGTTTTATTATTTCTCTTGCTATAACTGTACATAGCCTATTTTCTTTATAATCTAATATTTTTAAAATATAATGGAATTGAATTTTTAATGTGTACATGTGTACTAATTTTCTATTCATTTCTAGGTACACAAAGTAATTTGGGGTATTAACCGGTAATTAAAAAAAAATTTTAATGAAATATCTTTCAACTTTTTTCTATTTGCTCATAGTATTTGTGGCCCCAAACTTGACATCCATAGGTTATGACATTTTTAATTGTTGACTCGAATACTTTAAATTTTGACTCTAATGGCACTTCTGGGTTATTGAACAGTTATCTCCACATCATATTAATCCCTACTTTTGCCTTACTTACTTTTTCTTTAATGTCATATTTCATTTTTAAGTTATTGCACATCACCACCCCTAGATATTTGTATGATTTCACACATTCAATTTGCTCATTATTTAGGAACCATTTCTCTTTTTTTGTGCACATTTTGCCTCTATTATTCTTCTTAAATACTATAGTTTTTGATTTGTCCATATTTACAAACAAATTCCATGTTTTACAATAGATTTCTAATTTGCCTCTCATGTACTGCAAACCAACCGGATTATCTGATATTAGGACAATATCGTCAGCATAAGCCAACATGTTCACTTAACTCCATTTAAATATCGTGGAGATGTAAATGATAGGAAATCTGGTAGGACCCGTATGTGGATAGATCACATTTCGGATCCTCGTCAGTGGAGGATAAACGAGATACAGAAAATATAAAGATAAAATTATTGGAATAAAAAAGACACACAAACAAAATAAATAGGGGTCAATGTATTGTAGTGGTTAGTATAACAAGCTGTTATGCCTAAAGGTCTCGGATTCACCGCCCGGTAGGATGCCTTAGATTTTTTTTAAAGGGAGTGTAAATCCTGGGATATGCCATCCTTCGGATTCTGAGAAGGCAATATATAAAAACACTAAAGTTATTTAGATTTATATATAATTTAAACCAATTAATTTTTCAATGTATATTTAGAGAAATTCACTGCCTTACTTAATAGATATACCGAAATTAAAATAATTTAGAAGTCAACAAATTTAGAAGTTTTTATTGTTTTTTGTACTCCTACATTACTTTTTTCCTTTGTTTCTTAGCTGTGTTTACATCTGAGGGGAGGAAACTTAGGTAACTATTAAACATATTATTTCGGCTTTTGATACCCTAACAAATCTAATAATTGATATGATATGATATTAATGATATATTTGATATGATTAACCATATCTTGTTGTTCTTGGTAATAAATTATATCACAATATGTTTTGTATAATTTTGGAAAAATTAGGATTAACTGTAAACATATTTTCTAACATAAACAGTGGATGAAGGTAATTGAGAGTTATTCAATATTTATGAGCTTGGCGATTGTGCTATATAATAATTCCTAGTTATATTTTTGTGTCTGTATGTGAATTAAATGGTATTCCATTGTAACTATTTTTTTCTTTATGTATTTCAAGGTGGTAGGTGACTGTTGTGTGATATGTACATTTTTTTTTGTAATCATGTTAGGCTCGTACTATCTTACGAGTAGGTTAAACTGCTTTACTCACCCGATCCTTGTGGATTGGTCATTAAATATTAACAGAACGGTTATTAGAGACACCCCGGCGAGCAAAACAACCCACCATCGACCGCTCCGTCAGACCCTATAAAAATTCAATTTTTCTCCCATTTGCCAAGAAAGAGGAGAACAGATCCTGAGAAAGGCTCGCTAACGACTCCCCCAGGACACACTCGAGGCTAATTGTCTCCTATTCACTAAAACGGCCGACTAAATTGTCACTAACCCTTAACCCCCTTCCATTGTGAGCATCTAGCCTTGTTAGAGCATTCTGCTCCTTTGGAAAGGACTCTTTTCCCCTTTTTCTCTTGTAGATTGTTTAACGACTTCACGCCATGGTGGCCTGAGCGGCCCGTGTGTTTGCAAACAGTCCCAGGGGCATTGTTTTGCTTTTAAGGACGTCTGAAATGTTTAGCAGATCCTTGTCTTTGCCTATTTGATGGGAGTTTTATACTTTATGAATGTAGTAGTTATACGCTTTATATATAAGAACGTCACATCTCCTTATATTCTGTTTTAGTAATCTCCCTTACACTCATTAATATATCATTACTCATTACTATCTCAAAACAGAAAGGTAGGGGTTAATATTCCAAATTCATTGCTATCATATAAAAGGGAAAGATTCCATGGTGACATGCAATAATGACCACTAACATATAGACAAAGTTTAGGCATAGACTTATTATTTAAAAAATGAAGTCTATGCCTGAACTATTACTTGCAAGGATTATTTACGAATTAACTTTTTTTTCATGTTTAATTGAATATAGCTCTAGCTATGGGCTACACTAAGTCATCGAATTCCTTTCGTATCCACTCCTTACTATCCAAAATCTTTCGCAAAATCCTCAACGCCTCTCACGAATAAAATCATCCATAATGTTCTTAAAGTCCCATTTGTTGCTGATTAGGCCCGAACTCAGTATTAATCCTTTCATGAAAGACTTTATTCTCCCTCAAACCCACTAGTTTCAAATCTAGCTACTTCTTCCATTCCTGATAATCCTCCTAGGCGTCGAAAAAGATGGCGGCCTTGTGATCTTCTAAGTTGAATTTGTTTTTGAGTACTACCAGTAGTAGGTTTTTCCACTTCCTTTATATAATGTCATTATATACCATTCATTCTATTTACTAGATGAATTAATATAATAAAGTTTTAAATTTCAATATTATTATAATTTTGCCTCTAAGGTCCTGCAAGAACCCAAGTCTCCACCACCACAGCCAACCAATGTCTGAGATCCTGCGCTATTTTCATCAAGTTTTGGACACCTAGAAGCTTCAAGTCTTCCTCGAAATCATCTAGCCATCTGATCCGAGGGCGTCCTCTGCTTCGTTCGCTGTCTAGTTTCTCATAGAGCATTTTCTTTGATTTACTGTGGTATGACATTCTTTCCAAATGTACCATCCATCTAATTCTGGCTTTCTTTATCAACGTCACCTCGTCAGCCCCCCCCCCCCTCCAAACCCCATTTTAGTCACTCCGCCCCATATTCTTCTTAATATTTTCCCTTCCTATGAGTTGACCATAAGTTCTGATTTTTGGGCCAGGGGCCTTGCTCGCACCCATACATGACTGCCGGTCTTACTATGGTTTTGAGTATTTGTATTTGTGTTCTTTTAGAGAGCGATTTAAACTGCAACACGCTTTCTAATGAAGAGTAACAGTTATTTCCTGCTGTTATTCTGGCGTTTATTTCGCTCTCTATTTTGTTATCAACTGTAACCACACTTTCCAGGTACTTGGATTGGGTTACAGCTCTAAAACTGTAAACTTCGATAAGTAAATTTTAAAAAAACAAAAAAGCTTTACCGGCATACTCAGCTATCTCCCTACTTGATACGCCCGTGGTTAGGGGTGGTTACAAACAGTGAGAACTAGCAGATTATAATTGTTTACTGTTAATTTAAATTTTTTTTTATTGTAATCCCATTTAAAATTTATAGTTATTAAATACAGTTTATAAATAAGAAACATTCGTTATCAAAGAAAGAGTTTAAATATCTAACAGTAAATTCTAAAGGGATAGGATATAATTGTATGTATTGTTTTTGATCCCCCGTTTAGTCCGTCAGTTGGTTATATTCCTATACAAATTAAACATTAAGTGATTAATAAAACGCTATTATTAAATGTAAACAAAACTATATTTCGTTTGATGTGTATATCAAATGTTTCAAAATGTACTGCTGTAAATATCATGATTTTTTTTAATGTTTAAGGAGGATTGGAGTAATGGTAGAGTGGTTATTGTTCTAAGCACACCGAAATAATAACAAAAGTCACTTCTGACTTTTCCTAATGCTGGAATACAGTACAACTCTTTTTAGATTTATAATTTATTATGCATTATTGTTTTTCCTTCTTTTTTTTTCCTTTCTAAGTAACCCTTTGAAAGGACCGTTTATTGTTTTTCCTTATGAAATATTTAGTGATTTAACTCTTATGTTTCTTACTTAACTTACTAGCCTAATCGTTTTATATAAAAGCGCAGATTTGTTATTTTACTGTAACGAACCTGATTAAATTTTTTGTCTCTCCTTTAGATCTTTAGCGGACTTCAATCCTTTATAAATTTTATCTTCCCAATCACTTCCTTGTCAATTTATGTTATTAGACAGGATTAAACGTTTAGGTCTACTAATTATCGGAATCTCGTTTTAGCCTAACGCAGGGGGCCTGCTTTTTCGTTCGATACGATTTCGGTAATTACTCCTCGATACTCATTAAGGCCATTAGAAGGATTAATCTTCTGAAAAAAACCCACTTTTTAACATGGGATGGTAGGGCGAAGCATTAGCCTCCTTCCCCTCACCTCTTGGATAAGAAAAATCGGAAAAACTTTAATATTAAAACTTTCTAGAGGGTCGGGGAAATTCCCCGCCCGAATTTTCCTTTTCCCATCTATTTTTCTTATGAGAAAATTTAACTAATGCAAAAAATCCCGATGATCGTCAATATTATGATTGAGTTTCTTTTAGTAAAAGTATGCATTTTGTAAAATTTCGTAATGTTGTTTGTTGCGATTAGTTGACAAACAAAAAACATTTATTGTACGGGACTATTTAACAGCTATTAAGGAGACTATTCAACTTAACTGCACTGAAATATACGATAATAGAAATATTTCATTTTGGTAGTTTATTATATTATTTTTTAAAATTTTTAAAAACATTATAATTATTAAGTCAAGTATTAAGACAATGTTGTATGTTTGATTCGCTCACAGCAGTTTCCATTTTTCCAACATTCTTCTTGTTGTTATCCCATTTATGCTGTTTTTGGATATCTATAAACTAATATTTTTAGAAAAAAGATTTGTCCAGGCGGGGATTCGAAGCCGAGTCCATAAAAACAAAAATCAATTTATTGATTTGTCTGCCCGTGTAACTAGCCAGGTGGCTCAGTTGGTTAGAGCTTTGCCGTAGAGAACGCAGCAGACCCGGGTTCGAGTCCCGACCTGTACAAATCTTTTCGCTTCAAAATAAAAATACATATTTAAAAATGATCACTACCATAAGAATAATAAATATAAAATTAATATTTTCCTAATTCCCATATTCTGCTAAAATAAAAATAAAAACAGTACTACTTCAACCCACTTTTATTTACAATAGTCTAACTTACCATTTTTTTGTTTTTGTTTCAGGTATGAACGGAAAGAAGTTATATGAAGTTATTAAAAAAGAAGGTATTGCAATTTTTTAAATAATATTTTTTAAATAAAAGTAAATTAAGAAATCTTGAGGTGTTCTTATCAATAGTATTTTTATTATTATGTTATATTATTTGATATCAATTAAAGACGCGAATTAAGCCTCATTAATACTTGTACAATTGGCTTATATATCTCTCCATTATATAAAAAAGTTCCTAGTGATGTAATATTTTATCGGCGTTGCCTAGCAACGTATCGATGAGCTTCTTGTGGCTTAGTTTTTTGTTGTGCATCATATAAATTATAAATAATATTATTTTAAATACTGTTTTGAAGAGTGATAAAGATATATTTACCTATTCCTTTTATCGTCATAACACCGAAAAAACAGCGATTTTTTATTTGCTTCACTTAATAAATACTAATACGATACAAGAGGTAATTATGCCAATTGAAATTACTACTCTTGAATTACCCATCACTTGATTTTATTGAGATACATTTTCGAGCCAAATTGTTTTTCAAAACGTATTACAAAAGGTAAAGATTAAGTCGGTTAAGATGTAAGATCCGGTTAAGATAAGCTGGGAACCTGCGGAGTAAGTATCTAATATATTTATTTATATTTCTGGTTGTAATCCCTGAATTCTGATCCACTGCAAACTTGTTACAATACTACGAACCCTGTCTTAGAGACCCGCCGTCTTTCATACCTCAGATCCTTCGAGTCATTTCTAAAGAATACTTTCCTCCGTATTGAAGAACACTTTGAGTTACCTAAGCCGCTCAAAGGAATAGCTTGTTGACTTAATAAGAAAGCTAGTGCACAATAGAGCTCCCCACCTCGCACTGAACAACCCACTCACCATCCGTAGCTATCCTCCTTGGACTTTCCTCTGTCAAAAGGATTTCAATAGCAACTCTAGTTTCGCTTACTGAACCTTTTGAGAACTTTCTCAGAATCTTACTTTTTATTTATTATTATAATTTTTGTATCTGTTTTATATTTTATCATGATAATTGTTCCATTGGAGCAATAGTTCTGTGTTAAAATATATGTTTCTAAATTCATTTTGTGAATGAAACTTTTATTAAATTTCCTTCTGTGGTAATTACCAAAAAAGAAAGATTAAATATTCCTCTTAAATTGTATTTTCTTCAAGTGCCATTATATTCCCATTTTTTTAAATATTATCTTATTCTTATAATATAATATCTGCTTATTCTATAGTATTTAATTTTTTTTATGATCAGTTTATATTTTATCATGATATATTTTATTACTATAATAATCTTTCATGAGAAGCGAGGGATGGTTGACTGGATGATAGATGTATATGTCTTCCTTACATATAATAATCTTTGTTTGAAATAGACGTGTCCAAATATATTTATTTCTCGTATCTTTTTTTTCCTACTTTCCTTCTTTTTCATTACCTTTAAGATTATTAAATACTCCTCTTAAATTACTTAAATTTTCTTTATAAGCCTTTATAGTCTGTTTGCAGCCGGAGATGGATCATATTTAATCTAGGACCCTCACCCAGCCACTATAAAATATTATAAAAATAGGCTACCCAAAATAAGGGGAAAAGGGGGTTGAGCGTGATCTAAGACAAGTCACCTCCTTGCAGAACCGTTGTCCAGATACTGAACCCCAGACCCACTCACGGGTTGTAGTGGTACAGTTTTTTTTTCATAAGCCTTTATATTCTTATTTTTGTTTGTACAATTTTATCATGTCTACTTATTCTTTCAATAGTTTACATTATATCAAGATAAATTGTATTGCTGTAATAATTTTGTTTTGGAAATAGACGTTACAAAATTAATTTTTTTCATTTATTTTTTTATTTTTGTCTTTTTTGTCTATCCTTACAATATTGATTATAACTTTCTATTATTTTGGTATCTTGTTTTTTAGCCTAAATTATAGAGACCCTTCACTAGTTCGGAAATGTATATTAAACATTTTATTAAATTACCGAGTTCTTTATTTCTGACTCCATTTTTTACATTCCTGCTAAAAATATTATTTTTGTGATACAGTTGTTTGTTTGTTTGTTCATTTAACGGCACTTTATGCTGCTATGGCTAATCGGACGATGCTACAGTGGGAGCTCTAAATTTTGCCTACCCAGGTTTAATTAGGATAGGGATTTTTAACGAGTACCTGACATCGTACAGGCTCGGGACCCCCGTTTAACGTCCCTTCCGAAGGACGGCGTAACTAAGGATTTTTACTCCCTTAAAAAAATCCTAGGGCCACCTGCCCTTCGGCGGTACATATACTAAAATTGGAACGAATTGATACAGTTGTTATAAATAACTTGAATTTTACAATTGAAGGTAAAAAAAAAAATCAATAAATATCACCAATTTATGGAGATTCGAAATTTAACTCAAGGGTTCTAATGACCTTTATTACATTACAAATAATTAAAAGTATATGTCATAATTAGAATGTAATAGAAAACATTTAAAAAACAAAGCCTTGAATCTCTTCGATACTAGAAATAACTAGCCAGTCAACTTTTCGCTAATTGAGGTGTCATCAAACATACAGTAAAATCACATCAAAGAAGACAAAGTGCAGCACATCTCATATCATCAGTGCAATCAGACTCATCAAATAGAGACCGCACTTTTCCTCAAACACATTACACAAAGAACTTCTAAAAATGATTTTCTTTTGGTGTATGACCTGGTGTTGCCTGAATTAGTGAAACGTTTTATTATAATTTATAATAATTATAATTACTTATATAGTTATTATTATGCTTTATAATAATTTATTTAAATGGAAATTAGTTGACTTGATAATTTTATGACAACTCAGGCGTTAGTTGAAATTCGACCGACTCAATCCCCCGCCAGCCCTGAAGATGGCCTACATCTTAGGTCGAAACGATGGGACAATAAATTAAGTTTTGCTTATTTTGTGTACTCTTTGACTGCATCCCCCTTGCGCCCTAACCATCAATATTAATAATTTATATATCTTTTTGAGTTTTTGATTATTTTAATTGATTATATGCCTGATTATTTTTAGAAAAAATTTAAAGGTATTATTTTATGAAAAAATATTTTTTATCTATTCCTAAGGGAGAATTTCACATTGAGAATCATCGTGATTTAAACCGTATTAACAAATGCTGAATTTGCGTTAATGTAATTAATGATTAGAAATGTTGAAGATTAATCAAGAGAATTGCAATTTAAAATATGACATAACTACTCAGAATTCAACCTGTATAGATGGTCCAATAATTGGTTTACTCGCTTTGAAAATATTATTTAACGCATGTATTTATTCTTACATCAATCCTTAACGATACACAAAAACGAAACGAAATCGACCTCATGCATATTCTATTTTTTTTTTTCAAAGTTTTCAAATATGTCAGCATTAATCAGACATGAGCTATAGCCCAGGCCATAGATCGGGACCTTAACTCAGAATAATATCTTTTAGGTTGACTGCCACACGCGACCATCCCAGTATACTCTTCCTGTGTAACTTATTAACTGCGTGTCCTATCTCTCTAGGATCGCCAACCAATTTCTTATCACGACCTTCACATCGATCTGTTATTATGCCTTAATTAATTTAACGACTACTGGTCGATCTTTATTATTGTTAATATGTATCACTAAATATTTTAAAGTATATTTTTATTATAGAATTGAACATTATATTTCCGAGTGAATATTAATTTCTCATTTCGTAATATTACATGAAGCAATATATAATGTCACTTTTCCATTCTTAAGGATATCTGAAGAACATATGGGTAAAAATATTTATTTGTTGAATTGTTTATTCATTTTATTTATCCCCTAGACCTTTATTTTTATTTATTTATTTTGCCTTGACATCTTAAGGCTGATATTTTATAAGATCGTCATTACTAAATCAACTTTTTTGTTCCATTATTTTAGAAACTTAAGGCTCTGTTTTGGGATTTTTCCTATTGTTACCTATCATTATTATTAATATTGTTATTCATTAGAAACTGAATTCATAGTTGTTGTGTTTTAATACTCTATATTAAACCATTATTTGCGTTTCAGCAAAACGCGTTTAAAAATTGTATCTGATAAAACATTTGAATAAGTCTATTATTATTTCTTAAAGATTTTATTATACGTCTCATAACTTTAGGGTATGGTCATGTTCCTACGAAAAGGCATTAATAAATTGCCATTCCATTATTAAATATGTAATACCAATTGGCACAGAAATTTTTTTTTAAATATATTAATTATGTATGTAGGAAAGAAATTCGTTGACTGGTAGGTACTAATGCAGGATGGAAATAGTTGGGGGTGCAGTCAAAAAAACACATCAAATAAGTTGAAACATATTATATTATATATATAATATTGTATATATATATATATATATATATATATAATATTATATATAATATTATATATATATATATATATTTTATATTATATATAATATAAAATATATATGTATATATAATATAATAGGTTTCAACATATTTGCTGTGTTTTTTTGACTGCACCCTCAACTATTTCCATCCTATATTAATTATGTACTTTGAATATTTACTTTCTCTTGTTTATCTACCCCATTAATTAAAAATACTGGTTATTTAAAAAAAATATTTGAATTTTCTACCATTAACTGCCCAATAAAAAAAATATTAGATTTATTCTTGACGTCTCTTTTTTTAGAATAATAAACCAAGAATAATTATCTTGTCTGGGGTTAATGAAAGGAAAACATCCGAAGTCCGGAAATAAAGTGCGTAAATGTTTAATGAATTTCAGTTCTGTAAATAAACTAGTAAATGTTTTTGAAAAATCATTTTTCGAGTTTGTTAATATATTATTTTATGATTTATTTATTTTTTATTGATCGTTTGGGATAATTACTTTTATCCATGTATTCTGTTTTATGTAGTAAATAATTACCTGTTATTTTCGTGATTCATATTATTTTCTTGAAGAGTTATCTATTATTATTCGATATTTCTTTATCAGTATCGATAAAAGAAGTTTTAAATAATAATCTCTGAAGAAGACCTGGAATGTGGGACGAAACATCGATTTATATTAAATAGTTTACCTATAGTTTATTTAAAGATTGTTTTTTTAACTACTAAAAACTTTCTTATCCGATAATCATTACATCTATACATATTATAAAACGAAATCCTCAGCCGCGTTCGCGGTAAACTCAATAAATACTGCACGTATTTTCATGCGGTTTTCACCAATAGATAGAGTGATTCACTAGGAAGGTTTAGGTATATAGTTTGTCGAGGTTTTGTGTAAATGGGTAGTAATACAACGATAATTGTCGGAAATGTTGGAAAAAGTAAGGCCTCCTGGGAGGTTTCATCGAAGACGCTGCCTAATATCTTTTAACTACCTATCTATCTATCTATACATATTATAAAACAAAGCCCTCGGCCGCGTTTGTTCGTGGTAAACTCAATAACTACTGTACGGATTTTCATGCGTTTTTCACCGATAGATAGTAGAGTGATACACCAGGAAGGCATAGGTATGTAATTTGTCGAGGTTTTGTTGATCCCTTTGTTATATAACGAAACTATGCATTGTGGAATATTCCTATTTTATAGAATTACAAAAAAGTCATTGATTGCATATATCTATCTTTTAAGGAAAGCTTACTATACCTATTTTATCTTCTAAAAAATTGATAACCTACAATGCGGTATTTGGAAAGCTATTTAGATGAGCACATTATTAATCCTTATCAACTTATATACTTTAGTTACCTTAATTATTTTATGCGTATTATTAGAATATTTTATACCATAAGATATGAATGAGTATCTTATGGGTTATCGCAAAAACTTAACGCGCAAGAAAATAAATTCGTATATAAAGAGATATTTTGTTTTGTTTTTATGTTTATAATATCTGCATAATAAAATACATTAGACAGAAAAAAGATGTGGACATAATATGCGTTATTACCTGTGCAAAGCCCGGGCGGATCGCTAGTACTCAATAAAATTGTTAGCAACCTTTGAAAGCCCTAATGTATCTTCTTCGTTTTCTGATAATAATGAGAAAATATTTTAATGGTTTGGAACTTCTTTTACTCCAGAATACTTATGAATGAATATCTACAACCTTAGGGGTTTTTATGTTGGCTACAAATGTACGTATACCATGTGGCGTAATTTCATTTAAAGAAACCACAGCAGTATTAGCAGAAATCTTTTTTTACTATACATTTTAATATTCGGTATTTTTCAATAACTTAATTCTTCGATTTCCTAATGCTAAGGAGTTATACCGGTGGGTTAGAATCGAGTACAAATGAATACATTTTATTTTTATTCTTGGATATGTCTATTTATAATTACCTCTACCTGTATGTCTTCCGATTGTATACTAAGGTACCTGTATGTTTAATATTTCTATGATTAGTACTATACTTATTGTACTCCCATGTGTATTACTCTGTAGTGCTCTCTATTACTACATCTACAGCCCCGGTGAATAAGTGGTTAGTTCGAAATTTTGCCAAAATGAATTTCTTATTGTTAGAGAAGTGGAATCTTGTTACTTTCGTAGTGAATAAGGCTAAGTCAGGGATTGGTATGAAATGGAGTTATGGCTTCTAGTACAACTTCGAAAATGACTGGGTTCCGCTCGCTTCAATACAGTTACTCTCTCTGGATAAAATTCGACTTAACTACTCATCCACCTGGGCTGCAGATGTTATGTTTTTGAAATGTTCATATGATGTTCAATGTTGCAAAGATAGTTTTGAATTGGCTTTAGTAATACAATCGAATAAACTTTTATTTCACATTTTTGTGAAGAATAAACCTAGGGCAATTTTGTAATATTTTATATTACGAATCCTATCATTAAATCAAGCTGAGTTTCTTATTCTTTTACATACATAATTTGTCAACTGCATTGCATCTACATTCACTGGGTATTAAGGCAACCTTGGTTTTCAGGGTGTTAGCAATGCCATTTCAGCATTTCACCATCCATTCTATGGATACGGATTACTCAAAATTTTCTCCAAAGCTTCCCCTTATGCGGACACCCCTGTCCCTACGAAATCCTCGGCTGTCGCACGGATCAACCCCCATTAAGGGCGGGGCTTATTTACACCATCAATATCCAGGGCAGATCTCTGTGACTGTTCCTCGACATGAGTACTTAGACACGAGGGCTCTCCCCTCGCAGATGTTGAATAATGACTCGGAAGCTGGTTCCATTTGATTGACACCCCGAGGGACTTGCAATTAGGAGATCCCTAGGCCGCCCTTCTTCCATCTCCTATTCTACCTCTAGATCGTCCTTGCTTCTTCCGTATCATGTTCCATACTGACCGTCCTTATTTGCTTCAGGTTGCTTTCATCCGAACTCCGTCTTTTAATCAGTTCCCTCCTCCGCATTTTCTAATTAAAGTCCTCAGCACTGTAGCAAAGAGAGAGAAGAGAGGATCCGTTCCCAGCAGTTAATAATGGTACAATGATCCGGTTGTTGAATCCAATCTAAGGGGCTTGCTTTGTGTTGGAATTACTCTTGATGGAAATATTTACTTTAAAGTGCTAAGCATTCTATTATTGGTCTCTTGAATGTCGTGTGTGAGAGAAACCTTGACAAGATGGGAGTTTTTTAATTTAATAAAATCATAAAATATTTGTATCTCAAATATAATACAGAATACCAAAATTAATTCCTAAAAACTCCTGTATCACTATAACCCACGAAAGATTATGGGACAGGGAGATCTCGATGTTCTAGACTTTTAATTCCTATTTAAAACCTGCAATTTGGCCCGATGTTTGCATTGTTTGTCTGTTTATATAACGTCACTTTATGCTGCTATGGCTAACCGGACGATGCTACAGTGGGATATCCAAATTTTGCCTATCCAGGTTTAATTAGGATAGGGATTTTAAACGACTACCTGACATCGTACAGGCTCAGGACACCCGTTCCGAAGGACGGCATAACCAATATAATAAAATATTAAATAAAAACAATCTCCAATCGATCCATTTTCTCCTTGTTGATATAAAATTTGATTAAATCTTTACAACTTGAAAGGCAAAGTTATAACGCAGTTCGCGATTTACCTATTTTTATTTGATTCTCAATGATTACGTGAAATAGTGCCTTTACAGCTTGAAAAAGTCCGGGCTATTTCACGTGGAAGAGGAGCTTACTTTAAGCCGAAAAATCCATGGATTGAATGGTCAGAATTCTGTGTCCGTGATATATGGTGTAAGTACAAAATTTAACCAAAGCTATTATATATACGTATACCTGCACCCCGTAAGTTTTCGGTTATAACGTCGAAGAGTAATAAGAACCAAAACAGTTGTAAAGTACGGCTCAAATGTTTCGCCCTAACTTTTTAATAATTCTTTTCCCCAAGGGCGCTAGACAACACAAAAGTTGATTTACAGCGTAAACCTGATTGATACACATCAAAACGTTCTACGTTAACATTGAATAAATAAACTAATCGGCACATTGACTCAAGACGATGATAGTTACAATTTTTATTTAAACTGCAAAGCAGTTTACAGTTACGATTTTCATTCAATATGCCAATTTTCCGAGCTAAAATGAATATAAAATATATACTTTCTTTATTGCACAATTCCAGGAAATGGTCTCAGAAGATCTGGTACTTATAAACTATGCAAATTTCGATAATATGTTTTACAAAAATTATCTCGAACAAAACAGTTTATTCAATAAAATACTTGTGTTAACAATTGTTACGAATGGTGTTCCTCCTAAGTAGCCATAATATCATTATTTCGAGTTAGCAACTTTCTCGGAAGAAGCCCTTTGAACTTGTTAACAATTCACTGAGTTAACTTCCACTGCCTCATTCTTTATTTGCTCGTTAAAATAATTTCTTCTTTGACGTCTGTTTGTTCTAGAGGGAAATGTGGGTCGCCGGTATCTTCTCTCATTTCGAACATATTTCCGCAACAAGGAACTGTATAAAGCGTAAAATTATTTTATATTCTGTAGTTGTTCCTTACTGTGGAGTGAGTGATAAACTTAAACTTGTGTTAATGTTCGGAGGAAAACGAAGGGCAATTATATTTTCTTATAATATGGTTATGTATTTGAGGTTTGTCCGGAATTGAACATTTATTAACTGACGTTTATAGTAAACATAATATCATTCAAAGTTAATTAATTGAAGATCATTGAAATGATTCAATGGATGTTACATAATCTGTCCCTATTCCTCGCTATCTTTTTTTTTTTTTTTGTTTATTTATAAATCCTTCATATTTCAATAAATTAATTTCAAAATAATTTCTACGAATTGCACATACAAAAAATACACGGTAATATACTAATTTTACTTACCCGTGATGAACTTTTTTGCGTTTTGTTTGAAGAATTACATCGTAACATGATCAACAAGAAAAGAACGAGTTTGGTCTATTAAAGTAACCAGTGTTTGTTAAATAAATAAATTAAGAACAAATTAAGTTTCGTAATTGTAATTAAAATTGGTGCTTAAGATACTTCTTGAACCCAAATTAATAAATATTCCGATAACCAGGGCTCATTATAATCCTGTAATGAAACAGGACCTTTTTTTTTGTAGGCTTTAAATGCCTACGTTATCCAGAGTTAAATTATGTTTGATGGAGAACAGTTTTTCTTCAATACTTTAACCTTTGAGTCAAGGATTTAATTTAATTTTTAATTATTAGTTATTCTCTTGTCGAAAGGCTTATATTCAACTTTAAAAACATATTGAATATGAAATTTAATGTTTCCAAGTACTCTTTGACATGTATAATCGAATATATGAGGTGTTCTGTATCAATAGCGAATAATTCTAATTATTAATTAGTTATTCTTATTATAATTATATTTTTTCTAAATTTTCGTTAGTTTAGTCTAGCAATTTTGTCTAACACGACACTTTGCCGTTTCTCCGATTATTTCTGCCAGTCCGATAATGAACCTGAAGTTTTGTAAGCTTTAAGCATTCCTTGACTGAAGTATGAATAGTTATGTTTTGGAATTTGGAGTTACCCGCTGTTGTTCCTGAATGCTTCATACACACCCCTTTAGGGACATATGAATTAAAAGAAAAAAAATGTTTCATAGAAATCTTTAAATAAAAAAGTTCATATGTTATAAAAATTATTATATCGGACAAAAAAAAAAAAAAAAGCCTGTAATAGTTACTACAACTGATGAGGTTTAATGGGTTTAGTATATATTAAAGAGTGTTGCTAGGACGACGGTTCAATAGATCTCACTCGACCACCAGATTTTCCCCCAATCGAGTGCAACCACTTTCTAGAGGCTGGGTGAGCCCAAGGAGAGTAATCAGATCTAGGACCAGGGAGTTTCATACCGAAACTATTAAAAGATTAAATAATATCCCGGGCTAAAATTGTTATTACTACGACTAAGTTCCTAATTTTGTATCCTAACATAAATAGAAGGCATTTATATCAAATTTAATAAGAAGGAATGTTAACAGATATATGAGATAAACAAACTCAGGATTAATTATATTTCTATTTTGTTCACTTTACGAGATACGTTATAACCTTATAGGAAGTAATTTGTATGTGTCTCTGGAAAATATTATTAAAAACTTTAGATTCCTCGGGTCTGTTCATTACAACAAAATTCTTGGAGGGCGGAAATTAAATCTAAAAATTTATCCGTGTGTATAGGGGGGGGTGCACCCCCTCCTCAGTGGAATATTCCAATTACGGTATAGAGGGGTGGTCGGGCGGCGGCGGTATAAACTCTTCCAGGCCGCCACTTATCCCCTTATACATTATGAAGGCTCCCCTCCCGGAGACACACGGTATAAATTACAAATGAGCCTTCGCCTCTGGGCTGGCCACTCCGCCCCATGTCCCTACTACAGTCAGTGAGTCCCAAAGTGTTGTGGAAGGCAGTATGTTTAATGGCTTTGTGTTTTGGAAGTGTTAAGGAACAAAGAAGGGTGAATATCTCTTTCCCATTTTCATCGTATGAAACTTTTCGCACAACAAACTGGTTTCGTATTATTATTGGTATCAGTTCCTCAGGTCGCCGCTATGGCAAAAAATACATCCAGATCTAAACTTGGATATTATGTTGGAGAGGATTTTCTAAGTTTAGTTAGAAAGTATAGTTTCCGATACTAAACTATACTAGAGGTCATTATGAATGGTTAGTTTTGAATTTAAGATTTTTGAGATAATATACAATGTTGTAGAGGATACTTTAGGACTTGGCCCAGTGCGGAGATGCGACATTCAACTCTAATGTCCCCAAATTGAAAAACAATAATGCTTTTACTAATAAAAATGTCCGCCCTTTAGGAACAGTGCGAGCATTTTTTTATACGGTTTTATCTTCTCAATAATCATCACAAAAAATCTAAATATTTAAAAATTGTCAAGCAACTAAATTAATTATTTTTTGGATTACTTTATTTTACTTAACTTTTCATTCGTTTATTTTTCAATGTACTCGAAATTAATGATAACCCTGTTTAAGTGTGAAAAAAGCGTGTGTGGGAAATTCATGTATTTCGCTAATCATTTCATTAAGAAATAGATGTTTCGATAAACATTTCGGAGTATAAATGATGGTATAACCTAAACAGAATGTGGAAGTCAATTATTCAATTCAGTAATATTTCCTATATACAGTTAATTAGAAAATTATTTTTATTTTCCAGAGTTAATAGTTAATTGTCAAAACTTGTAACTTAACTCTAATCGGCAACCTTCGGGACTGATACCTTATTATTATAATATTTATGTTTGTAGAACTGGGGAGTTCAGCGTTTAGACCACTAAGGTGTTACCGATCAGAAATTCCCGGGTTCGATACCGATGGTGACAAATAAATTACCTATTCAGTCAATACCTTTCTGTTGTTCTTGTTGAATCTGCAGACCCTCCTGGGGCTCTCTAAGCCTCTTTAAAATGGATACCCTTAATTTGGGAAAAAATCTGACGATTGAGCCTAATCTCTGATAAATCACCTCCCTTCACAGCTCTTGTCCTTGAAATAGTATAGTCTCTATCAATACGCTTTATGGGTTGTATTGATCTAGGTTAACATTGGTAGTTATTAATTTAACGTTCTTTTAAAACTCACAATTATCATTCTAAAATTGCTTAGTTGACAATAATTGCTGGAATATATTGTTAAATTATCGATTGTTCTCTCTATATGTACGTATCCCATTCTTATTATATTGGTCGGAACAATACAAGTGGAAGGGCGCGGAACCAATAAAACTCGAACATGATAAACTCGAAATTTCATGTCATTAACAAAAAAGAAAAATAATAAAAAAATCCACTATCGGTTCATTGAATTCATAAGAGGAATAGCACTGAATGTAAATATACTAGATGGGATTTAAATACGTTTCACATTACGACTAATTTATACGTCTGGGTATTCTAGTCATTTTTCACATCGTTTGACCTCTCATCTATTGACCTTGCTTCATTGAAAATTTAGTGTGTAGTTGGTTAGTGTAATTTCAAATATTCCAACTAAAAAGCTCTAGAACAAAAATGCTTATATCTTTATCGGGAATTTAAATATCTCTTTGATCCCACAGCTCTTCCAGTTACTCGTCCTGAAGCACTGTTAACCATTGGGTTGTAGATGGCTCTTGATGGCTGTTGCTGAATCCCAAGGCCCTAACCCCCGTCGGCCAAGAAAGAAGAGCGGAGATCGGGGCGACCACTATCGACCGCCGGGGACGAAGAGAGCACCGAGAGGGAGGGAGTGAGAGAGAGATAGAGATAGTGAGAGAGAGAGAGAGAGAGTGAGGATGGGAGGGGGATAGAACTGATTTAATGAGGCAAGAACCCCAACAACTTGGACCCTGCTCCAGAGCCCAATCTTACCCTCCCCCACCCCCCCCCCCACCCGCGCTCTAACCTCTTCGCCTTCCTAATTAGCAGATAGGCTTTGTGTCACTTCAGCCTGAAACTTCAAATACTTCTGTATTTATATACGGGTTCTGTATTATCTTTGAATTTTCTTGCCCGACAAGATCTTTCTCTGAAAGTGGGACGGCAGTTGTTTGAGATTAAATATTATTAGATTTTTATAGATTTTCGGCAAGGAACACAATATCTTCGGCTCAGCAACTCATCGTTCTATCTCTGAGCCTTCAGATTGATTAAGAAAAACAATCATTCGGTCTACATCATTAATTACATAATATACACATTAATAGTCTGTACCAATAGCAACCTACGAGGTTACTTATTAATAATAAGGCTTAGTTAACCCAAAGGCTCGACTCCGACACCACTAATCTCTGCTAACCAACCTCTGTCTATTGATCACTACCCAAACCCATATCTGCCAGATCACTCTTAACGAAGTCTTTCCATCTACTCGTACACCCTTCAGACGTACCACGGTCTACCCTTCAGACTTTTACTAGTTTGCCACAGCGCTTTTTACATGTTTTAATGTAATTAGTGAATCTTTACTCACCCCAGCAACTTTACAAACTATATCTACGCGACGTTATCCTAAGTTTCCAGTTCTTAGCATGGATTATTTATTTAACATCATTTTAAGCTGCTATGGCTAATAAGACGCTGGTGCAGTGGGATTCTTAAAATGTTACATTCCAGGTGTAATTAGGAAAAGGCATCTTTGCCGACCACCTGTCACGGTACAGGCTATGGACCGCAATGTTACGTCCCTTCCGAAAGACAAGATAACCAAGGATTTTTTACTCCCTTCAAGGCAAACTGCCAAGCTGCGAACCCTCGATCTTGGGCATAGTTGGTTACTATGCTAACCGCTACACCACAGGTGACGTTTGCTCTGGTATTCATAATTTTATATATAATAATTTTCGCATAACTATTTAATTCCAGTGTCTAAATTAAATAGGTTTCAAAGATTCTAAAGTTCGATTTGTTTCGACACATGAATGATTTAAATTATATTTGAAGTTTGTTAGTTGATTAATGATTAACGGTTATTTTATGAACTATTTTCACTGTTTATTCTGTTAATCAGTGTCAATGTATGTTTCACGGCTGTGCTTATCCGTCTGTGATGAAATTTGATATGGATAATCTCAAGCCTGGGGAAGGACATAGGCTACTTTTTATCAACACTCCACACAGGCGATGTTTATATAAAATTGTAACCTGACTGACTAACACACCCAGCGGTCAACACACAGCAGAAACCTCTGAACTCAACATCTTGAAATTCGCAGATAGGTTTTTTGTATAGCCTAAATGAGCACTAAGAAAGGAATTTGGACAACTCCACCCCCAAGGGTTTCCCCCTTAATATAAAAGAGTTTCAAAGATTGTATGGAATCTGGAAAGTTAGACATCTGAAATTTCGGAAGCACGAGTAACTTATAATTACAAACATTATGTGGCAGACCAAATTCCACGCGAGCTAAGCCATGGGCAAAAGCTAGTTTTATTATATTTCTTTTTAAAAATAACAGATTAACATACTTTACTTAAGATATTATATTCCCTTTTTTGAATATTGCGACCTTAACTGTGACTTTTTTAATATTAGGTTTCAGACGGGATAAAACTGATATTTTCCATTTGTCAGCACGTATTACTTTGAAGACCTTTAGAAATTCCCTGATTGGATGCTGAGTTGGACGATTATTCCGTAATAATCCAATCCGGTAACGATGGAGCTGTAGACAATACTTCAAAGAAAGGGTTCGGGAAAAGTAAAACGGATTGAGCCCGGGAGAAAAAGCTATTAATACCCTTGATAGTAACCAGGATTAGGTAAAAACCATTTCAGGAAAATCTCATCACCGAATCAAAGGCATCTACTCCAACTTAAATTAGCCTATAAATTCTTAGCGCTATTCAATAAAGAAAGATTATTATTATTTTACTTCAAACTTCCGATATGAACTAGTAATAATTATTATTTTGAATTAAAATGGATTCGATAAGAAAATTTCAATATTGGAATTATAAAGTGATCTGAAATATTTCTGTATTAAATTGTTATTATATATGATGTGTTTATTAATTACAGTCTACGCACCATACCTATAAATATCGTACGTATACGTATGATAATGATAGCTCTACTATCAAAGTAGATGTGTCCACAAATAAAGAAAGGAATAAAACATAGTTATATATTTAAAGAATAGATATGAAACAAGCAATTATTTTTTATTTTACATGGATTAGAAAATGCTCCGGGTGGTGGTAAAAAAAAAAAATAACTTGAATAATTTTTTTTCCTTCAAGGTCTTCAAGATAAGACACTTCTTCTTCTTATCCTTCCTCCTTGTACCTTTCAGTGTGGAGGAGAAGACAAGACACTAAAACATTTAAAAGTGAAGTAATTGGAATAAAAAAACAACATAAAAATTAAACTATTGGAATAAGTAGGTACAAAGAGATACAAAATTATAAATAATTTAAATCATAAAAGACATTAAAAGTATTTCTTATAATAAAAAAAAAAACTGCTACTTGTTATATTATTCTCGTTCTCTACATGCTTTTTTATTGTTTTTTTTTGTATTACTGTAATTAACCTACATCCTATTGTTTTAGTTCAAATTAAAGAAAAAACTTTTGTTTTAATTTATAATTTAAATTATTTCGACTTTCGTTTCTTGTTCATTCCAATAGTTTAATTATATATATATATATATATATATTATTTTTATTTTTATTTCTATTCCAATTATTTCAGTTTTAAATATTTTTGTATCTTGTCTATCCAGAGCTGAAGGAGACCTATAATGTCGGTCAAAACGACGATTTATATTAAATAGTTTATCTCTATTTAAAGAATCATTTTTTTTTTTTTTTACCTCCCCCTTACCATTTTCAATATTTATACGGTCAACCAATGCTATATTATACACAGCACCGTTTCGATTTAACAGCATCTGAGGTCTAACTTTAAAACACATCTTTGCATTAATTACTGTTGTTTTAGAGACTCTTGTCCTAATAAATAGGAGTAGAAATTGAGGGAAATTAATAATTAAGTAAATTAGAGGGAACTAAGGAATAACATAATATAAAACTGAAAGTTTCATTCAAAAATTTCAATTCATTCAAAGGAAAAGATTAAATATACTAAATGTGTCAGTGTGTGAAGATAAGATGAAATAAAATAATATACAAGATAGCTCCATTCTGATCAAGTTCGACGTGATTCTTGGAGACTGGGTTATAACTATGTATTAATTACCATTAATGCCATTATATTAGTTAACTATTTTTCTGTAAGTATACTTTATTTTTAAAACTCGTTATATGTATATTAATAAGATTGAAGCGTTCCATTAGACTGTTTTGGGGGTATTTGATCATTGTTGATAAATCAGAGATTAATAAATACTAATAAAACATTAAGAAGTAAAGTATATTATGGACATTCTACATAAATATGGGTAGCTTGGTAAATATAGGTAGGGTATTACAGTCGGTTCTAGCTGGGTTGAAGAAAGAAAGAAAGATTGTATAATTATTATTTTATGATCCGTTATAATAACATAGTAATTATACAAGCACCCCGGCTGCCCTGAAGATGGTCTAAACCCAAGGCCGAAACGTTGGCACAATAAAATAAGTTATTCTTATTTTGTGTAATCATTGACTACACCCCATGACCACTTCATACCATTAATAGAACTATCATGTCAACTATTTTCCATTTAAGTATTTTTATTTTCGTTTTAAGGCACTACTTGTGTTTTTTTTTCCTCATATCTGAAACATAAATGCTCTAAACTCCCAGGAGAGGAGCATGATTACGAAATTCGTGATAGAGGTGTTAAGATAAGACGGGTCAGTGACCTGATATCATAAACCCCCCCCCAGGTTACCTTAATATAGACACATGGCCACCGGCCGCTAATGAACAAGTCCTCCCACTGTTTTGAATTAACTTGCTTAATGTGCCCCAGCCTTCTGTGTACGGTTGCTCTCGTAATAGTGCCAACTTCGGTCTAAATTCCACTAACGACCCTCCGAGCCGCCGCACCAATTTTCCCTAATTCACAAATTATGAATGATGTGAGGTTAGTAGTTAACCCGCTTTCTCCAGGCCCTGCGGTAATGTTGATCCGAATTGTTTTTGGTTCTAATGGAGGGATGAAACACTTTTACTTTCTTATGAGATAGGCGAGTTAGCGAATTTTTTTAAGCTATTTCTTTAATGCAGTTCCTGGAACTTATTTCACATTATTATTTTTTTAAATATAATATTCGTTGACATTATATCTATATATTGTGAAAAATTTAGTCCAGGTGGAGGTCAAAGAAATAATTCATTAAATAGTAATAAACTATTCATTTGAGATCTTCTTCAGGATTGGATATACACGATACAATATTAAATTTGCAACGAGTATAGTCCTGAAAAAAGGGTTAATTAGTGAGGTATGGTGCGTGCCCATATCTAATGACAACCATAACCATAAATGAATTATTTATTCCTTTCTTAATCATTTTTAACACTAATTTTAATATATTATTTATACGTGATTATTTAATAGATTAGTTATAATTCAGAAATTCTAGTATAAGAAAGGTTTGTATCTCATTCAGACACTAGGTTCAATCATTACCCACAGTTATTGAGACTTTTTAATTTTAGTTTATATAAGAAAAGTCTCTGTATATCTATGCTATAAATATATCCATCTTTCTTATTATTCGTCCACAGTTTGTTAACTGTTTGAAGGATCAGGTCACCTTTATTGAGGCTGGGTGTGCCAAATCCGAGGTTCTCTCGATACTATCCTTCAGTGATATAATAGAAACTATGTTCCAAATCTCCCGTCTGTATCATGTAATGATATTCGTGACTTTAACATATAAATTATTTCGAGTTTTATTTAGAAACCTTTTTCCTTCTGAAGTCCATACAACTTAGTTACGCATTGCTTATTTTCAGTTTAATTTAATTATTAACCTGTCTCATTCGCAATATCTAATGTAATGAATAGCAATGAATCATACAGACCCATCTTTGGGAGTAATAAAAACATTTATATAGGGGGTGCGGTGCTTAGAATAAGTACTTTATGGTGGTAGATTTATGGGGACTGGTGATGTACACATTTTCCGCGTTACAGCTCCCCTGGGCCCGTCCTCACTCACCCTTTTCATTACTGAGAGGAATTAAACTTCGTAAAACTATTTAACTTCATTTGCGTTCTCGTTTGTGTATGAAATACGTTCTTAATAGCCCATCTGCCCAGGCCCTCTATGGCCGCCTGCCATCACGTAGGCCCTCCCCGGCCCTAAGGGCTCTGCAAGATTTTTGGCTTTTATTATTAAATTGTTCTATTTAATATTAAATTTAATGAAATTCTCCATTTTTTACTGTATTAATACTATTACAATTAACAAAGATTAGCTCTCTGATATCACAAGAGTTTTATTTGAAATAACACATTTAAAAAAAAAAATTTTAACACATAATTGTCCAAATCCAAAGTATTAAAAAACTATATTAACAAATAACATATGTTAGGTACAACTGTAAAGTAGCGAATGTGATAAACACCTCTGAAGAATGAAGAAACTATTAAAAGCTCCATCAAAATGAGGGCGTACACGAGTCTTAAAAGTGTTCCAGAAATTTAATAATCTGCCACTAACAAGAATAAAGTCATATGTTTATTTCTTATTCAAAGCCGGACAACTCAGACTGTATATTATTTTTTATGATATTGTTAGGCCTTTAATTATTCTTCTGGGTTGTCCCAGTGCAGAAAGTGAGAATTGTCCAGCGTGTTATTATGGTCTGTCTTGTATAAAAATAAAAATGTATACGTTATTTTCCAAAAGTATTTCAATTTAGAAAATTAACTTGGTATTTAAATTATTGTTAAGAACAATAATTTAAAAGAACAAACCCGGTATGGACTGAACAAAACGTTAACAATATAAAATATATTTTATATATATATGTGTATATATATATAAGTTTAATATATATATATATATATATATATATATATATTAAACTTATTATAATTTAAAAACAAGTAAAATTCAAAAGGGACTTCAAAAAATAATTAAAATAGTTTTTAGTACATAAGTCTGTAAAAAAATTGTTTCAAGTATCTTGTACATAACACAGAAAAAAAATATCCATCGATATTTTGCCAGTTCGGGCATTATCAGATCAGCTATGGATTAGTAACAAACTAAAACAAAAGATTATTAAAAAAACAAAAAAAAACAGATGCAGCATCCCACCGTCACCACATTTTTTTAATTTTTTAAATTATCTCCCTCTCGTATGTATTTATTATAGCCACTAAACGTAATTATCGAGGCATAAGAAAAGAAAGGTTACAGAACTACAGCTATTTTTTCCTATTTTAGAGATTTATGGTTTCTTGTTCGGATTTATTTGGAACAAAAAAAAATCGTTTATACTACTAATATATTGGGCACAGTCTGTATTGTAACATACCACAAATACATTTGGTTTGTCGAATTTCGCTTAAACACTCGAAAATCATTTTTATTGAATCTGATAAATTTTACACAATTTTAAAGATATAAAGAGAGGAAAATAGAATAATTTTTTGAAGGATTCTTTTTTTATACTTAAAAATTATTATGGGTGTAGCATAAATTGCATTTATAAAAAGGAAGAGAACAAAATTATTTACCAGAAAAGCCACCATACTTCAAAGTATCACGGTCGCTTGCTAACTGAGCGTTACAAATTTTTCTTATCTTTAAAAGAATAAAGATATTGCATCACTGCTTTGCTTGCTAACTTAACTTGTTTGCTTCATAATCTTATAATATATACATAAAGTTTTCTTACTTGCCACGCAACCCTATTTTCTTCCCTTTGATAAAATATTTAAGCCACATTTACACCAGACGGTTCTTTCGAACTGATGGAATTCGTTAAATTTTCATATCCCGGCGTCATGTTGATAAAAGAGGAAACAGACACAAACTTCGATAAATTAATTACAGCGCTGAGAGAATCCTATAATAGCTATCAAAAATTCAAACACCCTAGCGATGATAAACTGGACGATCTGAGAACATTTCCGATACTTAGTCCTTCACAACCTGATTCTTCATCCATTATTTATCATTCTTAATCAATCAGAGCTGTGATATTGTATAATAATTAATAACATACATACAATTATTTTTAATTATTAAATTGCTTTATTACAAAAAATAAAAACTATTACCACTACCTATGAAGGGTCTTCGGTTCAGCAACTAGTAGAGACTATACCATTTCTAGGAAAAACGGAGAGATCTCGATGATTTGTCCAAGATCTCGCTCAACCTACAGGATTTTCATTAATTAAGAGCCACATGGCGCACAGTGGAACGAGCGTTAGGGAGGCCTGGACATTCATTAATATCTCCGCTTCTGGTTCTCCTAGAATAAGGCTATTGCTACCGTTTTAAAGATTTTTGAATGGACTATTTAATTATATGATAAGCAGGATCAAACATTTTAGGGGAAACGTGTAAAAATTCTAGATTTGATATTTCGATGTTCGATAATTTATTATCTAACATTTTACCTATATACTACTAGAATGGGTACAATACAGTATTCTATGGAAAGACGGATACATAGGTATTAAATAAAGTTATACAAAGGAAAAAGTAACAAACCAAATAATTTAATTATTAAACAAAATGAATATAATAATTGATAATTACTTTTGTTAGTTAATTCACTAGGTATAATTGATACATCAAAATTTTATTAAATGTAGGTGCCTATATAAAATTGTTTTATTTAAATAACGAAATACAAATTTAAAAAATAAATAAATTAAAATTTAAAAACTTGACGATTTGTTGTAGGGACTATTGCACCTCTGTGCACCATTACACATATATCGTTCAAATACCACACACAAACTATGTTTCATTGTTAATACTATTATGTTAGATAAGGATTCGGATAAATGAATGTAAACAATCATTGGTAAACAAAAGAAAACTTGCGAAAAGTAAACGCCAATATCAACAGAAATTATTTTAAATTAATTCTCAAGGCCCGGAAAAGAAAAAAATCATTTTCTCGGAAAATAGCACCTAGTAGCAGAATCCGACTAATGGAAAAAAAACTTCAAACATTCTAGTTATTTACTGTGAAGGTAGTTTTTTGGGCGATTTTGAGCGATTTTCACAATTGATTATTTTAGTTTTTCCCCCAATTTTCACCGAAAAATCCCAGACGTTTGAAATAATCCCAAGTTTTATTTGCCTAAAATATCTTATTATGGACGAGCTTTTTTCCAGTAAGTGCACGATTAATTTAATTCATTACCTCAAACAGTGGATAGCTTTAAAAATATGAGTTTTTAGAAAAATTTATATTTCAATTCAGAATTTTTCATATAAGATTTAATTTCACAATTAATTTATCTATGGATTTTGTTGAGAAGAAGTATAAAGTATAATTTAAGATCAAAATAAAGGACAAATTAAGTTATTAGAGAATTGGTCCAATGTCCAACAAATGCGTGATTCGTTCCACTGTGTGGCGGTGGCCTGCAGGTCCCTCAGAGTCCATCCAAATCTGTTAACATATTATGGCCGCTGATTTGAAGCCGTGGCCTTCATTGCTTCATTGCTCCACAAACTGAGCTTAAATGGTCTTAAAAATAAATAAATTATAATATGAAATAATAATTGTATGGTTGTATAATTTTTCTTATATTAAATTTCCTTAATTTTGTGTTGATATATTCATTTTCTATATATTCATGCAGCGTAACCAAGAATATTGTATCTACTGGCTTTAATATATAGACGAAAATTCTAAAAATGTTTTTTTTTTTTAAGTTTAAATGTGAAATGCTAACGATATAGGCGATGGCACTAGGTGTAGAGATATTTTGTTATATTAAAAATACTTTGTGCTCCTCTTTCAATAATATCATTATAAGTCGCTTAAAAGGTGAATGTACTGTTTTTACACTTACTTCCCGGTTTTCTGGATTTGAGTTGCTCGTTTTGTATAAAATTATTTATGACTACTTTTTTTTTATCCGATGATATAACATCTAACCACTAACCTTTGCTCCAGTCTCAATATCTCACAAGTGCTGATTGCCGAATTGATTTAATCCTAATTGTTTTTATAACGCAAAATAAATCATCACTTTTTGTATACTTTCTTCGAGAACAGTTATTTTCGAAGAATATTTCCATATCGATTCAAAATTTGATATATATCGAATAAATTAAGAAGTTATCTCTCTATACTTTTGATCTGTTGATAGCCGGGGATGGGTCCTTTGGGATCTGAAGATTCTCGTTGGGCTCACATAGCCTCAATAAAGCAAGTAGCCTTATTAAGGGAAAAACCTGGTGAATAAATCACCTCTCTGCTGTACTATAAACAGTACTCTCCCTATCGCGTGTTGAATTCAAGACCTTCATGATTTGTAGTAGTACAGGATTTTTTTTTATTTGTATGCAGAATGTGATTCCTTCGAGTTTTTGGTGTTTGAAACAGTATTTGTATTTTATTAGAATGCTGTTTTGTATTGTTCTGTGTAATGTATAATTTTTTAATAGAATTTTTTTTTGCATAGCAATTAGGAACTATGAAGATGAAAACTACATACATTTACATATCCATGCATAGTTGTATTATAAGTAAAACGTTTTTTAATTAAAATTGCCATTATTTGTACCCAAAAAGTATGTAAAATAAACATAACTAGAGAATAGTTAAATTATTTGATAATATTTAATGGCTGGAGGAATATTAAGTAACAAGTTTGCCTGTTTTTGTAGCCTGCTCCAATATTCTTCGAGAAAATTTAACATTTATTTAATTTGAGTAAGGAGCCCTCTCCGTTTCGAGGCCTGGAGTTGACATGAATTTTGTTTCCTTCAGTGAATGCCCTTGGTCCTCAACTCAATTCAGATGATTGTTAATTCCGAGGGAAAATGGAAGTACTGAGGGGGGTTGACCCCAAAAAGGTTTCCCCCAATTATTACAGTTATGCTAATAAATTTATTTATTTATAAAGTAAAACGTTTAGCCTATGTATTAATAATTAAATATCTAAAAAGATCTTTATTTATTCTGGGACAGGTCCCTTTAGAATAATAATACATAAGCTATAGGTATTAATATATAAGCTATTATGTCTTACAGTATAATGTACTTACATTTAATTAATTAATACAATTAAGTTATCGAATGAAAAAGAATTTAAAAAATAATGAAAAAATTGCGAATTACCTCCAATGACAATATTTAAAAAAATAAGAAAACGTAAAAGAAATAAATTAAATAAAAATAAGATAACAATTATGGTAGAGATGAAAACAATCGATAGTTACATATTACAAATTTTATGCAAAGTTAAAAAAAACAAAAAACAAATAATGAAAGAAAAATACAAACAATACCAACTAAGATAACTTACTTTTATAAAATATCTAACTGGATGAGAGAACAGTCAATTTAGAAGGAAAAAAATATTTATATATATTATTGTTACGGGCTACTGGGTGTAAAATGGACTAAACTATTACTTAATTCAAGAATCTAATATTTATTAACAAATTAAAAAGAATACAATGAGATTATTAAATTATTAAACTAATATCAATTTACAATAACAATATTCTACTAAATGTTATCTAATTTCTAAAATAATATACAAACAATATAAGATATTGGTAATACTAAATAACTAAACTATTTATATATAAATTTGTACAAATACAATAATATTACACTATAGTTTACAATTACAAATTAACACTTACAGTTCGCTAACTAAAGTCCACCGACCGTAAGACTCTCCAAATATGGCAAACTGACCCACAGTTTATTACACTTATTACACGGCCACTAATTATCACTGTTGCTCACTAAGCACTTATTACAGACTGATACTAACTCACTGTAACTCACACGCACTATCACTAGTTAACGACTGCTTATTACTACTGGCTTATTACTGACTGGTTTATTACTCACTGCCTTATTACTGACTGGGCCGGCCGAAAACGCTGTCCTTTTTATATAGGCAAGGTGGGTTCGGGGTGGGGCATTACTCGGAACAAGATGGAGAACCATCCAGGCCGATCCAGGTTGAACGAGATGGGCCTCGGCAACTTCTTTAATCCCTTCGCTTAATCCCATTGTTTGCCTAATCCTCTCAGCCGGCCCTCCTTCCCGCTCTGACCGTAACACTGCCCCCTCCTTGCTCTGCCCCAGAGCATAGTCCGGAGAAATCGGGCGGTTATGAGCTTCCCTCGATGGAGACGCAATTCCTTTCCAGGGGTTGAACGTGCACACCAATATGGCGACTCCAGAGTTGGCGAATATCTGTTCAAGCATGTTCCTGACAACCTTCCACTCCAGGCCGTCATATCCACAGCCCAACTTAAAGATCGCGAGCTTGTTGACACGCAGTCTCAGAAGCTTACTCCGCAGGTCGTTGAGGCTTCGCCGCAGTGCGTCATATGTGGGCTTCTGATCAGTAGCACACTTGGTAACTAAGTAGAACAGGTGTCGTCCTTCGTGCGTATGGTGGAGTGCTTTCCCGACGCTTGGTCCTTGGCGTTCCAGTTCCTTAGTTCCAGCAAACTTCTTCCTGAAGCCCGTTGCAATCCCTCGGGAAGTCCTCAGATCTTCGGCGACACAATGGGCCAGAGAATAGTCCGCGGGTAACGAGAAGATATCTCTGTATACTGTCTGAGTTACTCCACGGGAACCTTGTACCTTAGGTTGTGCAACTGATACCTTACTGGTCTCCACGTTGTTGAGGTACCTGACTTGCTGGTCTTTTGTCGGGCCATGGTCTCCTTTGTATGGGGCCAGTCTATTATAATGGACTACCCTGGGTTTTCCTTTTGGCTGCTTTCTGATCCTATAGATGACGTCGTTTATCCTATTGATGATCTCAAACGGGCCATCCCAGGAGTTCTGAAGTTTAGGTGAGTTGGCTCGCCTTCTTCGAGGATCATGTAGCCAGACCAAATCTCCAATCCACAAATGACAACTGTAGTCCTCAATACCGCTGCCTGCTTCTTCTTGTCGAGAACAATGCTTGCAGCCTTCTTCACAAGGTCTTCTTGACAGTGCATCCGCATTCCTGTGGCTCGTTCCAGAACGATGAGCAGATTCAAAGTCATACTCTTGAAGGCGCTCGATCCACCTCGCCACTTGTCCCTCTGGTGACTTGAATCGCAGCAGCCACATTAGAGCCGCATGGTCCGTTCTCAGGAGGAACCTTCGTCCGTATAGGTATTTATGAAAATGCTCTATTGACTTTACTACTGCCAGAAGCTCTTTCCTTGTGACACAGTAGTTGCGTTCCGGAGCTGAGAGTGCTTTGCTGAATATCCAATGACCCTTTCTTCTCCATCTTGGATCTGAGAGAGGACGCTTCCAATAGCGATGTTGCTGGCATCCGTGTCTAGAATGAACTTGCCCTCAGGACGTGGATAGCTCAGAATAGGAGCACTACTCAATTTGCTTTTCAGCTCCTCGAAGGATGCTTGACACTCGTGATCCCAATGGAAAGTCCTTTTCTCCTCGGTAAGCCTGGTAAGCGGTTTTGCGATGTTAGCAAATCCTTTCACGTACCTCCGGTAATAGGTGCAGAGCCCGAGAAAACTTCTCACCTGGTGTTTATCTCGAGGTACCGGCCAGTCGGTGATCGCTGCTACCTTCTCTGGGTCGACAGCAACTCCGTTGTCTGACACAATATGCCCCAGGTAGTTGACTTGCCTTCGGAAGAGATTACACTTCTTCGGGTTCAACTTTAAGTTCGCTGCACGCAGTCGTTCGAAGACCTTCTCCAGATTCTCCAGACTCGCTCTGACCGTAACATTATATACAAATTAAAACACATCATTCATTCATTCGTCAATTAGGGTTTGTTTTATTTCTAAATTTTGTATTAAATTTCAATATATAAATATATGTATGATACATGTTATACCAAACTGCTTCATGTCCAATTTCTGAAATTTTACAGGAGAATCAAAAAAACTGAATGTGATTTTTCAGGGCAACTATAATACCTCACTGAAATAACTCGAACATTTGTGAAAAAACACCTTTTTAATCCTTGTTAATTTTTTAACATTAGGTACTTTCTATCGAACGCAATGAGACTTCAATTTCAACTCAAAAAGCACTCTCTATGTGTTCTGAAGTGTTCAACTTAGCACTTTCTGGGGTTTAGTTTAACGTGTATTTATTTTAAGCTTCTAATGACCTTATTTAATCTAATAATCTTGTTAATGAATAGTCCTGTTTTAATGGGTTTTGAAATAAATGGCTGTAGTCATAGATAGTGGGCATCTCAGAGAGAAATTTAACGCAAAAATACGATTAAAAAAGGAATTAACCAGGTTTGCTGTAATATGACTTACGTATGATATTTTCTTATTCATTATTCTTAATAGGTTTGATAAAAATAAGTAAAAATTAATATTCACCGTATTCAACTCGTCTATCATACTTTGTCTCAATATTCAAATCAATAATATTAAAATAAGCCTACCAGTTATTCACTCCAAGGCTGTTTGACCACATTTTGAAACAAAACCTGTTCAGAAATCTTAGAGGCCATGGTAAACCGGATCTTCATGAGATGAAGTAATAAACATTAGATCAGAAAGACGTTTATTTATCAGCTCTCCATAGTATATTGTTTTTAATAGAACATATTTTAAAAGCCGAACTTAGTAGACTGTGAATACTTTAAGGATCGTCCATGAAAAACATATTGGATGTGAAAGAATCAGGTAGTTCAAGGCTCAGTTTTGTTAGGCTTATGCTTTCGGAAACGGTGCAATATTTATAGTCGGTTAGTTATGGATACATACTTACCTACCGATTTGATCATAATTATGGTTATTCCCTGTAATAATCATTCTGTATAAATCGTAGGTCGAAGAATCACGCACGAATTCAAAAGATTACTGGATGAAGGAAAACGCCATTCCTTTCATCGCCTTCGGGACCTGAGCTGAAGCTATTCGTTAAGGATGGCAACTTAATCATCAGATCATTAGCGTCAATCAATAATCCCGCCAGGGTGATGATAGACTTCAAAGCACTCAAGAGTATAGCCTTTGAATACAGATTATACTAATTTATTATTCCACACCTAATTTAGTATACCGAAATGTTGATTTATTTTTTCTTTTCATTTTTTTATAATAACTGGTTTTCTTTCGTAAAAAGTCATTTTTAATATGCTAAAAAAACCTGGCTCTTCGGTGCTTTCGAAATACTTGCTATTAAAATTAGTATTACAAACCAATCTGAGGTGAAAAGTAATTGCAATTATATTTTTTGTAATTGTAGTATCCATCAAGAAATTTGATTCCTTTGAATCCAAATTACATCATTAGAAATTGTAATTAAAAAATAGAATTAAATTGTACAGACCTTTAAAATGATATGTATTTTATAATTCGTTCATTATTTTTAATTCAATTATTATTAATCAAATAATATTATTTTTATTTCAACTCATTAATCAATTCCTAACATTTCATTATGAAGACCATGCACAGTAGAAATAAAATGTAATAATTTTAAAATTTTACGTAGGTGTAGTATGTAAAATATACTAGTACTTTAGTAGTATAACAACATGTAGCCGACGAAAAAGAATTTTAAAAAATATGTCCAGAATTTCAAAACTCATATTTCACAATCATGGGTCATTTGAGACGTTCGAGATCAAAATCGGATAACTCCTAAATTTCCAAACTCGATTTTTCGATTTTTCGCTCGTTGCTTGATTATTTTGTCTAGGCCGCTTTTTTTATCATAGTTTTAGTCCAGCGTTGTACCCAAAATTTCGGGGCGTCGTCTCTAAAGGTCGTCCACTAAACTAGGGAAAAGTAAAGTTTTGAAATTTCGATTTATCCGATTTTAACCTGAATCCCTCGTTTCTTCATCTACCATACTTGGTATACAAGAATTTTTTTTAATCTTTTCACGGTGTTTATCATTAAGTATCTTATGTGGCTATGATAAATAGATTAATTCATTTAATTTATGCATACGTTTTTAAATAAAAGCAAAGTATATCCATAAAATTATTCCCTTCAATTTAATTAACCAATATTTCATTATGATGCACATCTGAAGCTCCGTAATAATAATTGCACATTGGAAAGTAAAGTTAATTGTTACAAAATTTTACATTGGTTTAATATAACAAGGAATATATTTTAAAAAATCACAAAAAATAATTCAGAAATTTCAAAATTCATTTTCACCCATCACAATATTTTTATCCTTTCACTGCATTAAAAAGGTATTTAATGACTAATATATTATGTAACTTTATAGATAAATCTATGTTAATAACATTTATATGTTTTTTACCTGGAGGAAACTTTAACCATAAAATTATTTATTATTTTCCTTATATTTATAGTATTAAAGTGTCTGGTAATTTTTTTTTCTTTTCTATTTTATTCTACGGCACAGAAAAGAACAGGCAGTATAATTAGCCTGTACTTAGCAGGGAAGAAAAGTTAACAGGAAAAGGGAACTATATTTTAAACAACAAACTTCTTGTAAACAATTTTTCAACTCATTAAAAAAAAATTGGCAAGGAGGAAATGTTTAAAAAATATTTCATTCAGTATTATTTTGTAAAACATTCCACTAAACCAGACTATGTAATATTTATGCGTAATGGCCAGCTTAAGAAGAAAATATTTTAAGTTTTGAAATGTTGCTTTGTTTGAGTTGAGACAATATTTTGAGAAGAAAAATGTTTGAAAAGATTTGTTGGTTACAATTCGTTGTTGGTCACTTTAAATATTTTAGTATTGGTTGGTACATATTTTACTAATGGGAGCGGATTTGATTATTTGTAGACCCCTGAGTTGCTATTCCGAAGGTCTCGAATTCAATTCCAGTTGTGGCAGATAATTTATTTAATCTTTCAACAGTCGGAGATGGACCATATGGGATCTGTATCTATACTCCCTGTACGACCTTTGTTCTAGAATCAGTATCGTCTCTACCATTTACTGAACCCCCTCGACCCTCCATGGGTTATAGTGCTACAGTTTAAAAAAAAATTTTTTTTTCAGAAACCTATCAAGGGTTTATAATATATATACTTTTAATTGTCATGTTCATTTTATTTTTTAATTGAGTATTGTTGATTAACCTATGGTTTGACGTTCATAGACGAAATGAATGGACTGATACATGGAAATCGTGCAATAAATAATGTGTTCGTAGAGTACTGATATATCTTCATTTATTTACGTATATTTTCCAAGACCTCTGAAGGGAGACCGAAATACTGGCTCCCTAGGAAACCATGATTCGTAATGTTTACACAAGTTTCTCCTGCATCGCCTGTCAGGGAGTGTAGTAATAAGGCACATTCTCGGCCTGACGTCTGCCTCGGCACCTCTCAGCCTCTTCGCCGATTCATAACGTGTGGGGAGGGCCTTGGGGTAAGGGCCCCCTCCATTATTGCTCGGCGAAGTTTATCGATAAGGAGCAAGTTTCATTCAGGGGCAATAATAGCTGGCACGGGAATTAGCTCCTCTTTCAGGACTGAGGCTGGGGGAGCCATTGTTCCGCAGGGCACAAATGAAAGTTGCATAGTCTGGCTTTACATTAGTCTAATTGCCTGTGGCGTCCCGTCTCCATCTTGAAAATCTCCTAAGGTATGGATTTGTAAACGACGACTGTAATAAGCTGCAAACTCGCAAAGCTACATAGATATTTAAAACGTGCTAAAACCCAAATCTAACTGTATTTCTTGTAAATAACTAATTAATGAAATAATGAAAAAAGGGAAAAGGATTAAAGACCAACTTATCTTTGTTTATACTCTTTGACATGTTGCTAAAATACATAAATACTCTTTATGTATGTGTTTCGGTCGTATTTATATTTATTTGTCGAAGATATTTAGGTCATATGAGGTGTTCAGAATCGAAAAAAGGTAACTTGAAATATAAAAAATTGACTTTTACATTATTTGCGAATTTAGTCAATCAATGCTTTATGCTCCCTTAATCCTGAAATTTCAGATTAGAACCGGACTAAAACTACGAGAAATAAGTCGGGAAGAGTTGGACTCAATTGCTTTCTGAAACTAGTTAAAAATTTGAATGTTAGAATAAGTAAATGTTTGAAAGTTGGGAGTTAACCGCTTTTGATCCTGATCCCCTCGTATGTAGTGGGCATTTTTACCGAGAATTTTGTATAACATTGCGGATTTGATTTCATTCTGTATTATTTATTATTTATTTCCGTATGGTACACAGGTATGTTCCTTGACACTCCCACTGTGTATCACAATTATGGTTAATGCTCAGTGGGAGGACTTGGAAAAGGATAGCAAGGCTCGCCCATGGTACTGCTTATTCCATCAATGTTCTTCTTCGATAGGGCTACAAGTCGTGATGAGGCAAGGCTTCCACTAGTCTGAGTCGCCAATATTTTCTGTTTTTGTGGTGCTGATCTGGAATTTCTAACCCCCACCATTTTCTGCCCATCAGATTCGAAATACCATTTCGTCTGAGAGTCATTTGGGGTTTTCATTAACACTCGTTCATGCAATAGGCCTTGCTCATTTCAGACGTCCAGATTTTGCACAATTCATAGTATCCTAGTATTTATAGAGATGCTTTTCTTCACACAACTTAACTCAGCTTTTCTTCGCAATCTCCATACACTGTTATCAAACATAAATAATAAAGTATTGGTTGGAGTACCATATTTTAAACGGTATTAATATAAATTCATGTAAGTGATAATTATGTTTATTATAGAACGCTTATTATGGTTTATTTCAATAATTAGTACGTTTTACATCGTATCCAAGAAAAATCTAAAAGTCATCTACCATGAATAAAATGCCTTATATATTGATACCAATAGATTTTCCCGCCCGCATTGGAGGTTTTGAAACAAATCTTGTTACTATTTAATTATATTTTCCTCAACCATAATAAAGACTTTCCTTGATAGCTTGTTTAGTTTCGCGTATTTCCTTCGAATATTATGAGAGTTGTAAAAGCGGAATCCAGGTGGCTGCGAGCACGGACGGCCGAGCACGGTCTCTTTGTTTTCTCTTCGCTTTGTGTCTTGTTCGACCCAGCAGAGCCCTATCGCCGGACAGATAATCGTGATTTAAGGCAGCTCTTTCACTAGGACCGGACAATGAAATCCTATTGAACGTGAAAGGGAAAAGTGAAAGCTATACTTTTTGTCGGTTATAATTCTCAGGGCATGACTCGACCTCTAAGATTATCTTGGATCGAGATGAAATTAGAAGGGTCATTTCGGTAATCTTTGTCAGGGCCTGAGGGACTGATCATATTGTAGTCTATATTAAAGTCGATGGGATTAAAAATTTCTATGGCGGTCATTGGTCTTCGATCAGACTTAGATCAGGGACAGAATAGGGATGGGGAAAGGAGTTTATTAGTATTTCTGTAAGAACTATAATACTCATAATAGTTTGTGTTTTACGCAATAATACGGGGCCCTAGTAGTACTATTTTAGCAAATGCTAAAATATAAATATATTTCGAATTAAATGCCACCTTCATGTAATATTTATTCACTGAATTATAGTTGAACCAGCGGTAGCCAACCTAAATGATCTTGCGGGCAACATTGGAAATGCATCATGACTCTGCAGGCCACATATATAACGTTTGTTTATTTAACGTTACTTTATGCTGTTATGTCTAATCGGACGATGCTACAGTGGGAGCTTTAAATTTTGCCTATCCAGGTTTAATTAGGATCGGGAGTTTTAACGAATACCAGACATCGCGATGCATTGTGCAGGTTCGAGACCCCGACGAACGTCCCTCCTGAAGGACAGCATAACCTAGCATTTTTACTCCCTTTAAAAAATTCTATAAAATTTTATTTATGTACATATTTCGAGTTTATTATTATCCTGTTAACTACTATTCTTATTAGTTAAGATAGATACTATAAAAATAATGCTACATTGTATTATAATGTTGTTTTTTTACGATTATAATGATCGGACGATGCTACAGTGGGAGCTTTAAATTTTGCCTATCCAGGTTTAATTAGGATCGGGAGTTTTAACGAATACCAGACATCGCGATGCATTGTGCAGGTTCGAGACCCCGACGAACGTCCCTCCTGAAGGACAGCATAACCTAGGATTTTTACTCCCTTTAAAAAATTCAAGGGCCACCCGCCGGGCTATGGACCCACGATTTCGGTCTTACTAGTTTGTTTCGCTAACCACTAGACCAAAGGCTGCCCCAGATATAAAATTTTATTTATGTACATAGTTCGAATTTATTATTATCCTGTTAACTACTATTCTTATTAGTTAAGATAGATACTATAAAAATAATGCTACATTGTATTATAATGTTGTTTTTTTACGATTATAATGATTTTATCTGAGAATTTCGACAGCTAATTTTTTTTATGGAGATACAGAAATAATGTATTATTTTAATACTGTGGTTTTATAACTTTTATCATTAAAAAATAAATATATTTTGAAAAAGTGTGAAACAAATTTTGAAAAAGTCAAAACATATTTTTAAAGTGCAAACGAATCTTCAAAGATTCAAAGGAAGACCCCTAAGCCACACAAACGATGCAATCTTTGATTTTGCCGATATATTGTTAGCTCATAAGCTTTAATGATGTGGTGATATTTTCTTGGAGTTCTGAGCAGGATAGCTTTCTTCAAATTACAGTACATGTAAGGCTTTATGTATATTAAATTGCCTTGCATGACCTAGAAGTAGATTAGGTTTCACAGCAAGGTGAACTCAATATACTTAAAGGGCCTGGACTACGGACTGGATGATGTCCCATCCTGATTAGCTCGGGTGTCCGGGCCATTGGAGCCGGCAATTGGTTGGTATTAATCAAGGAATTATGCAGATCCCACTATTAGGGGAGCAGTTGGTGCTGGATCCGTGGCGGAGGAACAGATCTAGGAGAGCCGCTCTGATAGGACCGCCTTAACTGCCACCATTAACTGTTATCGGCTACTCTTGTTATCGTTAGTGCTCTCCTCCTCTAGCTTAGTAGTTGTCCACTCCCGGCCGGAGTATTTGCACTTTCCTCAGGCAGTTCCTACGCCAATCGCGTCCGTTAGAGTCCGGCATCGAGATACAAAACAATTCCATCAGTTAAACCAGTAGAATTGTCATTTGACATTAGATGTTTCAACAAAACCTCATTACCTCACTATCCATAAATTCTTAAACGAGTTTTATTATTTTGAGGTATATTATTCTATTACTATATTAATGAGCGGGGTAGCTCAGTGGTAGAGCGGTGAGTTGCTGTCCCGAAGGTCCTGGATTCAAATTCGGCTGCGGCATATGAATTATTTAATCTATTAACACCCGGGGATGTACCATGTGAGATCTGGGGACTCTATTGTGACCCACTAAGCCTCACTATAAAGTGAGGGAAAGTCTAGTGGTTGTGCGTGGCGTCAGACAAATCACATCCCTCTACATCCACAACCGTTGTTCATGTAACAGTACAGCCTCTACCATATACTGAACCCAGGAGCCTTCATTGGTTTTAATGATACAGGTTTTTTATTCTTAAGAGTTGAGTATTTTTTTTTTTTGAGAATGGATACAAAAACTTTTGTACTTTCGTTATGCAATCATGGGAAATGGAATGTAATATATTTTACACATGTTTGTTAGATGGATAACAGGTTGGAAGTTGCTTATTTTGAAGCCACGTATATTTATCAATGTCAATTACAAGATATATTTAGGATATACATAATAAGTTAAGTTTATAAATAGTAACATTAAGTTTGTATGTCATATAAAACTATCATACTATCAACTAGTATGAACTATCAATCTATATCAAGTTTGTATATTTAGTGGCATATTATTTTCGTAGCAAGATAGGTAATTGCTGTTTTAATACATTATATTATTGAATGATAGCGTTAATTATTTTCGATCATGACGAATGATGTATGAAATGGGGATTGATGAATGGATGGTGTAGTTTTGAGTGTTAAAAATTTAAATATCTTGGAAGTATTGTCATCCAAGATAAAAAACTAAATAAAGACAAGTATGGAGAACGGTAACAAATGTTATTGGTCGCTAAGAACAGTTTAAAAAATTAGAGATATTCTCAAAAGTCGTGTATTTGAAATGTATGGTGGGGAGGCGTTAGCTCTATCTAAGCAGCATGATAGATTATTGAGTACTTAGGGGGAGGAAGATTCTCAGAAGAGTGTTTGTCCCAACCAAACAAGGAAATCGTTTTCGTAACAAAACGAATCAAGAACATTTTCGATCGATACGAAGAATCCCAAATGAGATCTTGGAAGGACGTCTATTGTAAATAAGTGATACTTTTTACTTTCGTAATGATTTGTTATTGTTTTTTTTCTAATGGCTCTATTTTATGAATTATGTGAGCCAGTATGAGAAATCTATAGATCTGTCCTAGCAGGGTTTATTTTCCTGCTCAGTTGTAGTTCTGTCCCGTTTATCTCGCTATGTTGCTCTCAGATAACAAACGCTAAGAAAACAACTTCGTCAAACCAACCTTGAGGCTTTATTCATAAAATTCATGAATCTATTTTCAAGGTCTTTAGCAGAGTATCAGAGTCCTTCTCATACGTCGTATGTCCCTTCATACTTCATCGGAACTGATAATTGAGCCATCATTTAGAAGTTAGTGTTTATTTTAGTAGTTATCACTTAGTTTTAATTTTAAACAAAAAAACATTTCGTGTATTACAAGTATGGAAATATTTGTTGTAAAGAACATCAAACTATTATTAGCGTCTTGGTAAATATCACCAACGCGTTGCAATGACAATATTACTAATGCTTTTTGGAAATGTCTTTGGTTATAAATTGAATTATTCCAATCTAATATTAATGATATCGATATATTCCAGACTTGCGCAGTAGCTGTTTATTGCCTTGCATTGGGTTTCAATAAATTAAGTATTATTATTGAATTTTATATTTTGATAAACCATTGTTGTTGTTTTATATAATAATAAAGCATAATCTAAAAAAATAAAATAAACCAACCACTATACAATAAGTTAAATACATAGAATACATGTTAATTAAATCTTTGAACCTGGAATCTAAAATAAGCTTGACATCATTCTATTGGGGCAAAGATGCCTCCTGGTTTGAAAGAAGCCAAAAAATAGTTGTGCTATGTTTAAAATTATTTCAAAGTCTCTGTCTATAACTTTTTTCAGTGTATATAAAATATTGCTTTCATTAACCGTTTATGATAGCGTTGATTATCTTTGAGATAATGTTGATATAGTCTTGATAAAGCTGTATTTGGTTCCCATTTATGTAATTTTATACTTTTCCATTCCTTGTGACCATTAAGATTGGGAAAAAAGGTTGGTTTGTTTGTTACAAGTGATATTTGGCAATCGCGAAGCCTTACTTCAGAATGTTTTGAAAATATTTTTAAAATATACATATATTTTTGTTTATTTTTCGTTCCCATTAATTATAGTCCCTGAAAGCATCTAGGTTTAGGATTTTCATGTTTAAAATATAAGATTTTTTTTTATCTTACTTTAATTACAGAATTACATGTATACCCTTGTGGTTCTCATTAACCCGGTTTAAACCACCGTGGAATGATATGGAAATATCATAAAAGAGTAGAAGCAAAAGAAAAAAAAAAGGATAAAAATTAAGGCCATTGCTTAGTGTAATTAAGATGAGATGGAAATTTATTACATAAAGTCTATTTGAGAAGGACCTCTTTTTCAACTTTTCTGCGTCAGGAGGAAAAAAAGAAAAAAAATCTTCATTCATAGCTTTGACAGTTTTCTTAACTTTAATTATGAGCCGTGGGCCATAATTACTAGGAGGAACTCGAACCCCCAAGCATTTCCATCCCTTGCGTTTAACTCGACCGAATTAACACTTCCTGTCCTTTATTCCACACCCTTCTACCTTGCCCTCACAGACCTAATGATATCAGTTCTTTTACTTACTTTCTTCCTTTCTTTCGTCCTTTCTTTCTTTTTTGTTTTAACTGTTTTAATTCGAAAAGCTGTTCTACAGTATTTCTCCTAAAATAATTCGAGATATAATGTTGTTTTTTTTAACCTCGCCCTCCGTCTTGAAGTAAAGGTTATTCCGATTTTCAGAAAAAGCTTAGCTCGTTATAAATTTTATTTTATTTAAGACGTTAAAACCTTCCTGTAGTTAGTGTGCCTTATTACTTTTTTTTTCAATATTCCATTTTGAGTCAATTTTTTTCATCTCTTACTACCTTTTCAGAATTTTTATTTCAACCGTTTAATTATAATTCAGTCATGTGTAATTATACATTTCAGTCAATGTATAATACTGGAAAAAATGTCAGTTTTAGTTCAGAATATATGTTTTATTCTGAAAATATCATGTTTAAATATACATATATATTTTATTTCAAATTTATTATACTAAAAAAAAAATTAATTTACTTACAATTATAATTACTGATTTAGTTGTGGTATCTATTTTTGTATGTTTGTTTATTTATTCATTTAACGTCACTATATGCTGCTATGGCTAATCGGACAATGCTACAGTGGGAGTCCTAAATTTGACCTATCCAGGTTTAATTAGCATAGTGATCTTCAACGATATTTATCATTCTACAGACTCTGGACCCCGGTTTTACGTCCCTTCCGAAAGTCGGCATAACCATGGATTTTTTACTCCCTTTAAAAATCAGTCGCACTTGTATTTCTGTATTTTTTTCATTTCCGAAAAGCATTGTTCTTAATTTTCATCAGTTACTTTTATCCATTGTTCTATGTTATTGCATTATTAATTTTTTTAACGACCGATTTCACCGCAACCGTGAAAAATTCAATTTGTCTTATTTATTAATTATCAAATTTTAAATGAAATTATTATTATTATTATTTGATACAGCTATCTATGGACTACATACATAATAACCGTTCAAGTTTTCTTTCTCAACGTATTTTTTCCTTGACGTTTACCTTCCTTCCAGAGATGTTTCAGCCTCTGACTCCTTGATTGTTCTTCTGCAGAAAGCGTATGTCTTTATTTTAGGGTATCCTTCACACCCGCAACTCTACTTATAAATCCAGCCCTATCCCTCATTTCGGTCATATTGTATGTATTTTATTTCTTGTTTATATTAATTTTTAGTATTGTGGGAAAATCAGATTATAAAATATTGGTAATTATAAATTGATATAAATATCTAATTTGCATTTATGACGTAAATATATTTCAGCTTTCCACGATTGTTTTTTATTGCCTTTGATTATGTTTAATACTTTATATTATGATAAACCACTGCTTTTTCTGACATAATACAGAAAAAATATTTAAAAATTAAAAACAATCTCTATACAATAGGTTAAATATTGAAAACATGTTATAAACTGGATAACATTTCCCGATGCTATTCGATAATTCCTGGCATTATTTAGCAATTTAGTATTCTATCGTTAGTGGCCATTATGAACTACAGAGTAAACACCGTTGTTTCGCATAACTTGTGATGGCGTTTTATTCGTCGTTTTGTGATGATGTATACACGTGGTTCAACTTTTAGTCACACAATTTTAGTAATTAAATTGGGTTCTGTGTTCGATTTATTACTATAAAATTACTTTAATAATGAAAGTAACTTCCGAAATCCTAGATTGTTGAACTTCACTAATAAATCCTTATCTTATCATAGTATGGTCTACCGAGATCCTACTATATATATATATATATATATATACATATACACACACAAATATATCAAGTAACACTGATTTCGGTAACCACGCGAAAGCGTTGCCCACTTTGACCTACTTACGCTAAGTTCGAAATACTCAAAATTAAAAAAGACATTTTTCATGAAGCTGAGTTACTTTTTAAGCTGGGTAATTGTAAGCTATGGGCAATCATATAACACGGCATATAAATTACAAATATTTACTACATCCAGTCTTGCTTCATTTCCTCTACTGTTTCGTTTCCATCATAGCTTCTAGAACCTAAATACCCAAACCTTTCACATAATTTATGCATGGGAGTCTTCGGTTACAGCAACTCGGTTCTCACCCATCATTCACTGGCTTTTAAATGCCAGAGAGAGAAGCATCCTCTGGAATCCTGTTTTTTCCCCTCTACAAGTTCGGGAGGGAAGCAAAGCATGGCTCTGAATACTATTGGCTAACTTTAAATATTTTAAATAAACCTGAATGTGTTATCATACTTATTGTATTACAATTTATATCAAATTTGTTTACGTTAACAATTTACTTAAGGTTAGTTCAGCGTGTTCACATTTTCTGCTCCTCCCTCAATAATATAATAATTTACATAAAATCTAATTCTACTGATTAAGTTTTTATGCTATTTCTACACATTTACTTCATGGTTTTATGGATTTGAGTTATACGCTTTATATACTGTTATTTATGACTACTCACTCCTATTTGATTTATCCGATGTTATCCTGTTACACTGACATTTGCAGTAGTCTCAATAGCTTTTAAGTGCTGATTGCTGAATGTATTCAATTCTAAATATTTTTATAACACAAAATAAACCACCACTTTCTTTACACCTTGTTGTTCTGAGGGGTACCTTATTGTGTAGAGTTCTGAGTTGCTATGCTTAAGGATCCAGGTTCATATCCTGCTTTTGTAAATAAATTATTTAGTCTGATAACACATGGATGTTATTTATGGAGATGGACACTTTGGAATCTTTATACCCTCTAGGGTCTCATTCAGCCCTTCTAGATTGTGTAAACTTCATAAATAGAAAAACCTGGCTGTGTGATGTTTGCCAAATCATATCCCAGCTCAACCTTTAGCTCAAAAAATGTTTGATTCTATATCATTTACTGAACCTAAAACCCTAACGGGTTGTAGTGGTACAATTTTCTTAAAAAAATTCTCGGTTAAAGCCATGATATGGCTATCATTTTCTGGTTAATTGTACTTTGTAAAATATTATATCTATTATAATTGTGATTAAATTTATTTTTTAGTCAACGAAATTCAATTAATAATTTCAAGGGAAATAGTTCATAAAATAAAATTTGGCCATTGTTAACTAACAACCTTCAAATTTTATCTATAAATTGGGTATCCTTCATAAAAAGAAACACCTGGCAGTATAACCTAGGCCAATAACCTCTCTATTCAACTTTTAGCTCAGACTATGCACAGCTTATAACCATCTACTGAACCCCAAGGTATGGGTTTAAAGTTACATTTTTTTTTTTTTTTTAATTTACATATACAAATTAGGTTATAAAGTAAATTTGTTGACGTCGAAAAAACCAATCACTGTCACAGTTTTTATTAATTTATAACGATAAATAATGATTTAAATTATTCAAAACTAATTTAAAGTTTTAAACTTTTTGAATAAGAGAAAAGATCAGGGATACATGTAGAATATTTAATTCGAACGCTGATTAAAAAATACAGCTTAATGTATTCGTTAATTAACCCAAACACGGTTCGACTTTGCATAGCACATTAATAATTTCGGGACATTTTTTTTCACCAATAAATTAATTTTATCCGCCAAGTTTTGAAAGTGATTTGAATTGTAAATCAGTTTTATCAACTCCTCCATTAGAGAGTCCTTCTGTTGGTTTTATTAATTTAAAATTGAGGGAGGAAAATAAATAAAAGAGGAGGAAATAGGACCTATTGGCTATGGTCGGACCAGATGTGGAGGACGAAATCTATATCCGAAGACGATAATGTGCCGACAAGGACCACGTGTGTTGATAGGGCTCGCGCTTAATGAGCTACACCTGGGCGGAAAAACAAAAGCAGTCTGAGTTGGCCGTGACCAATTTCAAAAGTCGGGGATCCTCAGTGTAGTGTTTCCGATAACACGTGGCTAACAACGAAAATAAGGGTTCGTAGGATAAAAACCTTGTTTTGGGAGGCGTTCTAAATTCTCTGGTCCCTTCCAAAGTTTAATGATATTGCTCAGAAGGTTATAAAAAAAACTAAGTTTCTACAATTTTAATTCTTAAGTAAACATGCCATTGCGAAAAGCTCCAAACTATAAATGCAAATTTGATAGGCAGATATATTTTAAACCTTTTTGTAAAATAAAAATATCCGTTTGTCTCGAGTTTTCCCGACAGAACAACACTCTCGTTTTTTTTTTTACTTAATTTTATTCCTAGAATGGAAAATTGTAGTCATTTCAAATTGAACTTAACCACTTCAAAGAAACGAGAAGAAGCTGTTCTGCGTTTCATCTTAATTCAACGTTTACTAGACAAACGCTCTAAGCTCCCAATTAATTAAAAAAGGCTCATACACATGACTATTATAAAACCTATTTACTTCTAAATAGAGCTTTCAATCCCAAATCCTTAATGCTCCTTACTTTTTTAGGAATAAATTCATCCGTGATGTCCTTAATATCCCATATGTTGCTAATTTGCCCCGAATCCGATATTTAATCCTGTATGACATACTTATTCTCACTCAAACCCACAGTTTCAAACCTTGCTACCTCTTCGATTCCCGATAATCCTCTGAACCGTCTAAAAAGAATATGGCTTCGTGATTTTCTAAGTTGAATTTATTCCTTGAGTACTACCAGTGGATAGGTTCTCTAGTTGCCTTTTTCTCATTAGGCATCATTCATTCTACTTACTTGTAGCATTTTAATTATACAGTTGTAAAGCTCAATTAATAAATTTAAGATAAAAAAAACTAAAACAACGAATCTCATTTTATTTTAACTGTGAGCTTTTATCTCTTTTTAACTTACCGTTCTCTTCCACTCATGTGATTGCCTCATACATTACATTAAACATCAGTGATATACATTAATGATCCATTAAAAGGGTCTAATTTCTATTTTTCTACTTACAGTCATATAAATTTATAAATACTTCTTGGAATTTTAAAATTTACCAGTCTTATTTTTTCCACATAAAGAAAAGCATTTTTAAATAAATATTGCCTGGCATTGAGCAGTTTTTCCAACTATAAATTCGATTGGAAGATATATTTTTGAACATAGTTGTAAATACAATTATATATTATTTCTAGTATTATACCGTATATTTCTAGTTTTTCCTATTCTCACCGTTGAATAGAACAACACTCCCATAACTTTAAAGAAAAAAAAAACTCGGGAATAAAATAAAAAAGAAGTAAAGTAATGTATCCCAAGGCCATTGAAGCAGATTTTATTATTCCCAGACCATTCGAAAACGGATTTACTGTTGTAATGAAACTCCAGATGGTTTGGGAGGTAGTTTTCATAAAAAATATGGCAACTGCCGTTAAAAGTTACTGCCTCAGTCATCCGCGAACGCTTTGTCTATTTACTTTTTAACAATTTTTTCTTTATTTTATTCCAAAACCGACAAAATGTTTTAGGCTTTTGGTGTTTATACTGTTCATTTTTATTTGTCTGCACCGTAAACTCCTCGTATATTACATTATAAATCACTGTGTTACGTCAAAAAACAATTACAAGTGTTTAATTTCTGTTTTACTTATTTATTGCTTAGAATCCTCAAACCCAACAGTCTCACTTCTTTCTTATGTAGTATATACTGTTAAAAATTAAATAAATTAATATCAGATGTTACAAAGAATGAAAATAAATTTTGTAAAAGAAAAAGAAAATTTCTGAGAAAAATTAAAAATATACTACCTAGCTTCTACATGCATGCATAATACTACATACATACCTCCTAATGCTTATAAGCCTTCTTTGTAAATGGACTAAAAATGCTCCCAAATTTTAATGACTTGGAGGTTTACAGATTTATTTTTAGTTTATAATACTGATTTTTTTTTTTGTTTCTTGAGAGCGAGGAAGCTCAGAGTTAAAACTTACAGTTAACTCTTCTCCAGGTCCCGACTACGAGACCGGTTGTGATAGATAAATCATGTATTCTGTTATCAGTCTTGAATCTGGGTACATTTTTTGAGCGTAATATCCGTTAATTCACCTTCTTGCACAACTGTTGGCGTGAAAACAGCATAGGCCGTGTGCTGAACCAAACACCCTTTATGAATATTTTTTTTTCCACTTTCTTATACGGAATACTTTTTCAAATCTATTAATTTCTTAAAATATAAAACTAAATATAAGTCCATTAACTTAACTGCACTTGGAAAAAGGAAATGATAAAAAAATGGATGAATATTGACATAACTTAACACCTTGTTGGTATCACCGAATTTTTATGTAAGAAATGCTTTCATGGTGCTTATGTTCTAGGTTTCAGTCAGAACTCTTTACTATTATTTTTTTTAATCCTTGAAAACGTATCGTAATAAACTGTTAGTATCGGGGTTGTGCTGCTATCTTACTTGCTATCAAACTGCTGTTATCTTAGGATTTGTTTAATTGTGTATAGATTTACTTTTTTTTTTTGTAGTTTATTTCTGTCGCATCAATCGCATTCCGTGTTCCCGTGTTCATATTTGATGACATACTATACAATGTTTGTTCAATTGTAGTGATAGTAAATAATATCAAAAAAGAAAGGATTAATAACATTACAATCTACTAATAAAAATACTTGACAACAGAAGTCCACTAATTCTACTTGAATTTTGGAAATGATACAAAAAGACATTTCGTTACTTAGTACGAAGATTAATGGGCCTACACCCCTTTTGCTCAAACCGTGCTACACCCCTTTCAACAAATAGTTTACTTGCTTAGGTAACATTGACATCTCACTGCTTTAAACAATCTTACTGCCTACGCCGCATGTCGGAGTAGAAAGCAAAATGAAATAAAAATAATCAGCATATGCAGCATTTATTTATAAAACATTTCCAGTTTTATGTTCCTGAGCCCGGTTAAGTTGTCCGGGGCCTGCGGTTTTGTAATAGGGAGCAGTGAGAAAGTTTATAACCTTCTCTCTCATCTCCTGCTTTCTTACTCAAGTTTCCCTTTGGACATTTACAATTTTATAGTCGGAGAGGCTTGAATTTTAAATAGTTCCGAGGGTGCATCTATGTTAATCCTGCAGTAAATTTAAAGATATTTCCTACGGTGTATTTTCCATTTCTCGAGTAAAAACCTGTACGACTTTAGTTTCTTTATGTCCTTGAGTTCAGTAAATGGAAGAGACTATACTGTTTTTCTGTGTTGGTTTAATTTCGCAAACAATGATCTCAGGGAAAGTTAAGATCCTTTGATTTGAATAATAATATAGGATACAAAAACTGAGGTATAGTAATACTGTACGATACTGTATGAATAATTTCACGATATATTAAAAACATATCCCTCTCTTTTCCGAAGACTTCCTAGTTGACGGAGTTGACTGGCTGGGAGTAGTTCATTAAATAAAAACCCTTATACACGAGATAGAGTAACAGTACATCATGTAGTGATCATGTTTACAAAGTCATATACATAATTTGAAAAAGGTGCCTTTTAATTATTGAATGGTATCATCTAGATCATCTACCACTATTATCATTTGCTCAACAAGGTTCCCGGCATGGGCAGAACCCTCAACCGATTTATTTACATATTCCTATCATTTCGAGTAGTGTCACATATAATAGTTTCCAGAACAAAAGCTTTGCAGTGAGGTGATTTGTCCAAGATCAAGCTCAACCGCCAGGTTTTCCTCGGTTTATATTGGATGGGTGAGCCTCGGAAGAGCCTGCAGGTCTCATAGGACCCATCAGTTGGCTATTAACAGATTAAATAATTCATCTGCCACAGCTGGATTTGAGGCCGTGATATTAAGCACAGCAACTCAGCGTTGTAAGGATGCTCACAAGGTTAAAACATAAATGACCGCGATTAAATGCCTGTCCATATGTTAAAAATATTGGTAAACTAGCTTTTGCTCACGGCATCGTTCGCTTGGAATTTGGTCTGCCACATATAGTTTCGTGCCCTATCATTTTAAATTAATAATTTAATTTTTTTAAACTATAAGTTACTCGTACATCCGAAATTTCAGATGTCTAACTTCAAGACTGACGGATTCCATACAATCTTTGAACCCCTATTATATTAAGGGGGAAACCCTTAGGGGTTGGAATTGTCCAAATATCTTTCTAAGTGCTCTTTTGAGCATAAAATGAACCCATCTGAGAATTTCAAGATGCCAAGTTCAGTGGTTTCTGTTGTGCGTTGACCGCTGAGTGTGTTAGTCAATCAGGTTACAGTTTTATATAAACTTCGCCTGTGTGGTGTGTTGAAAAAAAGTAGCCTATGTCCTTTCCCAGGCTTGAGATTAACCACATCAAATTTCATCACAGACGGATCAGCACAGCCGTGTAACATACATTGACACTGAATAACAAACGGGACGGACAGAAGTTTACTGTTGTTCGGGTCAGTAAAGGATTAGTATGTGATGTTATTGAATTTTTTGAAAAGGATTACTTAGTATAACGGTTTCACTTGTCTTACGGCAGCAGCGAGAAGTGAACTTTTTTTATTTTTTATTCTTAGCCCCATTGGGTTTGAAGGTTTCTAATTAGAAGAAGTGAACTATGTTACTTGATTTCTTTTGTTCAACAAAAATATGTAGATTTTGCGAGTAAGAAAAACGTGAGCAAGAATACAAACTTTGGCACCCTTTTTTTTAGGGGTAGAATTTCGGAAAATCCTTTCTTATCGGATGCCTACGCCATACAAAAAACACCCACCAAGTTTCAGGTCTTCACAATCAGCGTTCTAGGCTGTGCATTGGTCCCTCAGTCATTTTTGACAAAGTTTTTTTAATGTATAGATCACAACCAAATTACACAAAATCATTATAAATTGTAGACTATGTGTTATTCTGATGTATAACCTATATTACTGTAAAGTTTCTTCCAAATCCGTTCAGTAGTTTTTGCGTGAAAGAGCAACAAACTCACAAACTTTCGCATAGGATGTTATGTTATGTGTAAACACAGTTTATTAACGAATTATAACGGGATAATTTTAAGTATTAAATCTGTGTTATATGTGTATTGAAGGAAATTAAAATTGTTAACCAATAATAAACGTGTGTTTGCTGAAATATTTAATATTATTTTGCACGACGAGGTAACACTGTGTTATCCCGCTCCCTTGTTCTATTATATAAATTGTAAATGTTAATTATTTACAATTTATTAAGGGCTGTAAAGTTTAAGTAATGGCTTGAGGGTGACGCTCTAGCCAGTTCCTCTCTGACAGAAGACGCTGTTCGGATTGAGAGGACGATATTATGCAAAGCCTTGTTGGAGCGAGAAGTGGCCATCCTCCCTATCCTACCTCTCCCTGTCGCCCTTAATGGGTCGGCTTAGCCCTAACGAGAAAAAGCCATTTCCTAAATTATCAGCCAATTATTCGTACCCTGATTGCTCACTACTGAAATCCGCCTGATCGATGGAGCTTTTGTTGGGTGTTCACCTTCAGCCCAAGTTTATCTTTTGCATATTGCATGTGATGGTCCCGATACGAAGAATTTATTTTAATTCGGTCCTAAAATAAACTCAGTTCCAATTAGTGTACTTATTTTGTCGCAATTTCTACAACACATCTACTCTATTAAATTTAAAATTAGTCCTAAATCATGAATCTTGCGTTTTATGTATGTCATTTCTTTTTGTTTAAATAGTGGTTTTAACGAATTCTAGCTCGAGATTCAGAACTTTATTTATTTAACAATTAACCTACGTTTAGTACAAAGTAAGTCGTAGTTAATTATTTAAGTTACCAATTACATTGGATTGAAACGAAAAGAAACTGTTGGCAATTTCAGGCTACTTCAATGCTTACGCTTTAGAGCAACCCCCTAAGCTCCCGATTAATTAGAAAAGATTCATATATGTACATGACTATTATAATAAATATTTGAACTTACGGAGTAGAAGAATCGAATTGCTACGTAAAATCCAAAATCCTTCGTAAAATCCTCTTAAGCTCCTTACTTATATAGTTATCCATAACGACCTTAATGTTCCCATTTGTTGCTGATTTGGGCCGAACTCAATATCAATCCTTTCATGACAAACTTTATTCCCACTCAAACCTACCAGTTTCAAACCTAGATACCTCTTCAATTTCCGAAAATTTCCGAAGCTTCTAAAACGAATATGTCCTCGTGAACGTTAAAGTTGAATTTGTTATTCGAGTACTCCCAGTGGGTAGTTCCTCAACTTATAATACATTTTTTATTCTAAAGTAGAAAGTACTTAATATTATTATAATACCGTTATAAATCTCACTTAATAAATTTTGAAAAAGGTTACAAGAAAAAAAATTATGTGTGTGCCGCGATAGTCTCGAAAACACTCCAGTACCAGAAAATAAATAACTGATTTATTTATAATTCGTATTATAATTTCTGATACTATTGATTGTGACTAAATATCACATTGAAGCAATAGAAATAGTAAATTTTATTTTTTATTTAATTTTTAGCAAAAATAATTATTTCTTTGATAGCTCTGTTACATAAAAAAAGAACATTTTTTTTTTCATCCCCTGCTTGGCTTATTAAGTATTCTATTCCAGACGTTTCAGACTATTCAGGGTTCATAATCGAGATTTTAATTTAGAGACGTGAAGTCATCTGTTGTTCACATTAGTTTGTTTTGTTTTTTGAGGCTTTTCATGTTGCTTGGTCTGATCTTGTGAACTCAATTTTTCATGTGATCCTTAATTGGGCTTAACGTGGTTTAGTCACTTATCTACTTTGAGACTTAAGACATTTTTTTTCTGACATTGTCCTAAGGGCATACATAAAATTTATGTAAATTCTTTAAGTCAATATCATTATGACAAGTCGGTAATATTACATCTTCTTTGTAATAATATTATACATGTATGTCCTTTTTTTCCTAATTTTAATTTCTTGTATCGATTTCCACTTTTTAATATACTTTAAAATTATAATTCATATACCCTGTATAATTCATATCTGTTCAATTTGAATATTTTTCATTATTGTCTTAAAATATAATCCGGATTTGAGGGAAGGAATATTATTATGTAACATTGAATTAATATTTGGATCTCTGAAGCCGACTGCATTATTTTTCTTCCTTTTCTTTCCCATTTCTCTTATCCTATTTGGACTTTCTGATAAGCCCAGATCCTCCGCTGTGGAAATCTGCTCAGATTCGGGAGGCGGGTCTCGAGAAAAGTGAAATAAAAGCTGTGAGGTTATGCAAACATCCAACCCGCTTCCTCCCGTCATTATTTTATTTGCATTTTATAAGAAGCCTGCTGGAATTTATGAAAAGGGTGAAAAGTGCGCTTTCCCCAGCTCGCTCCGTGGCCTGAAAACAAATATTTTCCAATAAATAAGCGGAAAGGGGCAGAAAATGGAGAAGGATGCCTGTGTGCCTTTCAGTGCGCTAGTCACCTTTCATCGGCCCTGTCTGTATAGGCCCTACGCTGCATTTTATATTTCTCTTCCCTTTCAGCCTCAATAGAATGGACCTTTTTCCTGTCCTACCTTCGTACTGTTACTTATTAAGTGTTATAAAATATTTTCCTTAAATTAGTTATAATATAAAGATAGAATAGCCCGTAGAGACTTAGGGTTAGTGCAAAAACGTTACAATAAAAAATGTTTTACTCTAAATACAAAAATTAAACATTACAATACGGTAATTGAACCAACAATGTTATATACCAGCGAAACCTTGTCACTTAACAGAAAAATAGATAAGGAAAATGTAAAAAAAGAGGAATAGAAATAAATTGGCAAATTCTAGGACCAAGATGAAGGGTAGAGATTATAGAAAACATCTATTATTGAAGAATTTTCAAACATAGAGACAGGCATGAAGAAAAGACATCTTAAGCTACGTCCACAATATGGGCTAGGCAATAGACGAGGCAAACCTTAGTCCGCCTCAGCAACGGCCTATGAGCAGCGGGATTAGTCTCGTCTAGCGTCCACACTACTATTTCACTTTCTAGACCAATCTTTGTCAATACACCATGGAGAGCATTGCTTTGTGGGGAATGAATTCTTGCTTTATGCTTATTAGAAATACAAATTACTTATATTAATCTTCTTGCATTTCCCACAATCAACGAATAAATGATATTTTTTCAAATTTCAGTAAAAAAACAAAACAAATGTGATCAATGAAGAAAATAGTGAAAATCAAAAACTAACTATTTTAGAACTTTTGTATTTTTGAAGAATTTACAAGTTCAGCTTACTTGCGGTTCTTAAAAAATATAATTGAAAAAAATTACAATAAAAGTTTATTTAAAAATAAACACGTTATATAGAACAGTTTTTTTTTTTTTTCAGATTCTAAAAGAAATCAGAAAGAATACAAAATTACATTATAAAAATGACTAGAATTATAAAATTATACTTAAAAATTATTCAAATTAAAACACTTTTTTTCGGCTATTATGACATAAAATAAAATAGCACACTGAAATAAAATAAATATGTGGAAGAAATAGAAAAGTAAAAAGTGATGCAATGATTAAAGGTCGCACTTTCGGGCATATAAAAATCTAACTTCAGTAATGGTTTAAATAAAGAGCAAGTTCAATTTATATGCTAGTTTAAATTACCAATGACATACCAATTTTATATTAAATAATTAAAAATACGATATTTAAAAAAAAGACTTGAATGGACGCGCGTGTTTCTGAAATACAAACTTTTTTTTACCTAACTATTTATTGTAAGAATTTTCGGTCAAGATTTTCGTAAGGTTGGGTCGAAAGAAGAGAGAAATAAAAGTTTATTCTCAAGGAACTCATAAAAAATACAAATTTACATTTTAAAAACGTCAAATTATACTTAACAGTTATTTCCTGGAAAGTCCGGATATCTTGATCAATTTCATCGTCTTTATCACAGATAACTCCATTTTGCACAGCTTTTACGTCCAAAGCATTATTCAAATTAAAAATATTTTTGTCGATTATAATAATAGAAAGTAAGATAGCACACTGAAATAAAATACAAATTTGCAAGAAGTAGAAAATAAAAAGACTGATGCAATGATTAAAGGTCGCGCTTATCTGACAAATAAAGGAAAGCCAATAGTAATACATAGTATGCTCTGTAATAGTTTGGAGCAGGTGAAAATTCAATTTATTTTCTTGTTTAAATTACCAATGAATCAAAAATTATATAATTTATAACATATAATTACAAATAAGGTACAAAACTACTTGAATTTACGTAATCCTCAGATACACAACACTTTAACCTTACTATTTATTGTAGGAATTTTCGGCCAAGACTGTGGTTGGCCTGGTCCGGAAGAAGAGGGAAATATTAAAACCAACAAGGATCAAAGAAAATTAAATGAACATTTCCACTGCATATCTGACAGATACGCGCGCCTATCGTAATGTTAAATAAATTAAGACAGGTCATTTTAATTATATTATAATTAACATAATTGAATTATTATTATAATTTTAAGTATACACATGATAGTTATGGTCTATAATTACAATAATAATTATTAACATGTATAATCGCAATTTATAATGACAATAATAGTGAATACTGCTCAGATTTGGCCGCGTCTAGTCTCGTTGCATGAAGTCTCCCATTCGGATCGGGAGACCTTAGACCAGCGATTTTGGTCTCAGCAACGGGGATTAGTCTCAGCATCGGCTCCGCAACCGCCTAGCGAGACCAGCTAGACCAGGTCTAAGCAATGGTCTAGTAGTGTGGACGTAGCTTTAGGTTGTATTGCCACATAGGCCTCCCGATCACAAACTTACAAGTATAATAGGAAAATACGTAGCATCCCTTGTAAATGGAGGGGAATGGATAAAAAATATTAAAAAAGACTTGAAATTACCCAAAATGACTACTGAATGCATAAACACAAGAAACAATTTAAAACAAAATGGGAGGTTCAGCCATAGACAAAAGTGCCGAGAACTGGAACAAAATGGAGCGAAGAAAGAAAACCTGGTGGACAAATCAGAAGAACAAGAAGCCCCGAACGTGAACCATCTTTACTTATTTTTCACCATTACTGAAGTTAGATTTTTATATGCCAGATAAGCGCGACCTTTAACCATTGCATCAGTTTTTACCTGTAAATGTAATTTTGTATCCTTTCTGATTTCCTTTAGAAGCTGTATAAAAAAAAAAACTGTTCTATATAACGTGTTTATTTTTTAATAAACTTTTATTGTAATTTTTTTTCATTTATATTTTTTAAGAACCGCTAGGAAGCTGAACTTGTAAATTCTTCAAAAATACAAAAGTTCTAAAATAGTTAGTTTTTGATTTTCACTATTTTCTTCATTGATCATATTTGTTTTGTTTTTTTACTGAAATCTGAAAAAATATCATACATTCGTTGATTGTGGGAAATGCAAGAAGGTTAATATAAGTAATATCAGGCAATAAAATGTTTAAATATTTTATTTTATATTTTGTATTTTTAATAAGCACAAAGATGGATTAAAAAAAAAAATTAGAAAAATCGAATTGTTCATTTTTTCCATATACTTAATTTGATTTGTAAGATAGACCAATGATAGATATAATGATTAAAAAGACGAAGTTATAATATTATGATTATAAATCTTAAGTATAAACAATGTAGCTATAATTTTTATAATTTAAAAATAATTTTTGGAAAGGTAAAATTTAAATTTAAATTAATTACTTATAATTTTATCTTTTTATTAATTAAATTTATATTTTTATTACTTTTTATAAGATACAAAGTTATCTCAGTTTTTTTTGTTGTTTTCTTACGGGTTTCACTTTGCTGTGACTATATAAAACGATTTCTAAATCCATGCCATTAGTTTCGCCTTTCTCTGAAAAATATCAATATAAAATATACTTATGATTTTATTGTAATTTTATCTTGAATTATATCTGACATTATTAGTATTTGTGAAATTATATAAGGTAAACCATTTCATATTCCGGTTTTGGATTTGATGAATAGATTAATAGTTTGAAATCCCGAGACTGGAACAATTACCCCGAGGCATGTTAAATTTGTGCCACCCTGGTGTTTGCTTTTAATGATAACCTCCATGTTCCGTTCCATTAACATATGGGATGTTGGTCTTTTGTGTCTGATGGTGTTTGTTTGCATTTCATTTCTCCACTGTTATTTGTCTGTTCGCCCTACTCAAATTGTTCAAATGTTCAAATTGTCAAAAAAGTAGAACTTGATGTTTTAACATATCAAATATATGTAATAAAACAAAAAGAAGTAGATGACAGGAGCATTTTGTTGTTGTTGGTGATTGTATATGTATATATATATATATACATGTTGATATTGTTTAGTAGTATGTATAATATACGTATATACGTGTATGCGTATATATGTCAAATCCCGCTCGCTGGTAGACTTTTTTGTTTAATCTATTAGCAGTCAGAAATGGATCCTGTGAGATCTAGGACCCTCCTGGGGCTCACCCAGCCTCTGTATATTGGGTACCCAAAAAAGGGGGGAGAATCTGGCGGTTAAGCGTGATCTAGGACAAATCACGTCCATGCACAACCGCTGGTGCTCTACCATGTACTGAACCCCAGACCCTTCATGATTTGTATATGTACAGGTTCAGGTATATATTTCGATTTAGACCTGCTGCATTCTTCTTTTTTTTTGTTTTTTGTGAATAATTGATAATTAATGAGCTGTTTTTTTTTTTTTTGAGCTGTTAATAAAATATCTTTTTTCCTTCAAAACAAGATTTTTGTGAATTGTAACTAGAACACAATTTTAATACATAAACTTAACTTACAACGCCGATAATTCGATGACGAAATATTTTCAGCTACGTCACTCAACCATTATAACTACAATATTAACGTACGTGCATTAATGTACATTATTATGATATTTATAACATAGCATGTTTATATATCATATTTTACCATAAAAGTCTGATGATCTGCCTGAATCATTGGATAAAGTCCTATGAAAAAATAAGTCCGAAACTATGGAAAATATTATGAATAACGCTGTCGTGTATTAGGTAGTGCTGCTGCTTAATTTTGTGCTTTTTAGTGTAAATTACACTCTTTTTTTTAATAGGAAACCATCTCTCCAAAACTACTCAATGTAATGTAATGAAATATTTTTATTAATTCCGCAATCTTACAGAATACAAAATTTCCTTAATTAAATGTAGTTTCGTTAAACTAATTCCTCGGGGTGGATTCGGGGTGGTCTAGTTTTTTGTTATGTTTTGTGTGTATACATATGTATGAATATATTTATATATGTGGCTCTTATTATTGATATATGTACACGTAGTAGCGATAATAATAGTAAAAGGATTATCGAACATGATAACCAACCCTCTGCAAACATCCGTCCCCGGATTATCGCCCAAACCCAAATCCCTAATCATCTTTAACGTAATCCTCCTGTTTACGCCTTGGTCTAACCTTTCATATATTTATAGGTAGCGTGACTAAAGCCTAAAGAGCCCATACGATAGCAATCAGGGCAGCTGGATGCGGGGAGCATGTGCTCTTGAGCTGGCAGTTGGGGGCGACATCCGTTGGTCGTGTTCGCTCGATGTTTGATCAGACAACGGATAGGCAGCGTGGCTTTCAGACCTATTTCATATTTTCTAGGGAGGGGAGAAATATGAGTCAAAATAATATTGGTTGAGGGTTGGAAATAACTATTAAACCAACTGTTAATGTTTATTTTTCTTCCTTTTTATTACGCTTGAGCCACTATGGATGGCGTTTATTTCAATTATTCTTTTCTTCTCTTCCATATCTCTTTGATTTGTTCCACTTGTTCAGTATTTTATCATAACTTTTATACCTTCTTTTATTATTTATAATGTAATTATTACATTATAATAATTACCACCTCAACCTTGACACCTTTTATACGAGCAAGTAGTACGGTCAACCCTTAATGTCTTTATTATGTACCTATTTATGCTCCATTTTTTACATTAACCTCTCCACAATATCGAATCCCTCCATGTTTTATATTCGTTTTTGAATATTCAAAACCAATATGCTTCTTTGTCCTTTATATTACGGGGAATAGATAAAATAAAGCAATAAAACAGAATTTCTTTCCATCCCAATTTCAATTGCCATTAGGTATGCACCGTTTATTCCGTATTTTGTATTTTTGTTTCCCTTATAATAAAGGGTTTCTTTTCTGTTAAAAAATTTTAAAACAGCCTTTTTCAGTTTTTCTGACTTTTGGCTAGATTTATTAAGTTCTTTCATTAATGTGAAGGTATTATAAATAACAATAATACATTAAATTATATTCACCTGGACCTATGTGTATTTAACAATTATCCAAAACTTTCTAATTCGAATCCTGGAAGACAGACTATTGCATTAGGTTTGCAATTATCTACTGTAACCTCAAAACCGTACATTTTATACCTCACATCAAAAGTAAAATTATTTTGATTACAAAAGTACAAATATTTTCTTTAAGCAGTGAAGATTACATCTGTAAGGATTTCGTTTGTAAATAAAAAGAAAAAAAACTACCACTGAAACCAATGAAGGATTTTGTGTTCAGTACACCTTAGTAACTGTATCTAGAACAACGGATGTGGAGGAGGTATCGTGCCCAAAATCACGCTCTACCTTCAGGTTTTCCCTCATTCCACTTTCCACCACCATTTTTAAGAGATCCACTTTATAGAGGATAGATGAGCCCCAGAAGGTTAAGATGGGTTAACAGATCTCTGTTAACAGATTAAATCAAGTGTAAATAATTCAAAATATATTTTACTTTTATAATAGTTTTGATTGATATATTGAGATATGCATTTACTTGTAATTATATTAATTGTAATACGAAGGACATTATTATATCGTTCTAAAGAGACAATTGTACTGGTTATCATTCTAACGAGGGAGCCTAGACACACTTCTGTATCCGCTATTGTTTCGTCAACAATAGATCGCGGAGGTCGTAACGACCTTCATTAAACGAATTTAAAGTTCCCAGACGTCGATAATGCTATTTACCATAAACGGGACCCTGAAAATGGGATCCTCAGTCCCGAATTCTCCGATATACGTTGTCATGTTTGTTCACAGTTTTCATGCGATAGTATTTCACTGGAAGGCAAAAAGCCAGGGCCTACTGTTGGGGATCGCAGCAAAAGCCCAACTGTAGAGATCGGATACTGATTTGTGGCGAGAGCAACTCTCAAACTGCCATTAGGGACATTGTGGCCCCCACAGCCTTTGTAATACCCTCCCCCTCCCTCTGTTAATTTAATACAATCAATCTCCTATTGAGAAATAGTTAAGGCCCCGTTCCTTCCCAGGCCCCAGCCTGTCAAGGAACCATCTAACTCTCGTTTACCACTTTTTATGGCGTAAGGAATTCCTGCTCACAAATGAGTTACACTTTTTTTTTAGAATGGTAATGATATGAACATTTGTACGGATGGGTTATCTTTAAAAAACAATAAAACAGGCAGTTATGAGGATTGCAGAAAGGAGTGAAAATTCAAAACTTTGGAAAAACCGCTTTCTTTTGACATCAACGCGTCTTTAAAAGTGCTTCAAGAATGATAACAAAATACAGTTTGGTGTTGTAGCTACATATCTATCATCTCCACCCGCAATTCAATTAGACCACTGGATAGCTAAAGGATCAAAGAATATATTATGATATGTGAGGATTGTGAAGCATCGAGCGCGGTGGAGGGGGAAGTGCCGCAATTTTGATGTCATTTTGCTGCATATCGAGATTTCCATTTAGCACAGCATAACTTAAGGCTCGGAGATGCTTAGACGTTCGTTTAGGTTTCAATCATTCCTTCGTCAAAATCTATCGATTGTACATAAAGCATTAGTGTCAAATAGTGACAATGAACATAATAAGGTGTTATAATAAACAAAAATTATCAAATGTATATAAGTTTGGCGGCCTATAAGCGTCGAAAAGCCAAATTAAAATACAAAAATCGTATACGGTTGGAAAGGACTTCTCAAGAGCAATCGAATGGTAGCAATAAAACACCATACGACCATATGACCGAGTCAAACCAACCTATTTTTAATAAAGTTATATACAGTAATTATTCGTTTACTTTTGTATTCGTTGATAACATAAATAATAATATTTTATACAAAAAATATTATCCGTTAGGGAAGCGTAGAATACACGGTCTTATCCATGACACAGCCACACCCAATTTTTTATTTATTTTCTAAATCAATTATTGTCTGAATTATTTAAATTTTATAATTTACAGATCGAAATTGCTAACATTAGTCTGGTTTTCACATCTATTGACACTCCAAGCAATAACTATTTACATTTTCAAGTAGTTTATTTATTTATTAAATACAAATAAAAGACATTTGCTTGTAATTACCAATCTCAAAGTGAAAATGGTACATCTTTGTTTTTCTCTATATTCGTTTGCCTTAAACTATTTTCCTAGTTAAACTCTTGTGTAGAAAGTATTAGGTTAATTTTAAGTCAGTTTCACAAAATCTCCCGCACTTTTGAACTTTTATTAATAATGGGAGTACACATTTAAAGAACGTGAGTTAGTTATTCAACGTCTTAATGAAATGTATGAATAGCAGAAATTATTATTTTATATATTAAAACAGGCAAATTTCTTTTAAATTTTACCGGTCATCACTTCAATTTAGGTAAATATGCATAGTATTTGAAAACGTCAATCTTACATCAATATTAATCTTAAGAACATAATATCGAATGTGAAAAAAAAATTTTGTTTTCCACTTATAGTGTTTGCTTTAAAATTGATAATTGATATGAAATGCATATAGAATAATCTATAATACACAAATAACAATTTATAATGAGGTAGGGAAAAAGGTTTCAGGATACGCAATGATTTTTAATTAACCTAGAAACATTTTGTTCGCTCTCCTGTGGTGTTTTTCACTTTCGATACTTTGTATTTGTAACGACGTAATGAAGTAACCATTAAGTGTCCTAACTTGTACTCAAAGATTGTACGATTCTGTCTGACGCTAATGAAAATCCTGATTCATGTCCGGTTCGTGTTAGCAGAACAAAATGTTTTTAAAAGCCTTCTCTTCTGAAATCATGTCCTGTTATTATAGTAAATTTAAGTTCCTACGCCAATTCACCAAAGGAGCCCAACATTTTTCTACCTGGTGGCGCGTTGTAGGTATTTCAGGAGCACACGGGGGGCTTGGACGATTAATTTTCTCGAGTCAGTTGTTAATTTACACACGTTCAGGATTTAAAGAATAATTAATAATATTTAATTTACACATTCACCAAAGAAAAAAAAAAAGAAAACTTGAATATTATAAATAAAATGTATATTTAATGTAATAAATAAATAAATGGCTATTTTCAGACTCCTGTTATTATTAATAATAATAATAATAAATATTATTTAGTATATAATTATTATTAACTTAGGCGTTTATTATAAATTAGTAATTTATTATAAATAAGTTATTATTATTAACTTAGTAATTTATTATAATTACTTTAGGCGTTAAGATGGAAAACGTAGTAAGTCATGAAAAAGTAATTTTAAAGGAGAAAAAAAGAATATTTTTACTTCTAAAAATGAAAATTTAAATTGGAAAATTGTAGCTACCACCGTTCATCGAAACAAAACCTCTCCCATTTGTAATTTACCCATCTTCCTGTGTTATTGATTCGTTTATTTAGTTACCTTTTCTATTAAAAAAAAATTTTTTGTTTTTACTAGATACCTTTTTCATGTCAATGCTTCAATTGAATAATTTTTAATATTAAGCGCTATAATAGTATAGAAATGAAATTCTATTGCTTCTATCCTATCAATTACCAATAAAATGAAAAGAACGTACATTTTTTTAACATAGTTAAAATAGTGGAATCGATTAATATAGAAGCAAGAATCATGCTTCTCACAGACTTAAAATTAGGGAATTCTGTTGTAAACCTTTGCCATAACAGAACCTTTAGTAGACTACATTTTAATACTTAATTATATGGAGATAGATATCCTGACTTGCGTACTTTGTCGATAGTGAAAGCCTTCGTTGCCCATCCTTTTCTGTTGTAGAAAGCATTTTTTTTATATACGATATTTATTAATATATTTTTTCTTTTTCTTTTACAGATGTAATTGTCGCATAAAGTGGTATTCTATATTGCAGCCGTCTGAGGCCTGCCGGAATAAACGCTCTACGCTCCAAACTCAGAGGTAAGAGACAAACCCTATTTTCTACTTCTATTGAGAAGCTCCCCAGTAATCCCTATCTTGTCCGCTACAACACGAACCATATATACCCTTATCCTTGTACAAAAACATGACATACACCTCGACAGAAGGTTCTATACCTTGACGACCACCATATGCCCTATTGGAACTTGTCCTGTCACAAGTCCACAGCTTACGATTTAATTTCTGTAGCTCGTGTTCCCTCCACAACGTTCCGTGGGACACGCTAACCTCGACTTATCGAGTTTTTCATAGACCTTCCTGCTTTTTAGGCATTTTTTATAACCCTTATCGCTTTCTCTTGTCGGAATATTTATTACACGGATCTATCCCGTAATATCGTTACTTTGTTTTCTCAACAGAAACCTGACCTAGTCTCGTGACGGAACTCACTAACAGAACCGAATGTCATTTATTGTTTCTAAAAATCAGCCGATTCTTTGTAGGTAGAAGAATAATTTCACTAAACTATTTCACACCAATGTGTAATTTTTTTTAAATTTGTTCTCCAGGTTCTCGATTTGAGTTTATTTATAACAAGTTTTGACTGTTCATGAGGTTCATTTTTAATACTCTCCAAAAATTCAATTCATCATGAGCTTTAGTATGGAAAAGAGAATGTGACTATGGAAAATGTGTTTACTTCTGTAATAAGTTCATCTAGAAATGTAAGTTTCAAAAAACATATATCATCTATACTTCTTAATGTTGGGTATTTTTTGATGAAATGATTAACGAAATACACACATTTCCTATACTTACATTCTCTTTTCCCTACGAAAGCTCATGATAACTTGTATTTTTGGAAAATAATAATAATCAAACGAATAAACAAACTCAAATCGAAGCGACAAACTGCGGAACAGATAACAAATTTTCTTATTATAAAGTTTATATAAATTTATTAACTGGCGTTTATAGTAAACATACTTATGAACTTTCATTTAAATTGATTAATTGATCATTTTTGTAGCGCTTTAATAAATATTATGTAGTTTGTACTTATTATTCACTTTCTTTCTTTCTTTTTTTAAATTATTAATCCTTTTTCGATACTAAACCTCATGATTACTTGTATTTTATTAAATATTAAAGTTAAAACGAATGATAAGTTGAAAACGTGTTGTGACTCAACTCGAAGGATCAACCTGCGGAATCAACCTTCTTTTATTTTTTAATTGTTTATGTTGTATATATTTATCTGCTTTTGTATATAACAGTATGTTACAACTTTTAAATATTAATCTATTTCAATACCTTTATAGCTGCAGATAGTAAACTAATGAGAATTAAGTGAGCTTTGGAAAGGAAGTGGGATGCATTTCATTTTTTTTTTTACATACCAACACTTGCAAAATAACTTTATTTGTTTACAGCGTTGTGAATAAGTGGTTAATTCGAATTTTCTCCAAAATGAGTTTCTTCTAATTAGGGAATCGGAATATTGTTATATTCGTCGTTGATACGAGGCTAGGTTAGACATTGACCTGGAAAGTAGTTATTGCTTATATGTATTAAAATTTCGTTTCAAGTAATATACGAGAATTGGACGATTCTCCTTCCCTCAATACATTTACTTCTCTCTGCACCACGTTATACTTAACAACTTATTCACAGGGGCTGCAGATTTATATCCTTACATATGATGTGATAATTAACTAATTAAATTTACGAGTTTGGGTTTAACATAAACACATATTTTCCTTCGAATAACCTTATTTTTTACAATAATCGTTATGATTTTTAGATACTTTTTATAATCAATAAAAAGTAAAAGAACCTATTGAAAATTAAGTTCATGAAAAAAAAAATGTGTGTGTCAGCTCCGACGCACGATTGGAGTTTACTCCTTAAGAACTAGTATTGTGTAGATTATGTAAAAAGAGGGTAAATGAAAGCATCTTAAAAAATAATCAAAGCACATATAAATATTTATTCTTAATATTTAAATCATTCCAATGATATTTCTTTGATATTATCAACCATCTCACATAATAATAATTATTAATATTTTTATATAATATAATCTTCTTGGGAAGACAGTAAGTTTGTGGTAACTAAAATACTATACGTGTACGTCAGAAGCTACATGGGTATGAATCGTGAAAATATAACATCAATAGCTGTACCATATCTAGTCATCCCGAGTAATCTGCCAGAAATAAAGACTAAATATGGCCTAAATTAAGTTCATTTTTCAAGAATTGTACTAAGTGTAAACTTTCATCTTTACTTAGTGAAAATTAAATTTACTTTTCACTATTAAAATTTTACTTAGTGACGTTTAGTGAACAAACAAATATCCACTTTATCTTTGAAAGAACCAACGATAAATGATTTCATACTAAAACTGGTTCCGCTGTAAGTAAGTATTTTTCAATTTTACAATTGTACAACACAAATTGACGGTTAGATTGCAAATTGACGGATGTATACACATAGATAACCTCGAAGTGTGAGGTGTGCAAAGGAACGTAATGTCTCTCAATATATTTATATTTTACTGTAATGTTTATTGACTAAACATTCTCCCTGACCATTTAAAACATCTGTAAATCTGTTCTCATAATAACAAAACATAAAAAACGTCTAAGCTCAAAGGTAACATTGAGGTTATATATTTATCTTCTTAACTAGTTCAAACAAAGCCATCCTTAATTTGACGTTTTAAAAAATTATCGCATTTCAACACTTCGAGAATAAAGCAATTGAATACACTGTTACCAAGATACCACACGTATCTCTTCCCGATTAGTCCCGGAAGTTAACTATTAATTCCTATCTATTATGTAAAACAAATAATAGAATATTTTCGAGACAGGAAAGTAACGCACCACATTTAGTTAAAATTCGATTTTACTCCTCATAAAATTTTCTTACCGCGAGCTAAATATGAAAATCGTTTCTTAAAGAGTAAACTCCAAAAAAACCGAAAGACCTACTGAGAAAAGAATATGAAGCATCCTACCTTCTACCTGCCTGAATACTTCAGTATAGTACCTACTAAAACATTCTTAGTCACACCGTTACAGCAACAACCTTTAAAACTAAACGTTTATTGTTTGGTTCACGTTCACCTGAATTCCAGTTCAGGTTATGAGGTTACATGTTTATATTTAGTTTATAAATATTCGTTTTCATCGAAGTGGCAATAATGGATCCAGCCCGTTGACACCAGTTGTAAAAGAAGCGAGAAGCGAGGGGATGGTTGATTGGAAGATAGAGTATGGAAGAAAATAGTTGGAATGCAGTCAAATAAAACACTAAATAAGAGGGTACTTTTAAATTAAATAAGTACCCACTTATTTAGTGTTTTATTTGACTGCACCCCCAACTATTTTCTTCCATACATTAAAATTTACATTTGTTTATTATATTTTAACGTATTGATGTTAGGAGTCGTATATCCCAGTTCTATAATCTATGTAGTTCCAGGAACTGCTAAACAAATTCACAATACTGGGTTAGGAAAGTATTGTAATGTAACATTTTCAATTCCTCACTAAGCCCCTAGGCTAAAAAAAAAGAAATAAACAAATAAGAAACAACGCATTTTTGGCCATTATTCGTTCCTGGTAAAAATTATTTGTCTAGCAGGAGAACGACTTGTATTTTTTAACCTCAATCGCTCATTATTTTAAATAATATAATATTAATAACAACAATTTTTATTATTTTTCATTTAATCGACATGCATAGACAAACCAATAAATATGAGCCTTCCTGGCCCAGCTAGTAATATAAATACTTTTTTTTTCATTTGCAAACATTGGAAACATGTATTAAAAATTAATATTGTATAGTAATAATTAGTTTTCGTATTCTTGGTTAGGCTTTGTCTTCGTTAACATGAAATTTAAACGTTATTTTGAAAGGTATGCATTAATACTTGTAAAATTGATTGGGTATAAAAGTTGGTAACTGTTTCATATTTCGGGCTTAATAAATATTAAAACATTTTAGTACAATGTCATCAAGTTATTTTGTATTCGTTGATTACCATTAATAATTAACATTAGTTTCGTTTTTTTGTATTTTATTTAGCCTTTTATCTGCTCTTTTTTTTTTTAATCTTTGGATTCATTTTATTAAATGAAGAATATGATCCGGATCGCTGGATATTTTCTTAAACAATATTTTTCTGTGTCACATAATCTCTGGGACATGAGCGAAAAAACAATTTTTTTAATTTGAATATTACCCAATATAATACTAGAACGGATATAATAGCATTGTAAGTTAAAATTCTTGGACTCCAGCTTACCAGAATTACAATTCGTTCCAGACCGAATGTTTATAACTTTGGCACATATTCGGGACAAAAAGGGTTAGTTAAGAGAAAAATATCTCCATTACTTTCATATTAAATAAAATCTGCACTGTATTCAAGACCACGTCCGTTACTTTCTTTATTTTTTTTCAATTTTTAGTGCACTTTTGTCTAAAGTTTGGCTTACTCCCAGAAATAGGAGATTATAATTCATGAAATATTTTAACAACTTGGTTTCTTCATAACAATTAACAGGATTGAGATAAACCTTCCCTTTAGAGAATTTTCATTGATTTAAATATCACTTATATAATGTGAAAAACAAATCTAAAAAAATACATGTTTAATATAAATATAAATAAATAATTTGATGCGAATATTTATGCCGGTAAGCTTATAGATAGATATAGGCTACTATTAGAATACCAGAATGAAATGAGTGTTGACTGACTTGAATCATTTCATCGTTACATAATTATATTTTTCACTAATTTATATAAAATAAGACCAGAAGGATAGAGTCAATAATTCAACAGAGAAATTTACAGTAAAATCCTTGACTTGGGAGCAGAAATTAGGGTAATAAGATTTTATGGACACATGGAGAGGATGAGCTAAGATAGATTAAACAAGAAAATTTTCAGTAAAATTATGGGGTACAAATTCAACCACGGATACAAAGTACAAATCACACCCAGAGATGGGGATTATTCTAGATTTATGAGAAAATAGTACAAAATACTAGACATTTCTGCGAAATTCGGTACTTGTGGCAGACAAAAAAAAATTTCTGTCCAAGACCTGGAGAGAAGAAAGTAGAAAAAGTTTCAGTGAAATCCTCAGGCAAAGATGGGCCAAGAATAAAGAACTGAAAAAGAAACCTGCATCATAGTAATTGCGTAATCCTTCAGGGATGTATCGTATAAAATAATTATATACTAATACTTTTTTTCTGAACATTTCCTCTAAGTATTTTTTAAAAGTATAATATTTAAAGTTCAATTATATTCACATGAAAGAAAACGAATATAGTTTTCGTTATTTTTACGGTTGGTTCCTCTGCCTTCTTGACAAATCGGCCATTTTGGTTCAGATGACGTGGTAGGATGGACTGAAAGTTATCGAATAGCGCTCTTTTTCTGAATCATTCATGAGCTAGTTATGGAAAAAAAGAGTACGGACCCTTGGTAGTGATGTATGCGGCAAGATCACTCATGTCTTTATCTCGAATAAAAACATGTCCTTCCCGACCAAACGGTCCAGTTCTTTTACAAACGGTCCTGTATCAAATAACATACATTTCTCTTGTATATCGGCAACATTAATGCATATATCTTCTTCTGAGCAGATAGACCTTTAACTCTGAAACTATATTTCACAATTTTATCGCTGGGTTGCCGTGCCGAAGGTCCCAGGTTCATATCCGATAGTAGTAGATAATTTATTTAATCTGTTTACAGCCGAGGTTAGATCCTCTGGATCTAGAGACCCTCCTAGGGCTCATCCATCCTTTATAAAGTATAAACTTGGCGGTCGAGCGTGATCTCGGACAAATCACTACTCTGCACAACAGTTTTCCAAGAAAAAGTACAGACTCTTCAACTGACTGAATTGAAGACCCATCATGGTTGCTGATAGTTTTAGTGGTACAGGTTCTTATGACTTGATATTAGAAGTCGGTATCTATTTTGTTGAATCTCATTAACAATCATAAAAATCTGATAATTTTCCATTCACCTAACTTTTCTCCAGTACCTTATTATTAGCATTAGACAGAAATTTTCCATGATATATGTATTATTTAAAAAAAATATTTTTTGAATTTTGTCCATTACTGTAATGCGGAAATTGGCATTGGGCTCTAAACACGAGTTTATTTTTAACTAAGTTTATATGTTTAATTGTTTTAATATTTCTTTTTCATCTTCTCCTTTATTAATGACATTCCATATCTCTAATACTTATTTTCCTTAAGTGAGACAGATTGTTTTGTTTGTTTGTTATCTAATCAACAGATTTGATGCGACGATAAAAACAAATAAACTACATCTCTCATTAAGGAGGTATTTTTGGTAAAAACTTTATTTCGGAAGAAAATTTGTTTTAACAATATCTGATTTATTAAGTTGTTTTTTTTATTTGTGCCTTGACGAACACGATGGTTTTAGGGATATAACATCTGTTTGGAAAGGCTTTTTCTACAAGAAATACAAGTACACCCCAATCCTTTGGAATTTCTCTAGAGTTACATGCACTGGTGAGGTACTGTTGAGAAAAAAGTGAGCTCAACCTCAAAGGTAAGGTAGCTAAAAGTTTCTTGCAGTTTCACCCCTGAATTCCAAAAATGTCTAATTAAAAAAAAAAGGGGGGGAACCCATCGAGTCTCGAACACTCTGTGTATACATTACAAAGAAAAAGTTTATGTATTTTTTATAAAACAATGTATATGACGCCAAGCATGTTTGAAATACTTTTATAGAGCAAGGCTTGCCAGAAATTGGAATTAAAACGCTGTGTCATGAAAATAAATTGAGAAAATAAAATAAAAATGAACTAAATGATTAGAATAAGCATTGATATTAATTTGTAATATTATATTAACGTTGGTAGCCGAATATTAATTATTTTAATGATGTATTGAATCGGTCAGAAGGTACAGTCAATGATGACACAAAAAATAAGAAGAACTTGTTTTTTTAATAGTGCCAACGTTTCGGCCTATGGTGTAGGCCATTTTCAGGGCAAATAGACGGTGCCTCGGCTGTAGTGACTGTCAAACTAACATTTGTCAACTGTATTTTTCACTCAAACATTAATTATTTTACGAGAAGCGAGGAGATGGTTGACTGGAAGATCTGAGTAAGGTACGAAACGTCGGCACATAATAAATAAGTACCCACTTATTTAGTGTTTACTTGACTACACCCCCAACTATTTCCTACATTAATTATTTTAGATTATAAATTAAGGGAAATAGGAAAGCTTGGAGATTGGATGCTCGGAAAAGATAGTTCATCAGCACGGAATTATTCTATAACAAATTGAAACAGTTTTTAAATTGAATATTTTAATATTATTTTTAATGAAAAGAAGTTAAGGTTATATTATAAAAGTATTCAGTTTCTATTATATATGATAGGTTTGGAATAAAGTGATACAGATTACTTTCAAATGTACGATTACTTTCGTATTTTGACTTCAAATATTAATTTTTGTATGCATTATAGGAGTTTTAAGTAGTTAAACTCCCTCCAAAAAACAGTATACATACTTTTGTTACTGGTCCATATTATCGAGAGAAAACATTTATTAAAGTACATCTCTTTAACCTGTTCTATTTTACTTATCTGTTCTAAGTTGTATTTAGCCTCGTTTTATTTATCAATTGATTTCTAAATTAACAAATTGAGTTTTAATTATAGTATTAATTTAAATTAAATTTGAAAACAAATATAAAATTTAAATAAAAAGATACCAACAATTATTCTTAATCTGTTTTCAAATGATGGCAGCAATTCATTCATTTAAATGTTTTATGTATACCATTTTATTTCGGATGTCAACATAAAATTAAAAGGAAATAACTATTAGGAGAAGCTTAGTAGGTTTGGAGTGAAACGCGAAGTTATGATCTAGGAGAAGAAAGAAACAGATCATGTCAAATAAATCAGATTTAATTATATTTACAGTATTTCATTGTGTACATTATTTTACAAGTTGTTGTTTATTCGTTTAAGGTCACTTTATGTTGCTATGGCTAATCGGATGAGACCATTGAGGTACTCCTGAATTTTGCTTATCGAGGTTTAATTATGATTGGGATCTTAAACGATTACCTGACTCTGCACAGGCTCGTGACCGCATTTTGCATCCCCATCTGAAGAATGGCATAGTAGGTTGCTATAACCACTACACCACAGGTGACCTATTTGCTTAAGTTGATTGTCATTACATGTGATTATTGTTTATACCTTGCGCACTAAAAGGTCCTTCCTTAAATTTTTATCGTATAGCATTCCATTTATTTGCTTTGCTTCCTGTATTGACTTAGTAGTCGTACGCAAACTATTCCACTACCCATCCTTTCTACTATGGCCGCGATCGAGGAATCGCAAGTCGACGTCTACGAATTAAATTGCGGTACGAATTTTCTTCGAATTCATCCATTTTAAAAACGAGTGTTCACTGTGTTAAGCCGCATAATCAACTACAGAAGACCCGCAAGTTACAATGGCGGCAACAGTGTGAGCGCATGCACATCCGAGTAATTCTGTCCGACATCGGCCTATAATATTGGTTTTGGTGTACGCTTAGGGTTGCTGTAGCATTGTCCGATTAGACGTATCAGCATAAAGTTACGGTAAAATAAACAAACGATTCAACCTATATTTGAGATTACTAGCGATTTCTGCAAAGGTCTTCTAAATCATTTCGTGTGATAATATGAAGCGCAGATGATACTATATTTTTTTCGATTTTCCGTATTAATTTTGCAGAGTGCTCGCCGGAGACACGACACCGGTGGAGGTAGGATATTGGACGAGACAACCGAGCGGTGGCGGTGGTAAAGGTGCGCTCCTTTGAAGGGAACTGGCTGTGTTTACCCGGGGGTGGCTCACGGGCGGCGGTGTTTAACCAATTCCATTACATGGGGCCGGCTGGGAAGGGCTCGCTCAAGATTTAAAACAAACAGGGGAAGCGAAATGGAGTTTATTTTAGCCTGGAAAGAAGCTAATGCAGAGAAGAGCAGGGCTCACTACAATGCACCCCCTCCTCACTAATCAGCAACCCCTTTCACTAATTACCCCCGCCTTGTTTGCCGCAATTTATTTACGTGCCCTGTCTTCATTATTTACCCTTCGTCTAAGCCTTGCCATAGAATGTCAAATGTGCCGAAGAAACGAACAATGTTGCGGTTCGCGATATTAACATATGTCGCAGTTCAGCACTACAATTTTTTATTTATTTATTGAAATGTACAACTGTGTTATAATACAACTGGTAAATAGAATGAATGAAACATAGTTGCATGAGATAAAGGCAAGTAGAGAAACTACCCCCTGGTTGTACTAAAATAACAAATTTAACCTAGACCACGAGCCCATCTCCTTTTCAGACCTCTCGGAGTATTATCAGGAATCGAAGATGTTGCTACGTTTGAAACTAGTGTCTTTGAGTAGGAATAATGTTTTTTCGTGAAAGGACCTATTTTGGTTTCGGGCCAAATCAGCATCTAACGGGACATTAGATGAGGTCATTATGGTTGACTTTATTCGTAACAAACTAAGTATTCCACAAAGGATTTTGGATTGTAAGGATTAGGGATACGACAGAAATTCGATGGCTTAGTGTAGTCCCAAAGGTCTATTCCATAAGTCCAAATAGGTCTTAAAATAGTCATGTATGTGAGTCTTTGAGAGTTTGTCTAGTAAGTGTTGAAGTAGCCTGAAACGGCGAGCAGTTTCTTGTCTTTTCCGTGTAGTATGAAACGTTTGTTAAGATGTAATCTTAAGTAACGGATTTGTTCTACAAGGGGTCAGTGGGATATTATCAGAGGATACCGGAGGACATGGAATCGGAAGACGAAGGGTAAAGGTGATGTGACGGTTTTCGTAATTTTCAAATCTGAGGCAATTTGTACGAAATTTCAAATCGTTTAATGATATACGAATGAGCAGAGTAACTTAGTTGTAATAAGTTGCTGTGCTGAAGATCCTAGGTACAAATCCGGCTGTGGCAGATAACTTATTCAATCTGTTAACAGCCGGGAATAGATCCTATAGTAGGATTGCCTCTCTAAAGTAGGTTCTCTAAATTGGGGGAAAACTGGTGGATGAGGTGGAGAGGTCTAGGACAAATCACATTACCCTGCACAACTGTTGTCCCAGAAACTGTATTCTCTACTATGTGTTACCATAATTTAATCATTTAAACTAATTTTGTGACTTTCAAGTCGAAAAATTGACCTAATATTTTTTTATTTAAGTTTTTTACTGGGTGTTTATGATTTGATTTTAGAAGGAGTGGGTTTGTGATTGATATTTTTTGTTGAATTACATTAAAAATAATAGTTTTGTGATCCTATTCCAATTCCTTAACTTTCTCCAGTATTTCTGTATGTTTGAATACATAAGTGAGGAATTATCGATGATACATAAATAACCATTTATGGTGATACTAGGTATTATATGATAATAATAAGTATTTGTGTAGGAACAAACAGTACAGCTCTGCCACGTTTAATACCCCTTCATGTGTAGTGGTGTAGTTAGGTTTTTTTTTAGAGGGAAAATAATGGTGGTAGGTCTTCATATTCTAGTAGGTGTCTAATAATGGATTATTAAAATCTCTCAATGATGTGTAATGTATGAGATGTTTACATTAGCACATGCGTATATGCAACTACACAGGTTTTATTAATGATAAACGTTATTTTTTTTTTAGAGGCTTCATTAATAAATTGAAATCATTAATAAAATGAAACTTCACGAAAATTGTTCTATGAATGTTGTATGGCGATCTTCATCCAGTCTTCAGGGATCTTTTCAAAGCTTTTGGGTGGATGATACGATATGAGCAGGGCAGAAAGACGAATAGTTTGAAGAAACTAAACAGTAACAAAAACTTTTTGTTCATCTCGGTAGAAGCAGCAAGTTTGTGTTTAGCTCAAGTTATTTAATTATGCAGTATATTTTCCCTTTAGGGCATTTTGGACTGTCGTACTTTTCGAGAAATCGAATAAGCTTTTTCGAACCTCCTCTGTCATTGCTCATCTCAGGCGAATCGCTTGTAGGGAATTGATGAAAAGAAAAGTGAGAAAGAGTAAAAAATTATGTTCATTCTAAAGGCTTAAGATACATCAGAATAACATATAACAAGTTGTCTATTGACCGCTAGATTGTGCTAATTCGGTAGTTTACTTCTTAGCTTAAAACGAATCAGTGCTGAATGAGGAAAGAAACAAAACCTGTTCTGGCAACTTTTTAATACGATCATAGCATTTAAAAAAATATTTAACCCTTTTTATTTATTTATTTAACGTCACTGTATGGTATGGCTACTGGCAAAATGCTTAAGTAGGAGTCCTAAATTGTTGCATTTCCAAGGTATAATTAGGACAGGAATCTTGAGTACCTGATACCGCCCTGGCTCGGTACCGCCATTTTAGGTTCTCCCCGAAGAACGGCGTAACCAAGAATTTTTCTCGCCCTCTCTCTCTCCCGTAAAAAAAATCCTAAGGCCACCTGCCGGGCTGAGAACCCATGATTTTGGGGGTAGGAGATTGTTATGTTAACCATTACACTGCAGGTCCCTAATCATATATGGTATTTTTACTTAGTTATAATATATATAATAATATTTATGTTATAATTTATTATAAATATAAATATATATAAGAAGCGAGGGGATGGTTGACTGGAGAGTAGACGTAAGGAAGAAAATAGTTGGGGGTGCATTCAAATGAAAACACTAAATAAGTGGTTGCTTATTTAATTATGTGCCGACGTTTCGACCCACTTTGTGGGTCATCTTCAGGGCTATAGGAAGCTGTAGCAGGAGTACTATATATTTTATATAAATATATATATATTTTTTAACTCATGCATAATCGTATATTAATTTTTCAAAAATTATTAAAACATAAAAGTAACTAATAAATTAAATATATTATAAAACAAAAATAATCATATGTAATTAAAACATAAAGTAGTAGCAAACAAATTAAATAAGATTAATATAAAAGTAATACAAATCAGAAAAATATACATAGGCGGAATATTATATTATTATCTATTAAATAAAATGTTGTATGAAAGTAAAAAAAATCTAAGAAGGTAGCTTTTTGTCTAGTTTTTAGGTCTATAAAATCCATCAGTAATTTTTTGAACTTATAACGAAGCAATAACAACAGTTTCATTTCAAATAATTTTAATGAGGATGTGCTTTAGTAAGTATTTTTTCACCTTATGAAGCTGCTAGTAGTTAAAAACCAGCGAAAAAAACTCTGAAGATCCCGCCTGTTATGATCTCAAGTGACTGCGGAGCCGCTTGCTTTGTGTTAGTGCAGCAGCCGTCCCCTAGCGGTGGTGGTGGGGTGCGATGATACGAACAATATCCCGGGGTGAGTGTGGAGGGGCATTAGTTTGGGGTGGCACCTCTCTGGTGGGGGAACCTTGGGATCGTACATCACACCAGTCTTCTGTCGTGTAGTGTGCTGTGTGGAGTGGTGGTGGTAAGTGCTGAGTGCTGTGTGCTCCCGTCTTCTCGGAGTGTCGAACGAGATCTACTTGGAATATGCTATAGGTTAGTACATCCGTATAAATATAATGTAAAGCTAAAAAAAATATTTTTCTTGAATAATATTAGTAGACCTGATTCACATGAGAAAGAAATGATCCGCGTCAGAAAAAAGTGTTTATTTTAAAGCCAACGTTTCGTAAAAATAATTTTATAAATATTCAAAACGGTCGGGGGTGCAGTTAATAAATTTTACACAAAATAAATATAACTTATTTTTATTTATGCCAGCGTTTCAGCCTAATTTTTATTAGGTCGGATTTTGTCTCAGCTCTGACCATCGCCTGAAATCTAGAATCCAAATTTCATTTTACTCTTGATAATTCTCTTAAATTATTTTTTGATCAAAAATCAAATGCTATCAGTTATGTAGGCAATACAATCCGTCAGTAGTTTATTGCTCTTAAAACCAAAAATAATGTATATATTTCAAATCATTTTAATTCCAATGTTTAGGTATGTAGTTTTTCCTAACTAATGAAGATTCGAGTTACAATTGATTAATTAACAATTTACAATTAATTTTTTTTCCTAAGTGTACTAATTTATAATTTTCTTACCTGTTATTTCACAATATACTTAAGTATTTCTTATTTTTTCATTATATGTTCCTGAACTGGGTATGAAAATCTGATAAGGGGATTAAAATTAAAACCAATATTTCAAAATATCGTTATAAGATTTTTAAAAGCTAGATTAAAATGGGCAAATATAATTCCTAAAACACCGTTAACATTCCTGGAAAAAGTTATATAAGAAGTAACTGTATTACATTTTTTAATTTTCAAAATGTAATTCAACTTTTTCGTTGATTGAGTTGTTCATTTTTCCCTTTAATTTGACTCTAGCTATTCATTTTTCCAACCATTATATAATACACCTTATTATCTTAACATAGGGTTAATCTTGTATCTACTAAAATAAATTATAAATAATTTAACAATATTATACATTATATGTCTATTACATATTTAAGGTTTTTATATCCCCTGATTATTTTAAATAAATGATTTAATTTTTTTTAACAAGAAGTTACTCGTACATACGAAATTTCATATGTCTAACTTCAAAACTTACGCAATCCATATAATCTTTGAACCCCTATTACAATAAGGGGGAAACCCTTGGGGGTGGAATTGTGCTAATTCCTTTCTTTGTCCTCATTTAACCTACCTGCGAATTTCAAGATACTAAGTTCAGTGGTTTCTGCTGTGCGTTGACCGCTGGGTGTGTTACTCAACCCGGTTACAGTTTTATATAAACTTCGCCTGTGTGGTGTGTTGATAAAAGGTAACATTTGTCCTTCCCCAGGCTTGAGATTAACCACATCAAATTTCATCACAGACGGATCAGCACAGCCGTGAAACATACATTGAGACTGATTAACAAACGGGCCGGACAGAAGTTTAGTGTTGTTCGTGTCAGTAAAGGATTGGTACGTAATGTTATTGAATTTATTGGAAAGGATTACTTAGTATAACGGTTTCACTTGTCGTACGGCAGCAGCGAAAAGTGAACTATGTTACTTGATTTCTTTTGTTCAGCGAAAATATGTATGTAGATTTTGCGAGTAAGAAAAACGTGAGCAAGCATACAAACTTTGGCACCCTATATTTTAGGTGTAGAATTTCGGAAAATCCTTTCTTATCGGATGCCTACGTCATACTAAGAACACACCCTCCAAGTTTCAGATCTCTACGATCATTGGTTTAGGCTTTTGGTCGTTGATCCGTCAGTCATTCAGGACAAAGCATTTTATATATATATAGTTGATCAAATTACACAAGATCATTATAAATTGTAGCATATGTGTTATTCTGATGTATAACCTATATTACTTTAAAGCTTCGTCCAAATCCGTTCAGTAGTTTTTGCGTAAAAGAGTAATACACATACATCCATCCTCACAAACTTTCACATTTACATCCTGTAAATAAACTATGTTACTTGATTTGTTTCGTTCAGCGAAAATACGTAGATTTTGCGAGTAAGAAACACGTGAGCAAGCTACTCAGGGGGAGCCCTTTAGCGATGCTAACAATATTTAACAATTAAATTGAATAACCGCGATTACTTATTGACCATAATATTGTAATATTGAGAGTGTGTAATACCCAAGTACTTTTTAATAATTTATCTTTATATTACGACCAAATTATACAAAATCATTATAAATTGTAGCCTATGGGTTATTCTGATGTATAACCTACATTACTGCAAAGTTTCATCAAAATCCGTTCGGTAGTTTTTGCTTGAAAGAGTACAAACTTTCGAATTTATAATATTAGTAGGATATTTACGATTATTTAAAAACAAAAAAAAAATAAAAGAAAACTGGTCAACATGGATTCAGGAATTGGTCAAAATGGATGTATTCGTGGAAATCTAAAAATCGAAATTTTCTTGATTCTTGATTTTCTTGATTGAATAAGAATATTTCTGTTGTTAAAGAACGCACATACCGACTGTATGTATCCGTTGAAATCATAAAATGAACATTTTAACAATTAATATACTTCCCCCTTTGTAATTGTTTATAATAATTTTTAGTTGTTCATTATCACTAAAAGTGGCGAGCTTGACGTGTTACTCCATTTTTTCCATATCTCTCAAGTACCGAAGATAATCTTCAAATACGGGACTTTCGAGATTGTGAGTCACTATACGCAATAAAGACTGAAGATTATGTTCTGATTAAGAAATAATAATGTGGAAAACAATAGTGTTGTTCGTTTCATCTAACGTCACTTAATGTTATATGTCTAATCTGACGATGCTACAGTGGGGGTCCTATTTTTTTCTATCTAGAAATAATTGGGATTGGGAACCTAACGAGTACCTGAAACCGCAGAGGCCTAGGACCGCCATTTTACCTACTTTCCGAAGGATGGTTAGGATTTTTTCTCCCTTTGAGAAATATTATGGCCACCTGCCGGGCTGCGAATCCCGGCTTAGAAGGCTTTTCTTTATTTTTGACTTCTTTTTTTTCAATTTAGAGAATAGATTGTAAGGCGGCATTGATTTTGTTCTCTTTAAATTTGTCAAATATTAAATATTGACAATAAGACGATTGGCTGACAGTAAAATAAAACATAATGGCATGAGAGGCATGAAGAACTATACCCGGGTTTACCTCTCCTGTGGCTTGATTTAATTTCCTATGATAATAGATTGGATGATAATCCACGTTCTTTTTAGTTTCCTCTGTGTGTTCCCAGTGGCCATTCTATTGATGGGTTTGGATGTCCGTGTGGTTTTTCATGAAAGCGTTTGTAGTATGTTCGTGTGTGTTCGTCAACTGTTGTTATTTTTAAGTCAGTAAGCAGAGTTTTGTTATTGACATACCAAGGTGCTTTTGTGACAAGTCTGATCATTCTTTATTGGAAAGTTAGTAGTTGTTGTAGTCGTTAGCAAGTAAGTGTACGCGTTTAACTTTTATAGATTTATTTTGCCAAAGTTCTAATCATAGATTAAGATATGTATTAATAAATGTAATTTTAATTTTGTTGAGAGTACATTGTTCGACTTAAAAGAGAAGGTTCTTGTCATAAGACAGATCTAATCATTTAGTTATAAAAGCTTTTAGGGCTAACTTGAGCCTGAGTAGGTTCCTCAGTGTTCCGGATGAGGTTAGTGCCGTAACACGGGACTTACCTGGGCGTGTTGAGCATGTTACTGGAGGTTTGACAAGAAGCAGAGTTGGCCGTGGACTTCGAAAGCCCTTTTCTCCACGAGGACATAATGAGCCGATTAACGAGTTTTGACGGCCTCATGTACTTTAGCTGCGGGTAGACGCCTCTTCCATTTAGCCAGAGGGACGAGGAGTAATCTCATTTCCTTTAATGGCGGGAGCGAGCGTGGGATGACATATCCGTAGTGGGATGACAGCCACCATTTCTTAGCCAGTAGTCGTTCCCAACTCCGGGCCAATTCTGTAGCCGCTTCCATCCCTCCGCGTAGAGACCATCGAGGAAGCGGGTAATATTTCATTGCGGCAGAGATTCGCGTGATGTCAGCGTTTAATATGCATGAGATATCGATCCATCATATCGAGGACTGTCGTACAACTTCTAAAAACTCCTCGGAAAGATGTTATAATATTTATAATGGCATGTCGCTAATGTGATTGAAAGATGTATAAAAAAAACAACAGTAGGTTGTTGAATAAGAAAAACAATATCTGATGTGGTGACAACACATAAATTCCTTATACACATATTGACCTATATATAAGTGACTAATAAAAATGATCCTAAATCAAATTAAAATCTTGGTATAAAAGAATAAATTATGGATTCTCATTTATCTCATTTTATTGTCTTTTTTTAGTAAAAAGTAATTTCAACTGCATTATAATAATACAACAAGTAAATAGAATTAATAATATCTAGAAGTTCAACTTGAAAGGTAACGGGGCCATGAGAGTAAGTGTTGGAGTAGCCTGATGGCGATTGCAATATATGTACTACATTTTAGTATTGTTATTGTTGTTGAATACTCGTTATGGTTATGTTCATTATGGGGGGGGGGTATGAGGACTGCTATAAAATTATCATATGTTCGTCTGAATTACTGAGAATTTACTGAATTCAATTGTACATGAGTATAAATAGTTCCTTCTTCTTTATCTTACTCTCGGCTGTTCGGCATAGAGTAGCCTCTATCCATCGAAGACATCCTTCGCGGTCTCGACTATGTTAATTTTAGTATAACCATATATAGTTTAATACTAATCTAGATTTATATTATAACAATACATAACGGTTGGCCAATTTTGATGTTAACAAGTGATCTTTTCTTCTTACTTAAATTTCTCTGCTCGTCAAAAACGATTTGCCGCAGAAGATTGAAATTTCATATTTGGGGTTGGTGTAAATTCAGTTTAAATCAGAATGCAAAGCTAGGGTCTTGGGTTCAGTACATGGTAGAGTATTGTGCTGTTTCTAGGACAACGTTTGTGCAGAGAAATGATTTCTCTACGAGATCACGCTCACACTTAGTTACTTCGCTCCCAGTTAAAAAAATAGGTGTTGATATATAAATTTAAAAAATCTGATTATGTGTTTGCTCGTCCTCTGATGAACGCCTTTTACACAAATACTGTCTCCTACATTAAGTTAGGTTTGCAACAGCTGCTCTGATTGTAAGCTCTAACAATCGGAACCTGTTCAATGCTTTTATTGCCGCATGTGTTGCCGCTTTTACAGCGATGTAACTCCACGAAATGACCCGTAAACTCATTGAGATTTTTTTTTTAATTCCCGAAGTGGGGCAATAGATCCTACGGCGGACCATCGCTCATCGCCTGAAGCGGGCTCAAATAATTATCAGCTGGGCGCTAGGGATATTTATGGCCGGTTTTGCCCCATTTCCCTCGGCCATCTGCTCTTTGGCAACTCCCTGTCTCCGCCTTCTGGTCGTCCCTGCTTCGTGTCCGAGACGGAGTACTGCCAATCTGATAAGAGGTGGGAAGGTGATCAGGCTGTACTTCTCACCATCACATGCACTTCGTTTTATAGTCTTAATGGAATTTCCAATGAAGGCTAACTTAGCATTTTCAATCCAAGAAATCAAGCTATCGAAAAAAAATTACTTTCTTAAAAAAAAGAATTAATAAAATATACAAATGTTTAAGAACATATAATAATTACTCATAACAAACGGACTTATAGCATTGGTTATTGTACCAACAAGAAATATAGGTTAACTGTATTTCTCTGATTGGTTTTATGTATTTTTTCTAATTTACGTTATTATATATTCTTTATAGCAAACATGTTCTTGATTTTTACCCTGATAACACGATACTATGGTTAATATGTGAATATTAAAATTAGGAAAAAAGAAACATCTGTTTGCTCCATCATGGTTTGTCACTAAAGTGACACTTCGCTTTACGTCAAATTAAATTTTTTTCTAGATGTGTTGAGGGTCCTGTTTGTTTGATTTATACTGCTGCTGCTAATTGGACGATGTTACAGTAGGAGCTCGGGAGCACCTTCACGTCCCCTCCGAAGGACAACATACAAAAGGGTTTTCACTCCTTTCGAAACCAGCAATCTTGGGTATAGTAGGTTTCTATGCTCACCACTACACCACAGGTGACTCTAAAGTACAGTCCTTATTCGCCATTTGTTTTCCTTGCCTGTTAGAAGATGATCGGCTTTGGCAAGGGTACAATGAAGATTAGAGTTTTCTGTCATCTGAATATTTTTCACAAAAACTCTGAGAAGTTAAACAGAAGATGGTTCTCCTGAAATGCACTTTATTGTGCATGTATTATATGTATTATTACTGTATATTACAATTACTTCCTGTACCATTTTTAGTTGTCAAACTTCTTTTATAAATAAAAAATATTAAACAAATTATTATAATTTACGGAAGAAAATAGTTGGGGGTGCAGTCAATTAAAACACTAAATAAGTGGATACTTATTTTTAATTAAGTGCCGACGTTTCGACCCTATATTATAATTTACAGTCTATCAACTCTTGTGTGGTTTTCTTTCATTTAACGGTCATTAAATATTACTGTGATCAAATCATAATTATTTATTTTTGGATGTAGGTCTTAGAAAATAATATTATTAAACTATTGGTATACTAATATTTTATATTTGTGTGTACTATTATAATATTTGGTAAAGTGTAGGTATGAGATATGAGCTATATTTGGGTTGCTTATTTTCCATTTGGTTGTTTCTGTCCCGATTATCTCTGAATCCATGTTGTTTTTTGTTGCTAGATTTTTATATACGTTATTTAAAATTTAAATCCTCCCCCTAGCTTCTACTTAAATTCCTTGCTTCACATTAAGTATGCACTGTAATGTGAGGATGATTCAAGCCATTACCAACCAGTTGGTGGCATATAATACTTGCAATATTGCCAGTGGTATAGAGCTAACTCCTATAGGTATTCCCTAGCTATTGAAGTATTTAATTTATTTATTACCTTATTGTTGCTATTCACACAAAGGGACTGTTGCAAACAAACCGGCTTTGTGTTTTAGATATGTATAGTCCTGAAGCGTTCGCCTGCTTCAAAGAGACACGACAATCGCTGGGTAGCATTTCATTCGAACAGCTCTCATTGTCTCAGGACTAAAGTAAAGTGTCCGCTTGAATGTCCTGTTTGATAGTTGCGGTTGTTTTAAATTTCAGACAATTAATTTATCTAGAATCCTCAATGCATACAGGGGATCTATACATTCTAGTGAATGAAGTCTCAAAGTCAAAAACTATTTATTATGACAGAGATCTCATGTTATTGACTGGCTGTCAGTTTAAAACGATAGAGCACAGGGGTATATATCATCTACTGTTATGTGCCCTATACACACCGCGCATTGTCAATATTCTTGAAAATAGTTCATTGAATCACTAAGTAACAAATATGTCTGTTGATTGCCGCTTTGTATTTTTTCTCAGTTGTATTTTTGCTGGAGGCCATGCAACTTTATTTATCAAACGAACTTCGTGAGGAAAACAGAAGACAAAAAATTATTAATCTATTAGAAGAAATTATTAATTTAATAACCTTTTTAATGAACCCCATTACCACTTTTTCTGTAAATTTTTAAAATGATAAAATTGTTAATAAAATTAATATTCCTCACAACTTAAAGAACTGTAGCCACCCAACTTATTATCAAAATTAATGTCGATGTAGTATATAATTGGACGTTCTGAGCAGTTGTTCTATCTCATTTATGCTGGTTTTATGAACTATTGGTGTGGGATGAGGTGTATTTGGGTTGCTTATTTTCCATTTGGCTGCTTTTGTCCCGATTATCTCTGAATCGATGTTGTTTTATATTTATAGTTTTTTTAGATACTTCATTTGAACTAGATACTTAAATACTACAATTGTATCAAAAATGGCTGAAAGCCTCTGAATTTTCTTCAATAATGCGGATTAGGAATGTGTATGTGACGTTATACGTATTTTCCAAACCAACTATCAACGGTTATGAAGTTGGAGATTGATAAAAAATTGTTTTTTTTCTAGCGTCATTCCGTTACCTAGTCTAGCCTATTCGGTCAGCGATTCACTTTTACGGAAAAAAATATGAAACTATTAGAATTTACTTAAAATCGTGCATGGTTTGATCTTAGGAAAGCCTTTAATGTTTTCTCCAAACCAGTTAATTTGTATAACTTTGGACCAAGTATAAAAAAAAATTATATTTTCAACCTACATGTTTAGATATGTAGCCATGTATATAACGTATGTAAATATGTCGCCAAAAAAAAAAAAGGATTCAATTCAATTTTTGAAGGATACAATACTCTTCTTCAGTGAAGTCTAATATCTCTAATTCATCTATTTTTCTAGATCTTTTATTTTGATATTGAATGCTTTCTAATTTCCTTACTTCTGACCAAATGATTTGTTTGTCCATAATAATTAATATTTTGTTTCTATCATAATTATGTTATTAATATTTTCCAATTTCATTTAATTTTTTTATCCTACCACCTATTCTACTATTATATTTAGTGTTTTGTACTCAATTCTTATCAATTTCATATACATATTTTCTCTTAATTTAATATTCTTCTGAAAGCATTGCATAGATTACCATTCACATTTTACCAAGCATATATTATATTAAATATCATTATCACTATATTCATTATCAGCACAACTTTGTCATAGTGTGAGAACCGCTACTAGGACAACCATATTGCGTCCTATACATTATGTCTGTTATTAATGACATAGATCCCAATCACGGTTATAATTAACGAATCGATGATTCCTCCACGTTATTCTAGCCATGTATCTTTTATTACCTACAGTTCCTCTCTGTAATGTTTATGGAGGGCGGGAAGCGCTTGGTGAAGTTGGTACTTAGCGCGGAATGGAGGGATCCGAACCCGATTGCCGGCTCAGAGCTAAGTGAAGTAATGAGAAGTGATGGCGGTTATAAATCAGGCACAATTAGCTTTGTCCACCGCAACCTGTACAACCGACCTAATTTTTGTCATTTACAACCCTGAGGTCGCAAATTTCCATAATAGTGGAGGGATATTTATATAGTGTGCTCCATCTTAACGTTTTCATAAAATCTAATAGTTAGTATGAAAGGTATAAATTATACCTAATGGTTTAATACTATTAAAAGTATATATTAGAAATGTAAGTGCAAAACTTTGTTGCATTTTTTGAGGGTCTTGGCCTGCAGTACGTATCAGAGACTGTACTGTTTCTTGGAAAACGGTTGTGCAGTGAGGTGATTTGTCCTATACCACACTCATCCGTTAGATTTCCTCCCTATTCTGGGTACCCACTTTATCCAGCATGGATGATCCCCTGGAGATCCCATTGAATTCATCTCCAGCTGCTAACACATTAAATAAAATCTGTCAACAGCAGGATTTGAACCCAAGGCCTTCGGGACAGCATGTCAGATAATCGTTTAATCATCTTATTAACGTTTACTTCTACTATTTTAGATTGTTAATGATAACGACGTTGAAAGGTTTTATCGCGTAACCTTAAAAATAATTTACGTAATTAAGCCACTTTGGTTGGAATGAATAACTAAAACTCAGCTTGCATGTATACATGCCTAGTAATGTCCCTGATTTATTACACTTTTATAAAATCTCAATTCACAATAATTATAATGTCTATTTTTAATAATTAATATTGGACCTTAGAATACAGTGAAACAAATGGTCCGGGAAGAGGTCAAATAAATATTTTTATTTTTATGAATTCGTATGCGATATGGATAAGCATTCTTATTGTATCTCTCTATTATATAAAATAAGTTATAAGTAATATTATATTTTATCGGCGATGCCTAACATCCGATATATGAACTAGTTTTTCTTTATTCTTTAGTCATATTCGATCTGTGATGATCATGTACAATCATATCTCTATCCTATAAAAAAACTTTTTAGTTATCACCCTGTAAATTTTGTTATGCACATGTGACATTGAGTTTAACCGTTGAAGAACTCATTTTGCGAGAAAAAAAATTATAAAAAGTGTTTAATGATCACCGAGTAATATTTTATCTTACATATAAGGTGAAATAATAAAATTTAGGGCTCTTTATCATTATAAAATTAGGGGACATTGGGCAAAGAGGGAGTATTCCTAAAGTGAAAGAAAAATAAAATAATAGTTTTATGTGAGAAAAAATATCTATAAAATATATGTCTGTTATTTTTAAAAGTGGTGTAACTCCATTCATATATCGAGATATAAGAGTTGGCATTTGAATAAATTTAAAAAATGGGCAAACGTAATGTTTTTATTACCTAGCGCTTAGCAAAGAATGGCGTTTTGAACACTGTAGTGTTTTTAAGTTTTATTATGAAATAATAATTACTAAAATTATTTAAAAGAATAAATTATTTTATTTAGATCCAAATGAACTTATACCACTCTCAAAAATAATGGTGCGTGTGTATTTATATTAATAATGAATAACGACTTAATTAGTGATTAATTAGAATAATATCCTTGTTAACATTTCTGGTTAGTTATAGACATAAATATCTAAATAACTCTATTACTTAATGATAAATTAGTATCAGGCACAGATTGGAGGGTCTGGTATGTGTCTGAACCAATCTCCAGATTTGTAATTGCCCTATCTTGAAATTCTTGGACGTTAACAGATCTCCATTAATTAGTCTGGAAGATCGAGGGTGGTGAGGGGGGGGGACTGCCTACGGCTAGAGTATTAATTACCAATTATACATTATAAGAGAATTAGACAGTTCCCAGCCCGGCCATCACGGAGGGATAACTGCACCAGGTAGGCAACTTAATTGACCGTGTAGGATTTTAATTGCACATCTTAATACACTATTATCTTGAAATATTACCAGCTGTCTGTCAGGAGAAAAAAATAAAACGTACCCATTTAGGGTCAGTTATATTGAACATGGCGGCATGGAGATCGTTTTTATGTATTTCGTTTAACACAATGCGCTTATAGCTCTACATTTAGGGAGGAATAATTGTTATTCAACTACACAAAAATAAGTAATAATTCATGTTGCGCTCTGTGTTTTATACAAATTATTAATCCAGTTTTATCTATTAACTACGATCTGTTCAAACTGCCATTTTTTAATTATTTTTACAGCAAAATAAAATCAACACATATATTTTTTTTCCTGCATTGTTGTAATAAATCAATGTAGGTGTTCGAAAAAAGATATTTTTATAGCATTGTATAAATACGTATATAATTTTACAAATATTAAATTATGTAAATATTATATTTCGCCAGATTATTTTAGTTTATATTTTTTATTAGTTTCCAAATGAAAAATTCTCTACATATTGGAAATTTGTAGGAAATTCATTATTAAAGAGCATTATTTAAAGAGTTTTTGTATCACTGGGAATTATGTACTTTTCAATAAACTTTTTATTTTCTAGTAAAATTTATTTTGAACTTTTTTAATTAAAATATATCTGATAGCATCCATGAACAAGGTTTTAGGTTGATTAATTAATTCCTTAATAATAGGTAAGAAGAAAGATAATTCTTTAAGCCCACTACACTTCTGTAGTTTAAAATGGAATTAAAACTAAACTAGCTACTAAAACTAAAACTAAATTAAATAATAAAACACTGTTTTACTAATATTGTGAAGTAGTATTTAAAATAATGCTATTCCACTTATGAAGATTTATTCATTTCCAGTTTTATAAAGAGCGTAATATTTTAATATTAGAATAATAGTGCTAATTATTATATTATATTTTTAGTAAATTACATATACATATATATATAGCAATTCCGATCGTAAAACTTGCTAATGTAAATCAATCAATAGATTAGATGAAGTCTTATATTAGGGATACCTAGATACTGATTACAGTTAAAATTATTTTCTCGAGTTATTATCGGGTTGTTTTCTGTTTAACTGATTAACATACCTGTGAATTATTCCTACTCGTGCTGCAGCTAATAATCATGAATATATTTTATATTATTAACTTACATCATGTTTAAATAAATTAAATAAAACATTATTTTCAAATAAATCAAAGAATAACAGATTTCGAATATCACTCGATAATTACACATTAACTACTGATATAATTATAATTAAAATGTAATCTCGTAGAGAATGAAAAAGAGCGAATATTTCTTAAAAATAAAGACACAAGTGATATTCAAGAAATATGTAGGTAAGTGTTGTGTTATGAATTTATAAATTAAAATTGTAAGTGCCATCTTGTCAAAAGGATCGTCTATGTATTGAGTTTCATATTCCAGGAATTCTATTTACTAAAATTTAATTTTGAATAATATTAGTTAACCGTATAAATACGGAGAAGAAAATGACCCGGGTAGAACTTTATAAAATCCTGATGTAGTAAACTATTTGTTAGAAACCGACATATCAGTTCTTCTGGTCTAAATTAGATAGAATAATTAATAAATCTAAAATAAATTTATTAAACAATTGTATAATATATAAAAATTAAATGAAAATGAATTATTTTTTCCACGAAAAAATAAAAATAAAATGATTGAAATAAACAAGATACAAAGAATTTTTTTTAGTTTTAAACTAGAAAAGGTAGGATAAAAGTTAGTAAAAATAACCATACTGGAATTTACAACTGTATTATAATATAATCAGTAAATACAAAGAATGATAAAGTAGAGGAACTACCAACAGGTAGTACTCAAGTAACAAATTAAACTTGGTCACGAAGCCATCTTCTTTTCAGAGTCCTCGAAGGATTATCGGGAATGGAAGAAGTAGCTAGGTTAGAAACTAGTGGGTGTGAGTAGGAATAAAAGTTGTCATGAAAGGACTCCTATTGGGTTCGGGCCAAACCAGCAACATATACCCCATAGTTATTATGGATGACTATATTTGCACGAAAGTAGAGAGCTTTAATGAATTAATAATTTTAATTTAATTATTTTCAGAACTCTCAGAGGATTATCAGGAATTGAAAAATTAGCTGGGTTTGAAACTAGTGGGTTTGAGTGGGAATAAAGTTTGTCATAGGGTTCGGGCAAAATGATTACAAATGGGATTTTATGGCCATTATGGGCTTTATTCTTAACAAAGTAAGGGTAGAATTAAAAAAGAACAGAGTACGCTAATAGCAATTAAAATTTAAATTAATTACCATTGCTTCTGTATAAAATATCATTTGAAAGGAATAACTAAAACCCTGCCATAATTAGCCTTAAATTTAATGATCTTAGAGGTCTAATTAGAAAGTTCATTGATTGATTAGTGGCACATCGTTAAATAATTGCCGCCTACAAAATTATCCCAACTTAGCGAGTGGATGGGAAGGGAACCCCTTCCTATTAATTAGTTAAAACAAGGAAATATACTTAAGAGGGGGGCTAATAGCGGCACAAGGCTGATCTTTTTTAGGGGGGGGGGGGGTTGGTTAGGTTAGAGGATGGCAGTCGAAGGGTTAATGGTCACCATCTTCCTCCGTCACCGAGATAGTAATTGTAAGGGCACGTCGAACAGGAGGAAGTCTTTGAGTCTAAAGGTCAAAATGTAATGTCAGGACTCTGTCGAGAGCTTAGGGCCTTTACTAATTGCTAGCAAATTACTGACTCTCAATAGAATCCTCAAATACCAAAGGAAATCATTCGGGAATTTCCTATTGATATGGATATATATATACACCTTTATATACTGCTTTGATGAATGACAATAAGAAAGTAAAATGCTTTACATTTCTGTGGTACGATTATCTTTAAAAATGGTTTACTGATTTCCATTAAACAGTCTTTATTTTATTGTTAATAAGGTTTTGGTCCCTGATATATGAACGGCGGTGAAAAAAGCTCTCTTCCTACTTGTTTTAAGCATTTCGTTAAAAATCTCTAAATATCATATGGAAAGTATATCCTCCAGTTAGGGCAGAACAAATTTATGACGAATAGTAAATCTTATTAGTGCATAACTCGACCAACATTAGTGCAATTAAAGCGCTAAGGCAATTAAAGCGTGTTAAAAACATTAGATCTACATTAAGTAGTATAAATTCATTTGGGTATAAACATTCAAGTATGTAAATCATCCTACGTAGTAGCTGTAGAACCATATTTTTTTCAATTATATAGATTTAAATACGCTGAAGGTAGCATTCTCTATTGGAAAGGTATTAATTTGCATGATAGGAGGGTCCTTTGCTATAAAACTCTATGAATATTAATACTGTTTAATAGATTAAGGGCTAATAGATTTCCCTTGAAATGTAAATTTTGCCCGTTGATGAAACGGTAGATAACATAAAATATTTAGTATTGAATAAATTAGAGTGTGACTTAAATTTAAGTTGCATAATTACTTACTTAAGTCGTAAGTTAAGAAGAAGTTGACGTACTTAGCTCTCGCCAAATTTCTTAAATATCATTGATCGGTTGGATTGACCTGCATGTACGTAACGGAATCTTTAAACTCGATTTTTAGCCCCTTCAAAACATTAGATTAAATTGAAACTTTGCACATTTCTCGTGGGCCTACGACAATCCAATAATTTTTTATGTTTTTCCCATTATCCTGGCCATGCTGAAGATTAGCGATTTTTCATATCCGAAGACACGGTGATGTTTTTTACCAAATACCAAGCCGTTTACTTAGGAATACATGGCTTAATCATTAAGACAAGCTTATAACTTCTGGCAGGATCAAGTAGGAAGCTTGTTACATGTTACAAAAAATGAAATAAATAAAAAAGTATGAAATGACCTAATAACACGTGTCAATGGCCAGCCGAACTAAAAAGTAGTAAATAATTTTCAATAAGTTTAAAATAAGTATAGAGTGATGGACAAAAAATTCATTTTATTGTAAAAAAAAAGACTGGTAGGGGGGTGCTTGCTGTTAATAGTTGTAAATATTTTATTTACTGATATAGGTAAAAATATAATCATGAAATTTCTTAAAAAGCACCCCACGTTTTTTTTAATGATAATTGTGCTTATCGTATAATTGTACGTTCTTTACAATTGTGCTTGTATAAAACTTATTGAAAATTATTTTCTACCTTTTTTTTCCATGTAAAAGCGTGTTTTTTATTTTTTTTAAACCATTATTTTTTTTATTATATTGTTTTTGTATTATTTTTTTTGAGATGGTGAAGGATGTTTTACATTTTTTTTTTTATTGACCATAACCAAATTAAAATAAAAAAATTATATTAAAAAATGTTCTTAAATGAATGGCTCCATTCCATCCCATAATAAAGTCATTAATTTATAAATAATTTATTTCTCTGCATCATGACTCTTCGTACTTTATACCTATCTTATCATAATGATATATATGTATTAAAAAGACTATGCTCATAAAAAATCAGCTTTGGTTGGTGGTCTGATGTCTATGCTGAAAAGCACGTTTTGATGTATGAGGTTTTGAAGACCCGGGAATACCCTCTCATTTTGCCTTCTCTCTTTACCATTCCCATATCCGTAGCGTTCTTTGCTTTTGGTATACTGTTACTTAGCTTTAATGCACCTTTAATATTAGGATATCAGATTCCCAGTGCCTTTCACGTAATGATATTACAACGTTGGCTGAGGGATAAACCATCTGTATTCAAATTATTTGGAATCCCAGCTTCGTCCTCTTACTGCAGGTATTCAGCCATCTTGTTTAAAAAAAATTAAATTATTTCTTAATATTATGCTATAAAGCTAGTAAAATATTTCTTTGGGGTCACGTTCGACTATTACTATTAGTAACAATAAATTGGCGAATTAATCTTTGATTACTACCACTGGTAGTTTGGGTAGTTTTGTCTACTTGTCCTTATCCACGTCATTATGTATAATTTCTGCCATTTAGTTGTTGTATTGTTGTTATACAGTTGCAAATTTCAATAAATAAATTATTTTTTAAAAATCATTGATAATCCAGGTTTCTGTCGATTTAAAAAAAATAAAACACGCTCTAAGCTGATTCATGATATTTTTTCATTAGAAGTCTCTGTCAGCATCCCGTCCCTGGGATTTGATTGCTTTGCCATTTATTCTCTAGAAGGTACGTTTGTCCCCGTCTGCAATGAATATCGAGTTAAAATCCCGAGGCTAGTTTCCCTTTCGAAATATTCTTACGTAATGACTAACTTGGTTTTATATGAAACGTTCAATGATTTAGCTAGGGAATTGGTTAGCTCAGTTGTAGAGGGCTGAGTCACTGTGCTGATTATCCTGGTTTTAAATCCGGCTGTAAAAAATAAATTATTTAATCTGTTTACAGGCATATATGGAACATTTAAAATCTGCGTACTCAGCTGACGCTCACCCAAACTCTTAAATGTGGGTACGCTTAATTAGGATAAAAAATACTTTTCTCTTTGTTATCCCAGCTAAAGTTTATCCTGATTCAATATTATATGATGGCAAACCATAAGAAATATTAGATACTTGGCATGAAGTGATTGAAATATGACAAAACCCTAATTACGCTCAAACACCGTTACGATTCCTGATTCTCGATTTCCTAATTGGTTAGCATTATCGGAATCGACGACCTTCAATGATGTTTCGCAACGCAGAGCTTTCCCAAGTCACCGTAGGTCAAGGAAGAGGTTTGGTATGCATAGTTGTTCGCGATTAATTTTATGTCTCCGACGTGATGAGAATAAGTAAATGTCTTGCATCATACTAAGCTAAAATATAAAGAAAATTTAATTCATTTCTAGTTTCTCCTAATAATCTTTTTATTCCTGCTAGAATTCTCAATAAGCTCATTATTAATGCGTGCTGTTGGTATCTAACATAACTTATCTTCTATATATTCAGGACCACAACCAGATAACTCGTATAAAAATTTGGCTTTTTCACAATTTTCTTCGGTCAATCAATTTTAGCGAACACAACACTTACCCAACTTATTTCTCATGGTTTAAGTCCGCTTCAGAATGTGAAGTTTCGGAAGCATAGAGTATTGCTTGACTAAACTAACGAAAATTAAGAAAAAGTAAATTTTTATAAATTTTAAGTTATCCGCTTTTGATCCTGAACGCCTCTTGTAAATGTTCATTACGGTTGAACGCAGAACTAGTTTTGTTATAAATAACATTTATTTTTAGAAGTCTGAAAATGACTAAAAATTATCCTTAGTTATTTAGCCCTTTTGTTTACTATATTATTATAAACAAGTCCAACAACTACAAATGCGAAAAATGGTTAGGAAGGTTTCACATGTTCTCTATTAATTTTAATCTTTAATAACCTGTATACACATGGTCCCTTTTACATTACCAATAATTACACAAAGATCTTAAAATACCTCTCGTGACTGACAAAATCAAGAAAAACTACAAACATTTTCGTGCCTTCAATGGGTTTCTACATTTCCACGAGAATCCGTTGGGGGAGGTTTACCTAAAGAAGATCGAAAATAAAATAGGTGCCATTTGTATAATTTCTGAAAGGTATTTATAATATTTTTATTATAATTATTATTATTATTATTTAATTATTATTATTAACCTGTATTAATTAATAAGTACAATTATTTAAAAAAACCTATAAAAACAATGAAAGTCAAGAACTAAAACATTATATGTATATATATATATATAATGTGCTACATATTAACTCATGCGTACTGTAGTATCAATCTTAGGAAGTATTATTATTTTACAAACATGATTTATTGTAATTTATAATGAGTTTTACTTATGGAAATAGAAAATAAATTGGTTATAAAGACCCATCTCTAATTTACCTATAAAATATTCTCCCATATTAAAGTTAACGATTTAGATGCAATTCTAACGTTAGTTTTCGTTTTTAACTATCAATTACATATTATTTTTCATTTTATTTATAAAATTATTTTTTATATATTACATATACTGTATTATTATATTTTACATACTTATTTGATTTTCATTTCTAGTGTATCTAGTTCTTTGCAGTCTTAATGTTACTGAAAACTTCCATACAGTTTTTAATATAGTTTTTGATTTCTGACTGTCGACTTTGGCATCTTTTCTTGCACTATATAATTTATTTGTTTATTAAATATGTATAGATAAATCTAATACTTATGATTGTTGTATTACATTAATTTCAATTCGCTTTGTTTTTCCCCTCAACTTTTGTTTTATTCCCATATAGTTAACTATTAATTACCTAATTAATTTGTGGTTTGGTCGTAAACGGAAACAATTATATCCTTTATTGTAATTTACTTTTACCTGCAATCATTAAATAATAATATTAATTTCAGGAAGTTAACAGGTGGGACAGTTAATATTAATTTTGATGTTATTAACGATGTTAACATCCCCATTAAGGGAACCTTATATTTCCCCGTAGCTACCGCATTATCCGAAACGACAGTCGGTGATCCGCCGTATTCCGGGCAAGTTGATTTGATGAAACATGTCAGTTACACATGTTAGGGACTCGAACAAGGTTGTCGCTTTGTTTCCCATCCGATGCAGTCCAAGTTCCACTGAGAGTTGTCATTCAACTCTTATCTCGTGCATTCACGTAATATATTGCTCATTATTTTCAGTCACAAACAGAAATAGCTGTTAACCATCTATAGTTCTACGGTTCACATAGCCGCTTCTCCTTCTATTTGCCCTGAAGATGGCCTATAACGTAGGTCGAAACGTTCGCACTAATAATAAATAAATTTTACTTGTTTGGTGTTATTTATGACTGCACCCCTCAACAAATTCCATCCATCTTTAGAAATAGCTGTATATTGTTTTAAATATGATTTATTTCCTCTTCTGGCATTTTGTCCTTCAGAATTGAATCAAATCACTAAACGCTCTCTCGACTATAACTATGGTAGAAGCTATTGTTTTTTTTTTGTTCTGTTTTTTGTTTGTTTATTCATTGAGCGTTTGTTGCGTGGTTTAGGGGGTCAATAGAACCGTTACTTTGGCCCAACGCAAGTAAATTTAGTTAGTGCAAAATAATAGATTGCCCGTATGCATAAAATTGTTAACAAAAAAAGAATCAATTAATACTAATTACTGACACGGGAAACGACTGGTCCATGAGGAGAGATGCTTCTAGTTTTTTTTGAGGGTCACTGAGACGTCAATTAAACGGGAAGCTCGAAGAACAATGGTCCGTCCCGATGTAGGCTTGCCGTTTGCAGGCTGCGTGCTCGAGCTGCAGTGGTTGTAGGCTGTGGACTGTTAATAAGCCCGTAAGCCGATGTGTTGCGGTTTTATATTTGAGTAATTCGTTACACTTTTTAAACAAAACAATAGGTTAACACTCCTATTCTTCGTACACTCAATTATTTTATACTGCCACTTACAAAGTGTAAAAAAAAGTGCGAATCAATCATCTGGTATTAAACACATGTTTGCAAAAAAATGCACAATACTTAAATAAATAAAAAATTAAATTAACAATAATATTTTATGTGTGGTCTCAAAAACGTCTCTTTATGCTGCTATGGGAATATGCTACAGTGGGAGCCCTAAATTTTGCCAGCTGGCACTGTCCATTTCACGTCCCTTACGAAGGACGGTATTACCAAGGATTTTTTGCGCACTTAAAAAACATTTGAGGGTCACTTGCCAGGCTGCAAACCCACGATCTTGGGCGTAGTAGGTTGTTATACTAGATCACAGGTCGATGATATAGTTTTTTTTTTATCTCTTGTTTAGGATTGAAACTACATAATAATGCAGATCCGGTTTTTCAAGTTTCAAGATATTAATTAACAGTTCGCTTAGTTGAAGTTTGAAACATCAAAGGGAATATCAAATATTCCAAAATCTTATATGAATGAATTTGTAGCCTGCTTGGCCTTATGAGGTGAACTTTAAGTGTATACGAACCATTATATTTCCCTTTCATTCTATATTTACATATAGTAATGTTCAACATATTTCAGCAATAGATAAAAGAAATACAAAATAAAGTTAAAAGTTGTAAATAGTTTACAATTAGGCCTCAACTTTGGAGAGCAAAAAGTTAGGAAACTAAAAATATTTTATAAACATTTTTAAATATTTTATTTGAAAAGAAAAGATATGACCAGGACCGGGACTCGAACCTGGGTTTTCCACGTAACCGTCGGGGGCCTAGCAACCTCGGCCACCCTGTTTCGCTTCTCGGTCAGACATATCCTTTTTTTTCACTGATCCTATATCTCCGTGTTCAACACGGATGTATACACGGGGAGAATGTTCATTAAACATCACTTTTATTTTCGGATCTTGTTGACTTACATAGGACATGACTTAAATAGGAGTTGACTTATATAGGATCAGTGAAAAGAAAGGATATGTCTGACCGAGAAGCGAACCAGGATGGCCGAGGTGGCTAGGCCCCACGACGGTTACGTGGAAAACCCAGGTTCGAGTCCCGGTCCTGGTCATATCTTTTCTTTTCAAATAAAATATTAACAAATTATAACATCTAACAATAAAATAAAATAAAATAAAAATATTTTATTTTTATAATATTTATAATATCAGTAAATAGACGATTAAATATAATTATAAATTGGAAGAGTAGTTATTAATCATAACTATTAATGGATAAAAAGTAGTTTTCAATCTGGTGCACCTGGTCTAAGTCGTCCGATTAGCCATAGCAGCATAAAGTGACGTTAAATGAACAAACACTTGGTCCAAGAACAAGAAAAATCCACATTGTCAGTATAGTATGGCTTTTTTCGGTTAAATATTTAAATTTTAAAATGAAATAGTGAAAATATTTCAATGGCAAATGCTGAAGTAGTAAAGACCTACATTACTTTTTGTTATCAAATGCTCACAGAACATTGCAAAGGAGATGGAAAAATGATTTGTTTTTTAAACTGAGTGAGAATTATGGATATATAAATTGAGTTTTATCATAAGATATTATATTATTAAATAATCTTTCCCTCGCTAATCGCCTTAATTTCTTTTTTTGAAGAGGGGGTTGAAAAAAGTTGGATCTGAGAGCGTCGAAACATTAAATTCGGCCCTGGTTTGAAATAATATATGTATGTATGAAGTTTTTATTTTTAGAGAGGATTAGCGCCAAAAAACTGAACTTCAGGTTTCAATTTTTCATGGAATGTTAACACAACTTCTATTGATTCTCTCTTACGATATTTTGAACAAAAAATGGTTATCATCTAAAAGTAACCTTTTGATGACGCAAGACATAAATGCTGATGGCCCACGGTGGTCTTGCTGGAATTTAAAAACATATATTATATTAAGGAAATAAATTTGTCCCATTAAACTCGTACACAATAAAGAATTCAATTTTTAATGAATATCTTTAAGCTTAATAAAATGGCACTTTGAAAAAAATAAATAAAATACTTATCCATATGCACTTAATAGTATAAATTCCCGGACAATAGTTAGTACAAATAAACCAAAATCTTAATGATTTTTGTGATTTCTTTTTTTAAAAATAACATTGATCAAATGAAATAAATGTTAATTATGATTAATGCTGTGTACCTCTGGGTTGTTTTAAATCTTTCCAGCCATTATGATCCAAGTAAGAATAGTTTTAGATAGATAAAATTAAACTTATATAAGTTTCCATTTTTGGTCTGAATATTATTATTCGGTTTTACATTGTTATATAGTCTTTGTTAAACAAAAACCTTCTATTTGTTATCCCAATAAATTCTTTAGTTAATAGACGTTTATGGGTTTCAGTTTGGCAAGAATATCAGGAGTGGGAGGAAAGAAAACAGTGTGGTAACTGGCCTAACAAGACTATCTACTTGTGTATTACATCCGTTCTGGGGCAAATATCCCAGAAACAGTGGATGGTTTGTGTCTTTTGGAAGTCAGCCAGGGGAGATACTGGTTCCGATGTGCGATCGCGCTAGGGAGTCTCGATGCAAAATTTCCCTCAATATATGTTTGTTTAAAATATATATATTCGTTTCTCAATATAAATGGGTATCCACAGTAAAAAAACGTAAGATCGGAACTCTAAAATAAAATAGGAAGTTAATATTATTAATAAGAGAGAAAGAAAATGGTCGGGGTGGTGGTCGGAAAAAATTCTCTTAAATAAGGAGAACTATTTTTTTAAAGCCAACGCTTCGACCCATATTTCAGGTTTTCTTCAGCGCTAAATATACAAGATACCTACAAATTAAAATGATGCGTAGTAAATGATAAAAATACATTTGTGCATCAAGGGATATGGGTGATAAAAAATATAATAAAAATTGGGAACTCTTTAGGTAAATATAAAAACTGAGGGATTATTACTTATTCGATAATACTCTATAACTATATACTCTATAGTTATAAAAACCCTATGGTTTTATATCTACCCATAGGGTTCCTATACGTTGGCTTTAAAATAAATAGTTTATTGAAGAGAGTTTTTTCTGACCTCCATCCGGACCGTTTTCTTCCTCATGTATACATAAGGTCAAAAAAATATTATTCAAGATTATTAATAAACTTTATAGCAGAGCGATAGGTCACTCAGGGTGGTATTGAAGGACGTTCTTCACTTAGGAAGGAACTTCAGAATGCTCCTTGGTTTCAAGAAAGAACAAATAGGAAAACTGGAAGGAAAGCAAGAACAGGGGGGGGGGGAGTGGAATGGAAGAAAAAACTGTTATTGTATGTAAAGATGGAGATAATGTAAGACAGGTGACTTTGTGAGTTGGGTTATACATATATCAAAAAGTGGTCACATAGAAGCAGTGATTGTTCAGTGTACTTATGTTGTTTTTTCTGTAGGAATGATTGTTTTGTGTTTTAAATTAAGTGTAACTTCAAATTATTTGTTTCTTTCATTTATAACAAAGAGAAAAGCAGTTGAAACAGACGTAATCCACTGTGACTGGATGAATGTCGTAAATTATTATTTTTTAATCGAACAGTAGCATCTCAAGTTCCCAAGATTTCGTGATTACAATAAAAAACTACAACCAATTCTTCGAAATATTGAAGTAGACATAAGTAATTACTCATTAACAAATTAATTCATTAATTTATTGAAAGTTAATAGGGGCCAATTATTTTTTGGATTCTCTAGAACCACACCTGATTCCATGTTTATTCATCACCGAATAAAATCTTTAGGATTTTTCCTTATATGAGGTAATGACATTAAAGGAAAACAATTATTTTAACAAAAATACCTAGGGTGATAAATAGAAACGCAAAAGAACCAAACTTCAATGATCCAAAAGCACTAAATAGAAAAATACCGTTTTGGGGTCAAAGATAATTTATTCATTGACTTTTACAGCGTAGTAGCGAGTAATTTAGCGATAAAGTATTTCCTAATGAAATAACACTAGGCGGGTACATTGAAGTGGAAAATTTCTTTTTAATAGAAAGTTTAAAAGTAACAGTTGAGTCCTTATTACGAGTAAGGTTTTTTTCTCGATCGATAGATATTTGTCCATTGTATATATTAAACATTAATATATAAATTAATATTTTATATTGATTTCTGTCGACTGGAACCTGATTATTGCAATGATATTGAATATATATAACATCAAAGTATACTACAACATCGCATTAGTATCTCTAATGTGTCAACTCAAAAATCGGTGATTTTTGGGTGTTGTGTTATGACCACAAAAGATATTGGTAAATATCCATTTACCACTCATCAAAACTGTACCAACCTAAGTTCAAAGCTTCTCTGCCAGAAGGCACTAGTGTCACTCTTAGTGCTTGATGGTATTTCAAATTCCCTGATAGTTTTTCCCGTTTTCCAAAAATGTAGGTTTTTGATTGATGCCACTTTGGAAATACTATTGCGTTATATTATACTAATAATAACTAATAAAATTTCAACATATGTGTTAGAGTTTAGCTTTCTTACAAAAAAGCAGATAAAAGTATAAGAATTGTCATTACCCATTAACCTAATAAAAATAAATAATAATATTTATTAGGGAGTAACAACGGTAAAAATTAAAAGCAAAATATATCAGAGATTAAGGATGATAAAAAGAGAAGTTTCATTAAATCGGTTTCATTAAATTCTGAATTAATATGCTGAAATTTATTAAACACGTCTTCATTGGCTTGAGGCTGAGCTGATTATCCAACTGTTTAATTAAAATTAAGGTACTCATTTTCACTCATTAACACTTGTAATGTTATAATAATAATACTGATTGATGTTAATATAAATTTACAATATATCATTTTTTAAATAAAATAATTCTTTTATGAAAAAAGTAGTTCGTTTTTATTTTTATTTTTGTATAGTTACCAGTCACCGGGTAAACCCTGACAAAACAAAGGTTATGAGAATTGGCAGGATGCTTCACCGAAAAATGAGAGTCATAAGAATTAAGGACAACCCCATTGAACAGGTGAGAACCTTTAAATATCTGGGAGCACACCTTGATGAAAATGGAGTCATGGACAATGAAATCCGGGAGAGGGTCAACTCAGCTGGTAAATTGTTCCATGCACTAAATAAAAGGTTCCTGAATAAAAGAGAATTATCCAAGGACACAAAGTTGAGGGTATATAAATCTACTTTTCTCCCCATATTAACATACTCCTCGGAATCTTGGGCGTTGACCACCAAACATAAAAGTAGGATCCAGGCTCCAGAAATGAGATTCCTAAGGAAGATAGAGGGGAAAACAAGACGAGACCGAATTCGCAACTCGATCATTAGATCAAGCCTCGGAGCGGACCCTGCGGAAAAATTCATTGAAAACAGTCTAAGATGGTTTGGACATGTTTTAAGAATGGAAAATAACAGGCTGGCCAAGATGACATACGAGGCTAAGGTTGAAGGAAGAAGGTCCAGAGGAAGACCCCGACGTACCTGGGAAGATGGTATTAAGAAAAGCTTCGCAAAGAGAAGTCTGCAATGGAATAGAAGGAGAGAAATGGTAGAAGATATTACGGTGTGGTCCGGGCTATACAGAAAGAAACCTCACACTGCAGAGCGGTAGAGAGGAACGACTATGATGATGATAGTTAGCAGTCACCAATGACATAATACAGTTTGTATGTTAAAAATTGATATTTTGAATTAGTGATTCCGAAATTACTTTTTCACTCTTATACTTTTTTTTTTATAATGCATTAGATATTTTATATTTCTGGCACATTAAACAATGTTTAATTATGTGAATTTATTTCCTTGACCCGATTAAGTTATAAAACGAAAGCCAACTTACGTAGTGACTCCGAGACCTGAATGGGATTTAGTAAAGACAAATTATCATGAGTGTCTTTATTAACGAAGACTAATGGGAGTGAGGGTCTTCTTATGTGCCATGTCTTTCGGATCGTGGTCATTTCATATTTCTCACCCGCTATTGTCTCAAGGCCGACTAAATTTCTACTTTTATTTAAACATTATATCTTATTTTAGTTTCTATTTATTTATTTAAATATAATTAACGATTCTATTAGACTGTTTTAGAGTAATTGTATAGGTGAAGTAAAAAATATATCAGTAAAAATTGTTCACTCTTTGTACAAGATAATAAAAAAAAATATTAAGAATGCCACAAAATTATTAATACAGTTGTGCAGTAAATCCATACAAAGTTTTATTTTATTAATTTGTAATTATAACTTTAATTTTCTTTATAAGAATCAAGGATTTAAGAGCGTATTTTATGGACAATTACTATGTCACTAATTATTCTCCCTAAACTATTAAAATAAATGCTTACAAAACTAATTTAACTGAAATTGAAACTTATCTAGGGATGAAAGCCCCTGCAAGTGGCCCTAGACTTTTTTACAAGGAAGTAAAAAATCCATGGTTATGCCGTAGTTCGGAAGGGGCGTAAAATAGGGCTACGACCCTGTAAGATGTCAGGTACTCATTAAAGATCCCTATCCCAATTATACCTGGAGAGGCAAATTTTAGGACTCCCATTAATCATCGTACGATTAGCCATAGCAGCATAAAGTTACGTTAAATGATTAAAGAGGCAATAAACAAGGGATGGAAGTGAAACGACGTATTTCAGTAAGGTTGTGATTTGTAATAAAAATTGTCAAACCAGCGATTTTTTAAAAACACATTACATAACTGATTTTTAACGTTCTTGCATCCTTTTTCGAAATCGCCTCTAACAACTTTCATGAATATTGCTTAAAGTCTTCTCTCTATTCATACCTCTGATACATCTTTTTGGAAAATTGAGGGAAAACATGTAAGATCTATAACAGATTTTCGACTACTAAAATACTTCATTGCACTCTTATAATATAGTATATCAAAAATACTAGTGTATAGAATAAATATATAAAATACTCGTGCTCTAATTGTTTAAAAAACTGCTTCTGAGTACTCCTGTGGAATTAATTGTAACAAATGCATGCTTGCTAAAAATATTTCAACTGAAAAAAGGAAAATATTGCTTTTCACGTTCATTAAAATTAAAAGAAAAAAGAAATGAATATGCCACTGTTAAATTATATATTCAAAGTAAATACACAACATTTTATTCGTCAACACATCACTACAATTCTCTTGTTCCTTCTCTTTACGACTCTTAGTTACCGAGACTTTCTATGAGAAGATTAAATGGGTCTAGAGACTAGTTTAGATACCATTAGCCAGTTCAAAAATTTCATACTCCTGTAAAATCGAGGAGAAAAGAAATCATTGAGATTGAATTTGTTGGATGGGATACTGCGCAGGTGTAACAGTAAAAGAACAATAAAAAAAACACTTTATAAAAAATTTATTATTTGTATTATTATTAGGTGGTAAGCAATTTGTTTGATGCGCACGAGTTGAATGAAATAAAAATGAGTTTTTTTGTTGTAATGGTAATCAATAAACTTATATGGCTAAGGTCGCGTTTTCGTTACCCGGCAGTTGTAGAATGGCCCAAGAATTTTTTAAATGGATCAAAAATTCCTTGGTTATACTGAGCTTTGGAAGGGACGTAAAGTAGGGTTCCAGAGCTTTTATGGTTTCAGCACTCGTAAAAAAATTCCTATCCTAATCAAACTTGGATAGGTATGATTTAGGACTCGCATTGCAGCTCCGTCCCATTTGCCATAGCAGCATTAAATTAAACGTTAGAATTAAACGTTAAAGTAACTACTAAAGCCAATGGAAAACATATAGCTGGATTTTATTTATCATGCTAATGATTGGAATAGATTTGCTTTAATGTCCGCAAAGGGAAGAGGAGGCAGATATATTAGGAGTTCTTGTTCTCGTGAGAAGAATCCTAAAAGGTTGTTGAGGATTCCGAAGGACAACTGGACCGGGGTTCATGGCTGGCTACTCGAGGAACATGAAGAAGGACTGCACCATCGGCTATTGTATCGCTCTTTTGCCTTATTACCTTCTTATCAACCGCCTCCCCCCTCCCACTTATCTATCAGCGTTTTCCTTTATCTTTAATAGTTCTCTTCTGATGGGGCAAAGGCTTACAACTCATGTTTTGCAGCGATTTCTTGTTATATTTCGTTCTCAAGTCAATAAAACAGTATTGCTCTATGTGAAGGCGTTCTCAAAGACTAATATATATTTTAAAAAAAAGTAAAGTTGATTATTAGGAACAAAATTCAATTTTTTATCTATTGAAACGTAATATAATAAATTAATTATAGTCAGTTCCGTAACCGAAAACTATGGAAATATTTCATTACCCTAGCCACCAACATAAGGTTTTTATTATTTTTCAATAATATATTTTAAAAAAAAGAAAATAGACGATGTCACTAACTTCCGAATTAAAATAACAAAGTATTACTATGGATTTGGTAATTATAGAAAATTTAATTATAATTTGATTATATATTAAATCATAGAAATTATGATCAGAGATGATAACTTGACTTCTTCTACATTTTTCTTCTTCCAATGACTCTACAGATTTTTCTTTCAGTTCTTTTGGTTTCTTTTTGGCCACTGGTATTTTTGGAAGGCGTACTTTTCTCAATTTATAACCATCTTTTCTGTAAAACTCTGAGGGAGCGGAGTGGCTTGAACTTTTTGAAACCTATGTGAGCTATTATGTGTAAATAGCCACGGATGGACCCTGCGAGACCTGCAGATCCTCCCAAGGCTCACCCAGCCTCTCAAAATTGGGTAACCAAAATAAGGGCGGAAATCTGGCAGTTGAGCGTGATCTAGGTGACAAATCACCTCCCTGCACAACTGTAGTCCTACACAATTGAACCCCAGACCCTTCGCGGGTCGTAGCGGTACACGTTGGACAATATATAAGATTTCCCTCTGCCTTAAAAATTATATTTATATTTTGTTTTTTTTCCTGTCCATTTTATTCTGTTTACTCTTTTCAATTTAATTCATCTCTCGATTACAACCTAATTAACAGGCTGTTGCTTAAACTTCGCCGTTTATCGAGGAATGGCTTACGGACAATTTCACAGTTGGACAATTAGCTAATACATTCAGCTCGGTAGAAATCGATTATCTGATGATTCGGCCATTATTGCTCACAGCGAATGGCCGGCGCAAACACAATTACTCGACAATAACTCGGAAACAGGAGCTCCTCCTATAACCGGAATTGTGCTTCGACTAAACAGACCCAGTTAACTCCGTAGTGCCTCCCTCCTTCTCCGGCTTCCACAATCCTGAGGAACAAATACGCTCAACTAATCCATTTGCTATACCTGATTGGTTTGACTTTCGACACCGCCCGTCTCTTAGAGTCCACTCCGACTATTATTAGGTGTCGGAGGAAAGTTGGCGGGGCGAGAATAGGCAAAGTTTTCACTTAAACGAAACCTAGTTCCAACTCCAATTCCGCGAGCCTCGTAAGATGTAAAGGAGGCCCTAAATGGTTAGATCTCATCAAACTTTCAGCCTTAAGAACATTGCTCTTAAAAATTAATGGCCAGCTGGGTTCCGTTGTCTTGGGCCTAAAGTCTTATTCGCGAATCTACTTAATGAATGTACCTCCTTGTAACTTTATCAGTATTACTACCACCTTAATGTCTGAAATAAGAATTATTTGTGGTTATGAACCCGTTGATTTAATGCTGATACTATTAAAATATCTGACTATATTGACTATACTCCTCCTTCCACTAAACCCATTGGTAAACGATTATACTCATTATAATATTCATCCTATATTTGGTACGATTTATTTTAGTTTTTAAGTCATTATTCTTTTTTAAACTTTTTTTTTCTGATTTATTTTACCGATTGCTTTATGGTTTATGTATTTTTAGATAGCTATGGCATTTTTACGAATTGGTATATCAGTTTGAAAATACTTCCTTCGTCTGGTTTTAATTCTCTACAGAATATTTCAGCTCTTTCGTTAAATTTTTCAGCTATTATTTTTCTTCTACTTGCTGTTTGTGAAGCAAGGGATTGCTTTTTCTGAACCAGAATTTCTAGAAAGTATTGATGCTCACGCTGAAGTGCCTCTTAAGTAAAACAAACGTGGCTGCGATGAAAGTAAGAAATTAAAAAAAAAATATGCCATTAAGTCTTTTTTTTTTTTAAACTTCATAGAAAAAAATAAATTACTTTCACAGATTCATTTTTTTTGCTACTGTGGTGATTTCCCCCTTTCGCCCTCCGGTCTTGTTTTGTAAATATCTTGAGATCGTTTATTTATTGGCTTATTCCATATTTATGTATGTTATTCACCTATTAATCAATTATTTACAACTTACAAAAAGATACTATATATACTTATCATGTATACAAATCATTATAAGTTGCTCCTCATTACAAAATTTAATGAAAAAAGAGATGTACATAGTTACTTGTTACACTGAATAAGTTACATTTCTTTAATAGACAAAGGTAAAATACAAAAGTTAATCATGTTTCTTTTTTGTATTATTTATTTGTTTAATTATTTTCCCTCGAATATATCTTATTGAATAATATTTAGACCTTAAAGCACAAAATCTTTTCAAAATATCTAATATACAGTAAATATGATGTATCATTTCTATTTAGTTATATATTGAAGTTACATATCCCAATTTTTTTCAACCTGTACCTTACATATTAAGACATTAGTGGAAAAATTACCACCAAAAAGCCTTAAGTCTCTAGAGTAAAACTAGGAGATAAAAAACTATCAATATATTTTCGAAGATATTATCCTCTTTCTTTTTTCAAGATGCCTAAATAAGAGGAATATTGATTGGTTTTTTGGTTGTCTTGTTTTCGTTTTGAGACTTAAAGATTTTTGATTAGAATTTATCTACTAATGTCTAAACAAGTATGTGATGTCTTTTTAAAGTTTTTGCTCTTCAATATTTGTATTTTACAATTATTTTATTGAAGTACTAAAAAGTTTTCTTTGTGGAACCTATATAATTTTTTTTTGTATTTAACTGGAGTTGATTCAATGAGCCGTAAGCAAGAATAGTTTTTTGATACTAGAATATTGTAACTAAAAACGCTTTGGTGTGTAAGTTAAAATAATTTGACTTTGTTATAAATTATTTTCTTCATATCCATGCAGTATATTCATATAAACCTGATAATGTATAAGCTATATCATTTAAGTTACATAATTTATATAATAAAAGGATTAGCAAATTATTCCTGTGACTATTCAACCACAAACAAAAAAACTGGGGAAGGGTTGACATATGCCATCGAACGATGCGGAAAGCCAGGCGGAGTGTTATATTGCCGTTTTCCCCGTGTCCTAATTGGACATTATGTCCGCATAAAACGCGACAAAAAATGGCCAATAGGCCTTAGCCATTTCTCGAAACGAATGGTGCCATTTTCCGACATATGGCTGGGTTAATGCCACTAAACTGCCACATTTTATCATTTGAGAATTATACAAATGAAAGATAGAACTGTAATGATGGCTCCCTTTTCTGCACACAATAACTTCCTCCTCATTAGTAATATATATTGTTTATTTAATAAAATTTCAAACACTAATTAATGATACATCATTCCGTAAATAATTTTAGTAACAGATAAAACCGTTAATTTTATATAATATGCATAAACTTATAATTTAACAGTATGAGCTGTTATATTTGAAAGTGGTTTAAGTCCATTTTTTCATATTCGCGATATTAAATGTTTTCAACTTGAATTACTTCAAATATATGGGCGAACGGGTAAATGTTTTTATCACTATATACCTTTTATACCTTATATACTATATACTATATACCTTATATACCTTTTAATTTTCATTATGAAAAAATAAACATTAAAACCATTTAAAATAATAAATGATTTTTTTGGATCCATATGGACTTTTACCACTTTTAAATATAACATCTCGTATGTACATTACAGATTAAAATAGATGAATTTAATAATAAGATCTTAAGTACAAAAAGTAAATATAAAATGTTTTATCTTATTATATTTTTGTTTCAGGTAATTTCAATGTTTCTTCTACAACCCTTGCTTATTTCAATAAGTGCCTACTTCAATACTACTGTATAATAGGATTACGTAAGTAGTGATTATCAGTAGCAATTTATGTTATAGAAATTTAAAATTTTTATTGTTAATATTTAATAATTTATAATTGTATCTCCTAATATAATTTGAGAAAGATATGCATGATATCATGATATTTAATTTGTATGATTTTTCTCTAATTTTAAACATATTATACAATAAAAATTTAATTAACATAACTAGTTACACATTAATTTTAATTCATAAATTGATTATTTTTATTACTTAGAAACTAATAACAAGCAATTATGTGTGTGAAAGTCAGAAGTAAAGTGTACATGTCAAGTATTGTTGATTGTTGATTTCGATTTGATTATCATTGATGTATTATTGTGGTCATAATTTTCGAGAAAACATGTAGCAACTAATGTAAATAATCAATACAGCTGGACATTCAACTACTCATAAGCAATATAATGTCTCCTGAAACTCCTTCATTTTTTTCTTTCCTCCAAATATGACGACAGGTTTTCTCTGACTTGCAGATCAATGCGCCATTCTACAAAAATTATGGTCACAAAAATTCTCAAAGAAAATGAAGCTATGAACTTATTCATATATCGGCTATGATAATAATGTTTCATCATTATAGTACAAAGCAGGTGTACCTCAATGATTTCTATATAATTGAAATTGAAAGCAAATTAGAGGATATGGACACGTTATACATAAACAGAGCGTATATGCCCAAGACCTCCGTATCGAATTTCGCAGTATGGATCTTATGTATACAAAGAGGGAGGACATTAGCAAAGTCGTAGAGTCCTGAACAAACGGAGTTGCTTGCCCCATCCATTAAAAGCGCTGAGTAATACAGCTTCTGGGATTGAGTCTTCAAAGAATGTACAAACCTTGAGATTATAGCATCTATTATGAAAATACTTCTAAATACTTGGAAACGACAACTGTCATTGATCTATTCAGTTATCTATATTTCTGAGGTAATCTCTGTAAATATATCAATCAAACATTCGTCTTTACATTTTGGTATTTTCACTACTAAATTTTTTCTTTTATACTTTTTTTTATAAACGTTTTGGAAGTATACTAATCTATAACATTCTAAACCTTACTAGAACAATCTTAAGTATCAAAACAATGTAATTTCATTTTTTATAAGATTATTCGAACCGAATTCGTTCATTAAAGATCGAATTCATCTCCAAAAACTTGTATTTACCTCTTTGGTATATTCGTTTATCACCAAACTAGCTGTCCCGGCAGACGTTGTTCTGCCCTATTTCCCAAAAACAAAGGGCTTCAAAATTTTCTCCAACCATTACAATGGCAACTTCATCGGTTGTCGGTGCATTGAAACATCTCGCATGTTCTCCTACAGGAGTTTTATCAGGTCTGATTACAATTTCCAAGGATAACCAAGCGAATGGCCAAAACAGGATTAGGGGACGTTAAATAAATAAACAAACAATTTTCTGGAAATAACAGCAATAGGAGCAAAACATACCTTTGGAAATCTTAGAGAAAAAAATATCTAGATTTTATTTTGTGACCTATATTCTTCCTAGTTTCTTAGAATGTGCTAAGACAGTTGATGCCTTCCCCGCGCTAGCTGGCTGGCGTAGTATAAATGAAGAGTTACGATTTTAATCGGTTTAATTATTTAATGAAACATTTGTTTATCTGATTAATCAGGTTTACTTAGTCATAATCCTCAAACCTACACATTCCAATCTCAATTTATGGCAATTTTGTTGTGCCTTGCGAAATGTATCCCTTAGTTAATACCGGTGCATCCCACTCTTCATTTTCATTCCCGTGAGAACAAATCTGAGGGATGGGGTTTAGAGACCCCGAAGTAGGGTATTTCCTCTAGCCATTCCTGGAAAAGCCGGGTTCAAATAAGCTTAGCCTCATCCCTTGGCCAGTGAATAACCAGCCCTTCGAGTTTCCACGGCTGATTTGGTTGCGCCCTTAGGTCCCGACTGCTCCTCACCAGGTCATTTCTATATTTCTCATCCTCTCAAATTACCTCGGCTTAGGCTCTGTGTACTTTTGATTAAGGAATGCGCTCTTCTCTCGACCTTTTTAGGAATTTAGTTTGTCTTAATTCCAAGGGAGAGATATAATAAGGCCGGGATGAAATTAATTATCGAATTAATTGGATATTACCAAAATTTCATCTCAAAACTATATTTTTAAAAATTAATTTAGATCCCTGTGTGATTATCAGCAAAAAATCTTAGGTGGTATTTGTATTTTTATCAACAAACGAATATATATCGCTGAAGAAGAATGATGCATTCTAGTCTCTTTTGCGGCGATAACGATGCGGCAAGAATCTTTTGGGAAAATAACAAGAGAGCATTTCCCATTAAAAAGTAGAATCATAATTGTAGGAAAATATTTTATCTATTCGTTTACAACTTCCGCGAAGTTAGAGCTTCATTTCATAATACATACATGATTTTGAGAAAAATATTAAAATAAAGGCTTTAAATGTCATTGTTTTCATAGTATACTTCAGAGCTGAATTTAATTTAAGTCACCCTAATGAAAAATGAAAGTATATTATAATTTACATTATTTGCTCTGGAATATTTTTATATATATTTATTCTTTTGATTCCTTACATTTAAACCAATTTTTACTGCAGGAATTTTAGATATTTAAGGGTTCATACAAATTGACTGTTTTTCATTGTTAAAAAATATATTTTTTGACAAAAATTAAATTAAACTTAAGAATTAAAGAAATTATTTGTAATAACATTGTTAGCTCTAATTCAAGGATATTGTGTCTCTACAATTAAGTCGCAATTATTTATCCAGAGAAATTAATTATATATTTATTATGTTTTAATTTGGTTTGTTTATAATTTAATTATGTATAGAAGACTTTAGGAAAAACTAACAATTTGTGGACCCTGATATGAACTTTATAATTTTTAATTCAGTAATTACGAGTGTTTAATTTTGATTTTTAAATTATAGTTTAGATAGAATCGTTTGTATTAAATGCAGTTAAAATTTATTATAAAAGCGTAAACAATACAGCCACTCTGAAATATTGCTTTCATTTTTATGAGTAACAGAATAAAAACGATTCAAATTCTTTTGTTTCTTTTTTTGTGTGTTTTTTAACAACCACTCTATCCATTAAAAAAAATTTATGTTTCATCCTTTGCTAGCTCAACACAACCAAAACCCTTCCCCTGAATACTTGACAAATAATCTCTCAAGTTCTTCACATTGATAGATCATTAAATCATGTCTACTTTTCTTTCTGGGTTACTTCAATACTTTTATTTGTATTTATTATTTTATTCTTTAAAACTTTTCTGTTTCATTTTAATTTGTTTGCATCTAGTCAGCCCTGAAGAAGACCTGCAATGTCGGTAGAAACGCTTTCAAATAAATAGTTAACCCCTATTTAATAAATTCTTTCTTCGACCATTTTATTCCCCATACATATGAGGTCAACTATTATTAGTCAAGATAATTCTCACAGATACCTGAGAAATTTAGCAAAATCTTAATCTGTGTAAATCATTGAAACTATCCAGAAATAAACCATCATTCAGCGTCCTAATATTGTTAACACTAATTTAAAAAAAAATGAATACATACAATTTTAATAACTTTATTTAATGTAGTTTTTTTTTTCCTGCTTTTTTTCTAATACATTCTATACAGCCATATTTAAATTATATAAAAGTTCTATTCTCAGTAAGTCCAATCGCTTTGTTGTTAATGCTATAATTTATTATATTAAGTCTATATTTCCTTCCACCTTCTCATCCTCCTCTTAAAATGTACATCGTACAGTACAAGAGATACCTCTCCGTCATATCTTCAATTCTACTTAGAAATCTTCAAACCCAAAGGGGCTAAGAAAAAAAAAAAAAAAAAAAAGTCTATATCTTTTTATATGTTTTTGTGAATAGTTTTCATATTATTCAATAAAGGTGTTCAAATTATTCAAATAAAATAATTTTATATTCAATAAAATTATTCAAACATAAAAACCACATTTTAAAAATATTTTCGTTTGTATCCCATCATACCTTTAGAAATTCCATTATTGAAGAGACCTTTGCTTACAACTATGAGAGCTGTGATATCACTATCGCTATGAGTAATTGTATACCTCCATCAAGCTATATGACAACTGTTATTCCACTTTGTTCCCTCTAACCTTGCATTGAATCTGCGTTCAGTTCCAGACTGTTATCGTTACTGGTTTTAATCATCCGTATACTGTTTCCTAACTGTATTGTCATTTATTCCTGACAGAGTTGGATTGCTTGTTTTGACTTCTACTAGAGGGAATTTCTCATTCCCGAATTTTCTTTCAATGATAATTTTAATCTATTAGTTTTAATTTCGCCATCCATGTTATCTGTTTCGAAATACTTTATTGTGAAAATATAAATAAATATAATTCGAAATACTTAATTATGAAAATATTTATATGTTATCTGTTTCGAAATACTTTATTATGAAAAAGTTTGTTTCTTTGTTCATTTAAAGCAACTTTATGCTAAACTGGGTTATCAGACGGTCTGCCACAGCCTCTCCGAAGGACGGCACAACCAGGTATTTTTGCTGCCTTTGAAAATTCCTGAAAACTGCTGGCCTATTCGCTGAATAGGTTATTATATTTAGAAGGTTGTTATATAAACACTACACCATCAGTGGCCCTATTACGAACAAGTACCATATTAAAATCAAGTTTCTAATTGATTTTGCTAATATCAATCAAGATTTAATCCGGAATTGTAATGGATTAGTTATTAATTCCTATTTCTAGTATTTTATTACTTCTAACATCTAGATATTACGTCTTTCATTTCATATTTGTAGAAAATATGCTATATAATATAAACAAATTATACGTGTGTTGAAAACAATCGCCTAATAGCGGCTCATACAACTTTGCTATTAGAAGATATTAATTACTTCTCTTGTGGGGCTTGTAAAATTTTAAAAGTTTTCATGATTTTTTTTAGTTTCCCCTGGAACATTTAAATGACTATTTTTATAGAAATTATTTACTAAATCAATGACTTAAGAGCGTGACATTTTTTCACACTTTATTGCTAACTTCTTAATTTGTTAGATATTATTACAAAAATATTTAGCTTTATTTTGGTATGTTATACATTCGAATTAGCGGGATTCATTTGGAGAAAATCTGTTTTCAACCTGAGGAAACATTTCTCTTTTTTTTTCGCCTACAGCAAATTATCAAATTACTTCATACTTGTGTTTATCTACTTTTCATCTCATCTAATAATATATGTATTAATCATATTAACTATATCATATAAATTTCAATTACTTCAGGTTGAAAGTAATTTAACCTTTACCAATACAATGAAGAACCTTGTGTTCAGTTCATGGTACAGTCTGTTCTGTTTCTAGAACAACGATTATGCAGGAAGGTGATTTGTCCAATATCACGCTCAACCACCTGAAGGGTCTGCAGATTACTTAAGGTTCATCCATGTCTGTTAGCATATTAAAGAATTTCTCTTTCATAACTAACGTATTAATAGTGGTGATAAAATCCCACTACATTTTCAATACCATTTTTTCCACCCTTACTAGCTCGCTTGTTGACCAAATATCAACTCTGTTTACTTAAAGGTGAGATCGATTGGTAAAGGAAGAAACTCCTTGCTGGTTAGTTAGTCGCTGGATTTGGGTTGTTAGGCCCTCTCCACCTAATGCTTTGCCAAACATCATCAGTGCATATGAAGCGTGATCCGAATCGAAAGCAGCTCAGCAATCAAACCGCCTCCACCTCAAATACATCACCGGTCCTTAATGAATAAATGATAGTTTTCATATTTTAACCAATGACCAACATATTATATTTAAGATTACATTTTTTTTAGTGTCTCAAAATGTTAATTTGATTTTTCCTTGAATTACAATAACTTGCACGCATCCCCATTTTCCTTGAATTAATTAAGTTGCACGTGTTCGCGAACAATTTATTACTTAGAAATAAGTAATTTTTTTTCTGTTATTATTAACTACAGTTATTAATTTTTTCTTAGTTTGGTTTAAAAACATTAACTCCCATTGTTACTCGAATGAATCAACTCCTACGGATGATACAGTGATTTATTTATAATTAATTTTCTTTAAAAATTCCAATCTTTTACAATTATGAATTGCAAGTTACAAATATTTGTTAAATTATATTGATATATCGATCTACTAAAGCGATAAGTGTGTTTGGTACATCAGTTAGAAGGTACATTATATATATCAGTGTAAATATTTGTGTATCAAAATAAAGTTCATACTCAAATATAATATCGACACCACAATATGCCGTATAAAAACCATAGGACTAAGAGATAAGTGACTAATTTATGTGTATTCATATATATATATATATATATATATATATATATATATATATATATATATATATATATATATATATATATATATATACATATACATACCCACACCAAAATAAAAATAAATTAAACAATGGCAATATAACACGCTCATATTGAAAGATAGTGGAAATAGATAATATTAAAGAAATATTAGCATGGTCACAATTGATGAAGATTAATGCAGATCTACAACTCAATTTATTCAGTTTCTTTATAAGTTATGGGGGAAAAAAGTATTAAAAAGTATATATCAAAATTGAAAAAAATGTTAACATAAGCAAGCAACAAAAATATTTCTTAACCATTATTTTATGGACAGACTCATTGTAAATTGACGGTTGTTTAAAAATAATAAATAATCAAATTATTGAAATATTACCTCAGTCTCCTTCAAAGAACTAATAATTTGAAGACCATCCTGTACTAATAAGTCATTTCGATGTTTCATAATTATATTAAATTTAATTAATTCTGAATAAATTACACAGAAATTGAAATTGGAAAGGTCGGTATTAATTCGGTATTTATAAATTTAATTAAAATTACAACCAATTAAAAATGAAAATTCAATAATATTACTTTATTTATTTTTCAGGCTAATAAAAAAAAAATTTAATTGATAAAGCATATTTTATAGACTTATTAAAAAAATCCATGAAGTCTACATGAATCATTATAATCTAGCATATAAGTAAAATAACTGTTATCTTGTTATTTATAATAATTCAGTGTCACTCTTCATGTTAAATATGTTATTTACATATAGTAGTATATTAGGTAACTTTTTTTAACGTATACATGAGAAGAACCTTCGCGCATTTCGTATTAATTATTCCATTACTGCTCTAAATGATCGCTAAATTATGAATTAACTGAATAGATTATCGAGCTCGTCCTGTTTCCCTGTGTGAATTGTTATTCATGTCATTAGTGTTCACTGGCCTTGTTGCGCAACCGTTGACTTTTTTCGCAGTTTGTTGCTTGGGGGAGAGGGGAATTGTGACATATTGTGAAGTATTCAGTCGCAATGTTTATAACCAGTTGTAGTGACATGTCTGTTAGCTACTTCTGGAACATCTAACTCAAACCAACTCAAACAGGAAGTCTATGTTTAGCCTCATTAACCGGGACGATTTCAATGTAGATCCCAAGACGAAGTAAGAAAGAGAATTTTTTCGAGTTGTATAGGAATCGCTTGCTCTACTCCGTATAAATTCTAGAATACCTAGCACCTAATTTGAACTTACTTGGCTATGTGTAACGATTCTGAAGTATTTATTCAATCTCTTCAGATTTCTTTGCTCGAGTTTGATTTAATGTTCTTTCCTCTTCATATTATAATATTAAATTTGTCTGTAATTATTCAATTTCCTCGATCTTAAAATATTCGTTCTATGTTTAATCTATTAATCTTTAAAAACATATTAAGGAAGCGTAGGTACAGCCATAGAATTTATAGAAAAAGAAATCCAACTTTATACTTAAATACTTATCGAGCTTTGATATTAGTACATTATATTGAATATGTAATTATTGTAAGCTGAATTATATTTTTATTATTAATAACAATTATTGAAGTACATAATATTTGAGACGTTCTAGATCAAAACCTAATAACTCCAAAATTAAAAAAAATTGACTGATATTTTTCGCTAGTTTAGTCAATAAATTTTGTCATACACTATACTTAGCCGCTTTATTTCTCATAGTTTTAGTCCATTTCTGACACTGAAAATTCGTAAGGATAAACTTGTTGGACTAAACTAGCGAAATTGAAAAAGTCAATTTTTTAAATTGTGGAGTTTTCTTGTGGAGAGATCTGCTTCTGATCCTGAACGCATCAAATTAACCGATCGTGAAGTTTCGGGAACATAAAGCATTGTTTGCCTAAATAAGCGAAAAATGTGAAAAAAAAAATCACTTTTTGAAATTTGGAGTAATCACCTGTTCATCCTGAATGCATCATTTAATTTATTATTGAAGTACAATATATTTTATGATTATTGAAGTACATTATCAGTAAAAACTGGGTATGGAATTAGATTTTCGGAATAATTAAAAAATATATAATTTTTATTTGTACCTAGTTAGGTATTAAATACGCTGGTTTTCGCTTCGAGTTAAGTCACAAGAAGCTTTAACTTTTCATTTGATTCCTTTTTGATATTCATGAAATAACAATAATTTTATTATTGACTGTATTTATATAGATTAATTAAACGACTTTCGCATACTGTTTAGATTGTATCATCATCTATACTTCGAAATGTTTGTTGAAACGTTCATTTCCTGAAGAAATGATTAGTATCTGTTCCGCAGGTTCTCACTTCGGGATGAGATGGTTAAGTTACAGTTATTAACTGTTTATACGTTTCGTAGGGTATAAATATATTCGTATTAATATTTTCAAAAATTACATATTACTGTGAGTGTTAGTATGGAAAAGTGAATGTAATTATGGGAAATATATATTTCGGTGATCTTTCCATCAATAAATAAACGTTTTAACTAACATTTCAAAGTATAGATAATATATGCTAGATGAAATGATTACCGAAATATTCACATTTCTTATAATTGCACTCTTTTTTTCATACTAAAACTCACAAGTATTTCTATTATCGAGAATATATTTTTTTAAATGTATTTATTGAAATTTACAACTGTATATTGAATACATCAAGTAAATATAATAAAAGATAAATAATGTCCCGAGATAAAGGCAAGCAGAGAAACTACCCAGTGGTAGTACTGAAATAAAAAGAATATTAAAAGAGAACCTTGTCAAGAATATTAAAAAAAGAAACTAGTAAGATGTTAAAACTTGTGACTTAACTTGAAGCGACGACCTGCGCAACTGAAAGCCTTTGTTATTATTTTTCTGATGAAAATAGAAGTTAAGACTCCAGATTACAAGATGCAGAGATGGACTTTTGGAGGAGATGCCTGGATAGAGTCAGAAGATGTTAGAGACAGGCTGGGCGTGAGTCCCAGAAAGGATTCGAAGGAACAGGCTGCGATGGTACGAACCTGCCAGCGGATGCCAGAACGTAGGTGGCCGAAGAGACTTTTGCTGTGGGAACAGCCAGGCGGACGAAGAAGAGGAAGACCCCGAACGCGGTGGAAAGACTGCGTGGAGAAGGAGATGACCGGCAGGGAACTTGAGGAGGATGACTGGTGGAATAGAGAAAAGTGGAGGGACGCTCGTACTTTACCAGGCAACCCATTGAGGGAAAAACCCTGCAAAAGTAAAAGTAAAGTAAATAGAAGTATTCTTTTTTTTTTCTAAAACAGTTTCCACTTGAGGTCGCTTACAGATTACTCATCAATCTTTAACAACTCTGTCGTTGGTCTTTTTCATTACAAATTTCTATTTACCATTCATTCCCTGCTATTAAAACTCTCTTAGTCCTCTTAGGCTTAAGTGTTAAGACCCGTTAATTGAATTGATCCAATCATCTGAGGAAACTGGAGAATACGAAGCTCCGGAAAGAGGCTCTATTGAGCTTAACTTTATCTGACCGCCTCACCTGAGCCTCGCATTACCTCCTACGAAAACAGCGGGCATTGAGTCTTCATAATCCTCCCTCCTTCTGCCCAGGATTTGCGGGGATTTCATATCCTTCGTCAGGGCAGCCAACTTACTCTTGGTCCCGCTTATATTACCATTTATAACTATGTTTCCCGGCGTTGAAGGTATGGATTTCACGCGGCTTTACTGGGAGGATTTAAGGGCTATATATATGATTTACCGTTTGTCACAGAAGAAAAATTATATACAATAAAAATAATAAAGGATAGAATAATGGCTATGACTGGAATCCTGCCCTTGGCTTAGGAATAAATATTATATATTGTTTCTTATTCAGTAAGTCTAGGTCTGATGATGATGATGTTTGATGTTGAATAGTGTTACAGGAAATTATATTTGTAGATGCAATATTTTTTAAAGGGTAAATAAATTCCGAATATTAATGTTATTGGTCTTCTGTTATCTTCTGTAGGAAAAAAAAAAAAAAAAAAAGCTACGATTCATATAGAGTCTTGGTTTCAGTAAGTTGTAGAGAATATTTTTATATTAGAAATAATAATTATTATATTATTAGCTTCTGTAACAGTGGTGCAGGGAGGTGATTTGTCCAAGATCACGCTCAACCGCCAAGATTTTCTAGTATTTTGGGAACCCACTTTATAGAGTCAGGGTGAGCACCTCCACCTCCATTGTTAACAGATTAAATAAATTACCTGGCACAGCTGGATTTGAACCAGATACCTTCGGCATAGTAACTCTATGTACCATCCACCCCGCTCAGGACTATAAAAAAAATAATACGAGGAATAATTGAACATCAATTAAGATATAAAAGTATTTAAATTAGTAGAAGAACCTATACCACTACGTCATGGGTTCAGTACGTGGTAGAAACTTTAGTATTTCTTGGACAACGGTTGTGCAGTGAGGTGATTTTTCTTAGATCACGCTCAACCGCCAGACTTTCCCACTTGTTTGTGGTACCCACTTTATACAGGCTGAGTGAGCCCCAGGAGAGTACTAGATCCGCTGAGCCACTCCGATCCTAAAGTGTAGCGAATATTTTGACCCTAATAAACCATCTAACTAAAATAACTATAACTTTTATTGAATAAAGTTAAATGGATTTTATTGAAAGTTTTTGTATTGTATACTTAACGGATTAAAATAACACAAGCCTGCACAAAATACATTTTAAAAATTGTTTTGATTTAGTTAACTGATCTTTATATAGTTTTTTGGGCTGATTAAAAAAATTACATTGGTTTTTCTATCACGTAAGGCTTGCCTACAAAATAAAGTTGAAGTTTTGGAAAAAGTACAAAAAACGGAAAACTTTGGATTTGTTTTTATTATTTTAACACCAAGTAAAAGCAAAAAAAACAACGATACCTGGCTAAAATAAGCGTAAAAGTGATGCACATGTGTTGTAAAGTTATTATAAGTCTTTGTAAAAACGGTTTCTTTTTCTATTTTTTTTTTCGGCTTTCCGTTTATTCCAGTTGTTGGTACTCTTTTCGGCTGTATTCTTGTGAATTTTCTCTTTTTAACATCCAACAATAGTCTGCTATCATGTTGAGATTCCATCGACCTTGGTATCTGCGCTACATTTCTTTTATATCTTGATGAAACGTTATCCTTGTTCCTCACTTACAGCGCCAAGATTTTCTGGAAAGTAGTCCAGATGTGAGTGAAGGAAATGAACTTTGACACTCATGTTGCAGCCCAACATTTTGTAGTTTTGTAACAATTCAGCAACCAAAGTTTTGTTGCTTGGGTCTTTTTTGTTTCCAAGAAAGCCTGTTACAAGTTTAAATGAATTCCAGCCATTTTTTTTTTCCATTTCCATTTTAGTGACAAAGCTTTCATCTTTTTAAAGTTTTCTGATATCAGTCCCAACAAAGACTCCCTCTTTCAGCTTAGCATCGGATATACCAGGGAACTGTTCACAAAGATACTTGAAACACTCTCCTTCTTTGGGTAATGTTTTCACAAACTGTTTCATTAGCCCCAATTTGATATGAAATGGTAGAAGTAAGTAAATCTTTATAGGATCCACTAAACTTTGTCTTTCAACATTTTTAACTCCAGGAATGAGAGCCTTTCTGATTGGCCACGTCTGCTTGACATAGTGTTGTTTCCTGTCACAGCTATTCCATTCACAGAGTGGGGCTGGGGACCAGACAATAGGATTGGGGAGGGAGCAGACCCCTGAAAATAAGAAATTTTCTGGTGAAATTTGTGACTTATCTAGGGGTGATGGATTTTTTTCAGTACCAAAAAATGTACTGTTTAACCCTCTAGTTAAATATGCGGCAATTTTTACATCGCAGACCTGTGTAATTGGGCTTAAAAATTAAAAGCTCATTTTACAAATAAGTTCCATTTTCTTATACCACTATAGAGTTATTGCATTATTCCCATTCTTGGTAGTTCGTTTTATTTTTTATTTCTTAATTCTCATTCTATTAACTATTTTCATAACTTTTAGCAACAATTAGTTATCTATCTAAATTAAACAACATTGAACATCTATAAAACGTGGACTAGTTTTTTGGCCACGATCTAATAATATTTCTATAAATTTTTGAAATCCTTCATTAACTATTTAATTGATTTTTTTTTAATTTAAGAAAAAAATCCATGTTTTTGTTTTCAGAACGAAATAGGCATGTAGCCTGAAGCGTAACAAGGTTTTTGTTAGTTATATCTCTGACAGTTTGCGTCATTCATGACTCTCTTGGGAAAAAAACGTTTTATATTGCTTTATAAGAATAGGTAACATGATGTTTCTAAATGTAAATTTATTTATACTTATGTTTGTAAATATATTTTACAATATATCAGTTGTATATACAGTCTCTAACACGTACTGAACTCAAGACCCTTCATTGGTTGTAGTGGTATAGGTTTTTTTATTAATGTCAGTTGTATAAAAAGGTTAAAATTAACTTTGCTTACAATTGTGGTACACCAAGTGCTCTGTTTCATAATTTGATATGTGACAATACATATGACGAAGGGTGCGGTATCCGTTTTCCAAATTGATTTCGTTCAGTATTCCATTACATATTAGTGTTCTCATTATGGTTAACTCCATTGCTGAATTATTAGTCTGGCAGTGCTGTTGCGTCAATGAAGCTTATTGGTTGCATTGAATAGGTTGTAGTTGAATAATTTGAATATTCAAGTTGTTAGCAATAGTTAATTTAAGAGGAAGCCAGGTGTTTGTTCAGCTGTTAGGTTAAAAAATAGAATTTAAATTAAATTCCATTTACTAGTCAATCTTTTGTTGTGTCTTAAATTTATATAATTCCATTATTGTGTATTGTGAATTATACTAAGTCAAATCTCCTAAAATATTTCCGGAATGGTGAATTTTAATGAAGCAAGGTTGCTCTTATTATTGCATTATATTAAAAACAATCAAATGATTTCTTTATCCTAACTGATGATATCTATATATACATTTATTTATGTAAACTAGTCATTTATCTTGAAGCGTAATACAAGATTATTGTTAGTCATATTATCAACATTCAACAGTTTGCGTCAATTGTAACTCTCTTGGGTGAAAACTTCCTCTAAATTTCTTTATTCTATATCCTTTATAATATATAAAATTGCTAACTAATGCTATACTCATGCTGGGAATTATTAGAAACATGTTACGACTCATAAATAAAAGTCACCACTCCTACACCAACTCAATTCTCATCCCTAAATTTTCAACCCTTGGAGGGGCTGTAGATGTGCGAAATAACTTAACAAGCTCTAATAAAACTCATTTCATGTGTGAAAAATTTCGATACAATCAGAAAGCACTTTTCAGAAAGCAGCTTAATTATGCAGATTTTCGATTCTTCGCAGATATCCTGGAGCAATTCGGAGAGTTCAAACATTCGGATAAAAAAAATTGATTAAAAATTATTTATTTAAACTAGATTATTAAATATTATATATATTTTTAATATGACATCCCGTATTTTACTAATATTACAAACCTTCCATTACGTCTAAGAATGTTATGTAAAGCTGGTCAAAAAAGAATTAAAAACCACTGAAATCATCCGTTGGATTTATCCATATCAGGTATTAATACTAGTCAATTTTATAGGGTTCGATTATTCATTGTTCTAAAAATGTTTATAAACAGTTAATACATGTGAAGTAAACTTTTGTTATAGCAATATAAAAATGATATAAGGCATACTATTTTTAATTGCAATGGTTTTTGGTTGTTATTTTGAATTCAAGTAAACATTAATAGGGACAGGAATAAAGAGTATCTGTTCCACAGATAGTCGCTTCGAATTGATTTACAACAAGTTTTAACTGTTTATTTGTTTCATTTTTAATATTCACAAAAAATACAAGTTATCTTGAGCATTAGCATGGAAAATATAAAGTAATTAATGAGGTGATGTGTGGATTTCGTTAATCATTTCATCAAGAAATAAAAGTTTAACAAACTCATCCATCTAAAAATATATGATATATGTTTGTCGAAAGTTCATTTCTAGAAGGAATTATTACCGAAGTTTACACATTTCCTATAATTACATTATTTTTTCCGTATTAGATGATAACTTTGATAACTCATGATAACTTTTATTTTTGGAAAATATTAAAACAGAAACGAATGAAAAGTTGTAGTGACTCAACTCGAAACGACAACCAGCGGAATAATTATCAACTTTTTATTAAAGGTTATATAAATAATATTATTTTTCTTTATTTAACCATTTATTAACACATATAAACCTCTTGTACTTGTAAGCATATGAACGGTATGCTTAAACGTACTTATTTAAAATTTTAGTCTTATAAAAACCGTGTTACAAGACTGAAAGATATCTTGTTACTTTTACTTACTATAAGTAAACCTTGTTACAAGTTCCTTACTTGAAATCCCAAGTCTCTCCTCTAAGAACCTCGATCTAACTCTGCTAATTATTCAGCCTAGAAGTGCCATGGAATAATAAAACTGCCAATTAACCGGTAATTAATTACAACTCCCGAGGAAAGACACTCGTGAATACAGATGAAGAAGCGAACCCGGCATTTGGATGCTGCCCTGCTTCGGTTTACGACTCTCCAGAGAACATATAACAATTTTACCTCCCCAAGTATCTACGTTGCTTCTCTCTGTATTTATCATAAATCAAAATTAATTTCGTTAGTATTTTAATCTCTAGGCGTTTATACATTTTCTTGTGACGCAACATTTTGTTTATTCATTTAACATCACTTTATACTGCTATGGCTAATGGGACGATGCTGCAATGGGATTCCTAATTGTTTTCTATTCGGGTTTAATTAGGATATGGATCTTTAGGGATACATGAAACCCCACATGCTCGAATTCCAATTTTATGTCTCTTCTGAAGGACGGAATATTAATAAATTCTTACTCAGACTTGATTTTTATGTCTTGTGCAGAAGATTTAGATATATGGGATTTCATTCTTTGTTTACTTATAATTATGCAAGATGCTGTCCGAAGGATTGCTAAATATTACATACAGAATTTCTGTATTAAAATTTTTTTATTACCATTTTTTAATTTTTATGATTTTTGTTGTTACTTTTAATTCAAGTAAATATTAATAGGGACATCGATAATCAAAAGTATACAACTACACAATTTAAAAACATGTATTTTTCTCATTTTCGGCTAGTTCAGTCAAAGCAAATTTATGCTTCCGAATCTTGAGGTTGAAGACCAGACTAAAACTATGAGAAATATGCCGTCTAAGACAAAAGACGCGGACTAAACTAACAAAAAATGTGAAAAAGTCAATTTCTTGAATTTCGGAGCTAACTACTTTTGATCCTGAACGCTTTACAATTTATAATTGATCTACATCACATGTTAATACTAACAGAAATAGCTAATTTCTTCAATAACTATTGCATAAATAAGTTTATTAGTCATCATTTAACCAAGCACTTCATAGAGTTGTAGTTGTTTTGTTTGTTTATTATTTCCTTATTTATTTGTTCTTCTTTAGCATCCTTTTTTTTTTTTACTCGTGGGTCTGTTACATAAAATAAACACATTGACAATGGGGTTCTACTTATCACACTGAATAATTAAAGGTATCAGCTCATCAGGCCGTCGCTTCAGGTGAAGTCATAACAAGTTTTAACTGTTCATTCGTTTCCTTTTTAATGTAGATGAAAATAGAAATACTCCTGAGTTTTAGTATGAAAATAAAAGAGTGATGTGTATATTTCGGTAATCATTTAATCAATAAATGAACGTTTCAACAAACATTTCGATTTACAGATATTGATTTAACTTAATTATCTATGTAAGTATGTGTAAATCGGTTCTTTAATCTATATAAAAAAAACCCTGTACCATTACAACCCGTGAAGGGTCTGGGGTTCAGTACATGGTAGAAACTGTACTGTTTCATGGACAACGGTTCTGCAAGGGGGTGACTTGTCCTAGGTCACGCTCAACCGCCAGATTCTCCCCCTTATTTTGGGTACCCTATTTTTATAATATTTTATAGAGGGTGGGTGGGCCCCAGGAGGGTGCTAGATCCTATATGATCCATCTCCCGCTGCAAAGAGACTAAATAAAAGTCATGGCCTGCAGCGGGATTTGAACCATTAATCTATATGCTGCCAGTATTTAAATTACTTTTATTTTCGAGAATATTTATAAGGAAACGAACATAAAGTTTTTTTACAACTCTTAGTGACAACTGTGTAACTGTTACCTAATTAAATGTTAGTAATAACTAAATATTAATTATTAGTAATAACCAATACGACTAATGTTTTTTATTGGAAGGAAGAATAACTAGGAAATTAATAGTCATCTTTAATTCAAATTTAACCTTTAAACAAAAAAATAATTATTCATCGTATTTAATTTATTCGTTTTTATCTTCAATCTTGGACGTCAGTATTTTCATATTAATGCGTTTTGTTACTAGTAGCTTATGCATAATTTAAACTGCCAAGGTTGCCATTCTGTTATTATTAACGCTGTGAGCGATACGCACACAGTGAATATTTCCTAAGCCGGGCTAGAGAACGGGCAGGCCATTTTTTATCATCGGCATGTGCTGTTATTCACGGCTGCCTTTGTTCCATTCAAGCGATTTTTAATAACGTCCTATTGTTTTGCACCGCCGTCCTAGGCACCAGTATCCTACCAAAATAAATTTTCTTCACCTATAACAATCATATTAACGCTTTAGAGGACTGCCAATAAATAATCCCATTTATAATACATTCTATAAAATATCTCAATGTGTTCCATTGTTCATAAATAAAATTCAGTAATATTCTACAATAAGAACATTTTTGTTTTTTATTAAAAATATTAAGAAGATAACTCCAAGCAATATTTTTTTTTTTTTCATTTTCGCAAAAAAATGGTAGGTATCTGTTCTCTCCAACGGTTTAAAGGAGTGTTCTGTGCTAGTTATTATTCCAGGGGATCTCCATACTCTATCTGGACTCCAATTCTTCCGCCTACAAAACACATTCAAGAATCACTATTGAGATTACAAAATTATAAAACTGCAAGAGAATCTACTATAAATAACGTTGAAACCATGAAGAGGACTGAAATATCGAAATTTAGGAATATTCCTGACTGAATAGAACAACCACAATGCCAGAATAATGCAGGATGGTGCAACGAGAACCAGATTGAAGAATGGAGCAAGGGACATATATTGAAATTATTTTTTTACTTATATCCTTTTTTCTTGTTAATTTTTAGTGCCTCCTTTCATGATTGTCTATATCTTCGATACAAATGTTAAGTATCGAATGGGAAAAAAAGCGCATTGTTCTATTGCGTTTGCTTTAGGACTGCTACTTGATATTTATTTTTATAATATAATAGAGTCATCTATAAAGCACAAAAAAAAATTATTTATTTTTCAATGTATTTTTCAGAAAGCTCAAAAGTTTTTGAATTGTCTAGCACTGGAAAGTATTAATCATGCTGGTGTTCCATAGATCCGAATCACTAATTCTCTACTCTCCATTATTTTAGACTATATTTGTGAATTTCTCCCTTTTTAATTAATATAAGTGTTAATTAATGTAATTATTTAATTATAATAAACAACAAAGGCTGGTAAAATAAATTGTAAGAGTAGTTCTCGAGCAGATATAAGTTGAGGTATTTCAAAAGACCTACAGCTTGCTATGAGAAGTGTGAACTCACACAGAAGACGAAAGGGTATGAGTGCCCCTGCATGAGACAGTTCTGACTCAAGTATGGCCATCTTTCCCCGTCTTAAAGGACCTTCTTCCATCCTCTTTTTATTGTATTATTCTTGCAACCTGCCAGAAGACAGCCCTTTGTCTTCTGGAGATGGCTGTTTCCTTTTGTTCTAGTAAATTACTTCCTTATTGCGGATATATATATATTTGAAGTAAGTGTACATATTTTATACACTTACTCGACGATAAAATATTATTTAAGTATAATGTAAAGTTTCAGAGAAATTTGGCGTAGGTAGTAAGATAAGATTGCATCCTTACAAGGTGGGAACTTATCTCATAATAAGATTGTTTTAATGCTTCTGTCTATAACCATATTTTTTCCTTATCGTTAAATATGAGGCATTCATGATCAAAAACAAATGTATCCGAAATTGCTAAAATTGGATTCTTCGCATTTTTCACTAGTTTAATAAATAAAGCAATCCCGTACAGCGCGATACTTTCATGTTTCCGGAGCATATAAAATCGCTTGACTAAAATCCGAACAAGTTTATTTTTTTGGTATTTGTAGTCATATGCTTATGATCCTGAACATCTTACATGTCCACTTAATACGTACAGCAATCAGCAAATAACATTATATTACCAACAGGTTTAGCAAACTAAATACAGTTTTAAACAGCTGAATTTAAAAGTGGCCGTTAGAGCTTAGAAGATGTAGAACGTTCGGGACGTCCAAAAACTGCAACTACCGACGAAAACATCGCCAAAGTTCACCAAATGGTGCTAGACGACCGCCGAATTAAAGTGAGAGAGATAGCAGAGGTTATGAACATGTCAAAAGAACGAGATTTTACATATTAAATCAACATTTAGATATGAGAAAGCTGTCCGCACGTTGGGTGCCGCGTTTGCTCACGTTAAACCGAAATGTGTTCGAATGAACATTTCCAACGCTCTGTTTGCGCAGTTTAGACGCAATAAATCCGAGTTTTGGCGCCGATTAACTACTGTAGATGAAACTTGGATACACCTTAATGCGCCCGAAACAAAAATACAGTCCAAACAGTGCACTGCAAAGGGGGAACCGGCTCCAAAAAAAGCAAAAACTGTTTTCTCGGCTGGGAAAATGATGGCGATTGTTTTTTGGGATAGTCATGGAGTTATTTTAATCGATTATCTTCAAAAAGGAAAAACCATTACAGGAGCATACTACGCATCATTACTTTGCAAGCTGAAGGCAGAACCAGCGGAAAAACGGCCACATTTGCAGAAAAAGAAAAACCTATTTCACCAAGACAACGCACCGTCTCACACCTCAGCGGTTGCCATGACGAAAATCCACGAATTACGGTTTGAACTGCTTGACCATCCGCCTTATTCACCAGATCTAGCCCCAATTGACTTCTTTTTGTTCCCTCATCTAAAAATTGAGCTCGGAGGATAGAGATTTTCGTCAAATGACGGTGCAATCACCTTCGTGAACAATTATTTTGCAAAGAAAAACGCAGAGTACTTTTTGGCAGTTACAGAGATGGGAGCATCGCTGGGAGAAGTGTGTTGAGTTACAAGGAGACTATTTTGAAAAAATAAATTTAAAAAAAAAGTCTTGTATTTTTGTAAGGTCGGAAACTCTTCAGACCACCCTCGCATATATATATATACCTATATATATATATATATATATATATATATATATATATATATATATATATATATATATATATATATATTATATTTATATTTATATTTGTGTGTGTATGTATACAAATTTGAAACTATATTCCACATTTGAGACCAGTGGAGATATATACATATATATATATATATATATATATATATATATATATATATATATATATATATTTATATTTATATTTATATTTGTGTGTGTATGTATACAAATTTGAAACTATATTCCACATTTGAGACCAGTGGAGATTGATTAAGATCGCTAGAGACTGTATATATTTAAATTCTTCTTTTTTAATTTAAGTAAGTTATTAATTTTAATTAGTTTTGGATATATATACACAATAAGATAAATTAAAATATAATAATATATAAGAGATTAAGAAGATTAGAAATCATTATTCGTTATTTGATACAATTAATATATTTTTAAACAAATGTAAACCTTTAGATGTGAAATTAATTATAATTGCATATATCAATCCTTTACGTTTAAATGTTACATGAACGTATTGTTTGTATCAATCATTCAATTCGAATTTGCAATCGAAAGCTCTTATTTTAATAAAATTATTTACTCTCACATCCTCTACTGTGATAATAATGCCTTTGTGAGTTCAGGATCGGGAGCTTTTCCAATCTTTTTATACGTTTAATCCCCACGATAAAGTTGTATTATTAACTTCATTGAGATCAGGAGCAAAGAGGATTTCAATGGATTGTTTGATGGAAATATGGAATAAATAATCTATTTTGAATGTTCCTTTTTATGTACGAAATATGTAATACTTTTATGTTGGTATATAATAATAAGGGCCACCGTTAGTTTATTCTCCATTTTTCATTTGGTTTATTTTTGTCAATTATTATATTGTGGGAAGAACCGAGATAGCTCAGTGCGTAAGGTGATGAGTTACTGAAGTTTCCAGGTACAAATCTGGCTGTGGCAGAAATATTATTTAGTCTGTTAACAGTCACGGATTGACCCTGTGCACTGGGGCACAACCAGAATATATGAAGTCGGTACCCTTATTCCCTTATTTGGGGGAATAACCTGACCGTTGACCCTGATCTTGGACAGATCATCTACCTTCACAACTGTTATCCTGGAAACGTTTCAGTCTCTACCAAGTACTGAACATATTTTATGAGTTATACTAACGGAGGTAATATAGAAACTAAACTTACCGATATATTATGAATCTAACTAGTATGTTATTTATTTATATTGGTAACGCTATTTTCATGTGTTGGTAAAGCTGCTATGAAAATAAAGGCTAACGATATTGCACCTTTGAACATTGAATTACCTCAGTCCTATCTCAATTTTACTGACTGATAATTTGAACAACATGTAACAATACAAACAAATCGCAGAGTATAAACTATTCGTTCTCGATGGGCGTCCACAAACTTTTTAGGCAATAATCACACGATTTGAAGGGGGAATGGAATCGATCCAGCTGTCGTATTAACAATAACAGTAATGTGGCGATATGTCAGTGTCAATGTTCTCTTGGACCATATCACATAAAAATACTCAAGTATACATAAATAAATATATATATATACATTTGTATTACATAAAATACGTATAGCGATTTTGTCACTTTGGCACCTTCTTTCTCATGATTTTAGTCTGGTTCTGAACCTGAAGTTTCGGGATCATAAAGTTTCTTGACTTATCAAAAATTATAGTGCCGACTATCAAAAAATGAAAAAAAAAGTAAATTTTTGAAATTCCGGAGTTATCCGCTTTTGATCCCAAATACCTCAATATATCACAAAAAATTAAAAAAGGCTGTCATGAGGACTGCCGACAGAAGTGAAAACTCAAAACATTGGAATAGCTGTGATTCTTTTTTGAATTACTGGATCAATTATAGTCTGAATTGTAAATTTGAATTATTGACTTTAGACAGGTTTTCACATTTATTTGCACTCTGAGCAATAGTTATATACATTTTCAATTAGGTTATTTATTAATCAAAACATATGATTGGCTGGACTAGCTCAATACCAAATATCAATACAATTTAATTGAAATAATAATCACTACACAGTTATATTATTTATATCATCCAAATTCTTGTGTATTTGCATCCATTAACAACTTAAAAGACATTTAACTATGGAAAATAAAATATTTTGGGGGGAAACGAAAAGTTTAACTATTTATTGATGTTTTAAGTTATCAAGTTATCACAGCTATTTAAATAGTATTATTCTTATATCAATAAAATTTTATCCTTTAAACCAAAGTTGATTAAAACAAATCATAAAGTCCTACGCTTCGTCAGGCTCGTGCTATACGCCACGAGCATGTCGGTGACGCAAACCCATAAGTTTTTCCCTACGGAAAATCCCTAATGTATTCGCGGCTAATGTATTCTTCACCTGAAAAAATCATTCAACCTTACAATATTTCAAGGTTTCATATGTAAATAGATCGTACTTTACTTAATTTGATTTGATCTATGGATTTTTTCTAGTTAATGTTAATGTATTTGGTTCTTTTTTCGTTTTGTCAGCTGCCTCTGTAATCAGTATTTTTTTAGCCTCTGATTTCTCTGAAAATCAAAAATAATGAAACAGAACTTAGTGATGAGTTGGAGCTGGGTTGATAATAACGACAGCCGATCCCCCATCCCAGGATCCTAAACGAGGAAGGGAGACGAATGATCATGTCCGATGGGAATCGTTACTTCCGCGAAGCTTGAAAGGAGGGAGCTGTGGGGGGGCTTGGTGAGACCACTTAAACTTCTGTCCTATCTGCGCCTTCGGGATCTCTTCGTATAAAAGGCAACAATTATGCTCATGTACAATAGAAAAGTAACACTAAACCTATCAAACATTTCATGATTTCGTCTAGTTGCGTCATTACTAAAACTAGGGTAGGGAGCGGAGTGGCTCAGTGGTAGAGCGGTGTTTTGCAGTGCCGAAGGTCCAGAGTTCAAATTCGGCTTTGGGAGACACTTTATTTAATCTGTTAACAGCCGGACCTGGACCGTGCGGGATTTGGAGACTCTCCTGGGGCTCACCTATCCTGAATAAAGTGGGCATCCATAATAAGGGGGGGAATCTGGTGGTTGAGCGTGACCTAGGAAAAATCACAACCGTTGTCGTGAAAACAGTACAGTAAAGAGGAACAACTTGAAGCAGTAACTGAACCCAAGACTAGGTTTCATAATTACATACTTGAACACTAGGACTCAGCTCCTCTTGCATATATACCAAATCGACTATTCTGTGAGCTATTGGGGTTGCGCAGTAACCAAATACGATTTTCTCTACAACTTGAATCGCTAAAACGGTTCCGGCGATTTTGATTAAACTTCCTTTTCTCGTCATAATCATTCCTCTCTACCACTATGAGGTTTTCTTCCAAACAGCCAGAACTATACCGTATGGTAGTAATTTATCTTCTTGTAAAAGAATTTGAAATATTTGAATTCCGACCAATTTATGTTTTTCAGGTTATTTTATAAGTATTTACAATAGAAACTATTTAAATCCAATCTCTTTTCTATGCATTATCTCCCTGCTATCACCATCCTACTATTACACAGAACTTTTTTTACAAATGTATAATTGTTGATGAAAGATATGATCAAAAGAATATTCTATTTAATATTAAGGTATGTCAAAGCTGCCCTGGGATTTTTTTTAATTAACATTAATTTATTTAAATGCGTTAGGTAACCAATTTTAGGTTATTTTAGAAACCTATTTAAATGCAAACTCTTTTCTATGCATTAACTCTCTGCTATCATCATCCTACTATTATACAGAACTTTTTTTACTAATATATAATTTCTTTTGTTTATAATCACTAGCCGCGAAAACTACAAAACCAACTTTTACCGAATTTTAGCTACATCATCTCCATAGTCCACACATGGTTTAGTAGTATTGGAATTTACCCTGATTAATACAATTAATATGATGAAAAGGTTATCTTATTTAATATCAAGTAAATATGTAATGTTTATTGAAAAAGAGAAAGGTCAACAGAGACAATAAATAAATGTTAATACATCAGTGGAAAAATTCCAACTAAAAACCTTAAGTCTCTAAACTAAAACAGGAAATTGAAAATATCTGTTCAATATTTCGCCTATTCAGGCCATCCTCAGCCATTCTGGAGTATTTATCTGCTGTTTTTATCTAACCTTAGCCAGCTGGGAATCTAGTAACCTTCCCTATGATTCAGTGTTGCATTTGAGCCTTGGAGGTGATGGGATGTGTTTTTTGGGTGCATTATTCATGTTTTGCTTTGCTGTTATTCTCTTTCAGCCCTGAGGATGCCTAAATAGGCGAAATATTGCACAGGTATTTTCAATTTCCTGTTTTAGTTTTGAGACTTAATGTTTTTAGTTGGAATTTTTCCACTAATGTATTAACGGGTTATGTTTATTTAAAAAAATATACATATTTTTTGCGGATATGCGAAATGTACACTTGGCACTTCTCGTTTAACTTTAATTTATTTGAATAGTTTAGTTGTTAGTTAACTATTAGTATTTCTAGGAAACATTTAAAGAATGTAGCATTTTCCGTTTTTCATTTTTCCGATTTGATTTACCAACCCGATTATGACGCTTGAGTTTTGTAATGGCTCAATAGATCCTCCCATTGATGGCACGGACAGAGGTGTTGGACTGATGCCCTTAAAAGCCTGCTTGTTATGATTTACGAGGCTCATTGCGTGAGCCGCTCATTATAGGGCCAACTAGCCTCAACTACCCACATCCCATCTCCTCTTTATTCTCACCGACCTTTTTACGTTATTTTTTTTTTTTTTTCGTTTTTAATACTTTCGTGCCTTCCAAGAACATTGTGTTATTTTTCAGGCCACATATTACCTTTTTTTTCCTTAGTTATTTTGGGAGCCTTACGACTTTTAATTTCTTTGAACATTTATTTAGTAGTCGCAACCAGATATGCGGAAGCGAATTTTTGAGACTTTATGCTAATAAATCGCTTGATTTATGTTTATTTACGTAAATTGTCTTGTATCTATGATGTTGATGCTCGATGAATAAAAATGAAGGTAATCCTGCTGGACTGATGTTTTCAGTTTTTTAAATATTGATGAAGTTAGTTTTATTGCATTATACTACCGATTATATGTATTGTAGGTGACATTTAGATGTAGGTTCAAGTGAGTAGAAGAAATATTTTGCTGACATTAATACGAAAAGCACAACCTTATCACAGTAATACGCTCAGTTTATTTTACTGGTAGTGATTGGTGGATAAAGTATTAGATGAAATATTATTTCAATCTATTATTATCTGATATAAAAATGAAAAATGGATTTAATTTTGTATTAATTAAATAAATTAAATTTCTGGATTATGAGATTGAAATATATATTATACGAATTGTCATATAACGATAAACTAAAAGAAGAATTATTTATAAAAGGAAGTTCCTGGCGGTTGATTTCCATTTTCAAGGGAAAACAAATGAAAATTTGCATCGCGTTTTGCGTTATGTTAGATTTGTATAACACTTTATTCAGTGAATATTAGATTGTAAAAATAAGTCGTATTTTTCTGTATAACAGATTTGAAACAAACAAAATGTAGGCCGGTAATTAAATTACGTCAAAATAAAGCATAAACTTTTGACATCTAGCATTTTCATATTTAAAAAAAATAAATTACAAACAATTATAATAATATTATTAGAAAAGAGAATAGGTTGTTCATAAAATTAACTATCTACCGCCATAAATATGAAACTATGTGAAATAAATAGAACATAGTCTGGAATGCCCATGGGTACCATCAAATCATTGAACAATATTAAATTTAATATCTGTTTTATCTGAAAAAGTGGATTATTTTAGCAGAAATAGTTTTTTTTGTGTGTGTTAACAGTGCTGTTCATTCTACATATTTAACAATAGTTTGTAAAATATAATAGAAAAATTATTCTGGTGCTTGGTTCCCACCAACCTGAACCTGACCAATGGCTACATATTAAAAATCAGTTGATATTTAAACCAGTGCCAAAAAATAAAAGAGGAAGTAACAAAAAAATCTACATAAAACATACTAAACCGCAGTTTCCTATATAAACTGTTTATACACTATATACTATTTTCTATTCAACAAAACCTAAAATAATCTGTGCACAAGCTATAGTGATCAGTGAACAAGATTGGATGAACAGTCCTGAGGTAGACAATTTCCCTCCTGACCTTCTACCAACAGCTACAGCTAATCACCGTGCAAAATCAAATATGGCGGGCTACGCCATATTTTTTTCACTTCTATTCACATTTCGATGTCGTAAAATGTTGGTATTACTGGGGGATGCGATTTCTGTCTTTAGGGATTACGCATGCCTTTATGTTACGCCCTTAATGGATAAGTATTAACCGCAGATAAGTAAATTTCTACATTTTATTTCCATACAGGGTCCTCGTGTCAAAAATATATCGATGCATTTGGGGTATCGAGAGTTTCTAAATATGAATCATGAAGCAGGGCATAAGTCGTAAGATGATGTAAATATAATGAAATGTAATTTTCTCTGATAACGTGGATTTTGTTTTATTTCTCTGAGGATCCAAGTCTCATCCCCATCACTTCAAGATTTTCTAGCACTATTAAATTTTTTTTTCTGGCAAAGGTGGTTTACTTTTTGAATGTATCCACTATATGCTGGGGGGTAGAACGTTAGAAAAAAATAATTTCGTCTATTTGATTCAGAGATTTCCTATCATTAAGATGTTAAATGACTAACCCACGTTCTTTGAAGTTGTGTGTACTACGATTGTAAAGTTCATATATCCGGTAGATTTTGTGGAACTGACTTTCACTCATTTATTTATGTATTTACGTACAATGAGCATATCGCTCCTTCAAAAGAACAACGTCGTAACCCAAAAAACCTAATTTTTCAATAGAGGTATTTGAAAGTTCTATGTGAGTTAAAAAGATAAAAAATTGAGCATTGGTAAATCAAAGAATTTCTATTGTAATGATTGTATTGAAATTATTTTATTAACCATTCGAAAATTTTTAAAAGCTTGAAACTTTTTTTGATTTTAACTTATGTCTATGTTTCCATAAAACTTCAAATTCAAATGTGAAACAACTAAAAATATGACTTTATTTTAAAAAAATGTTGAAAATGGAATATCAGATATATCGTGCCTAAATTAAAAATATTGAATCAATACAATTTTTGAGGTTTGTTGTTCTTTTGAAAAGGAATCTGTGGGATTTAACGACCCACAGCGCCGGCTTCTATAAAATGGCCAACCTTATTGGGGGGTTGAGCGTGAAATCGTATTCCTGCACAATCGTTGCTCAAGGAACAGTACAGTCTCCACCTTGTACTGATCTCAAGACCTTCCCATCATGGGTTCTAGTGGATCTTTGGTGATTACAGTAAATCATTGCCGGTGTTATCTCATTTTGACTGTAGGCACTGTAGTAGGTATTTTTGTAGACATGGACGATTGTAGTGTTAACTCTGGATACTCCACTTTCTTTATTCCCTCTACCTGCTCCCACTAGTTGATCCACTCCTGGGGTAGTGTAGTTACGGCGTTGTGGCGTTATCATTATTAAGGAGGTCCGGGACTAATCCGAATCCCCCGGGACCGGCCCTAATCAGGACTAGCCTCAAACATTAACCGCTACATTTTGGGGATGGCCTTAGTTAGCTTTAGTGCATGTGCTTTAGTTAAATATGAACCGCTGAGTCAGCCACCGTTGTTCCATTTGACTGGGAGCCAGGGGCGGGCAGTCCTTACTCACCGCTCCCTCTAAATGGCCATTGTGGACAGCGTCCAGTGAGCCATGCCAGCCTTACGCATGCTTAAAAAAATATTTTTTATTATATTTAAAACATAAAATCATACTATTAAAGATTTAAACAAATTGATTAATTAATTTAACAATCTTCTCATTTTGTTGCTTGTTTATTTATTTGACGCCAAACTTTGCTGCTATTTACTTGATTAACAAAATGATCCTCCTTATGTAGGTAGAACGAGAGTACTAGATGTGTGAGTCCTCCTGTCGATGTACAAGGTTATGAATGACATACCTATAAAAGTTAAGTCTTATAAAAAACATGTTACAAGGCAGAAAGATATTTTGCTTATCTTGTTACTACAAGCTCCTTCCATGGAATCCTAAGTCTCCCCTTGAAGAACCTCGCTGTAACTCTACTAATTATTCAGTCCAGAAGTGCCATGGAATAATAAAACTACCAATTAACCTGTAATTAATTACAACCCCCGAGGTTGATACTGGTGAATACAGATGAAGAAGCGAACATGGCATTTGGATGCTGCTCTACTGTTTAAGGCACTTGATAGAGGATATATAATTGGACCAGAGGGCATAAAACTCTAGACGTTTATACCTTTCCTTGTTCTTTATAACTATTTACTAGCGCCTTTTTAGCCATATTCGGATTGATAAATTGCTCTGTAATGCTTTTAAGATGTCGTAGTCGTTTCTTTTCGTTATATTAAAAACAATTTTTAATTGTTTTCGCCTTCAAGACATTGTGATGCGCCCATAAGAGGCTCAAGTATTTTGTAAGGCATTCCGGTGGTGTGTATGTCCCAGTGTTGATCGCCTATTCTGTGAGTACAATAGCCTTAATCTATTGTTTAAGCTCAGCCGCTTTCGTCTGACATATGCTCCCTGAGACATCATTCATTCGGTGGTGAGAGTTTTAAATAATGTACTATATCAATCTTTTGTACGAGTACATGTAATAAACATAAATAGAGCCATTGTCTATGTAAACTGGAGTACCTGTGTCGTGTCGGAATTCTTTGAAATTTTTTTTATGGGTTCATTTTTTTCTTTAACCCATTCGAGACCGATTGATTTCCGAGGCTATACGACGGCCTGCACACTATGTGTGCACTAACAGTGATGTGCAATTATCGGTTATTCTGAGTAAACTAGTCGTCGAAATAAGATATTTCTTGAACTAATGAAATCTTAAACCAATCGTTAAGTTATGGCAGAGCCAACGATTACATTTAATTTGAATTTATATTACTTATATCTTTTTACAAATAGTGATAATATAAAAATGCTTTCTCATTATATCAAAACTTAATTTTTAATCAATTAAATGAATTAATCACATTTAACTAATAATTAAATTAATCTTTATTCAATATTATAATATACAACATCAATAGCAACAGTTGTTGATTACACATATACACATTTGATGTGTTTCATTAAAATAAAATTCTTCGAAGTTATTATTTCTTATTTATCAGTTTAATTAAAAAATGCTTTGAAGAACAATTATTACTATTCTTTTAGTATAAGTTGTTAGAATTCTACATTTTTAGTGAAAAATTATTAACATAGTCTTATGTTTTTAACAACCTGACAACAAAGACTGAAATTTTTTTTTATTAAAACAAGAGATTGGACAGATTTTCCCTTCTGGTTGCTTTCCTTGCAATTAAAAAAAATATATTATAATAGTTTGGGTAAATGTGTTTCTTTATTCATTCAACGTCACTATATCCTGCTATGGGTAATCAGAGGATGCTGAATTGGGGTCCTAAATTTTGGCTATCCATGTATAATTATTATTGATCTTTAACCTGACACTGCACTTGCTCTAAACCCCCTATTTTACGTCTCTTCCGAAGGACTGCACTACCAAGGATTTTTCATTTCTCTTAAAAAATTCTCAGGTCACCTGTCGGGCTTCGAACCAGCGATCTACGGCATAGTAGGTTGTTATGCTAACCAGTACACTAAGACAAATTTCGTTGATCCTTGAATGAAGTATGGTAGAGAATTATTGCTATTTCTTAATAATATATTGTTAGTAAATATATCAAATATGTTTATGGTCGTATTAACAACCCAAGTATTAGTGTCAAACTCTTAATTTTCATTTAAAAAAAAACAAAACAAACTTAATAAAAAAGTGTAACTTTATTTAACCTAAAGTAGTTTAGGGAGAAAAAAAAAGTTTAACATACCACTCACACATCGTCACCACCACAATTAATTAACTAATTACAAAAATAATTATCTTTACTTGCAAAGAAAAAATAGCAATGTAAAGAAAAATCCGGGAACAAAAAAGAATATTTGAAATGGGAATGTTAAAAGTAAGGCGTTAATTTATTTTTTGGCCTTCCAAAAAGTAGCTTTGTTCACATTCGTTATTTAAACGTTGTGGATGGCGATATTGTGGCGTAGGGCTCTCAAGAGATTTTAATAAGGATTTTATACCTTGTTACAATACTAAGTACCAGGCAATTTCCTGCCCAGGAAAGGTTTAATAAAGAGTAAAGCTGACGAGTAGCTTAGAATCTAAAGACGAATATTTGAGAACTGAGGGAGCGGAAGTAGGAATTGAAAGGCATTAAGTTGGCTTTCTTTTCCTTTAAATCAGGGAATGTTCATTATTAATAGGACCTTTCTGCATATAAATGGCTCATTAACCCTAGGTTCAATTAGTGGGCTACGTATTGTTTGGCCAACCGTTCCGTCCTTCGCAAGTCTTTGTCGTCGGCGCCTTGGAGCCTTGTAGAATTGTCTCGTCCATGGCCGTGTCTTAAATCGTATCTGGTGATTTTTTTTTCCGTCCTACTTTAGAGGTTTTAGGGGTATCTGTTCCTCAGGTTGTCGTTTCGAGTTGAGTTACAACAATTTTTAACCGTTTATTGGTTTCATTTTTAATATATGATGGCCTCGGGGCCTTCAATAATAGAAATGTAATTAGAGTGCTGCCAATGGGTAGTGCCTCTACATGTCCTTTCATCTATTTATTTATTCATACAGCCCTTGTACTAGATGTATATATTACAGTTGTACAATTCAATAAAATAATTTAAAAAAAAAAAATTTAATATTCTCCAAAAACACAAGTTATCATGAGCTTTAATATGGAAAATGTGATGTGATTATGGGTAATGAGTAGATATCGGTAATCATTTCATTAATAAATTAAAGTTTTAACTAACATCTCGAAGTATTAGATATATGTATGTTGATCGTTCATTTCCAGATTAAATGATTACCGAAGTAAACGTATTTTTTCCAATAATTACATTGTCTTTTCCACATTAAAGCTCTCAATAACTTGTATTTTTGGAAAACATTAAAAATGAAACGAACAATCAGTTAAAACTTGTTGTGACTCAAATCGAAGCGACAACCTGGAATATTTTATAGGAAACTTTTGGATATTTAATTTCGTCACGGTGTCGAATGGAATCAATATATAATATGAAAAAATATTATATATGAGGCATTATGGATCAAAAGCGGAATTAGCAAAAATTTACGTTTTCACTAAAGATGAATAATAAATTTATCTAACAATGGCTTTCTCCTGTTTTAATAGGTTCACATTCCTATTATATGGAGAGTTTAAATTTGTATTTGTTAACTAAGAGTGAAGCCTATTAATTAATTTCAACATTAAAATAGCCCACACGCAACTTGTCAGAGGAATTGTCAAGAGATATTTATGAGGTGATCACAGTACACACGACACAATAAATTAATTTTTTTTTATATATATAAATAAGCTGATTAACGAAAGTAATTCGTGGCTGTAAGGATTCAAATATGAAAAGAATTTATTTAAGGTAAATTCGTTCCCTTATTGTTTTTTATTCGAACTATGTAGGTAGTAATTTTAGTTATAGCGCTTAGGGGGAAAACATGTTCAAAGATTATATGTATATATATACTATTGCACACACGCACTTAAAGTTTTTTAGATACTATGTTAGAAACATTAGTTCTTTATATGGATTCAGGAAAAGTTTTTTATTATATGAAAGTTATTATTTTTGTATGTGAAACTTTTATCGGAATCAATAATTCTGAGTCGATGTTCTGCTATACTTAAAAAAAAAAAAATAAATAACTGGGGGAAATCTATCAATATTAGATTTGTCTGAACGTCACATGTTTACCGAATCCATCTCTAACTAGGTCAGAGGATCGTGCATGGAAAAACCTCATCTTTGACATGTCTCGTTAGATGTAATCGAAAAGATATATCCAATAACTGATTGGAATTGAAAATATTTTTCACTTTATTACTAAGCAACTAATGTTGAAAACTTGCAACATTTATAAAAAAAAAATAATGAAACAAGTTATAATTTACATTTGCCTTAAAAAAAGTAATTATCCTATTTACTTTTTTTATATTTTGTATGTATAAAACAGAGTTGTATCATTGAAATCAGAAAGCATTAATCCCGATTATATCATGAAAGCTGGGAGAGAGACCCAGGGGAATGCGAGCATTACCGAGCGGCTGGCTACAAATTTTACTCTTGTTCAAAGTAATTCTGCATCAATTTTTTTTTTACCAGGGTTTTTTTCTTTTTTTTTTTTTTGCTCTACTGTTATTTATTGGTGCTCACGAGATTTACATAAACCATTGAATTTTCACAATGTTTATCGAAGTTTCTGTTTAACACGAGAAAAGCCTGTTTTTTTTTTATTAATTAAAATACTTTTTAAAAATAAAACGCATTATTAAGTTATAAATAATTCAATAGCTCCCTAGAATCGTTCATTGATACGTTGTAAGTAACTTAATTTTATTCTTGTACAAAATACGTGTAATGGGTACTTTATTATTAATATAAGCTTTAAAATATTTAGCATCGTTACTTAATCTACCTTGCTTACTTTTAGAAAGTTTCATTCAACCTTGTCCATTATCAATAATAAATATTTTTTAATCTTTCTGATTTATTGGAGTTCCATGAAAACTACACCGTCCAATTTTAATCACAGTTATTTACTTAAATAAATAGCGCGGAGTGGCTCAGTGGTAGAGCACTGAGTTGCGATGCCGAAAATCCTGGGTTCAAATCTCCCCGCTGGTAAGATTTTTATCTAGTCTATTAGCAGCCGAAGATGGATCCTGTGGGATCTAGGACTCTCCTGGGGCTCACCCAGCCTCTATAAAGAGGGTTATAAAGTATGACCATTTTTTTTTTCTTTTTATAGTTCACATTATTTCTAATCAATCAAAGGAAGTCACTGAGTAATGTAAATTATCCAAGGACAGCTAGCCTTGAAAGACAGGGGAAAGAGAAAGAGTTCACACAGTCCAAACGTAAAGTCGGCTTAAAAATTTCACTTACGTCATGTTGATTCGCAGGCTGATAATTCATATGTAAAATTAGAGTTGGTTGCTGATCACTTCTATAAATATAAATTTATTTATTTATTTGTTCATTTTTACAACCTCCAACATTTTATTCTGAATCTACAATAAAGAAACAATTCAGACATGGTTTTGAACTAGTGAGAATTAATACCAAAAGGAACAAAAATATATTCAGACATAGTTTTCACTTTTTTAGTAAACTAGCAGTTTTTAGGTAAATCTAATAGTAAATTATTTTAATAAGTATAATTAAAACCTAATTTTTTGTTTATTTGTTTCAGGTATGACGGAAAGCTTCTAATTTGGGCAGCGTGCATGAGTTTTCTTTCCAATTACATGTAAAGTTTACATTCATTATTTACACTCATACACTAAATTTTTATTTTATTTATTTGTTAATTTTATTTATGTTAAATCGTTCTTAGAAATATTTATACCTCTACAGCTTTTTAACTTGGCATCATAATTTAGTTGAAGGTTCCACACAAAATTCCGAAGCGATTAATACGAGTAGCTATTATTATATCAGTATCTGGTTACTTTTAATTATATTATATATATTTTATATTCAATATCTGAAATTATGTAACGGAATCTTTCGGGATATACTTTTAGATTGTCGACCACTTCAAAGCATCGAAATAAATTGAAACTTTGTACATTTCTCAAGGACCTATAGTAATGCAATAATTTAATTAGTGTGTATCATTATCCTAACCAAAATCTTCTGGATTAGCAATTTTTCATATCTGAAGAAACCGTAGTGCCTCATGCCAAGTACTAAGGCGTGTACTATACTTGCCTACGTGTCGAGGCTTGACTAGGCTGGTGGGATCATATGGAGAGTTTCGTAAATTTTGCAAAAAAATAATGGTTTAAAAAAAATTGCTTTTGTTGCTTGTTGAACTAATAAGTTGAAAATGAACATTAGTTTTAAAAAAACTGAAGCATACGTGTTAATGGCCAGCCGAACTAAAAAGTAGAAAATGTGTTAAAAATGAGAATAAAGTTACGAATAAAAAAAATCATTTTATGTTTAAAAAAACGTGAGGTGCTTGATATTAATTGTTGTAAATATTTTATTGACAGCTATTGCTAATAGTAGTCATTATATAAATATCATTAAAAAAACACCCCATGCCTTTTCATGATAAAATGAATTGTTAGCGTATATATGTATTTTTATCCATGATTTTTTACGAGTTTTTTTCCATCACTATGTAACACCGTAATGAACCATTACTCTAATCGTTATTTAAACTTATTGATAAACTATTTGTGTGTTTATCTTGACTTTCATCCATCTCATTGACTTAAATTTTATTTATCTTAAAATGTTTGTTAGTTTCGCTTGGTTAGGCATAATTTACATATTTTCTTCCACCATTTTGGACTCGTTACTCCAATTTAATGAGTATTAAATATAAATTTAAATTTCTGCAGCGTGTGCTGGTGGCCACCTCCCTCCGGTAGGAAGCCTTTCCCGAAAACAAACCGATAAATTACTGGCTCCGACGCTAATGGCCTAACTGACCTGAAAAAAACTAGCGTACAAAACAATGCCCTGATAAACGATTAAACGGTAAAAATTTCCCATTCATAATCTCATTTTCCGGGCAGTCATCTTCCTAAATAACGGAAAGGGCTAAAACGGAGTTTAAAGGAGAAACAAGCTTTCAATCTTACCAAAATAGACCATTATCAAATTGATTTTGGATTATTTCCAAACTCCTGTTGAGGAATCGCTGCCTTGCGCTCACTAACTTGGAGTTATCGCCGGCTAGAATGAAAATAATGTTCTGTTCTCTTCCCATCCTGTGTATTTGTTCCATCTACAGGCCTTTTATTTTACTTTTGTTATTATTTTTTTCTTTCCCTTTCGCAACAACGTCTGTTGAAATCCCCAACTATTATTCTTTCCTACTCAGGAAGCTTATACAGTGTGGAATTTTAGTGGTTTTAGTGGAATATTCTAATTAGTTAATTAAAACCGTGAAGTATCCCGAAGTTATTCTAATTAAAAAGCTTGTTGATGTTTATCAAATTCCAGGCAACTTATTAAAACTTTTTATTAAATTATATTCTTGGATAAAAACACTATCCGCTCTATCATCAAGGAATTTATTTTTTAATGATTACGGCATGAGTTGAGATATGGATTTGTATTTTATGGCACGTTTTTATTTCCATTGGATAATAATTCCATTATTTATTAAATAAATAGTTTCCTGTACCACTACAACCCATGATGAGTCCTGGGTTCAGTGTGTTACAACACGTGTTAGAGAATGTACTGTTTCTAGGACAACAATTTTGCCGTTAGATGACGGCCGAGATCACGCTCAACCGTCAGGCTTTTCCCTCAATTAAATGTCCTTACTTTATAGATGCTGGGTGAGCCCCAGGAAGATCTGTAGATCCCATAAGATCTATTTCATTTATTTATTTAGGTCAGGATTACGTTTTATTTAATATATCCTAATTAATATTGGGTCGTTTCCTATGAAATGTCCGTTTAATAATTAATTTTATGAATTTATTAAAACAACTTTATGAAATCAAAACATTTTTAACCAAAATATTAACCTCATTTTCTGTACATTTTTCCCTACGTTTTATCGATCCCAGAACAGAAAAATTCATGGATTTGTGAAATAAAATCTGAAAATGCGATTTCGACTTGAGAACCATTTTCAAAAATTGTATCCTTAAGGAACTAGTCCAAACTTTTGAAATGATGGAAATCTGTCGGAGATGAGTCTGGCGAATAAGGCGGGTGTGGGATGACTTCGTAACCCGGCTCATGTAAATATGTCTGCAGTACGATGTGGATGTGGTGTTTTCCCCTGTGCAGAAAGGAGAAATGAATTATGAACTATTCTCTGTCGGCAGCTGAAAATTTCTAAAATCAACGGCGAATGGTCCGTTCGTTACAACACAGCGGTTATAATTTGACTTGCAGCTTGATATGCTGAGTGTCCAACTTTTAAATCATTAAAAGAAATGCAACACATGACGTCTGGCGTTGCCGTGTAACAGTATAAGTCCCTTCCGATTAATCAATGCAGGTTTTTTTTTTAATAAGTTTTTGTTGGATTATGTCAATATCCCTGCAGTACTTTGAGGATGTGATCGTTTAAACTCAGGGTTGAAAGGAGAGATGAATTAATTACTTATTTATATATTAATCTCCGCCACGAGTTGAAAATTAATATTTAATGGCGTACTAAACAATGTTCTTTCAAGTGTAGTGATAGTCAATAATATAAAAAATAGAGGATTAAAACCAGTTCATTGAAATATGTAAACATAAAGATATATAAAAAAACAAAAAAAAAACGGGCATTTCATATGATAATATATAATAATAAAATCTTAAACCCTAATTAATAAACAAACCCTTTAGTAATGGTCGTAATGGTATAAACAACCAATCTGGTTCCAGGGCAGGTAAGATATCTTTTAATTCCCGCCGGACTCCGAGATCACAATATATATATAGCATAGAGGTCTGACCCCCCCCCCGGTATTTTATCTTCCATTAGGGGCCCCCCCTCGCCTAGGATCAATGGAGAGCAAGCCGGCCCTTTTCCGATTTGGGTCAGTGTCCCTTCGTATCTTCTGTTGCTGGCTGCCTCTAAACTGGATTTATGGCGCCTCTGTTCCTAAAGGGCTTGGTTTTTGACTTCCTCTCCCCGTCCGTTGTTGCTCCGATTCTGCTGACTTAGGTAGACCGCAAAAAAATAAATTTAATAAAAGAATTTCTAAATGTTCATCTGAAGAGTACGAAGCAATATAATTGTGAACATGGAATTTATTTTTGCTTAGGAAAGCGTTAGTGATAATTAATAGTCCAAAACTTTGTAATATTTATTTAGTTTAATGATTATTTTTTAAGTCTAATGAATGACTGGTTGGCATGGAAAAGGTAGTAAATAATGATGCCATTAGGATAAAAAGAGGAGTAAGTCAAAACTGGGATTATTTTTTTTGAACGGTGGTAGTTAGTATTTTCCAATTGGAAATTTCATTTTTAGTCATTTATGTTGTCTCAATATCTTTTGATACTCGATCTATTAGTATTTTTAATTTTTTCTTTATTCTAGAAAAACAAATTACTGTTAAATAAAAAATTATCAGACACTATATGATAATATGAATATGATAAGATAATGATAATGACATGAAATATGGGATCATATATCTAATACCAATATTTCCAAACAATATTGCCCTGATATGTACTAGTATGTTGTGCTGATTCCAGCTCAACATTATTATTAAATTACAAATTCCAACTTATTATTAAGAAAATTGATATGACTTATAAATAAAAACTGTAGAAACCATCCTAAAAAATGTATTTAGCTATTGGAGACGGCATGTACATCCTTAGTAGATGAATAAAGAAAACTTCCGAATTCTGGAGTAATTGGTCGTTACCTCTTGTGAGATGTACCGTCTTCCTTCCTCCTTGTCGGTGTTCTGATAGGCAAATTCACTTGACATGTAGGGATCCCCGCTTAGCCTGGTTTGCATCTATGTGAAAAATTGATAAAATAAAATTATACTACGTAAGATAAAGCAAAACAAGCAAATAGAAATTTTGTGTTGTTATTTATTTAACGATCCTTAAATTGTTTTAAGAAAATAAGTATCTAAAGTATATAATAAATGTAATAAATCTGTCAATTGTAAACATAATTTGTATGGATAATAATTATTCTATTACTTGTTGTATTTCATTCAATGTGAATGGACACTATTTAATAATAAAAATGTTATTGAAAATATATAAAATTTTATGTTTTTATTCAACAGAACAGCACAAGTATAATTAAATAAAATACTACGATACTTTCAGTGCTCAATAAAGATACAAACCGTTTATTTATTAAACTATGTGACTTTTTAATTTACATTGAATGTTTAATTACAATTTTATTAAGAACAAAAAAAAAATCATGCCAACAATTTCACATTTATTCTACAAAATCAGATGTTTCAACTTTTTAATAAAAAAAATAAAATGAAATAATAATAATAAATTGTTTTAATGTATTGCACACAAATATATATTATGTTCACTTTACGTTTGAAAAATCATGGAAATTTGAAAGAAAGAAATTATGGCTAAGCTTAGTGATTTCATTTTACTGACTCTTCTCCGCACGTTCATCTAGTTTTATAAAGAAGCATCTATAACATACTTAATATTTTTTCAAACCAATAATTTTTTTATTATTAAAAACCCAAATTAAAACTAGTAGATTATCACACATTAAAAATATAATAATAAAATAAAATTTAATTACCAATGCCAGTATAACCCTCTTGGGGTTATGCTCAACCGCCATGTTTTCTCCCAATTAAGAGTATTTATAGAGACTGCATGAGTCCCAGGAGGGTCTTGAAAATCCATTGGTTTAATCCATGTCCCATGACAGAAGTAATAATTAATCTGACTGGACCAACATTGTATAGTATAGTACGTTCTGTATAATAATAAATATCTATTGTATAATTATGTGTCAATTACATTTTATTAAATGCCATTGAAATAGCTTACAATATCCTCTGTTTCGTTTAATTTTAGTGATGTATTGGACGATCTGTATTTATTCAATTTTCGTTTAGGCATTATGGGTAACGAAAATCATAAAATAGCATCATCCCATCCAAAAGAAGTAATCCATATAGATATGCCCTGGTGAATAAGCGGTCAAGTCAAATTTTGTCCTGAGAGATTTGACTGTGTTGAGGGAAGCGGAATCGTGTCATTCTCGTATTTTTTGGCTTGAATTTGAGATATAATATAAACAATAACTCCTTTTCAAGCCTATGGCTGATGTAGGCTCTTATTGGCTAAGAAAATGAAACGATCCCGCTTCCCTAAGTACAAAAAACTCATTTCGGATAAAATTCGACTTGAGCACTTACTCACCGGGTCTGTAGAAATCGAAAGGAATATATTTACATTCCTGGTGAGTAAATGGCTAAGTCTAATTTCGTCTTGAAAGATTGACTGTATTGAGATAACGGAATCCTGTAATTCCAATAATTTTTGGCTAGAATTAGAGTTGTAAAATAAGGAAGAACTCATTTTCAAGCCTAAGCCTGATTTAGGCCAGCTAAGAAAAAAATGGGATTCCGCCTCCCTAAGTACAAAAAAGTTTGGAGAATATTCGACCACTTATTCACCGAGGCTGCAGATGTAGAAAGGAATACATCAGTTTGATTAATCTTTGAATAATATCTAAAAGGTAGTTATTGCCTTGCTCTCTTTTTATTTTAATCAATTTAGAGGTTTTATGTCTGACTTACCGTGTTAAAGTATTCTGCCATAATGAAGAGCAGGGAGAGGAAACCAAGCACTTAAATTAACTTATAAGAGAATGAATACATGTTATTTATGAGAATATTTTTAGATTCAACTGGGTTAATTTCAGTCTGTTTGTTTATTTTTGGGAGCAGCATTCTTAACATTTTAGTAGTAGATGGCCTAGGCTAGCAATGTTGCCATTAGCAGCATTTCGACTTGATAAGTGTTTACCAGGGGACCGGGGAGGGGGGGGGGGGCGCCGAAGCGAACTGTGGTCCTAGGGCGGGCGTATTGTCGGCTCGGAATGGTTTTCATTAACGGCCCTAGCCACCAGCTGCCTACCCCACGCTGCTAACACATACACTACCAGTCAATACTTATATCTATAAACAACTTATATTACAAAACAAAATAATAACTCTATACATGTAAGTTATTGTATATAAAGTCGCGCTTTGATTGATTATCCATAGAATTCATTAATTTGAAATCTAAGGTCTGTTTTGTTTCATGCCCGCCAGTTACAATTATTGGTTAAACAGTAAATGTTATTGATTAGTTACTAAAACTAAATTAAATTATCAGTTATTTTCTTGTCACAATTGTGGACGTTAAAGAATGGTATATCGCACTAGTATTTCTAAAACTCAATCGGTGTTTTTCGGTGGTGAGTTGTGACCATGAAAGATATTGAAACTATGATAAGTAATGGGATACATATTTCTTTATGACTTACCACAACTGTATCTTTACTTCAGCAAAAGCTTAACTTCAGAGTTGTCTGTAAGAAGGCACTTGTGCTTTAGCAGTTAAGCATCCTCAATAATAGTTTTTATCGTTTTTCCGAAAATGTAGATTTTTATTTATGTAACTTTAGAAATACTAATGCGATATGATAATATAAGAGACATATATAGGTTATTAAGTTCTTTTTTAGCAAATTTATTACGTTAAATATTCCTTTGCCCAAAAATCAAATTTGATTCTCAAAAGGTTCCATATAATTAATCTTTTCTTGCCATGATAATTTAAATGATAAAATCATAAGTAATCTAGTAAAGTATTATTTAAGTTCCCTGTACAGCTGTAATCGAAACATAATTTTTTATATTCATATTATATAACATTATAAAATATAATGATAATTATTTCTTACGTTATAATTGTCTTTTATAAGGTTTCGTGATACAGCAACATATGTCCAATATATGTAGAACGTACACACTCCAGTTTAAAAAAGAAACAACTAAAAAATAGAATCGATTTAATAATCAACATATTGGCTGAAATCGTAGGTTCTTGCTCGTACAGTTAGTGTTATTTAGGGTCAATTACAAATGTTAGTTAATTATGATTTTAAAAACATTGTTATAATTTTGTTATTTCTACCTCAAATATTTGGTTGGTAGAATCTTTTAATTATAATTTTTAAATTCTTTCTGATTTAATTGTAACTATAGGAAAACTGTCCTAATGTCATTTGTTAAATGCTTAGAAGTAATTAAACGCTCATATTTTCCATTAAATTGTTTATATTAAGTTGAATCCCCCCACCTCATACACTCAACCGCAACGTCGTAAAAAGATCTGGTATATTCAACCTTGAGTCGAAATCACTTGTAGTGCATCACATTAAAATATTTATTATTCCTGCAGTTGTATCATCGTCTCAACGTCGGATTTGTTCGAATGTCAAGGTAAGCTGAATAAATATGTCCATTTTGTTGGTGATCCATTCGATTATTTGTTTAATATTTTACGATTTTTTTTATTCTGCTGATCATTCGCAGTGCCTATTATTGGGGCCATCATTTTTATCTCACTTGGACAGACCCCACAGTGTTAAAATGTGAATGTAGTAACGTAGTAAGGAGAGGAGTAAATTGGAGTGTCGCTTTATTCAATAATCGATTAACTTAATAACCATGAAACAAAGTAGGGGAATTTTAGATTTGATAACATTAATTTCTTAAAAAAATCCTAAAATTAAATAAATAAATAAAATATTTCTCAATGGGTTACTAAAGTATAAATATTAACACAAAGCAGGGAAGGCTGTTTTATTTTCCAGGTTCAACATGGTTAAACATTGAAGAATTTGGATTGCAGTGCATGCAACCGGATAATATAATTGGTTGAGATAGGCTAAATAACAAACAAACTACAAAACTGATAAATAAGAGCTGAACCGACTGGTTTACGTCCGAAGGGTTAGGCCGAGGCAGCGGTGGGAGGATTGCTTTAAAAATAATCTAGCGGATTTGGGTTAGTGTGGTGGTCCTTGCTCGGGGCTTTGTGGGCAGGAATGGTGGTGTCGGCATCGAGCCTTAGGGATCGTTGAGCCGTATTCTTATTATAAGTCCAAATACTAGAGTCTGAAGCGGGGAAACATTCATTTTTGGTACAATTTTCAATTTATCTTATTAGTCTTTTCCCCGTTGTTAATTGTTTATCATAAATTAAGACAAACTCTCAAATAATACCACGCGGAATTAATGTATTCTATTCCATCAATTAATTACATAAATAGTGACACTAACGGTTATTGATGTAGCGACAATTGCATATTGGATCGTAATGGCGGAGTTATGCATGCCTATTTGTGTTTGATGAGTGAGAAGTGCCATTATTAGCGCCTAATACACTCTGCTTTTGTTGGAGCCTATTAGTGACTAATTAAATAATCCATATGATCGCTAACAAAATAGCCACGTTATTAAATATAATTATTAGTGAGTGGAGTTGGTGATGTAATTAAGTCATGCATCGGTTTTCCCTTTAGCGCATTAAAAAATCGATCAACACACATACACAGCCATCGACCATGCCAAACTTGGTTATACAAATGGATGTATCGTTGTATTTTATTTATAATTATTCTGATCATTACATTACCAATTAAATTATCTAAAGACACATTAAATTAAATAAGGGCTTCATAGATAACAACCTCCATTGGGGGAGGTGAAACCTGCCAGTTGAGCGTGATTTAGGATAAATCACCTTCCTGCACGTTCATTGTCATAGAAATAGTACAGTCTCTATAGCGTACTGAATTCAAGACGATTGTAGGGTGTCCACTACAATGCTTTTTTTCAGTGGTACAGGTTTTACTAATTAGTATTATTAAATGTTAAACCCACAATTTGGAAGTTTCGTAAATTAAATTTTTCCCCACCTAAAAATATAAAACCCTATACAATTACATGGCATGTAGGGTCTTGGGTAAGTACACGGTGGAATAAGTACATTTCTTCCAAATAAGGGTACTCCCACAAAATAAGTTTGCTGATTCCCAAGAGGTCTGCAGATCCCACTTGATCCATCTATGGTTAGCCATAGCTATGTTAGCCTACACTTTTCATTAATTTATTATTATAAACTCTAATGATTTGTTCTGTCCCAAGTTTATTATTCATTATTATACAAAAGGTGAACTTACAATTTTGAAATAGTTCAAAAATTAATTGTTTGCCTACCTAAAAAAAAAAAACCTGTGTATCGACAAAATATAAAGGATCATTGGCTCAGTGCATGATAAACTGTACTGATTCTGACCCAACGGTTGTGCAGAGAGGTTATTTGGTCGGGATTCCGCTCATCCGCCAGTTTTCTCCCAACTTAAGGTTTTACACAAATGAGGCTAGGTCAACCCCTTGAGATGATGGTCCATCTATGGATTTGTTTTTATGGCTTGATGGATGGTTTTTATTTTTGCCTACACTTTTTAATCATTTATAACTAAAATCAACCTAAGATTCCCCTTGAATGGGTAGTCAATCAGTCAATCCTAGGCGGTTTTGAGTCTTTTAATTTTTTTTTTTAGATTTAGTAAAATCTTGCTACCTTTTCCGAGTGTTTGACTCTTTACCAACGTCTTAAGTATGGGACCCCTGCTCCGAGTCAATTGGTGGGTCTATTGGTGAGGGGGGTGGGTGGAGGTCTTTGATTTTGGTGCTAGAGAGGAGATAATGCCGATAAAGATAAACCTCCCCGCTAACCTCCACAATTACCCAATTGGAGGTAATGTCGGAGCACAAAGGCTGTCCATTAGCCCTCTCCTTCCCTCCCCAAAAATAAATTACAGCTCGTAATGGAACCTTTTCTAGCTCCTCTTCCTCCCTACAACACAATTCTTCTTGTCCTAGCCATCATATTTTCTCCCCGTTCCCTTATATCCTACACGGCTCTCTAAGATGGGTTTTGAAAATAGAGTCATCATCAAGGGGTTCCTTTTGATATTTGCTCTACTGTCCACAAGTATGTGAGCCATCTTACAGATTTTCAGAATCTTGCGCAATATTTTATTTATTAGCCACCCATCTTTCCGTCCCATTACTTTTTACATATTTTTGGTTGGGGGAAAACTTGGGTTCGGGTCACCGACATGTGTGACATGCTCGTGACCGTATCCATACGGCCTGTGTATGTGTTATACAATTTGTTTTAATAAACTTATGTTAAGTGTTAGAATACAATTTATATAAGAATAATAATGTTTAACTAAACGGTCGTTTAATAGTTGTGCATTCCATACTGATAATCATAAAACATCAATAACTAGTTAAACGTTTTGTGTTCTCTATAAGATATCATTTGTCAAAAATATCTTTATAAGAATTGGACGATGTAGTAGGAACATCAATATCAACTTTGCAGATAACAAACCTTCAACACTAACTGAATTTATAAAGAAAGGATTAGGTTTGACTATATCTAATGATCGAAAGTACAGTACTGAAAAGGATAAAATGACGATCGATACAGTTTTAACACGATATTTAAAAAAATTCCTGTCAAACAAATTTGTTTCTTATTTCAGTTATCTTAAGCCTATAGAATCTTTTTTAGAATATTATGAAATGATTGAAAGAACAAATGATCGAAGTATTGATGATTATGATCTAATATGATAATAATGCTAAAAATGCAAATCTATATAAATGCATATGCAAGGTATAAATAATATGACTGAATACTTATTATTATTTCAATTAAATTATTGATGTTTAATTGTGGAACCCATCATAAGTTTCAATCAATAAATCAACTACTTGAAAAGGTATATTATTATTGCTCGGAGTGTCAATAGATAGGAAAACCAGACTAATGTTAATAACATAAATTTATAAATTATTAAATGTAAAATAATTCAGATGCTAATTGATATAGAAATTCAAAAATAGTTATTTCAAAGTTTAGAACTTTCACTTCAGTCGGCATACGTCCACGTGTCTCTGTGTAAAATTAACATGTTAAGTAGTAGTTGATTAAGCTGTTTCTTATAATTGTAGGCGCATAAGGCATATTTCTTTTAACTCAAATAATATTAATGCTTTTATACTTGATTCTATTTAATAAATCAAAATCGCCACCGCTTGGAAGTAAATAATTTACCGATATTTTTGTTTCACTTAACGCTACTATGGCTAATCGGAGGATGGTACAGTAGGAATCATTAATTTTGTCTTTACACGTATAATGGTCTTTAACGAGTACATGACATAGCACATCCATCGAACCACCCGAAGGCGGCAGAAACTGAGTATTTTTTACTCCCATTAAAACCTTAAACGTCACCTGCCGGGCTGCGAATCCGCGATCTTGGGCATAGTAGGTTGTTTTGCTACACCACAGCCTACCATTTGACCCTATCATTTTTGATTATTTGTCATTCGATGGCCAATTATTTGCAATGATCCATTATTTGCTGAGTGATTTTGAAACTTTATTGGAATATTTTATGGATAACTTGAGAAAAAGCATTTGTCAATTAACTGGTAGCAATAGTTATATCATAAACATTAATTGTTTACACCTAGTCGGTGGTTTGGCAATAAAGTATGTTAAATGTAGGTTAATAAAAATGGAAGATTGACAAATAGAGATGAGATAAGGATCTCGAAGAGAAGTAGCGCGGGCCACAAAGGACTTGCTGAAGGAAGCAGTCCTTCAAGAGGGTGTGTATAAATCAATAGGTTGAGGTCTCGTATTTAGAGAGATGGTGAGGGGGTGAAAATCAAAGATGCAGGGCGGTTTTTCAGATCTAAGCTCTTTGAACTGGAAGGCACATAGAACGTCGTATTGCCGCGACAAAGACACAACGAATCTGCAAAACCGCAAGATACTTGACAGTGAATGAGTACAGAATATGAATATCAATTGTGAAATAATTGAAATTTACGAAAATACCGGCGTTCAAATTCTTTAAAACATATAAATGTAATAATTTTATATTAATATTAAATTTTATAATTTAATATAAAAATATAAATTTATACGTTTAATATATTATGTGTATATATTATAACAAGGTGATTCGCTTTCACCTGTACTATTCAATTCAACTCTCGAGTACGTTATTAAAACGGTTATGCACAACGAAAAAGGTTTGAATTTAAATATGAACAGTAAAATATCCGTGCTTGGGTTTGCGGACGATTTAGTTCTGTTGGGTGAAGACGCGGAAACTATAAAGCTAAATACATAAACGTTGATGAATGCAGGTAAGGAAATAGGGTTGGAAATGAATTCGGATAAGACTAAGTTTATGCTCAGTAGCGGAAAAGGGAGAAATTTTGATGATATTGTTGTGGGAGGGAATAAGTTCGAACATGTGGAAAAGTTTAAGTACTTAGTGTCTATTGTAAATAGATAAAAGGAAATCCAAGAGGAAATAAAGGCGCGATTAAATGCGGGATATGCTTGTTACTATTCAGTCTCGACATTACTAAGCTCGCGTCTTTGTCCCGAAATCTAAAAATCAGAATTTATAAAACTATCATCCTTCCAACTCTTCTTTACGGATGTGAAACTTGGGCGCTAACGCTGAAGGACGAATAACGTCTTCAGGTATTCGAAAATAAGGTGCTAAGTAGAATATTCGGTCCAAAAAAATGATGAGATCACTCATGATTTTAGGAGATTACAAAACGCAAAATTCCGAAGCATGCATCCAGTACATATTATTCAAGTGGTAGCTTCATGAAGATTAAGATAGGCCTGTAAAGTTGCTGGGCATAGTAAAGAACGAATTCCTAAGATGTTAATAAGTGCTGTGTCGAATGAGAAGAAACTGAGGGGCAGGTTGAGGCGTAGGTGGGAGGATTGCCTTAAGAGTGATCTGGCGGATATATGTTTGGGTAGTGATCCGTGGAAAGAAGTTTGTAAGCAGATAGTTGTCGGCATCGAACCTTCGGGTTCGCTAAGCCTTATTATTATTATTATGTTATTAACTTATAGTATTTTAAAGTCTTTTAGCGGCTGGAAATGGATCCTCTGCTATCTAGGCCCCTCCTGGGCTCACCCTGCTTTTATAAATTGGGTTACCAAAATAAGCGGAAAATCTGGTACTTGAGGGTGATATAGAACCAACCTCCCTGCACAAACGTTTTTCAAGAAAAAGTACAGTCTCTACCATATACTAAACCCAAGACGCTCTATGGGTTGTGGTGGGTGGTACAGGTTTAATAAATAAATATACGTGTGTTAGGGGGGTAAGCATATGTCTACTTGGGTGTATATTTATGAATATAAATGGTTAGTAATTTAGCAGAATAAATATTAATTTGCAATATTTACAAACGTAAAAAAAAAATTTGAATTTTTCCTATTCTCGTAATTCCCCTCTTAATGTTCTAATGCATTAATGATTTATCGATTTCGATGTTTATAACGGATTTAATTTAACCCGTAAGTAATTACTTTCTAATGGAGGTGGAATTTGTTAGCTTCCGCCCCCCTCCCCCCTCCACCGGGTTCATGAATTTTTAGTGTGTTAATAATTCAATAAGATTTATACTCCTCCCTCGTGCTTTTATAACGATCGTGATTCAAGCTTCAACTTTGATGAAGTTCAGGTCTAATTAGGACCCGTACTTATTGTAGCAAGTTGTCCTATGAAGTTTTCGGTACTTGAGACAAACAGGGAGGGTTCGTTGGTGCCATAGGACCTGCGACAACTTCGTCTATGTCACATTAATTACCGTGCTCGACATATTGTCGGATCATAGTCATGATATTGGGGGAAACGGCAGTTGAGACGCTTTAGCCCGCATCCTTCAATTGATACAACCTTCGAGGCGTGTTCGCCTGGTTTACAAAGCCGCCTCGAATTCTCCTTTCCCTGTTTTCCTTAATTGCAAGTTAAGCCTTTAATTTGTAGATTGTCGGCGCTGAGCCCAGGCCTACCTTGTTCTGAGAACTTTTATTTTAAAAAAGAAGAGGAGTACTTATTCCGCATGGTGGTTGGGTAGTTCAACTACCGTAATGTTACGTTTACGTATAAGAAATTACGTCGCTTAACGGGACTTAAAGTATCCCTACCACCAAGCTGGCAACCTGCGAAATTAGTAACATCAACAAAGAACGCAGTATAAAGTAATAAATTCATTCTTCTGATTTGGAAAAAAAGAAAAGAGAGAGATAAATGCCCAAAAATAAATTAAAATTGAATGAGGAGAAAACCAAGGTAATAGTAATTGGGTCGAACTCCTTACTTAAAACCGTTCCCCATAATCCATTCCTCTTTCTAAACAATAATAAAATTCTACCCAACAGTCAAAAACTTGGGAATCATTTTCGACAAATGACAAACCCTCTCATGGAAAAACATATCTCTGAAATCTCCCGTCGTACCTTCTCCACTTTAAAGCGTCTGAATTAGCTTCCCATTTGAACAGACTTCTACTTACTTCCTTAAATTTCCCTTATTTAGAGTATTGCTGTACAGTGTACACAAATGTCTCAGGAGATATCTGAAACGGTTGATCAATTACTTCGTTCGTTTCATCTTTGGGGTCACGAGAGACGCCCGTGTCACACTATTTTACGAAGATCGGAAGTGGCTCTCCCTTTCTTACCGCCGCAAGTACTTCCTAGTTTCCTTTCTTTAGCGGGTTATTGTATCCAGGTGACCATTAAACATTCCCGGTATCCTTTAATTCAAAACCTTCCTCCAGTTACGTAATCCGTTCTCGGGTCTCTGATCTAAATACAGTATCCCACCGAATAGCAGCTTTTACAGAGCTTTCCTTATCCGATCCTCGTCCCTTTGGAACTCTATACCTTCTTTCATCCGTCGTTCCTATGACCTTTCAAATTCCGTCTATTCAATAACCTTATATCCTTACTACTCTCAAAATATCGGAAATTTATAACTTGTTTTGTTTTGTGATTACTGTTTTTAATTTTGATGAATGAATGATGTGTTTATATATTAATATATTTTTCTCTTAATTTATTCTTCATATATATAGTTGTTCTTTTCTAATTGTATTTGTTAATTAAATTGTAGTAATCAATTATAATTATATTCTGCTCTAAGACGTTATAATTTATATTGTTATTCTAAAGAGACTTGTCCGAAAATAAATAAATAATTCAGTATTATTAGTGTAAACGCGTTGGTGTAGGGGTGACAGCAAAACATTTCTTTTAGGAATAATTGAAAAAAAATTATTTCATTAATAAGATAACATAAAACCATGTAAGACCCATATTTAATGATGACGTAAGGCATTTATTTATAGTAATAAGAGATTAAAAAGTGTATTAATTGCACCCCATTCATTATGACTAGAGTTGCGGTGTTCGAGTCATTAAAGATTCCAGTTACTCGAGATAAGACAGGTGTATACGCGATTAGTCACCTTGTATACGTTGACATTTACAGATGGCAATGATTCAACATTCCATTCAGACATTTCTTAGCTCGTATAACATTTCGTTTTTCCTGAAATAGTACACGTAAGGTACCTTTCATTCCTAACTTCTCATTACACTGATTATTATTTGTACAATAATTTATTACTATTACCTTATTTATTATTATCAATTTGCCACTTGTGTATGATACACTGTTGAAACCTTGAATTCTTTAGCCAACCTTTACATTAAGAAAAACGAAGAGCCTATACTTCTAATTACACTAATGATTTGTAAAATAAATTATTATTTTTATCATTACGTTAATTAATATTATTAATTTATTAGCTATTTAAAACACACCAATAAAGGATGGAAACCTTTAACCTACTGTTATTAATTCGAAAAACAAAGAACAAATATTTCTACTTACACTGAGTAGATGAAATATATATAGTTATGTAAAATATATATCCTTACGAAAAATTGTCCTTGCAATTTTAGTTACTTTAAATTATTTAAATAATCAATATCAATATTTACTTTCTTATTTTAATTGAAATATAGTTATTAAATATTAACATGTACTTATGAAATCGCATTTTAAATATATTTCGTTATTTTATTACTGAACTATGACACTTCTTGTTAAGTTTATTATTATTACCATTTATTAATAAGGAAAATTAACTTCCTTGATAATTCAGAGTGAAGTTTAACCTTCCTAAATTTAGCAAGCTATACTTCAAAGGTGTCTATTTTCAAACTAGATAGTTTCCAATAAACCGTTAAATTGATCCGAAATAGGTAACTGTATTCCCCATATCTCCCATTTTGTCTTCGAGCTTAAATTTTGATAGTTATTGGAAAAGTATCGACATGATATAAACCATATAACATTATGTATTATTACATTATGTATTGTTCTTTTTAAAGTGTAATTAACTGCGGCACATTATTCAGAGTTTGCAGAGGAGAAGAGCTTTTATGCAACTTTTACATCCAAATTCGGTACCCTCTGAATATTAATACATGTTAATTGAAGAGATGGACTTTGCATGAATAATAAAGAACAGTTAACAATTATTAATGGACAGAGCGAACACCGAATTTCCTACAGGGTTATTTACGTTTCAATTTCAATGTGCAGTGAAATTTTCAACTGGACCTGGCTTCCCGAAGTTTCGAGAACTATTTAAAATTCAAGGCCAAACCACAGGATTCAAAATCAGCGTTTGAACTGGATTTTTAATAACTTCAGTTGAACTTATATTTGATAAATTTATTCCAGAAAAGGACCTCATATATATTTGTTAGGATAGCACGAATTCGAGAAAATAATTTTGATACAAAAAATTCCTAAACTAAAATAATAAAAAGATTGGCTAACTCATATATATACATATACACTAGCTGACCCGGCCACGCGTTGCTGTGGCTGTTATAATAGTTTTAAAAAATATTTCGTTAAAATTTGAATGAAAAAAAAAAATAGTGAATGAATGTAAAAATGATTTAAATTAATTTTTGATTTTGCATTTTATCCATCTTATATCTAACTATAGTATAAAATAAATAAACAATATACAAAACTCTTAACTGATAATATATAAACATTAGTTTAATGAATGAGGAATATAATGGTTTATTTTTTATTGACATATCAATAATGCGGCAGGTTAGAAAAAATATAATTTTGCAATAAAAATATCACGGTCGTTAATCGAAATAAAATATAGCCTATGTTTTCCAGTAGTTTCGGAGATTAGCCTGGACAAACATCGTAACATGAGATTCTATATATGTAGATAGATAAGATTCCAGTTGTTTGTTATATGATGGGGGCTGAACTCAGAATCTATTAGACCTACAGAGCAGCGCTTGAGCTCAAATTGTAGCAAATTTAAAAATGGTTGCCTAATTGTTTTACCAAAAACGCACCGATTAGGAGATAAAGGCCGAAAACTAAAATAACTCCGAGTTTAAGTTTTTTCGGTTACAAACTTGATTTTACTCTACGCAGACATGCCCTTACAACATGTCAAAAATGCAGCAGGTTAGAAAAAAATATAATTTTGCACTAAAATATCGCCTATATTTTAAGTTGGACAATGTTGCATGACTGCGAAATTTCATTAAAATCGGTCCAGTAGTTTCGGAGATTATCCCGAAAAAACATAGTGACATGAGATTTAAATATATATATATATATATATATATATATATATATATATATATATACATAAAATTTAATGTACATAATAGATAGGTTATTTATTGTTTAAAGAAGAATTAAATAATAAGGCAAAAAGGTTGTTGTTCATATCTTTTTAAACATACATTTATTTATTGAATATTTCATTTTCTATTATTATAGCAATATAACAAGTTGTTTTTTTTCTGAACTTCCTTTATTTTCATTAAATTACAACACATGAATCAAGATATATAACGGCTTGGCTTAAGGCAAGTTGGGAAACAACACATTGTTAGTACTCAAATGACAAATTAAACTTAAAAGTTCACGAGGCCATTTTCTTTTTAGACGGCTCGGAGGATATCGGGAAGACTGAGCTAGATAGGAAACTTGTGGGTTTGAGTGGGAATAAATTTGTCATGAAAGGACTGGAATCGGGTTCGGGCCAAATCTTCAACAAATGGGATATTAAGGTCATTTTGGATGGTTTTATTCGTATCATTGAGGTTTTTGGATTGGATAAGAGAGGAATTTGATGACTTGTAGCCCCAAAACCGTATCAATATGTGTTTCATATTTAAATAAATTTAAAAAAATACTTATAAGCGGATCGCATGGCTTAGTAAACTTTCTTTTTATCGATACCATACGCATAAGACATGCAACGTCATCATTGATGGCTTAGTAAAGCCAATAGGTTAAATCGGTTCTGTTAGGTAATATTCTTTGGTGATAAAAAATAGTTAAAGTACTATCAGTGTTATTGTGAAACATTTATTGAAGTAATTATTATCAATATACCAATATTCTAAGGTAATTTTATTTAAATGTTATATATATATGTTGTCGTCAAATTTCACAGTTATTAAAATAATATAGACGATTCAGTAACTGTTAAATTAAGTTCACACTTATTGAGATTGCTAATAAAGTAGGTACCGATGATACGATGACTGTGAAGCAATAAATATTTTTATTGGTTAGCAATAAGTACAATCTGCAACACTTAAGACCAATAAGAATTAGTGATCTATGAACACACAAACTGCTGATGATTAGAAAAGTTTCCTAGTTTGATCATAATTATTTTAATTTATGCTGATTATTAACAAAATCAGCCACCTTTTTTTACTGGTTACTCCAACGATTACCATATATCTATCTCAAGAAAACTCCGTATTCCTCTATATAACGATCAAGGTTGGCCGTTCGACGTAGATTTTCCGACCTTGAGTCCCGCTTTTCCGCTGTGTAATGGCATTTCTATGGGAGCTGTTTTGGCTCCCCTCCAAGTCCGGGATAAACCAACAACAAGAAAAAAATCCAAAACTGTCGGAATAGTCCCTTTTAAGGGCGAGAGAGAGGGAGATAGAAGCTGTGTCTGAATGTCAACTCATCATGGTAATGGGATGTTTACATTTGAGAGCACCTTGCGATTCGGCAAAACAAAACGACTTATGAAATGGCTCTTGGCACTGCTGCGTGTTAAGCTTGTCAAAATACATCAGTAAAACTCCGGTCTACTCCCATGATTTTTATCAAAATAATATTATTAAAAAAAAAAAAAAAAAGTGTACAGTTTTAAATTACATTACAATATTTAGCTTGCTAAGAGTATTCGCCAAGCATTTATTTTTCTCTCTATCACAAAATAAAAGTTTGAGACGTCTAGTGAATGTGGTATGATAGAATAAAAATAGACCTTAAAAAAATATTAATATGAAGAAAGTTTTATTTTTTTGTAATTTTAATTGACAGAAATATATAATATATTACAATTGTAAAACAATGGGAGTTCTATGATTTGAACAATTGTACATTGGGAACAATAGGGGTTGGTCCACCACGGAAAGGGGGTACCCCCTGGTTATTTTAACTTTCAAAACGGAACAGTTATAATTTTATTGATTTTCCTTCCATGGTATCATATATTAATATTTTAAATCATATAATATATCTGTTTGTTTTAACACGATAAATTCTCGTTTTAAGGTTTATAATAGAGAAAGGGGGAAATATTAAGAGTTTGTTATTGTTAAGTATGATAGTACATAGTGGGTTTTAAATAGAGTAGAATTTTCTGTATTGAATAACAAGTATGGGCCAAATATAATTTATAATCCTAATTATTATTATCAATTCTGAATTTAAGACTATTGGCGACGTTAGACTTATTTTAATTACAACCATATCAATCAGCCCCTCTTACTTTTATTTAAGCTCTTGAATTAGAAATCTTTCAAAAGATTACTGTTATTTTAATTCGTAAAAAATATGGAAACAGTACTAGTGACCTAATTGGTAATTTCTAACCCATTGATAGAACAAATGGTGACGAATGCTGACATAAATGTAGTGAAGAGGGATGGGTAAGGTTGTATCAATCTGATACTTTGTATCTGATACTGTAAAGTAGTTGATATCAAGTATCAGATACGGTCGAAATATACCTGATACTTTTGTATCAATTGATACAAGTATCAGATACGGTCAGATTGATACAACCTTACCCATCCTTAGTACTCGTGACGGGGAACAGCCAAAATAAACCAAGCTCATTTTGGCAATAAAATTCATCGTCTCACGGATTTAAAAAAAATATTATCTACTATTATTTAATAATAAATAATAATCAATAGTCAACCACTATGTAGAAACGAAAATAAACTATGAAATTAGTTAACAGTAAAGGGTGGTTGAAATAGCATTTTCCGAAATCGCCTCCTAATGTATGATTTTTCACGAGCAACTTTCGCAAAAAAAACCTCGACCTATGTCCGGGCAAATATGGGTTCATTAATGGATATATCTATACCATAAAGTAAAGCCAATTGACATAAATGATTGAAATCGGGTGCAAAAAAAACAGCTATATCATTTTAAAGAGTATAGTGTGCGGCGGCGGACAGACAAATTTTGCATTACAACCCAAATTCTACGTGTCTTGGAGTGTGAATAGCAAAAGTTTGAGTTAGGGTTAAAATTTATTTTTTATTGTTTAATTCCACAGTTTTCAAAAAATAATTAACCAATAAAAAACATGATTTTAATCATTTGATACTATTTCGGTGAATAACTCTTTTTCCTTTAAAAATGATAACAAAAACTGATGCCCCAAGATAGGCTTCTGTGTAGCGTATTAGAAGAGTACGAGTTGGGATATCTGTATTCAACTGTAAAAGTATCAGTATCACTTGCATACAGATACAAGAAAATCCAGTATCTACCCATGACTAGTAAAAGTATCAATTGATACAAAAGTATCAGATACAGAAAAGTATCAGTATCACTTGTATCAGATACAGAAAAATCCACTATCTACCTATCTCTAGTAGTGAGAATTACAAGCAGCTGGGTGCAAAGAGGTTTGTGTGAAAGGGATTTGAAACGGTCACCTGTGGTCAAGTGGTTAGCGTAACAAACTACTAAGCCCAAGATCGCGGGTTCGTAGCCCGGCAGGTGGCCCTAGGATTTTTTTAATGCAGTAAAAAATCCTTATTTACGCCGTCCTTCGGAAGGAACGTTAAACGGGGGGTCCCGAGCCTGTAAGGTGTCAGGTACTCGTTAAAAATCCCTATCCTAATTAAACCTGGATAGGCAAAATTTAGAGCTCCCACTGTGGCATCGTCCGATTAGCCATAGGACCATATAGTGACGTTAAATGAACAAACAAAGGGATTTGCCACTGCCTCAGCCACTTCATTTATTTTATTTCATTCTACATTTATTACGTGACCGTTCATTAATCAATACTTATTTTTAAGTTCGTTATTTAACAGCTTTTATTTATTTATATTACAGTGACAAATCCATGAGTAACCTGTTGTGTTTTGTTGTGTTACTGGCTGAGTGCAGAATTGTTGTGGTGTACCTTTTTATGTTTTATGATATGTTATCCTTACGTGATTTTGACCTGGATTCGTATATGACTGCTGATTAAACTGCTCCAAGTAAATACACTACTATTCATACAAACCTCACAAGTTAAAAGAGCATTAAAACAAGCCAAGGGGAGGGGCCGATGGGTACTGTTCTTCTTCATGCTTATAGTACTTTTCTATCTTGCCAGTTTATTGTTATTCTACAGGTTATTGAGATCTGTGGATAAACATATAAAGATAAAAAAATATAAGTAAATTGAAACATACTTGTCGCATTTAAAGAAGGAGTAACAACTCCAGCAGATCGAGTTTTCTGTACATTGATATTTGAAGTTCTTTAAGAAAATGCTTTTCATTATTAATTTCCTTTGAAGTTTGAAAGGCCCAAGGCTCAGAAAACAACTTTGAGTCCGGGAAAATACAGTAAAAACTTTGAACCAATTGTTGATTAAAACAATTCCCTAAATGACATTAATCAGTGAGGCTTTAGATTGTCGAAGAACTGGTAATCCTCCCCGGGCCATTGAAACCTTTCAAACGAATCCTCATTTAAGACATTAAAGTCTCAAGTTATTCATCAAAGAGGCCGATTCGGGAAGTTGCCCGATCCTCAATGCCCCCCCCCCCCAAGGCTCTGTAAATACCTCCCTTCCTTCCTCTGTGTCTGAGAGTTGTCCATCTTTCAGTGCTGCCAACTTGAAAGTAGTTCAACTTTACCTATAGCACGCCGCCATTATGAGGCTTATCGACAATCCCTCTTCCGCGCCGACCGCCCTGTCAGGAAAAAGCAGCCAAGAACAGAAGAGATTTGTATTCGGAAAAGTTAGCGACGTCAGTCCTTTGACTGATGGCTCTTCGCCCGATCCACTTTAAAAGTCAATTTCGGTCGGAACTGTTCAGTTCTGTCAGTTCTTGCGGTTCTCGGCGGATGCTTGTTTTTTATTACTCGTCTATTCTGTCTCTCATTAACAATTATAAGGCAGTTTCAAATGTTAACTACTTCTTATTTTTTATGATTTAAAATTGTATTTTTTAAAACAGACTATAGCGCATAATGGAGGATCATAGGAGAGGGGTGAGTGCACATTTTCTATACTTTTATCATGATCGCTTGAGCACTAATATGGACGTCATCTTTGGTTACATTGGTGTACTTAAAGCGGCGTACTTCGGGTCAAATAAGATATAAGTAGGTCGATGAGATGCAGTACATCTTTGATACAAATGCAAATAATCGTAAGTGAAAAAAATATATTTTTCGTTTTATATCTACAGTGTTTGCTTTGGGATTGATAATTGATACAAAATTTATATAGAGTCATCTATAAAGTAGAAATCAACGTATAATGACATAGGTATAATACGTTTTGTGATACTTACTAATTTGAATGAACCACGTAACACTTTTTTCCCTTTCCTAAAAAGTGCTTTTTTTCACTTTCTATTCTTGGCATGTGTATCGACGAGCGAACGTCTCTCTAGGTTTACTAAAAATTTCTATAAACTTCTAAAAATACAAATGGATATATGTATTCATATATACATTCATATGTATGGATATGCAGGATGCGTAATTTCAAACGATTCAGCATAACAAACACATTGTTAAAAAATAAATCTTTCTTCTTCTTCTTCTTCCCATGGCTCTACAGCCCTTGCAGGGCCCTGGCCTCCGCAACAACGCCTCTCCAGTCCTCCCTGTCAGCAGCTCGACCTCTCCACTGTCTGATCCCCATCCTCTGCAGATCGCTCTCTACATCATTCAGCCATCGCAGCCTGGGCCTTCCTCTTCTTCTTTTGCCTCCTGGTTTGCCATATAATAGCTTCTTTGGGTACCTATCTTCTCCCATTCTTTCTACGTGCCCAAGCCATCTTATACGTGTAGATTTGACATAGATGACTAGGTCTGGTTCATTGTATAGGTCCTGAAGCTCTCTATTATTTCTAGACCTCCATTGGCCTTCATTACATACTGGCCCAAATATCTGCCGAAGCACCTTCCTCTCCCAGATCTGCAGCATCTTTTCGCATTCCTGTGTCAGGACCCACGTTTCACAAGCGTATGTAACAATCGGTCTTAGGATTGTTTTGTAAATCAATAATTTTGCCCTCCGTGACAAGTTTCGAAATTTTAATGCTTTTCGCAGTGCAAAGAGGCATCTGTTCCCTGCTGATATTCTTGCTTTAATTTCTGCAGTGATGTCATTCTTTCTTGTCACTAAAGCCCCCAGATATTTGAAGCTGTCCACTTTCTTAAATGTGTGGTGGAGCAGTTGCACATGACTCAGCTCTTCCTGCCCATCATTTTTTGTGGAAATCATATATTGGGTTTTTTCCTTATTTATCACCAGACCCAATTTTTTCCCAGCTTCTTCAAATTCCTGCAAAGCTCCTGAGAGCGCCGCTTTTGACCTTGCTGATATCACTACGTCATCAGCATACGCTAAGTGTTGGGTCATCCTATTACATATCGTTCCTCCTGGGTTGGTCCTGATTGATCTCGCAGCTTGTTCGAGTGCGATGTTAAATAATACAGGTGAGAGGGGATCTCCCTGGCGCAGACCATTCTCAACCTCAAAATCTTCTGATATCATATTTTGAATCTTCACCCTACATCTGGTGTTTTCCAAGGTCATCGCACTCAATCCGACTAGCTTTTCCGGGACCCCTAGAGTTTTCATTACTTTGAGCAGTTCATTCCTGTCAAGACTATCGTAGGCCTGGCAGAAATCTATGAAATGTTGTAAACCTTTGTTTCTCGTTTTTTCAATATGTATTTTAAAGTTATACTTACCCTCACACAAGACTGAAAAGACAAGAAACAGCTAGACGCTTCCGACTACTTCAACACATACTAGACAAACGCTCAAAGCTTCAGATCAATTACAAAAGACTTATTTATGTGACTGTTATAAGACCTATATGGACTTACGGAATTGAACTATGGGGCTCCACCAAACCATCAAATTCCTCTCGTATTCAATAGAATTATTAAATCCGAATAAAGAAGGATCAGCTTATGATAAAACACCATTATTGGAAACTGGAAGTGACTCTCCGAACGTGGATGAAGAAGAAATGCCACCGGTTAGGGAAGAAATAGCGGAAATAATTGGAGCACTCCATAACAACAGAGCACCTGGAATAGACGGTATCCCGAATGAGGTCCTGAAGTGTGGGGGTGAGGCGGTGGTGGATGAAGTATATAACCTCGTATTTGATGTATGGATGGAGATGAGGATGCCACAGGACTGGAATATGGCAGTGTTGTGCCCAATACATAAGAAGGGAGACAGATTAAACTGCCAAAACTATAGAGGTATCGCCCTATTGCCCACTGTCTACAAGGTACTTTCAGTTGCAATAAATAGGAGAATTATGGCATGGGCTGAAAGAAATATTGGTGAATACCAAAGTGGCTTCCGGCCAACTAGAAGCACAACGGATCATATCTTCTCCATACGGCAGATGCTAGAGAAAGCATATGAGTACAATGTTGACCTCCACCACCTCTTCATAGATTTCTGCCAGGCCTACGATAGTCTTGACAGGAATGAACTGCTCAAAGTAATGAAAACGCTAGGGGTCCCGGAAAAGCTAGTCGGATTGAGTGCGATGACCTTGGAAAACACCAGATGTAGGGTGAAGATTCAAAATATGATATCAGAAGATTTTGAGGTTGAGAATGGTCTGCGCCAGGGAGATCCCCTCTCACCTGTATTATTTAACATCGCACTCGAACAAGCTGCGAGATCAATCAGGACCAACCCAGGAGGAACGATATGTAATAGGATGACCCAACACTTAGCGTATGCTGATGACGTAGTGATATCAGCAAGGTCAAAAGCGGCGCTCTCAGGAGCTTTACAGGAATTTGAAGAAGCTGGGAAAAAATTGGGTCTGGTGATAAATAAGGAAAAAACCCAATATATGATTTCCACAAAAAATGATGGGCAGGAGGAGCTGAGTCATGTGCAACTGCTCCACCACACATTTAAGAAAGTGGACAGCTTCAAATATCTGGGGGCTTTAGTGACAAGAAAGAATGACATCACTGCAGAAATTAAAGCAAGAATATCAGCAGGGAACAGATGCCTCTTTGCACTGCGAAAAGCATTAAGATTTCGAAACTTGTCACGGAGGGCAAAATTATTGATTTACAAAACAATCCTAAGACCGATTGTTACATACGCTTGTGAAACGTGGGTCCTGACACAGGAATGCGAAAAGATGCTGCAGATCTGGGAGAGGAAGGTGCTTCGGCAGATATTTGGGCCAGTATGTAATGAAGGCCAATGGAGGTCTAGAAATAATAGAGAGCTTCAGGGCCTATACAATGAACCAGACCTAGTCATCTATGTCAAATCTACACGTATAAGATGGCTTGGGCACGTAGAAAGAATGGGAGAAGATAGGTACCCAAAGAAGCTATTATATGGCAAACCAGGAGGCAAAAGAAGAAGAGGAAGGCCCAGGCTGCGATGGCTGAATGATGTAGAGAGCGATCTGCAGAGGATGGGGATCAGACAGTGGAGAGGTCGAGCTGCTGACAGGGAGGACTGGAGAGGCGTTGTTGCGGAGGCCAGGGCCCTGCAAGGGCTGTAGAGCCATGGGAAGAAGAAGAAGAAGTATTCAATCCTTGTAATCCAAAATCCTTCGCAAAATCCTAAACGCTCCTTATTTTGTCACAAATAAAACCACCCATAATGCCCTTAACGCTACATATGTTACCGATTTAGCCCATTCCAGATACCTATCATTCCATAATAAACTCCCGGCCCATCCAAACCCACTAGTTTCCATCCTTGGATCCAATTCCATCCCGGACAATCCTCCTAGGCGTCTGAAGAGAAGATTGCCTCGGGACCTTCTATAATAGAAATGTAATTAGAGTGCTGCCAATGGGTAGTGCCTCTACATGTCCTTTCATGTATTTATTTATTCATACAGCCCTTGTACTAGATGTATATATTACAGTTGTACAATTCAATAAAATAATTTTAAAAAAAATTTGTTTATACTTATAGGGGCCCTATATTGGTAACAATAACTACAATGCATTTCTGCTCAATTATAATGCTGAATTCATGATTATATATATATTTTAATTTAATTAATTTTTCCTGCATTTTAGTATGTATTTCATTAATTAAGTTGAGCCAATTAAAAAATATTATTATTTATGGCGCCACTGATATTATTTCAAGGAAAAAGAATACTTAAGAAATAAAGTATTTTGTCTCTTAATATTATCTCTCATTCTTAACGAGTAGGCTTAAAGAAAACCAACATGCGCTATTCTACAGCTATAAGCTGAACCGTAGTTTTTAATTACCTTACATAATTCTTAAATATATGTGATATCCTAGGATCTATTCCCAGAAAAAGAGCTTTATTATTTTGACATGGCACTTTATTAGTTAGATGGTGAATTAGCTGATATGATTCTACTTGCAGGCGAATGCGGAGGTAATCATCGACGTGTCTCAAGGTTTTACAAAGCGCATCATATTCAAAGGGCATCATCACCATCACTATATTTCACACAAGCATATTATATATCTTATTCTATAATGGCTATCTTATTCTATAGCTTGAATAGTACTTTTTTTTTTTTTAACAACCACTACAATATTGGAGTACTACAAGATATTCTAAGTACAGTAACGAGTCTATGTGGATAAATACAAAGACTCATGAAACGGTCGGGTTTTCATCCTTACCACTTGTAACTTCGCCAGGAACTAACTGCTGAAGATTAACGAGCGGGAATGAAATACTGCAGATGGAGGCCCAGGCAGCAGGAATTTAGGAGCCATTTGTCCTTTTCCCAGATGAAGCTACTGGTAATAGTAATGGTTCCTTAAATCTTCATAATAGTCACTACGCTGGTCGACAAATAACCCGCATGAAGTCCACACGAAACATTCTTGTCCAATCGTTGGGCGTGGAATATAAAATAATCTTAGCATATAGTTAATGAAACAGTAAACGAGCAAATTTTTATTCAGGACAATCTTCCAACTTAATTAAAAGGCTGAACGCACGTTTTAATCTGAGATTTCACCTGGGAAAAGCAGAAAGCGAGTACAAACCAACACCTCCGGAAGGTTATTCCAAATATAGTTATTTCTATCTGGTAACTATAGAAGGTACATATCTTATGTTTTTTTTCTATTTAAAATGAATTAGATTAATGAGTAATCATATTCCTTGAGATCATTAATTGATTCAGCCAAGGACACCGACGTGTCCTTAATTAACACCAATTAGTGAGCATGAGAGTGCATTTCTTGGTTCCTGTTATTGTACAAAAGTTCTGTAATAAATTTGAAGGTAATAGATTTTGAAAAGTATATTTTTTGTTTCCAAGGAGTTTTCCATGTACTTTCCAAGTCAATATCTAGGTAACGAATCTGCAAATTCATCATTACTGACATTTTTCTTATAGGATTGCAACATGTGACCACCCCTTCGGTCCAATAATCAAGAGCGGATCATGATTTGTGGCATCGTTTTAATTTACAGTTAGGTATCTACTTGCTATGTTCCGTAGAAATCCGTACTACTACAACCCTAGAAGGCTTCAGGGTCCAGTATATATTTGAGAATGCATTGTTTCTTGGAAAACGTCTGTGCAGGGATGTGATTTGTCCAAGATCACACTCAGTCGCTAGATTTTTTTCTCAGGGTTGGGTACCCACTTTATGGAGGCTGAGTGATGTGGGTCTGTAAACCCCATAGAGACCACAATATCGCTCCTTCAAAAGAACAACCATGTATCTTAAAAAATGGCATTTTGGAGTTAATCCTTCAGCAGCATTGAATTGCTTGAAGGTTTTTAATTGAGGAAAGTCATATTTTGAGTTTTATCTTGTTATTTTCTTTATAAGATACTTCTTATATACTGGACTAACTTCTTGATCTATATAATTTAATAATGAAGAAAAAAAAACCTTATTCCAGTCAACAATTTTTGTTAAAAAATTAACAAAAGATTAAAAAAACGTTTCGACATTTATTTGTCATTTTCAATTTTAGTAGTTCTCCATAACATCCTTCAAATTTACAAGTCCATTCATTACTTGAGGTCAAACAAATTAAAAAATCAAATATATATAAAATCCTGGAACTCGACTTTCTTCCATGGCCAAATATACAATACTACATTTTTAATCTTTTGTTAATTTTTTAACAAAAATTGTTGACTGGAATGAGGTTTGTTTTATCTTGTTTGAACTACTGTTTTATGAGAAAAATTACATAAATTAAAATCAAGAAACTTTAAAACTTATAAAAAATTTCTTATGGTTAATAAAATAATTTTAATATCATTATTAAAATTGTAATTAGTAGCAATAATTACCAGTAGTCCAATTTTTATTTTTTAAACACACATGGAACTTTCAAATACCTTTATTTAAAAATAGGGTTTTTTCAGTTATGGCGTTGTTCTTTTTAAGAAGCGATATGGCCTGATCTACCCCGCTTCCAATGTTACATTTGAGGTAATATTAATGTAATTGACATCCCAGAGTCGAAAAGAATCAACAATAACTTTTGTAAATATTATTTATACTCCGATTTGGACAAGAGACATCTCCAGTTTTGGGACACTCTAACTTAGATGTCGGCGATATTTGATAGGTGAGGAGTAGAAGGGAAAAGAAAAAAAAATTGAAAACAAGAAAGGTGAGGGCGAGCCGGGAGGGAATACAAAGTGGGTAGAACTGCCCCCCAGGGCCTCCTCTATATCGCACCCCATCCACCGCCTCCTCGGCTCCTCCCCATCCTCCCCATCCTCATCCCCATCCACCGCCTCCACAGCTTCCTCCTTACACCTCATCCTATTAATTTCATACTCTCCTCCTCGACGGTTTAGGGGATGTCCGTCTCGTGATCATCTCGTACTATAACACCATTATCCGACATATTAGTGGCCGAAATAGTTTAGGATTAATCTGACAAAATAAATGAAAAATATATTTTCAATAAAATATTTAATTTTCCTTAACCTAGACTAAGTAACTCTTTCCTTTTTCGTTTTATATTAAGGTCATCTTTCTGTTATATAAGAAGGTTTTTAGTGTTTTAATTTTTCTCTCAATCCCCTTGGAAAGTGCAAAATCTTCTAACATGTAATTAGTTAAAGGTCCTTAAAAACATATATACAATTCGTTTCCTGCACTGGGTCCATTTAAGGGGAGGTTGAGGATCTAAAAAGGATTAAGGTTATTGGTTATAAGAGGAATCTGGGTCGTATTGATGGGGCTCGCTAGCTGGATTTTTTTTATTTTATTTTTCTTAACTCCTTGGCTTATTTATTTATTTGAAATAGATATTTATCAGTATTGACGGGATCTCTTTTACTGCACCAGGTGCATTTTAAGAGAGGGATGAGGATGGAGATAGTGGTGTAATATTTTATTTTGCTAAAGCTGGACAGACCGTAATGGAGACAACTCAATTCTTATTATTTCTTATCTGAATTGTTTTGTGTTCAATTTGTGTCTATGAACTCCCCTCTGCTTTCCAGTAGTAAATATTATGGTTAAAAATAGAAGAAATCTTGGAAATTTAATCTTCGAAAAAACCTTAACCTTGTTAATAATGTGGATTATAAAATTAAAGTCTTAAACTAAGTATAATCTGTAAATGAGAAAACAAAACAAGAAGTCATTTTATTTTCATTGCTTTGAGCATTGGACGTTAGAGGTCCGTGCAGGTTCCTACGCAGTGCTTCGTGCTGAAGTAGGAAAAAAAGAAGGCTCAATGAAAAAGAAGGCTACAAATAAAAATTCTGAAAAATAGTTTCTCGTTCGTTCTTGTTATCTTTCAAGAATATTTATAGAAATCTATAGCTATAAATTTTGGGCTTGATTTTGCTGGCAGTATTTTTCTCCTATGTCCGCTGTGTATTTTGGCATTCATAACTTGGCGTTTTATTTATACAGGACTTTATTCTAACAACTTTGAATGTCGGAAGAGGAATTTATGATCTCTAACCGTTACCGTTAATTTTTAGATTCCCTGCCTTTTCAAAGGAGAAAAGTTTGGTAAAGTGAGAAAAAAATTATGAAATATTTTATTTTTTATCTCTGATTCATTTTGTACGAGGTCAGGCCTGTGCCTGTTCGTGAATGATTAAAAGACCGTACAGCCCACTCCCGAGTTTCTTTTGAATCAACTATTCGTATTGAAGTTATTGCAAATGTTAATGAACAAAAATAAAAAACCTGAGTAGCACAAAGATTTCGATTTGAAAAAAAGAAAAGAAACGAAAGAGCAAGATGGTAATTATAGAAGAGAACAAATAGTTTCTTGTTACAGAGTATATAAAAGCAAATGAATACGCATTATGGTGTTGAAATCAGTAACGTTTGGCATCCATATGTAGTTACTGTTACAAGGAATAAAAAAAAACTTTAGAAAAAAGTATCGCTGATTGATTGATACCACAATAGTTTTATCTTATTTATTTTCATTTCTCCACCATTCGTTTTCACAGGAGTAAGTTTAACCATTTGCAATTAGAACTGCTTTCATTATTACTTTTAGAAATCCAAGTAAGATTTATGAAACGTCAAATTATCCATTAATTATATATAATGCTTAGTACTATTTTTATTACAAAGGCTATACAGTTGACCCCATCGTGATTACCAACGATTTTCAAAAAACAAAAACCTTCCGCCCGATTTCCAATTCCATAAATATTTATTTTATTTAAACAATTTTTACACCTCCTCTTCATGTGCACTAATTAATACTTTGTGATGAACATTTATAGTATGACATCAGAATATATAATTTATACTATAACAAGGGGGTACTCCTGCAGATTATTTGCGTTTCTCTTCAGTTTGATCCAATGTAAAATAAATTGTTATTCTGTGATCATTAAGAACATTTTTATTATATTGCGCTGAAATCTACATGAACCTCTACATGAAAAGTAGATAATCTATTTTATATATATTTTAGATAATATATTTTCTTAGAATATATTTTAATTGACAAACTGAATTTAATTTTGTAATACGTAGTAATAAAAATCATTTAAAATGATGTGCATTACTTATTTAAGAAGTGAATTATTATCTCATTTCTAATTTTAGGATAAACAATAATATTAAAATTTTTTTGAAATTATAAGAAAAGGACGTTGTTTTATTTACTCTAAGTTCATTTTGGTAAGAACATACAGGTCTAATATTTTTCGATCTAGTTTCACCAAAAATTAACTATCGAAGTTAGTCCTTTTGTCAACCAGATACCCTTATTTTTAGAGACATATTACGACCAACTTAGAGTTAGCTATGCATTTATGCTACGTAGCTATATCAGTCCGAATGAGGATTAATAAAAGCTCGTAATAACCATAAGAAAGAACCGGAAGCTTCCGCCAAACAATATAACGTAAAGAAATTACCCTCAACAATATATTACACAGGAAGGAATATTCTTGGGAAAAGGGGTGACGGGAAATTATGAATAATAAAGACTAAGCCTCATTCATGACTGTAGAAGCGAATTATCATATAATTAAATTCTGAAGCAGGTTGAAAAATAATTGAAGTCCATCAAGGGAACAAAGTTGTGAGCTTAAACGGAACATTTACGCCTTAAAGTTGTAGGAGCGGTTTCCTCAGAAGTTTAAATACTAAGTTAAAACTTCAAACAGTTTAGAGTGCTCGTGTTATATTGTTGGATCTCAAAATTTCCACAAGATCAAGGATTCTTTGAAGACTTTGGATGTTTTCATGATCTGTATAACTACCTTCGGGCAAAGGCGGTTGGGGGATAACTTTCTTATTTCATACCTTTTGGAGAGGAATTTCATCGAGGAAAAACCAGGAGTAATTTTTATCAGGAGATTGAATATTTAACTGTTCGCCATAAAATCATCTTTTTTTTCTTTAATAATTTCTTCTTTTATTTAAATATTTAATCTATCACTAAAAGTCATCTTCACCAGGTTCCTATTTTCTCCATCATCTTTTAGTTTGATTGTTAAATAATTTTTTTCTCTTCATATAGACCATTTATAAATTAAAATAAAGTTATCTTTTCCTCGTTGACATTTAACTTAAATTGAAAAACATGATAGACTTTTAATCGTTTTCTAAAAATATACCTGATTCACTTGTTCATTTCAGAAATGGCATTTGTTAACAGAATAAACAATTTATCCGCTACAGACAGCTTCCGACAGCTTTGAATTCGGGACCTATGGATTATTAATTAAAAAATTAATTTATAAGAAAAAAAAACCATTGAAAATTATTAAATTATTATTTCTTTATTCATAAGCTTCTTCCTTTTATTTGATTTCAAATGTTTTGTTTTTTACCAGCGAGATTTAACAACAAAAAAGCGTTCGGAACTGATTAATTTAATTTTTTGTTTAGTAGTTCACATTTAATTATCTAAATATAATTCAAAATTCTTCTGACAAGTTCTTTAAACTTGAATTGAAACACTAACTGAAATCGTTTGTATCTTTATTAATTTAACGTCCCTTGTTGTTTGTTTGTACATTTGACGTCACTTTATACTGCTATGGCTAATCAGACGATGCTACAGATGGAGCTCTAAATTATGTCTATCCAGGTATAATTAGGACAGGGATTTTTAACGAGTACCTGACATCGTACAGGCTTGGGACCCCCGTTTAACGTCCCTTCCGAAGTACGGCGTAACTAAGGATTTTTCATCCCTTAAAAAAATCCTGGGGCCACCTGCGGGCTACGAACCCGCCATCTAGTTTGTTACGCTAACCACTAGACCACAGGTCGCCCCAAACGTCACTTTATACTACTATGGCTAATCAGACAATGCTACAGTTCAGACATACTAAATTTTGTCTATCCGGGTATAAGTAGAATAGTGATCTTTAACAAGTTCCTGACACCGCTCAGGGTCAACAACTCCATTTTACCTGCCTTCCGAAAGGCGTCATAACCAAGGATTTCTTCGAGCCCGCGATCTAGCGTATCGATGGTTGCTATGCTAACCATAACACCACAGGTGATTCCATGTTTACTTAAATCGTTACCCATAAATTCCAAAGCAATAAGTAATATGAATATGCTCAATCTCTGTTGAAAAGGTCATCAATATTTAATAAAATCTGTCATAAAAATACACGAAGTCAATATTTTTTTTTTTAAGCTGTGTTCTATTCCAACCTTTCTAAGATAGAAGAAGTTTAATCCTACACATAATAGATTAATTTAAACTCATCCCGACAGCTGCTATTAAAACAAATAGAGATAGATTGCTATGGAGTTAGGGTGTCGTTCTGTCTTATCATTCTCTGGGTTTTGTTTGAGGTCGTGAACTGTTAATCTCTGGGAAGAATATGGGACGTAATAACTCATAAATATTTACTCTCGTGAAAAACTGGTGAGAGTTGGTTTGGAAATCATTGCGTGCAATGTTGTGCAATTCGTTTGAAGAGCCTGTGTATGTTAACAAGGGCGAGTTTATGCATCGTTCTTCACAGCGTATTGTCAATACCGGGCCAGCCTTCAATGCAAACAGCATAGCGCTTCATAACAAAGCTGTTTTAAAAATCCGACAATTGTATCCTATGTTTGCAGAAATTAAAGATAATTTAATAGTACTGTGATATAACGAGAGTGATAAAAATCTTTTACCTCAAAACATCGATGGAAAATGTGAATGATGGAAACAGATTTGTCAGAAAGATTTATTTCACAAAATAATTGTTATATTTATTTACTTAAAAATAAATAAAACACAATCATTTTTTTCAAAAGGCGTTTATATGTGAATAATGTCAAATATATTATGTGCTGAAATATATGATCTGTATAATAATATTACACATCTGATAAAATCATAATAATAAATCAGTACTCAAAAATAGTCCCAAAATTGTTGTAATTCCCATTATCAATAGTTATTGTTAATCGTTGTTCACTCATTTAACGTCACTCAATACTGCTATGGCTAATCAGACGATGCTACAGTGGGAGCTCTAAATTATGTCTATCCAGGTATAATTAGGACAGGGATTTTTAACTAGTACCTGACATCACAAAAATAATATTTTTAAACAATAATTTCAGATTTGTTAATATTTTTGTTAGGTTATTCCACGTGTATGGAATAGTCATGAGGATATTATAAACGCAAGTTGGACACTTTATCCCCCATCAATATACTTCTGATTGAACCTCCAGTTATGAAATCTAAAACCTTCTCAAATAAACTGTTTCCTAATGTTAAGTGAACATTTAAAATTATACTGGCTGTGATTTATTTGAAAAGAGTTGTTTGTTTATTTAACGTCACAAAAAGCTGCTATATTGGGAGCTTTAAATTTTGCCTATCCATGTTTAATTAGCATAGGGATTTTTAACGAGCACATGACATCATACAGGACCCCCGTTTAATGTTCCTTCCGAAGGATAATATAATCCTTGTGCCGCCTGGCGGGCTGCGAACCCGCGATCTCTGGCTTAGTAGTTTGTTATGCTAACCACTATACTACAGGTCGCCCCTTTATAAAAGAGTGCATGGCATAGCATTGGGACCCCAATTTTACGTCCCTTCCAAAGAACGGCCCAGCCAAGGCTTTTTTAGACCCTTTAAAAAATCCTAGGGCCAACTTCCGGGATGCGAACCCGTGACTTGGCCATAGAATACTGTTATGCCAACCACTACACCAGAGTGACCCAACTGCAGCAACAATTGTTAATTTTTATGAACTTTTTTTTATTTAAATCTAATAAAAAAAAGTTACACTGTTTCACTTAAACTGCGATTCGCTCTTAATGTTTGTCTTGAACCCTTAGTGGTAATGTGGTCTAGTGAGGAAACGTCAGTTAGTTTGCAATTATAGAACTATCTACTGCACGCAAGTGACTAACACTTACGGGTACGTCATGGAGTTTCTTTAAACTGTTCCTATAAAACTCCTTTATATACAAACTTTAGAGTTACTTAATGAAAAAACACAAGGATTATTAAAATGACTATTGTAGCGCAGAAACAAGATCACTTTTATATCTGTAGCTCCGGTGAATTAGTGGTTATGTCGAATTTTGTCCAGAGGAGTTAAATGAGGGAAGCTGAATCATTCTTGTAATTTTTGTCCTAAAATGGAGTTGAAACATAAGCAACAATTCCTTTTCAAACCTATGCCTGACTTAGACCCTTATTCACAACGAAAATAAAACGATCCCGCTTTCCTTAGTACAAGAAACTCATTTTTGAGAAAATTCTACTTTAACACTTATTTAGATATATATTTTATTAGGCCTCCCACAATACGTCATCCTTTCCTGTGGGTTGGTTGAATTTTTTTCCTAGAACCTTCTTAATTTTTTTTCTCTTAAGCCATGTATAACCGTAATAGTTATTAAAATTTAACATTCACAAACCAGTAATAAAGAAATTTTCGTTTATGAAAGAAGCGTGTCTTAATAAGACTCGATGAAATGAAGTTATTGTGATATTATCTCTGTTATTTATGTTTTATTATCTTCTAGATTTCATTCCATTTTCTCATAAATTATTTCATATTTATTGTTTGCTCTTTGTACTCCTTTCTTAGTTCAAATCCAGCTGCTGGCAAGACTTTTATTATTCTGTCAGCAGCCGGAGATGGATCATATGGGATCTAGGACCCTCCTGGGGCTCACCCCCACATCCTCTATAAAATATAAGGAAAATAAGGAGGGAAATCTGATGGTAGAGCGTGAGCTAGAACAAATCAACTCTGCACAACCGTTGTCCATGAAACAGTACGGTTTCTACCATGTACTGAACTCCAGACCCGTTCAAGGGTTGTAGTGGTACAGGTAATAATAACTCCTTTCTTGTCATTCCTATCGTTTCTATTTATATAACCTGTTATATTTTATCTGGTACTGCATTCTTAATAAAGTTAATCTATTTACATTTATTCTCAGCTATAATTATGGCCTACAAGTTAGGCCGAAACGTTGGTACAAATTAAATAAGACAAACTTATTTCGAGTATAATTTATTGGCTGCACCCCCCGACCTTTTCACAATTTTCTAGAAATACCCAGTCAACCATTTCCACATTAGTATTGTGATAATTTGTTTTCCCCTTAAATATAATAAGAGTATATCCTATAAATATATTCCAGATAAGATGGTTATAATGATATTCGACAATATTTGACTGGTAAAGAGTGTAAACTAAAATGGAATGTGGTTCGTTAAGGTTAAGACATGAAAGGCTTTGCTATGATTTCATTTACTGTTCCCTCTAATCAAGGGAACATGTCCTACCATGTGGGTTAGTGGTCATGTTACCATCTTGTATGTTAATTTCGTCCATATGTTCTTACTCCCTTTAAGGGATATCTAAAGTCTAGGTTTGAAGTTTAAGTTAAAATAGTAGATCAGCTTCCTGGTTTAGTAAAAATACACTATTTGTTTGTTTTCACCTGCATAATAATTCTTTTATGAATTTATATAAAAAGCTAGGGAGATTTTGTTTGAACACGTCAATCAGGAGCTAATGCAAATAACGCTGGACACAGGTAGTGTATACTGAAGAAAACAGATTTTCTAGTGGCCAGTCAAAATAAAAATAAAAAATATTAAAAAACTAGTAGAATTAGAGAAATAATATAGAAAAGTATAGTAGAGAAAAAATGAAGGTATCTATTCCGCAGGTTGTCGCTTCGAGTTGAGATACACGTTTTCACTGTTTATTCGTTTCATTTTTAATATTTTTCAAAAATACTAGTTATCGTGAGCTGTTTTATGGAAAAGAGGATGTAATTTTGGGTAATGAGTAGTTTTCGGTAACCATTTCATCGAGAAATAAAATTTTCAACAAACATTTTGAAGTACAGATTATATATGTTTATTGAAACGTTCATTTCTTGTTGAAATGATTACCGAAGTATACACATTTCCTATAATTACATTATCTTTCCCATACTGAAGTTGTATTTTTGGAAAATATTAATAGGGAAACGAAGTGAACTGTTAAAACTTCTTGTGACTCAACTCGAAGCGGCAATCTGGGCAATAATTATCGGAAGTTTTATAAATTTTATTTTTCTGCATTCATCTGGTTACTTTATTTATCATGTGATTTTTATAAAAAAAAGCTAAGACTAAATTTCTTTGCCCTAGTGACAGTCTAATAAAAGATGATTATATGAAATAATTTCAAGATACAAAATAAGCTTATGGTAATGCTTATATAATGCAAAATAATTTATTAACTTTCTAGTGAATCTCCATTTGATTATTTTGAACATATCTATTGTTTAGTGGATTTGAATTTACACTTTGATTAACCTGATCTGATGATCTTTTGAACCAATACCCTGTGATGTATTTTTTTCCGAATTCTTTATTCAGCTTTACCCATCATAACCTTTGTCTTTAATAAGGTTCTCGGGTACGAAGTTCCCCTGCTTAAAAATTCAAGGAAATTATCAAACTTTTTAATTACTAAATTTAATGAAGAAAGTTGGGAAATGTTTTCGCTCAGATTGGCTAGGTTTGTCCTGGAATATTTTTATTCCAAGTTTATCCCAGAGGAGAGGATGAGAGAACTGTCACCGAAAGTTCTGCCACATTAGAACCGTGTGAATGAATTCCCAGGGCTAGTTTAATCAAATTATCTCCACATAATTCCTCCGTCGTAAAAAATAAATTAAATAAATGTTTAGTAAATATAGTAGTTGTTGTTATATTTATATGATAAAACCACATTTCATTTATTTATTAAAATATCCCAATTGAAGTTAAATATGCTTGCTCTGAATATAGCTTCTTTAAAAGAATCTGGATAGCTCTAGAGTCTAGAGTATTTACTTCTCATTGCCCGAACGCTTCTTGTTCAGTTAATTTTAATGTTTTTACTACACAGCGTTTTACATGGTTCTAAACTGAATATTTATATCTTAGAAAGCAAAATGATAGTTGAAATTTTCATACTGCACATACATGATTTTTAGGCGCTTTCTTGTTTTTTATTAAAGGCTGGTCGGTTATTTCCAGCTCAATAATTTGATCAATAGTTATACTCTCATCTTAGTATAATATTAGGGAGCGGAGTGGCTCAGTGGTTGAGCACTGAGTTGCCATGCCGGGAATTCTGGTTCAAATCCCGCTGCGGGCAGTTACTTTTATTTAGTCTGTTTGCAGCCGGATCATATAGGATCTAGGACCCTCCAGAGGCTCACCCAGCCTCTATAAAATATTATAAAAATAGGGTACCCATAATAAGGGGGGAAAACCTGGCGGTTGAACCCCTAGGACAAGTCACCTCCTTGCAGAACCGTTTTCCATGAAACAGTACAGTCTCAACCATGTACTGAACACCCAGATTCGTTCACAGGTCGTAGTGGTACAGATTTTATTTATTTGTTTTTGTATTATATTCCTTTTTATAGATATGGATCAGGCTTAGTAAATACACTATCCTCACAACACTGCAATCTTATAAATTTATTATATGACAGAAACTTTTTTAAATAATAGAAATAATTTAAAATTAACATTTATGACTGGTTCCCAGTAGTAGATGTTAATAAATAATAATCTTAAATGTTCGCTTTTTAAACATAATTAGACTGTTTTGTTATGAATTTAAGAAACATATACATAAGTTTGTCTGGGTGTGAGTGTCAATATATGGTTGCCATGCAGATGCTGATGTTCACTGTTGCTTTTAGTTAAACATTCTTTCGTTATAAATTATCGTTAATGGAAGGGTATCCGTGGGAACGAAGAGCCATACAAATTAACGTTGGCAAGAGCTGCTTACCTTCTGTACTTTCTAATTATTAAAGGGATAGAACTTTTAAATTTTGCCGCTATTAAATATTTTCAGTCCCTAAATCCAGCTAATGCCTCAACTCCAAAAGCCTTACTTCTTCGCGCCACCCAATTCCAAGTAAATGGTTTGATGATAATCATTACAGGTATTTTTCTATATCGAAACAATTTTACAGTTGTATTTGTGTATTAGCCTGGGCATTTTGTGTTTGTGTCCTAATCCTTTTATTGTTACATGTTTATAATAAGCATAATAACACTTAGGGAATAGCTGTCTTTATAAGAAGAAGCTGTGTAATACTTCCAGAATTTCGGAATTATCCCAAAGATGAAATTATGTGAAAAGGGTTATCAAATGGATTTTGACAAGTATAGGAGAAATTTATATAAGAAAAGGAACTTAAAGGGGTCAAGAATTAGCATTTTATTATTACCGTTTGTATATTTCAATTCCCATTTATATCAATAAGAAGGTATGCGTTATGGGTTTCAGAATGATCAGAGTACAGGTTATAAACAATGGCGGATAACAGTCCCTGGATGCCGGCTAATACACAAGTACCATTTTATATTTAAAAATTCTAAATTATTTAACTTTTTAACTTAAAAGTTGTGATGTCCTTCATACATGATGGCCTACCTTCCTACCTTCGTTGTTGAAACGAAATTGAATTTTAGTAAGGCTTTAGTTCGAAATCCGCTTACCTATTTTTTATTATTTTTTTTAGAAACGAAGTTCCCTGTTCCCCTGAGACATGGGATATTCCCTCCTTGGGAAATGAGTTTAGGTAACGTTGTTGGTAGAAGGTGCGCGTATATAAGCAGACTACTGAGCTGAGCTTGTTTACCGCAGCGGGCCTACAAGGAGCCCACTAAGTGGCAAACCTTGCTGCCCATTAGTCCACCTTCTGCCCCGGCACAATGAAAATAAATGAAGATGCTAAAGTCGACAACTTTAATGCGCCATTCCTGCAACGGCTCCGTCTGAATTTATAATATTTCCATTAACCCCCATAACAGCGTTTTCTTCGTTCCAATTCTACGAGTCGCGCACACTCCGAGAGATCCTATTGAGCACCCGACCATTAATCTTGTACCTATTCAAAATCCATCAATATAAGACTGACAATGAGGTTCAATTGTGGCTCTAAAGAACTGCCCTGTTTGGAAAGGTGTGTTACCCGGATACGAATAATCGAGATGTCGCCAAGTGGTATAAAATTATGATCTCTTTTCACTATAGTATTAGAGTATAATATTATCGTTCAAAACGTTATCAATGGCCGAAGAATATATAGCTTTTTCATGCGATCAATGTAATTTTCTATTTTGTATGCATCATATGTCAACAGGTACTTACTAACATGTCAGTCGTATATCTTTAGCCACCAAAGAGTGTTAATTTAGTTTGCTAAAGTCTAGTACAAAACTTGTTTAAAAGACCAGGATCCCCTCTCCCTCAAAGATGGGAAGTGAGAAGCATCCAAGTATTCTTCCTCTATATGAGGAACTGAATTCTCGTATTCATTATTTGTAATTTTAATTTTTTTTAATTTGCATTTTAGAGACCTTTTTTTTTTACTCTGTACCTAAGGAGTAACCACGTAATTTGTCTGAAGAGTTCTTATTCTTAGTAAAGCTTGCAGAAGCTTAATCTCTGGTCGTAGTTTTACGGTTCGTGTTCCCATAGTAATTCGTGCACACTAAAGTTCGGACTGCTTTCTTCCATTCCTCTGTACAATTCATGAACGTCACTCAAAATATTAAGTAGTTTGGTTCTATTTTATAGAATAGAACCAAATTTGTTACCTATTTTATTTTTTTCTTCAATTTTTCATAGAAGATGCCTGACCAAGAGTTATTTTTTCCGTTTAAAATAGTAAGCTGCAATTCTATTAATAACAATCTGTAAAACAGTAACTGTATATGTAGTTACTCCGAATTTTCAGGACTATCGCAAGCAAACGCGTTATTTTGTTTTAAAAAAACAGAAAACTATATAATCTTTTCCTTATCGATTTTTCAAGATGGCGAAAAATCACACAAAGAAGGATATCGAAATAATGCATTTTTTACAATAGTTATTTTTTTATAATAATTAGTAACATTGGTAAGTTAATAAAAAAAACCGTGTCCAATGTAAATCTACATTCATTTCTCACCTAGTGAATCCAGTGAAATGAATTATTTATTAGGAAGAACGGGTCGCTGTCTCAACAGGTGTACAATCAGCGATGTTTCATTTCGTTTTGACCAAGCACGTATTTAGGTTCACCTCTAACTGAGTGATTTTAATTCAATGTTAATGACGATCCTTCCTCTTGGTATGCTAATTTTTATTTGTTTGTTATTGCCCTCACTTGGTAATCGTTTGTCATCAAATGTAATTACGTCCAAAGAAAATTTTGCATGTAATGGTGTTAATTGATTTTCTTATTTTTTCCGTATTTATCTAAGAACTGAATTGGTTAAAATATATACTATTATTTTCTTTGTAATTGTATTTATATGATATAATTACGTCCTTTAGAATACTTGACTCTATAGCGCCATTTTTTGAATATCGATAATGATACACATTTTGTGTATCAACTGCCATTCACTAACAATATTTATGTTTGCTGTTTATATAATTGTTCTTATATTTCAGTTCTCTAATGGTATATTTATATATTGTTTCAGATGATGTGGGTCGAGATTGGACTTTGGTTCGGACTAGTGTCTTACGCTGCCGCCTTTTGCCCTACCAGCTGCCTTTGCGACGACGATACGTTGGTAGTGTCCTGCATAGGAGCCAGCTTAGATGTCGTTCCCATCACTCTCAACCCTTCAATCCAGAGACTCGTCCTCAAGTACAACAAAGTGAGAACTGTCGACGCAGCCTTTCAGTTTTACGGCGAACTCCAATACGTTGACTTATCCCAAAACCAACTCGTCAGTATACCTTCACGAAGCTTTGACTCGCAAAAGAAGTTAATCGAGTTACACCTACAATACAACAAAATATCTGCTATAACTAACAGAACTTTCGAAGGCCTTAAAAAGCTTACGGTTCTCAACCTCAGAGGAAACTTCCTGGATGATTTACCAGATAAACTCTTTTACTCTTTGCCCCAACTCGAGGAACTGGATCTCGGAGAGAATCGCATCAATCGATTAGACTCGACTGCCTTTTTAGGATTGACTTCTCTCCGTGTTCTATTGCTAGATGACAACCAACTGAAGGTCGTGCCGACAATCTGTTTTCCGACTCTCGGAAGCCTTGCTGAACTCCACGTTGGATTGAATGTCTTCAATCAACTACCGGACGATTCATTCAAAGGACTTAACAGGCTCACAATTCTCAATCTGAGCGGAGCAGGTTTGGAAAACATCAGTGATAACGCTCTTAGAGGATTGACTACGCTGCGGACTCTTTCATTGACGGGCAGTAGATTGACCAGGGTTCCCACCAAAGCATTAAGCATTCTTGAGCGACTTGAGGAACTGGCTTTGGGCCAAAATATGTTTACTTCCATAGGACTCGATGCCTTCAATGGTTTATTAAATCTAAAGACCTTGGACATTACCGGTGCCCCAAAACTGGAAAAAATCGAGAAAGGTTTTCTGAGAGAAAACTTGAATCTTGACACTCTAATTCTAAGCATAAACAAGAAATTGACATACATCGAAGATGGAGCGCTTGGAGGGCTACCAAACTTGAAGCATCTGATTCTTCGTGAAAACGGCTTTACAACATTTTCAGAAACCCTCGTTTCCTGGCCAGAACTCCGTACCCTAGACGTTTCTGAGAATCCTATTCATTGTAGCTGCAAGTTAGCCTGGCTGAAAGAGTTGTTAGTGAGAAGGAATGTGAGCCAGGTGCTTTGTGCATCTCCTCCTCCTCTGAAGGACAAGCCCCTGAAGTTACTCAGCTCAGACGATTTGGGATGCTCGATGCAGGGGCCGTGGCAGCACGCACTGGTCGGGGGGCTCTGCGGTGCCGTCGTTGCTTTCAGTTCTCTTCTTGGAATCCTGATATATCGCTACCGTCGGCGTGTGAGGGACGTATTCAAGGACTACAAGTTCAACAAGCAGCGCGCGATGGCCAGCAAGGAGCACGAGTACAGGAAGACCCTCTCAGAAGACGACGTAAACAGCTACTACCAGCAGACCCTGCGGAGCGGGATCCCGGTGACGGAGCTGTAGCTAGAGCTGCTCGCCTCGCCGCCGGTCTACTACATCGGCAAGGGCGCGAGGCGGCCCCTCCACAGCCCCGCTACCGCCCCCGTCAGCGGCTTCTCCTACATCTCGGGCGACCAGCTCTACATGGCCTCCTGCAGCACCTTCCGCCCGGTCCGCCAGCAGCACCACACCCGCCCCCGCCCTATCACCCCCTAATTCTTGTATATAACTCACTAAGGGCGGGTTTTATGAAGCATTTTTCGCTAAAAGACATTGAATGACTGATTCTCCTAAGGCATGTGTATAAGTGATCGTATACCCTTCCTTAGAAGGTATGTTTTGTCTTGTGAGAAAGCTCCAATCGTGTTTGAATTAGTCTTGTCGATTTTACACATTGAAATTTTCACTTATCTTGTTATAGGATTACATAACTTGCACTTCTATATGCATTATACATTTCATATTGTAAAAGTATAGGTATGAAATGTAGATATATAAATATGTATATTTTCGGTAACGGATTTCAAATCCATTATTAATTTTCTCACAATGATACATGAAATAAATCTCTAAGTATAGTTTTAGAGTTATGCTGAAAGCACTGTAAAATTCATGGTACTGTGAGATAAATATAAATCCAATTTGAATCGATAGGATAATTTGCCTTTTACAAAAATCTTTTTATGAATATATTCTCCTCATCATGCTGCCACTGGTGACAGCCTTACAGAACTGATAATGTGAAGTACATATTTTTAGATTTACAATCATATAATAGACATAAACCATTCTGTTGTCTACAGTTCCTGACTGTCAGTGTTGGTAGTCAGCATGTTAACATGAAGATGAGATTAGGAAAAGAGTAATAAATCACATATGAAATAAAAGTGGAATTTATTTCCCTTAGAGTGATATATGATTACTATTAAAAATTTATAATCAGTATGTGGTCTTTAAGACCTTATAATTGTATATTGATGTATATAAATTAGTACATAGAAACTTGTAATTTATAACTAATTTATATTTTTATTAAAATCTGAATAACTTATAAATTCATTTAACTTTTATATTTTCGTGTTTGTATCGATTCTAAAGGAACTACACATAGATTTATTACCATCAATTTCTAGAATTTATATCTGATAAAAATTGCATTCCTTTGTAAATTTGAAATTGTATCATATTATTTATATGTTTGTAAATAAATTTGTATTATCGAAGTGTATTCATATGCAATGAATATAGGCATAAGTATATTTCACTTTTTCTGATGTACATCTCTTTTTCTATTTTGTAAATACGTAATATAAGAAATTTTATGATGCTCTCATACTTGTGATCTTACTTTAAACAGATATGACAACCATTTAAGTCTGAAGATTGTAAAAGAAATAACGGTGTTCGGTTCTAAAATATTAGGGATGGTATTATTGTACAGTATTATATTTGGTGTCACTCTGAAAACAAATACAAACCAGCTTTGTAATTGATTTGAATACTAATAGCATTTTATCATAGAGTAGGCCTACTTATTATATCTACTGTACTCATACTTATAACATTTCATGTCAATATACTAGTCACTTTAAGAGCATGTAGATTAAGGTTACTATACATTTATCAATAAATAAACATAATATTGTTTTTATTTTTTCAGGTACTGTGCATATCTTTCTATTCAATATTTAGAAATTATAAGGTTATATTCTAAAAAGTCTGACGACTATTCAAAAATTGAATTTTGATTTTGAACATTTCATTAAAATAACTACCTATACCTAAATAGATATGTAATGTTATTCAGTCTAATGAATAAAAACATATGTTCTTATTACATTTCATTATTTTTTTCTCTCTTCCTTTAATCCTGTAATCCTACCTTTTTGTAATGAGTTTCATTACAAAGTGTTAAAAATAATCAATGTAATAAATGTTTTCTTTATTTAAAAAAAGTATCATCTGCCTAAAATAACTATTAAGAAATCTTTAGTTCGTATAATGAACTGAACTATGTTACATTACATTTATTATATGTGGAAACAAAATAGCAGGCACTTGGGTCTGAGACTCAAATGCTTCATGAATAAACTTAAGCCCCTTTTACTTATGATAAAAAATATTTACTTATGTGATTTTTGGGATTATTAAGTTTAACGATTATAGTATGATACACCCCAAACATAAAGACTGCACATAGCTACACTATACCCAAAAGCTCTCATAAAGTGACCCAATTCTTTTCAGGACAATAACCATTACCTTACAAAACTTATATCCACTTAAACACAACGGCCAATCTCCCAACTTAAAAACCTATTTAAATGATCACAATTGGAACAAAAACAAAGTGTTTGCAATGCTGTAATACAAGCTTACAAAAGAGGTTGGAAGAATTTATTAATAAAATAGAACTTCAATGGAGCCCCATTCAATATTGAACCCATATTAATCTAATGTTAGGTTTGAAAACTGTACTACCATTTCTTTTAATTTACTCACACTAAATCAAGTTTGTATTTCATCTATCTTTATCAAATTCCATTCTTTTTAGGATTTTAAAATTATAGTGTATTATTTCCTTTTTTTACAGATTCGGATACGGATCTTAACTTTTTTACTCAATCGATGTCCGTGCACGTGACCTTGATAGTTGTCACCACTTGACGCTTTGTGTGACAGGCAGGACAGTAGGTTTTTCACTGTTTTTCATTTTTAAAACAAAGAAGTTTTTCTTTAAACTTTGAAAGTATTACCTGAGTCAAATGTTAAATGTCAATAGTTTTTCACTGCTACCTAATAACCTTCATTCAGGGTTATTTTAAATTTACTGAAAACCACTTAGGTACGTGTTAGTAACACTATAAACAGCAACTTTTGTTCTGGACAAGCATCCAAAACAAAAAAAAGATTGCGTTTTTCCATACAAACTAAGATCAGCTCATCGGTCATTTGAATGGAGGACTGATTGTTTTTTTATTTCGACGTTGGCCAGAACAAAAGTTGCTGTTTATTGGGTCACTAACACGTAACTAAGAGTTTTGGAGTGAATATAAAATACCCATATATAAAATTTCATCTATGTATTGAAAATTAATAAGGTAAAAGATCCGGCAAAAAAGTCAGGGATATGGATCTCCATTTTTCCACGGATACCGATACGGATATCCGACACATCACTAATCCATATATATATATATTAAATACATTTTGAGAAATATACGTATGTCTATATCTGACTAACGGTTTAACACACATTTTTTTAACTTATAAACTTAAATGAACATTTAGGATGTACAACTGTTACATATGAAATCTGGCATGGACTCAACTACTGATACTTCTGTTAAATTAAGAAATGGCTCAAGAAGTGTCACTGAATCATTATTTGGTTACCAGATTATGAAGATAGCAGTATCTCAAACATTACTAAACATAGTGACGTAATTCAGGATGTATTAAGTCTCAGAATTTGTATTTCTACATTTCTAAAATTTACAAAGAACCATTTAATGTAACCTACACATTGCCTTCTCACATTCCATTATAAGAAAGCAGTTTGGGATTTGAACTAAATATATTGATTATTGAATATTATTTCAAAGTCTTTATTATTGAATTTAACTTTTTTTCCACAAAATTCTATTATAATAAAAAAGTGTAGGAGAACTTTCAATCAGTATTTGACTGTCGATGTTTAATTTATTTGCATCTACATAAAACACAGATTGAACCTAATAAGTTGATGTACAAGTAAGGAGTATATGAAAACAAGTTATTGATAATATCTTGTTTTTAAATTAAACAAATAATAAAGAGAAATATATTTTATATGGGAAAATAATTAAAAAGTTAATTATGCTTTTTATGTATGCTGAAGGTGAATGTTCTTTGATGATGGTCAGATGTCCATTTGAAAACATCAAATGGAATAATAATATAAGGATAAAATAAAGTTATTTATTATTTCTTAAAATAATGGATTGTCATAAAATATAAAATTACAGGTGACATATGTAAGTTTATATTTTGTTATAAATTATTGCTAGGGTAAACAACTTTGTTTTCTATACACTATAAGCATATAAAGTAACATGTCTGAGCTAGAAAAAGACTCCTGTAGGTTTTTTTTTTTTCATTTACCTAATCCTATTCTTTTAACTCAATATTTTTTTTAATTATTTAAGCATATTTGTGAAAAGGATACATATCGATGAACCACAATCTATAGTTATGGAAACCCTAATTTGTTACCACTAGTGTAAATCAGTCTGATTGATTAAAATAATGGTCCTCATGATAGCAGGAAATCATCTGAAGATGTAATAGGATATAAGTTTTGTTGCCACTTGTATATGGATTATACATTAAAAGTTTATACCATCAAAATAAATATTTTCCTTAAGGAAAAAACGTTTTAAGCCAATTTATATTGCAACTTAGTCATGAACACTAAAAAGCTTAATAGCACTAAATATGTATAATACTAGTTTGAATAATCATTAGTAGTTAGTTGGTATTGAAGAAAATGAACATCTTGAAAACAAAAAAGAATTTCAAAACATCGAAGATTGTAACTTTAGGAAAGAATTTTTTAACAAATTAATAAATCATAATCAGTACTACCATGAATATGCAAAAATAATTAAAAAATTCCAATCAAACTTTAAAAAAATATTAATAACTAATAATCACAACAACAGCATTGATCTTGAAGACAGATATGTTTAGAATATTTAAATGAGATATATAAGCTTTTATATAAATACGGTAATATATATGGGTATGAGTGTGGGGTTGCTGTGCAGTTGAAGGTGCTTCCAATAGGCAATCAAGGGGAAGCAATGTCAAGCATGGTACTTGTTTGGGTGACAATCCATAAGGAAAAACTATGAAACCACGTGATTCTACATGTGATTATGTTCTCCCCCGTGGTATGTGAGGCAAATCAGTCTACAAGAGAACTCACAAGACCAGGCGTTGAGTGATGATCTAAGATTAATAACCTGTTCACTACCTTTATCAAAATATGGGATGTAGTTTTCTTGAATCTCAAAGATTTGGTCCAGGGACAATCTGTTTCTATAAGACCGCATTTCACATGGGAAAATATATATAAGAGAAAGAAAATGGTACATGAAAAAGGTATATAATTTTATTCTATATTTCTTGTAATAGTAATAATAATATCTTTTTATTAGAAAGCAATATATAAAATCTGCTACACTTAATATTAGTGGTCTATGAAGACAGAAATTATTATAAGGAAATTCTCTTAAATAGAGAGAACTGTTCATTGGAAAGCCAATGTTTCAAACCACATTGCAGGTATTCTTGCAGGGATTATAATGGGGTCAGGGGTTGAGGTTTGAAATGGTGGATCCAGTGGGTTGAAACCTGCAATGTAGGTCGAAACGTTTCCAATAAACAGTTCTCCCTATTTAAGAAAAAAATTTTTACCTCCACTCAGACCATTTTCATCCTCATATATGGTTTATACGTTTCTCTATTGAAAATAAAATTATAAGGCAAGGTACCTACAGAATAATAAAAGTGTACAGAAAGTACATCTTTTATATTTACATGAAGTAAACAGAAAGTATATCTGGCCAAAAGACTAAATGATGAAAATCAGTTGGTGTTTACGTCATTGCCAATTAAAACAAACAATAAGTTCTACAAAAATAAGATGAATATAGAAGTAAATAAAGTAACAAAAATAAGGGAAAATAAAACAAAAAAACCATAAGATATAAAAAAGTAAAACACCGTCACTGAACTATAAAAACCATTATTTACTTTGATGGATTGAATTGGTCATGGGGTGCAGTCAATGATATCATAAAGATAAGAAGAATTTATTTTTTAATTTTGCCTAGAACAATTAAAAAATAAGTTTCACTTATTTTGTGTTGTATCTGACTGCACTCACTGACCAATTCAATCCATCATTAGAATTATACAGTCAACTATTTTCCATTCAAACATTATTTACTTTGACTATAATTAGTTGATTAGAAATATTACAAGATCTACAACAGTACAGTTGGACACAGAAACATAGAGGAAGAGATGAAGTTCCACATATACAAAGCTGTCTACCTCTTAACACTTGTGTATGAGAGTGAAAGTTGGGTCATTATTGACATACACATAAACCGCATTTTAACTGCAGAAATGAAGTACCTTTACAGAGTGGTCGGTAAAACAAGGATGGAAAACAAGGAGTTTGGAGTGCGACAATAAGTGACAAGCTTCAAATGTTCAAACTAAAGACTTCCATGGAAAACAGAAAATTGAATTGATACAAGCATTTCTGTCCCACGGACAAAGAATGGTAACCAAGGAAGGTAATGGAAGACCACTAGGCAGAAACTCGTCGTTCAAGTATCTTGTATCAAGAACCGAAACTAAGAATAAGAGTAAGAAGGGCGAAAACCCTGGGCCAAATAAATAGGATGAGTCGAGAAGGATGGCTTCGATGGATAGAGGATCCTCTATGCTGTACAACAGAAGAGGATGATAAAGAAGAAGATCATCTGTTCAGAAAATGAGTATAAGTTGGAAAATCAGGAAATATGATGAAAATTCTGAATGAAAATGAAGCAGAGAAGCGAGAAAGATATTAGACGAAAATGAATTCTAGAAGCAGGTGAAGTTAGCGAGATTGGGATGCTTGAATATTTTGACTCAGTTGTAACAAGTTTGGAGGTTGAGAAGGTGTGTTCTTTTTTTCTATGAGTGGACTGAGATATAGGAAGAGTGCTGATAATTGATGGATTAGTATACAAAAGTAACGAGGAAATATTGTCAGAAATGGAAGGAAAGATATATTTGAATTCATCATAAAAGTGTGACACACAAGACCGGGAAAGAAATTCTTTATTTGCTTCAATCTACCCTCCGACACATTCAAGATACTCCCGTACACCACACAGTAGTAGTCAAAGTGAGGGATGATAAGAGATGTATGAGAAGGTTAGGGGTATGCACAAGGAGTTAGGACAGGAAATTTCATGTTTGTGATAAGACCATTCTTTCAAGAAGTTTTTAAAGGTTGGAAAGGATGGATATTAAGCAAAATTCATTGAGAGAAGTGTGATTGGAGACTTTGTTAATAGAATGGACTACTGCTTTTTCCCATGAAGAGGGAAACCTTGAGTTTTGTACAAAAAGTTTTTTTATGAAAAGAACTTGTAGAACTTCTGAGAGCTATAATAGACATAGACATGTCTATTCAAATTGCTATTATCCATCCCAAAAGTTCTACAATCAATATAATTAAAAAACATAGTAAATACAGGTATAAAATATATCACAATAATTGTGATAAAGGTACAAAATATTATACAACTATTGTATATATTTTGCATGGTATAATAAATAAATTAAATATAGATTAACATAAAAACTATTTCAATATAATAAAAAAAAAATGAATTAACAAGTGTGATTGCAAGATTTTTAATATTGGTAAAAATTAAAATGATTGGCAATTGGGAGGGACCTCAGGAATTCGATAGTATAATAGAAAAGAGGTAATGATTTATAAATTATGAAAATTAGTGCAATCTTTTTGATTTTATTTTTATAATAACATCTAGACTTATACAAGAACCTTGATTATGAGCTATATGCAGCCCCAAATCATTCAATTAATTTGGAATTCAAATATATAAGGAAGATCTCATTTAGTAAATATTAAACTCAGAGTATGAACATACGCCAGACCAGTAGAAAACTTGCAATAAAAAAAGATACAGCTGGGCAGCTGGAATGTTATAGCTGCATCTTCTTTAAAATGATTTTCAAACAAGCAACCCTAAAAAAGAGAATGACAAAAGCAGAGATTTAAACAGAAGGAGTAGGCATTTCTAAAATAAGTAAAAAAAAAGCTCAAAATGCTTAAGTAAAGGGTTTTGCCGGCAGTTTTAAAAAAAGGAAGGTACGAAAATATACTTACATATTTACAGACAAGTCAATGAAAATGTCATTGAAGGTTTAGGATGCATCAGGATAAATTACTTTTCCTTAAGTAAACATTATATGCGAGCAATCATATCATGATATCATTAAAAAAAAATAATAATAATGTATTTTGTTACTTGTTTTCAACTGTATACAGCAGTTCCATCTTAATTGGAACAATTCCCATTTCAATTATAGCTTTTCCATTTAAATTGTATGGATTTCATAATCTTTATATGGATTAATTTAGTTTTTTAAGTAACTATTGTTGAATTTGTGTAAAAAAATATTTAGTTATTAGTGTGAAAATATCTTCAATATGGTGATCATTTAATATGTTTTTGAGAAGAGATCTGATAACATTATTTTAGTTGGATTTTAGATTGTGCATGTCAATTTTACTATTCGGCTACTGATGAAGTTTTCTTTAATATAGAAATTTCTAATCGCCTTACAGTTGATATAAGGAACATTTTGTTGGTAAAGGTAACATTTAAGAAGTTTTCAAGGAGTATATTTCTTGTTCTTTGTTCTCCTTAACAGTAATAGTTGGGTATTTTTTATCATCTAAAGGTTTAATGAAAAAAAAAGCTTGAATAACTATTAGTTGATATATAAATATTATAGAGGAAAAAATGATTCAGGCAAAAAAAAATAATTTTCTATATAGTGAGCAAATAATTATTAGAAAGTTACGTTTCGACCTGCATTGCAGGTCTTTAACAGGGCTGAATAGAAAAGATACAAAAGATATATTTAAAAAAAAAAGTATATATATATATATATACACAATGGATGGTTGAAGATAGCATTCCCAAAAGGATAATGAACCATGCACCATTGGGAAAAAGAAAAGTAGGAAGACTCTAACCCCCTAGGAAGACAAGATGGTTTGACCAGGTTAGAAGGAACTAGAAGGAGAATACAATTTCTTCTGGAGGCCAGGGCCCGAACTGGGCTGTAGAGCTGAAGATGTATGTATGTATGTATTTAGAATAAAAACAATGATACAAATAATATTTTACTTAAATTAGAATAACACAGTAATCAGTAATTGAAACAAGAGAATGCTCACTATTAACAAATTTATTTTTGACCTCGACCTGGACCATTTTGTCTTTGAAAAAAAGTATTACCTGTTTAATGATATTTAGCAATTTTATAACATAATTAAACATTTAAAAAAATATAAATTGAAATTTAAGAATGAAGTATGAAGAATGAACAAGAAAAAGAATATATACACATACATAATAATATTCATCTTAAAATGAGAAGAAAAATAGCATTAAAAACAAAAGAATCACGAATTAAACTTTAGTATGTCAAATATTGTTTAGTAATATAAAGTATGCAATATCTATTCAATTTTACATAATAAAACAACCTCAATAATGTAAAATTTGAAATATAAATTTATTTCAGCGGGAATTTTTAAAACAATTTATATTTAAGTATTTTTTTAATTGAAATTTGACTTTTTTTTCATAAAATTATTATTTTGTGTTTGTAAAGGGTCTATCTATAAAATAGAAGCAATTCCAAAAATTAGTCAGCATCCCTATTGTAGAAGATAAAATACATAATCTGGGTGTTCTCAAGGTGGTATGTTGTATTGTGGAAACCAACATTTCTGCCTAAACTTGTGAGCCATCAACAGGGCCAACTATTTTACAAATAGAGACAATAGACGACCACATAAAAAAAAGATTCAGAAAATTTCACAGCCAACTACCAGCAGTTAAAGGAGCTATAAATTACAAGGTAGGAAAGCAGACATCATCTCGAAGACTAAAGCCCAGGTTACTGCAGGACATCTTATTATAAGTTGTACAAGTATATATAGAAAGTGATATAACTACCTTAAATTTATTTTACATCTATTTTATATTTGTAGATTTTTAGACATTTAGCCAATAGTTATAACGATGTATTTAGTTAGGGGTGTCTATTGTACGAGACTATACCCCCCCCCCCATAATCAATTGTTATCAATAAAACCAATATTATAAGAACCATGTAAAGGCTCACCAGGCCGATCTGGTAAAATAAATAAATATATAACAGGGCCAAATTGTTTTAAGAAAGTAAAAATAGAACTGAAAACTAGAAAATAGAGTCAAGTTCTATTTCTTATTGTATTAAAACTTGGCAGCTCAATATATATATATATATATTTTTTTTTTTTGTATTCAACAGCAGGACATGTGTCTGTCCTCTTATGTGATGGCTAGAGACTGCATATAAAATTGATTGCATAATTTGCTTAAATTGATTATACTTTATTTTCATATTAATTTATTCTTTTCTTTGGAAAATAAACAGATATTCTATTAAGATTTTTAATATAATAAAAATAACTAATAAACGAATTGTAAAAGAAAATTGACTTTTGTAAGCTAAATTATTTGCAACTATTAGTTGCCCTTAAGAAGACCTGCAATGTGGATCGAAATAATGGCTTTCCAATGAACAGTTTTCCCTATTTATGAGAATCTCCTTATAATATTTTTTGTGTTCATAGACCACTAATACTAAGTGTAGCAAATTGTATATATAAGATTGCTATCTAATAAAAATAGATTATTTTTACTATTATAAGAAATAAAGAATAAAATTATGTACCTTTTTCATTTACCAAGATTTATCAATGATGTGGCTCAAAGAACGTTCCTCTATATGAACATATTACTAAGTATTAAATAATATTTCCACAAAAACAAATTCTAGGTAAAATACTTTAAAAAATTATTTTCTAGGAATACTCTTCCTTGTATCTTTTCTGCGAAGCCAGTTCGGATAGTTGGATGTTCGAATAATCGATGTTCAACTGTACTGTAAGTGTGTATGCGAAAAATTAGCATCAGCTGTTGGCTGAACACACTCCTAGCTTGATTAAGTTATTGTAATTATTTTAAAAGTTTTAAATCCTATTCTTCTTACACTTGATGGGACTTGCAATTCAATTTGTTTTAAGTTTATGATGTTTTGTTCATTTTTATTTTATATTGCTACTGTTTAACTTTATTAACGTGTATTTAATTCGTGACTGTGGCGGATAAATTATCTATTCTGTTACAGCAGTGAATCGATTCTTACGGATCTTGAGAATTTCCTGGAGCACAGCCAGTCTTTTTATCGAGGGTCCCCTTAATTGGAGGAAAACATGGTGTTTGAGTGTGATCTCGGGCAAATAACCTTGCACAACCGTTGGCTTATTAACAGTAGGGTTCATACTTTGTTCTGAACCCAATAATCTTAATGGGCTCTAGTGGTAAATGTATATAAACCGGGTCAAAATAGTCTCCACTTACAGCTGTTTTTAAAAATATAATTTTTTAAGAAATTTCAGAAAATGGGTTCATTATCGCCAAAAATTTATATTTGAAATAAATAATTAGATCTGATAACATTTTGGCAACTTCTAAACATATATAATATAAATGAAAGGAACAATATGCCGAAAAAGTACCCATACGCTTGGGATATTTATATGTTACAAAGTAGTGGTATATTTAAATAATTTTCATTTCCTCCTTTTTCTCGAATTACTTCTATCAAAAGTCTGTTTATTAAACCAACTAGGTTCTTGTTTACTTCTAGCTCAATTAAATTTCAATTCTTTGTTTATGGCATGTAAAAGCTCATTTTTGTTTTTAACATTTCTTTTTCTAATTCTCCTTCGAATTTCATCCCAAAGATGCTCAATTGGCTTGAAAACAGGATTCGGGGGGGCGGGGGGGGGGAGGGGGTGAATGAAGCTGTCTCAGTATGTTTTTAGGGAAGAATCTCAGGATACTGAAAAGAAATGTCGATTAAACATTTCAACAAAAAGTGTGTGGAAACTTTTTTGACTCAGTATATTCATTTTTATTTTTAATAAATAAAATCACGTTAAAACAGCCAATATTGCAAATACTTAATTAATAATTGGGATTTCTCGAGCTTCTATTAACTTTTTTTTTAAGTTTCATTGTATCTATACTTCAAATTAAAAGTATTCTACATTTTAATTAAGGTAATATTTATATCCTTTCTTAAAATCTTACAGATGAAATATAGTTAGTTGATCACTGATATAATTATAGAATAGATATTAACAACATTAATGTATAGCGATCATTTTACCGAAGGGGGTTGTGGATCAAAACGTAGGAAAATGGAAAACTATGAGAGTAGCCAGAGCTTCTTCCGCCTCCCCGATTACAATAAAAGTTAACCTCTTTGTAAAAATATTAAAAGGTGATAATTTTGATATTAAGTTAAAATAAAATAAATTTATCGTTAGATTTTATATTTGAAATTGTATAATTTAGATGGGAACATTTTCCCATATATAATTTTCTATTTTGCAGATATTAGAATTTTAATTAAATCTATTGTATAATACGCGTTTTTCTGTATCGTTGAATTGTTGTTGTACTACTATTTCTACTTCTCTTTTTTTTTGTTTTTCGTTTAATTAACACATCAATAGAATTTCTTCCTTGGAAATTGAGTTTTGTTTGTTTCCAAGTCAAACGTTGAACAATCAAGGTCAATAAACAAAAACAAATATCTTATCAAGATCATCAGGAGGGGCGATGAATCATAAACAATAACGTCTCATCCAGTTCGAATCACTTTAATATATTATTGGTCTTGATGTGGATTCCATTTAAGCTAGTACACCAACTCTTGATCACTGAAACAGAAAGATAATTTTGGGCATTTTATCTGAAGAAGTTTAACACACTTATCTTTGAAAGTAAAATAAATATTGACAATTATATTATTTTGACACGACAATCCCATAGATATTATTTATTTCATATGATGATATACACTACTAGCATGGTATACAAAGGAAATTCCAATATTTCCGTCATACATAATGGAATTTATAAATTATAAATGTAATTTATCATCATAATGTACAATATGTTTTCCTATAGATATATACAAAATCAGTCTTAATTGTATCTCTATTTTTAGTAATCATTTTTGGGTAGGCGAATTTTTCCTTCCACACTACTGGATCCGACATTGGGATATACTTTGTCGTACGTACATTTGTTGACCTAATCGACAAGCCTTCATGAAGATTCTCTATCCAGCTTAACGCCGGGTTATCATGTGACTCAATAATACGCATGTCACTACGTAAGTATATTTAACCAGGAAAATAAATAATATAGAAGCAAACCATCGTAATTAAAAATCAGCATAATTTTTATTTTTTACAATGAATATTATATTTGTTAATTAAATTTAATTATACAAAATTCGCCTAGCCAAACTTCAGAACCACTGCAATGTATACCGCACCAAAATGAATAGGGATATTGCTAATTGTGTGGTATTTATTTTGCCTATCATTTTATATTATTTTTATTATAAACTCCATTAACGGTTACAATAAATTATTAAATTGTCTCATTCCAGGAATATTTGGCTAAGGGATTTTGAAAAGTGACAAAATAAATGGTTCTTTTTGTATATATTTTTTTTACTATTTTAATCCAGTAATATTTTTATTAACATGGAAAATTAGTAACCAAGGTCATCGGCAAGATGTTATCGCAGAGGCAGTTATCGTTTATTATAGCGTTGTCACTCGGTCTTTAGCCCGAATCCCAGACACTATGAGTGCCAAAAGAAGCTCAGAAGAATATGCTGCACTAAGAGGACAACAAAAGGCAGCACTAAAGGGAGCATTGCCAAACGGTAGATGGCCTAAAATTAATTATTTATAAAATGGATTGGTAGCCCATGAAGTTTCAATGTCCCCATGTTGTCAAACTTCTTTCTCCTCCTCTCTTCCTTCATATGTTTGGATACGTACCAGCTCTAAAAAGTTGAGAAGATGGTATGTAAAGAGAGTAGTCATTAAGTTAGTTCAAGAGTAGTCACTAAGTTATAATGTAGTCCATGGTTAATAATCCCATTTTCTCTATAAACTCTTGTCTGTTATCATGATACACACAGAAACGCGCCAGTAAATGTGACAGCATTCCAGTTGGTGTCCTCTTAAAATGTAGCAAAAATAGTTTCGTTTTGCGAGTTTTAGTATAGAGTAGTAAAGTACCTGCATACTTTCATATTTCAGGTACTTGTACATCAAATTCTATCACCTGTCAAAAACTCCTACTAAAAAATTAACAAAAAATAATTGTACCACTACAACTTGTGAATGGTCAGGGGTTCAGTACATTGTAGAGACTGTCTTGTTGTTCACGGAGGTGATTTGTCCTAGATCATTCCCAACCGCCAGATTTTTCCACCATATTTCAGATACCCACTTTAGAAAATTAAAGTCTTTCAGTGAGCGGGATTTGAAACCAGGACCTTAAGCATGCCCATTCAGCGATCTACCACTGAGCCACTTCGGTCCTAAACTCTGACTCAAACCTTTCCTCAAACTTTCAAATCTGTACGATCACGAACAAGTCAATGAGTGATCGTTCAACCGGTGAAGGTACCCCAGAACTTATAGGTTTTCATCAGACATACGGTGAACAAGTTCTCACTTTAAAATTGAAAATCAAATGTTTAAAAAATAAAATGTATTTTCAAAAATCAGAACAAATGAAATCATCTCTAAAGATGGCAGGAGTTGAATGAGCAAGCACTCATGAGACACTGATAAGCGTTTTAAAGATTAGTTGCCAATAGCCTTCAGAACGATTACTATTGAAATATGACGATGACAACAATGTCACCATTTTAGCGCTACTCATGCCGAAGTATTTAAATTCTCGAGTCCTGAATACCACGGGAACTCTTTCATCAGGAATAGTATGCGGATCAATTTTTCTCCCGCTTCCTCAGCCAGGTACGATTCTTCCCTAATGACCTCTCGACAACTCACTCCCAAGCTGCTCTTCCCAAGATAAAGGCAATTGTGAACTTTTCGCCCGGTTGAACAGCTCCCCTCCTAACTCTTCCCCTCTTAGCTGGAAATTAAATAATGCGAGGGTGTGCCCGCTCCCTCCGCCGCAAACCAACAATTCCCATCCCCGGTTGATGACCATGAAAGATTTATCATCTTCGAATGTTTTAATAAGGGACCGTGGTTTGAAAATGGTATTTTCTAAACACGATCTGTTTATTTAAGTTGAACAGCATTAATTTATTATTGATGCAACATTGACAGATGAAGGACAAGATGACCCTCAATCACTCCCATATGCATTTGAGCCCATATTGTTAGATCCGAATCATTATTGATCCTACCCAACTCCGCATTCCTAATATTAGAGGAGCGGAGTGGCTAAGTGGTAGAGCGCTGAGTTGCCATGCTGAAGGTCCTGTGTTCAAATCCCGCTCGCTGGCGGACTGATGGATGCAATGAGATCTGTCGATCTAATAGTGGTAAAAGGTTTTAATATACTTATGGTTTAACATACATTTGTGAAATGAACTCACTATGTCACAACAGTATGTACAATTGGTCAAACCCTAAATTTATCAAAAGCTATCAGTGACAACGAAGGTTTCACATTGGTATTTAATTTTTGAAAGATCATCGCCTCCTCTGTACATCTATAAGAACCTCCTTGAAAAATAATTTCTAAATGAGGTTGAACTATTTATTCGAAAGCCAATGTTCCGAACCACATTAGAGGTCTTCTTCAGGGCTTGTAATGATGCAATTCTCTTTTGACCTCATTAAATAGAGGCCGGGTGAGCCCGTCAACGTAATAAATAATTTATCTGCCACAACCGGTTCCAAACTGGGAAACTACTGAGCCTCACTTTTCGCTCATAAAAAATAAATTATGATAAAAATTATTGATATATGTGTATTAGTGGGTCTGCAGGGACTGTTATCCTGCATTGTTTATAACCTGATCACTGATAACAGATGCATTTTAACTCATATTAATGGAAATAAGATTTGATGATATGACAAGGAGGAAGATTTCATGCAGAACGGCTAATAGACAAGTACCAAATTATTAATAGAATTTATATTCGCTAAAACTGGTTAAAAAAACCCCAGTAAATATTAAATTAAATCACTCAAATCAATGTAAAACTCAATACTTAAATAAGTCCAAATGGCAAAATATTTTTGTGAAGATCATACAATATGAATATTTAGTTTTTCCAGTCTTTTTTAATGACAAAAATTCCTTATTTGAACCATTTAAGAGTCGTTTTGTCTGCTAAGTATTAAATAATTTTTGTAAAAAAATTCAAAACTGAATCGACCAAAAACTGATATTGATAAATCACTTTCCGAGCCATCAAAATATACAATTAAGCCTAATAATAACCTGCATAATATCATATTTAATTCAATAGCATGTGGGATCTGAAATAAACTATATCTAAAAAAAACTATGTACAAAATCGTTAAAACTATGTACTTCCATTTTTTTATTTTCGTGCACTATTGTCTCAGTTTCCTGTCCCAATTACCTAATAGTTTCTTTCAGTCATATTTTAGTGTTCTTGTTACTTATAGGTATCAGTAGCAAAGTATATCATTGGTATATTGTAATCCAATTCCAGTGAAGCATCCATTACATTCTACATGGAATTTAATACAATATTCTATCTACCAAAAAAGTATTTTCATCTATGAGAGAAGAGTTATACTCTCGATTTGTATAATATAGGAAAAATTACACTGGCAACTAAAATACTGAAGAAACACTTCAAATTAAAATAGTTCCTGATCTGTGAAAAAGCGAGAAAACCCGAAAGGAGTCAAAACAAAAATTATAGTAACCCGGTCCTAGCTGGTTTGTACGTATATATAAAAAATATTTGCTACAGCTCATGACTTGACTTCAATATATAGTAAAGATGTTATGTCACTTAGTAACGAAGGTATTTCTAAGCCATCTGTTGTTCAAAGATGATATTTCACCGGTTATTCCACCAATACTCCACTGTTGGAAAAGTGAGATTCGTTTGGCAATGAAAAACTACGGAAGCTAAGGCATTGTATGGGAATCACAGAACGGGGTGTGTTATGTAACAGATAGCTCAAGCATAGTCCTTGAGTATTTGGGACCATTCTATTTACTGTAGAAAATTTGCCTTTTTATGTTTATTATGCTAAGTTTGTTATAAAGATATTTTTCATGCTAATATAGACAATATAAAAGATATATTGTGCTTGTTATTTCTTTTTTTGGAGGTTTCCTTCTGTATCATCAGGGATAAACTCCTTATTTTGTCCGTGCAATTTTTTTGTTAACATCCTCAATATGTCTACCTTTCTAACTGTGGAATGTTAAGTACATGGCTGATAAATGGTATAACAGAATAAATAATTATTTGCTAAAAATTATTTCGAATTTGGGACCCAAAGAACATAGCATGCTTTCTTACCAACGAGCGTCCAATCTCCCATAAAAAAAGTATAATACATAGTTTTGCAATCTGGTAATCAATAACAGAGGAATAGTATAAACTAATATTGCTAGTTTATTAGTAACTATCAATACTTGACAGACTAGAATACAACCAACCAAAAATTTAAGTATGTTTTGAAGTAGAACAAAGGTATAAAATATGCCAAAACAACATCCGACGTAATCAAGATGTCCTGATAAAAGTTCCGAGGCTCTGTTGATTGAGAGTTTGTTTTTCCTGTGATTCTCCCAACAATTCACTACCGCTAGATGAAGAATGTATTGATGCTGCCTTTCATCCAAATTAAATGCCTGTTTTTCAGTGGCATATTCAATAGTACTTTTTCATTCAAATAAAAAAAAATCAATGCTTCATTGTAAGCTATATTTTTGTCTAAATTTCCATAATTATTTCAGAGTTTCAGTTATCTTTCATTTTGCAGTCGCATTAATTTTTTTATGTACCCGTACCGTTACTACAACCCGTGAAGGGTCGGGTTCAGACCTGGTAGAGAATGTACTGCTTCTTGGACAATGGTTATTCAGGGAGGTGATTTGTCCTAGATCACGCTCAACCGTCAGATTTTTTCCCTTTAGTATGGGTACCCACTCTTATTTGGGTGAGCCCTAGGAGGGTCCTAGATCCTATAAAATCAATCTCCGGCTGTTTACGGATTGAATAAAAGTCTGCCAGTGAGCGGGATTTGAACCCAGGACCTTCGGCATGTCAATACAGTGTTCTACCACTGTCGTATTTGTGGGAAAATAATCTGTCAGGGAAATTAGCATTATAAAGTGTTTTCCAAATACTATACTAAGAACAAGAATCACTAGAAGTTTTCTAAATAGCAATTTTAAATAATGTCATGAAAGCACTAATTAACGAATAATTAAGTTAAGATAATACTTAATCATTTAAAAATAGGAGAATCGATGTTTATTTTTTATTTATTTATTCTGAATGCCAATGTTTTGAACGAAACTCGGGAGCCATCATTAGGACTAAGTTGTTATGAGAGATTCGAAGATAGAAAGACTGCTATCTATCCAGTTGTCTTTTAAACCAGCTATAAATCCCAAAACAAATTAGTTCTAATGATGATTCAGAAGTTTGGCCATAAATGTCAGCTTTCAAAATAAAAAACTTTATGCTGACTCTATGTGGATTATTTATTCCGAGTGACTTAGTTTGAACATGTAATCCCTATACATTGGATGGCAATCACACACTCCCCTTCTAAGTATACCTCACAACCAAGATGAAACAGGGATAACTCAAACATTCTAATAAAAGGCGAGCTTGTGCCTAATGTCAACATATTTTGTGAGAAGTAATGTCTTCTAACCTCGGAGATCCCGTAACCACAAGACCACGCGCTTTGCGGGATGAGAGGTATCTTCGAGAATAAACTCTTTAGAGTGATGAGCTTAGCCTCGCCAAGTAAATCCCAGTGCAGAAGAGAGGAAAGGGGTGGTATAGCTCGACCACTCTTCCTCCTGAGGTAAAATAATAATTTGGAAACATCTAGACCCGAGTTTTCGGACTCTGTTTTGGTCACCTAGAACTATTTTCCTAGGCTACATACTTTAACTGATTTATTCCTCACTAAGTGGCCTCAGGAAGGATTGGAAACAACTATTACGAACTGCGGACATTAATCGGAAAAAAAGAGGATATTAAGTTCGAGATGATGTCTTCTTGGCATAAGCAAAATAAGAAGAAAGACAACAAAGAAACATAACAGCCAATCTAGACCATCATATGTTTTGGTGTTCCAATGGACACAAAAACCAAAGAAGGTGCACGATAATCAAGAAAGGCACTTCCATTCGAAAAGTGGAATGGAATCCTTTGTCTTACAGAAATATAAATAAATGGACGGAAATAGCACCCAAATAATTATAAAGCTATCATTGACGAAGAACAAATTTATGCTGAATTTTAAGGTATCTGTTCCGTACGTTTTCGCTTCGAGTTGAGTTTCAACAAGTTTTATCTGTTCATTTGTTTTCTTTTTAATAATCTATATATATATATATATATATATATATATATATATATATATATATATATATATATATATATATATATATAATATATAAAAATATAAATTATCGTGAACTTCAGTATGCTTAGATTTCGGTAATCATTTCATCAAGATTTAATACTTCAAACCTTTGTTGAATCGTTCATTTCTTGATGAAATGATTACCGATATCTAAGCATTTTCCATAATTACATTCTCTTTTCCATACAAATGCTCACGATAATTTGTATTTTTGGAGAATATTAAAAGGAAACGAATGAACAATTGAAAATTATTGTGACTCAATTCGAAGCTTGTGGAATAATTACCGAAAACGACTTCGGACAAACCCATAGGATGATGGTAAAAAATTGTGACGAAGATGTAAAGAATACAAAACTGACAACGACTTCTGTTTAGATTTCAATCTTTTGAGTAGTAAAGTCCTATTTCTCCACAAAAGACTACATGATTACTTTTTGACTCCAATAAAAATGCAAACATTATAGATTACTTCCTATACAATACAAAATACAAAAAAATGTCGCACATATTTAGGTCATTTGTGGAGCGAAATCATTCCAGAACACATAATTCTTAATGCTGGTATGCAAATTCTAAGGCCTAGGAAAATTCTTAAAACAATTTATGGCAAATTGACATTGAACAATTCCATGATCCACTAAATAAATGGCACATCCGCTAAAAGCATAAGCACGGAATGCCACATCAATTAAAAAAAAAAGAAGGCTGTAGGAAACTAATCTTAATGTTCTATGTGACATTAGAAGACCTTAAATAAAAACATCACTATGGTGGAGCAGACGGGTGAATACTGCTGTATGGAGGAAGAAAATTACATGGAAAGTACATTTGAACAATAACAAGTGCAACGATTATAGACTTGTATGCTTTCCCCAGGTTATACTTATATATAGTACTGAGGAAATGACTTTATATGGGAAGAAAACCTGAAAGAATAGATTGCCGCTTTTAGACAGCAAAGACAGAAACAAAATCAGATATTTCATTAACAAACAAAAAATGACTAAATAATTTCACCTGAGTCAAGATGATACACCTCACTTCTTATTAATTTATGAGTTACTATTAATTTATAAAATTTTTATTCAGTTGGCGATCAATTTAGATCAGTACTTGTTGCCGACTCGTAAGATGAACTTTGTTGGGTACACTAAAACGTGAATTTTTTTTTATTTTCTGACGATCCAAGTCTCATCCCTATCACATAAATTTTTTTTCCCATTTAAACTTTATTTCTGGCAATCCGGTATTTCTTTTTGAATGTCTCAATCACATACTGGATAGTTAAACGGCTTTCTAAACAAATTTCTGCTATCTGATTCAGAGATTTCCTATCATCAAAATGTTGAATGACCAAATCACGTTCTTAATGTTGTGTGTACTCTCAATATTGACAAAAAACCAAATATGCGGTAGATTTTGTGGAACAGGCTGAAAAGAACCTAACACTCTCGGTATGAGAGTTTAACCAAAGGGAAATAATTAAAGGCAAAGAAATATTTGAAAAAGCAAAGTTGTATCATTTTCACTGTGAGATAGATAGTCACAAAAAAATGTTTGATTTTTATTATTAATTACTGGTTAATTATTGTATGTTTAAGGAAGGAAATTGTTGGGGGTGCAGTCAAATTAAACACTAAATAAGTGGGTACTTATTTTATTTTGTGCCAACGTTTCGACCCACTTTGTGGGTCATCTTCCGGGCCAATGGAAGCTGAGGCTGGACTAGAAGGAAATAGTTGGGGGTGGAGTCAAATTAAACACTAATTAAGTGGGTAATTATTTTTTTTATTTAGCTAGTCTAGCCTCAGCTTCCATTGTCCCTGAAGATGACCCACAAAGTGGGTCGAAACGTTGGAACAAAATAAAATAAGTACCCACTTATTTAGTGTTTAATTTGACTGCACCCCCAACTATTTCCTTCCTTACTCAGATCTTCCAGTCAACTACCTCCTCGCTAACATTGTATGTTTATACACGAAGAATATATTACTAGGATGTTATTGTTTACAATAAATTTTTATAAAGTAATATAAGTTGAGCTAATGATCATGAATTAATTATCTTATCGTATCTAGTTTTAATTTTTATGAAAAATATATTGGTGATATTCTATTGTAGTTATTAAATAACGTGATTTGAATTTAACCACAAACCTATCTGGTTGTACAAACAGCTGTGTTTATCGGACTCAGGTAGGCAGCGCTACCGCAGATGATTAGTTCAACCTTCTGTCATAGTTGGCTAGTGATTATCCTGTAATGGTGCAAGAACACAATTTGAAATGGACGAAATCTTAGATGAAGTTGGTTCTCCAGAAGAGCTCAAGGTATTTCAGATTAAACTTATTTAATTCTAAATATTTCTTTCTAATGGATCTATTGAATTAAATTAAGGTTATACATTACATACGTGATTGCTTTTATTTGTGAAATGCTTTGAAACATACCATGACTAATCTATACAGTGAAACATGCAGCATTGATTTTTACAATATATATTCTGGTTCATTTTATTTCACAAATCTTTAGTTGGACTATTAATCTCCTACTGTTACAATTAGTAAATTACTTTATTTTCTTTAACTTTATCTTGTGTCTCATGGTATACTTGTTCATATTCAGAAATTTGAAGCAATATACAACCAACAATTAGAAGAGCAGAATGTAACAGTTGATGCCACTTTTAATTATGCTTGGAGCTTAGTTCGTAGTCGTTATGCTGCTGACATAAGGAAAGGAATATGTCTATTAGAAACTATTTTCAATGAAGACAGAGAGCAAACAAGAAGGGATTGTGTGTATTATTTAGCCATAGGCTATGCAAAGTTAAAGGTAAGTCTATATTTGTTTTTTCACTTTCCATTAAATCTATTAATTGTGTATAATTATGCAGATGTTTACAGACAGTAAATGATTGAAATGTTTTCTGCATTTTATGTCGGGATTTGAAAGAATTAAATTTTGAATCAATTATTTTATTGTTTGTTATTGGTCATTTCGAATTTGTTATTTCCTATTTTTCCTTTATAATGTTCAAATATTGTATTAGTGCCTTAGATATTCAATATTTATAATTTAGACTTGACTTATTCCATAATGCATTGCATTACATCTTATTGGAACCACTCAGTTTAGTTGCATTTTCTATTGTAATCCTCCTTTTGTACAGGATTTTTTTTTTATTTTAGGAATCTTTTTACTATTTATAAAGTTTTTGTGATGTAGTGATTATCTCATTTCCATCTAAATAATTATTGTAAGCTTGGTATTTTTCTCTGACCTCAGATTTGTATTATTTATTTTTCTTCCTTTATAGTCCAGAGAATAGAAATGTTGGCCTTCTTAACAAAACATCATTTCATAAACGCAACCTTGCCATGCAACAAACGTAAACATTGTTTTATTTAATAAATAAAAAAACCATGCTCATAATATCTTTCTAATAATATATTTTTGAAAAATACTTACAGTGGATAAAATTTACAGCAACATACTTCATTATTTTTTCCATGACTACCGTTTCGGTGCTACTGTTTGTCAAGTTAATGCATCATTTAAAAAAAAAAATTGCAATAATAATTCATCATCATTGAATTTGCCTTTGTTTTCTAACTATCTATACCTTTATTGCTGTGTTCTTAGCAATAAAGGAGAAGATGAACTACATGAAGAGCAGAGAATCTTGCAGAATGATGCTTATGCATAAAGTCCCATTTACCTTGGGTGGATTTCAACCCTTTTTTATATATTTACTTTTTACATTATGAAGTAAAACAACTTTTGTAAATTAGTCACATCAAACTATTTAAATGTATAATTATATTTATCTTAAAATATTAATTCCCATAACCATTGTTAAAAAATTAAATATATATTCATTATAAAAAAATGCATGGTCGTTATAAATAAATCATTAGTTCTAAATGTAATTAAAATTAAATTAATAATTAGGAAAATGTCCACACCAATATAAAATAAAACTATATAATGAATCTTACTATATATGTACCAAATCTCACTTAACAAATCAATAGGGCGTTGACTGCTTAATGTTAAAAAATGAGCCAAAAAAAATCCCCACTCTAACATCAGATACCTATTCTCTACACTTTTTTAAAGTGAAACAAATTTTATAATAGTTGGGGTCAAATAAAGTGCTTTTTTAAGGTTGTAAGTTTCCAAGAAAAATTACCAATATATTTTCAATAATTTCACTAAGTATTGGTTTGTCTCTTAAGAAAATTTTAATATAAAGAAGCATTAAGTATAGAAATATATTATTAGTATGTAGTTAGTATTATATTGTATTAGGTTTAATGTGAAAATCTCTTTTAGTTACCTATATTGTTTTTCATATTATTTTCTTTGGGTATATTTCCAAATCATGTGGATGTATTTTAAATCTAAATTCCTCATATTATCCCTTGCTTGTATTAATCCATTTACAATATTTTGTAGCCGATACTTTGCAAGATTCTCAACTCCTCCCATTTTTGTATTCTATCATTTTTAAGAATGCAGAAAAAAATTAGGTAGTTTGACAACCTTGAGAAATTCATATATCTGCGATATACACATAATACATTTATTATTTCTCAACACTCTTTCTCTTTTGTATCTTCTCTTATATTGTTTCTTTCCAAATATTTCTTAACATCTTGAATCTAGGTTGTTTTTGATTTATTGTTCCTAAGATATTAAAAAATCTGTTTGGTTAACCTCTTGTTTTTCATTCAATACAAATGCCCCCCAAAAAAATCAATTGTCAATTTTTTATTGATTCGGTTATTTTTTCGAATTTGGGATACATTTCACTATTAATTCTTAATTTTCTGAATTCCGTATGTTTTAGAAGACCAATAATTTTGCGAATAATTCTTCTTTCTAATACTTCTAATTTTTCTAACTTTTAATTCAATACTAGACATTCATTCTGCCTGAAGAAACTTTCTGGCTTGCTTACTGTCTTCTAGTGATGTATTTTCATACACTTTTTGTTGTACACATTCTTGGTGACATCATATGCTTTTTCCATTTTGTATATCCTTTCATCTTTAGAAGATTTTTCTAAACTGTTTTCTTCCAGAATGACTTCCCCAAACATTTGAACTTCTTTACCCTACGACTTCATACCAAAATATTTAATTATTTAAAAGAAAGCGCCTTCTACAAATTAATTTAAAGTTAAAGATACTTTATTTTCGTTCTGTTTATTCAGGTATATTGTATTTTAGCTTATTTATTTCTTTTTCTTGATTTTTTAAGATTTTTATGTACAAGTATATTCCAAACTTGTTGATAGAAGATTGTGGACTGGCGTTAGTGGGGTGTAAAAAGTCATTTTATTACATATTTAAAGTTTTTGACGGGTTATAAATTTATTAATATATAAGGTGTGATAAGATAAAAATTGGTGGTAAAAGACTGAATATAACTGAAGAAGAAAGCTAATAATGGTTTTTAAAATGAAAGAGCAGAACACATAGGATGGGTCTTGTATTGTAACTGCTGATCTAGTCTTGAGTTTTTAGTCATTATTTACTAACAAACTACTGATCATCTTTTCTACTTACTTCCTTTTATGCATGTATATAGTTAAATATACATAGGTTTAACATCGATTTTCTGTTTCAGGAATATAGTAAAGCCCTGAAATATACCAAAGCTTTTTTAAATTTAGAACCAGCAAACCTCCAAGTCCAAAGTTTAGATAGTACTATTAGGAAAAGGATGGAGAAAGGTAAGAAAAACTTTTTTATTTATTGAAGTAATTCTACTTTATTCATGTAATTAGTTCCTAGATTATCCTAATTTTCTAAGAAACCTTAGGAAGATGAAACAATAAAGATAAATCTTTATTTGTATTTAATGTAGGCCACAACACTATCCGATATTGGTATTTATTTAAGTCCTATATGAAAAATGGGTAAAACTTAATCGGCAGTGATTGATCATAATTGAAGGTCTTCGTGTTTATGTTTTGCATGCTCAACGGCAATTGGCCTTCGATGAGGAAACCAAGTATCTTGCTGCCAAACATGTTCTGTTTGGAGCAGATTTATGTAGATTATATAGTCACTGCTGGCTTGTCTTCCACTACGGCTAGCTTAAGTCTGGCTCAAGAAGTGCGATATTTGTTTATGGTGGGTGGGTTCAAGTTACTCAAGGGGCTGATGCACATCTTTCTGTTTTGCAGAGAATTCCATTGTCGAGTTTTTGTCTGTTGAATCTATGCTATTTGATAGGTATCTAATTGTTTTTAATCTGATCTGGAATATTTTGGTCTAGGCTGGTATCCTACTTCTGTGCATTTTTCTCAATTGTTCGAATCATTGAATTAGACCTAATGAAATTAACGGTATTCAGTTAAATGACAAGCTTGAGTCCTCTTGTTTGATTAGCTTCTATCACTTTTTTTACTTAAATTGTGTGTTGTCTTAATAAATTTTTAAAAGAAGCTTAATCAAATTGATTTCATCTTGATTAGTATCAAGGAATGTCCGATAACCTCCTGAAACCTTGGCTGAAATTTCAGCCATAATTGCCCATTTTAGCCCAATTTGATACAAAAGGATGTATGTATAAAATACACCATACTAGATAAGTAGGGCTTATGCTTATAGCTTACAGGGCTTATTTTGGGGGCGACCCAAGCTGTGATAGTTAGATGGGTCAGTGAGTACTCCAGGAGCCTTAAATGTCTGGAATCGGAAAGGCTGCTGCACTGGCCAGGGAGGACTGGCAAAGCTTAACAAGGAAGCCAAGGCTCATTGATGGGCTGTAGGGCCACAATATACAATAACTAATTACAAATTATATCAGAAAATAATTAATATTTTACTTTTAAACCGCAATATCTGTGCTGTTAGAGTTGACACTTAAAAAATTCATCACTTTGCATCTCTCGAAAAAACCCTTTTCTAAACATCAGCTTTCACACTTAGTTCTATGATATTTTTCAGGGAGTAAAACTTATAATTGTATGATTTTCTGAAACATTATACCACTTTATAATATATATATATATATATATATATATATATATATATATATACAAAGGATAATTGATAATTATATAATATGTAAATTATGAATTACTATTTTAATACACTTTACAATTACTGAATTACTTTGTAATAATGGCGCATGACATGACAGAGGAATGATGTTAGTCGATCTTTTTTTTTCTCCATTGTATAAAAATTAGTTTCTGATGTGTTATAAGTTTATGAATAAATAAGGTGGAATAAAATAGAAATGGGTCTAACTTATTAAAAATTATTTGAATGTAGTCTACAAAATTTTTTTAAAAATATGTTCAGGTTTTATTTTGTGCTATTTGTACTCGCAAGGACTTAAATAATACATTTTTCCTCGAATCACCCTTAAATAATAAAACACCAACACTTGAAAAGATTTATATTACTACGTATTATATTGCATATTACGAGCAGTATATTTCATTTAAGTAATATAATTCTAAGAATAGTGTAAAATGGTCAAGGGTTGTAGTCAGTGAATTACAAAAATAAGTCTATCCTATTTAAATATTAAAGTTCATACTTTAAGAAAGTATGAAACACAGTTTTTGTTTCTATTGAAAAAAATAATTAATATACATTTTATGAGTACACCTATGATTATTTGTACTGATATAGAAATATCTACACCAATGCAAAATATGTAAACTGAGCTTATATAAGAGTAGTTCCTATGTGCAGTTCCATCTATCAGTTATAAATTTTTTTTTTATTTCCCGAAATGGCCTTTTAAGACAAGGCAGATATCATCATTACTTTTCCTTTCTCAGTTTCACCCTTCTTTTCTCCCAGTATTTTTTCATAATTTCTGCGAGAATTTGCTTCCGTCCTTTTGACCATACAGTACTTTTCCATTTTTCTTTATTTTCCACAAGAACCTTAATTTCTTTCCGCATCGTTCTCTATCTTGGCGATCTCAGTCAGTTATTTTTAATTTTTCTGTCTTCTCTCTCATTTGCTTAAAATACTCTCCTACACTCATGTATTCATGGATTTTGCCAAAGACTTTCTTGTTTAGTCTCCCTTGGCCCATTCTTATCTTTTTTATTTTAATAAGTTTTTGCAGCTAATTGTAGGATGTCATCTATTTTTACATAAGGCCTTTGAGAAATCATTTTGGACCAGGATTATACAACTAAATTGTGGTTATGGTACCGTAAATTCAGAGTCAGGGGGTCAATTCTATAAAATATGATAATAAGTTAGTTTTTAATTATTATATTTAAATTAGGATTCATTTATTTTATACATTGTGTTTTTTTCAGAGGGTCTACTTGGTATGGCACTGGCAGGTGGAGCTGTCTTAGCACTTGGAGGTCTTGTTACATTGGGATTTGCTTTAACGAAAAAATAACTTTTAATTCTTGCAGTGTTGTTTTTTTATTGTTTAAAAACATTATGGTAATTTAAATATATAAATAAATATACCTTCTTTTTATTTTGTTTTACACAGTTGTGTTAGATGTGATATTTATGAGTCATTTTAGTTCATAAATTATTTAACTAATTTATAGATTATATAAATTGTCCTTTGATTATAATGTGTTATAATTTAAAATCATAACTTAAAACATGAAAAAAAAAATTAAACAATTTTTATTTTTGTTGTGGGTTATTTTTTTATAGCACAAAATATTATACATCATTCCATTATTTTGGAACTGGCTGTTATACTACATAAAACTAAGTCACAATGTATTATATTTAAAAATACATACATTTGAATAAATAAGAATATTTATAGCATTTCTTCTTGAATAAATTTTAACATTTCCATTATCTTTGTTTGTTATGCTTCATTTCTAGTCTGTTTTGTTTTAGAATACCCTATTCTAAATTAATTGTTGTAAACGAATAATTGTTAATTCATAGCTTTTCAATATGTAATTCAAGATGGCGATCACAGCCATTAATCAGTTTATTACTGAATAAACCTTTTAAGTAAATTTGTATTTATTATACTTATTTGTGGTAAACTAAATATAAATTCTCTAAACAGTTTTATTTAATGAGTTTTTAAGTGTAATTAATTAATTATTGATTAAGAAAAGGCACCACTAATAATCCTAAAAAAAAAAACTAATTTAATAAAAATTGATTTTTGTCCATTCTTAAATTTTAACTTATTCTTAGTGCAACAGTTCCGTGTGAAATTACTTTTTGAGCTTTATATGTATTTATACAATTTCACCGTTGTATTTTATTTATTTGAATAATCATTTTAAAACTAGATTGTTTTTCTTAGCATAATGTTTTATGATTATTATTAAACTCATAGAAGAAAAAATGTGATTCACTTACCTAAAGTTGTTAAAGTTATATCATAACAATATCAAAACGACACATATTACAAAAATTGTCATCTAATCCTGGTTTTCTAATTTGATAGGGTTAATTAGGTTTTTCTGAGCAATAGGAGAGCACCGATTGTGCTCTTACTATGAAATAGTTTATGAATGAGTTATTACTTAAGAATGAATTTACTGTTGTATATTTATTTTTTTATTAGGAATATTGAAATTAAAATATCATGTTTGAATGTAAATGTCAATTTTAATTCAGTTTCACAAGCACTTTACCATATTTTTGAAATTTCGTTTAAGATAAATAAATGATGCTTAAGTTTCAATGGTTTATTATAATAGAACCAGCCTCTACTATATATGCTACCTGACGCCCATGTTGGTGGGATGTTTTTTAAAGGATATATAGTATTATTTTATTATTATTCAGTAATAATTAATGCCAATAAAACCTCAACTACTGAAGAATAATATCAACTCAGTTTTCTTTTTATCTTTTAAGTAAACACTGCCTACCACTAAAAATATCTGGAGTAATTCAAATTAATTTTGAATGAAAGAAGAAGAAACTGCACTTTATCTTTAATTAAATCTTTCTAGTAAGTACTTGATACTTTTTATCTTTGTTCACCTGCAAAATTAAAAATTCAGAACCACACATTTGTTCAAAATTTAAATGCTTCTAAAACTCACACTGCTGAATTGATATATTGCAACTTAGAATTCATATATTTAATGATCAGAAATGTATTATTAAAACACTAATGAATTACTTAAAGAAATTTTTATGTTCTGCCTTCCACTGTGATATATTTAGTTTTATTACTGGAAATTATTAAAATATGAATGAATGTATTATAATTTTATTAATTAAATTAATAAAAAATCAGCAAAAACTTAAAAAAAGAGACAAAATATTAATTAAATGCAATAAGGAAAAACTAACCAGTAAATGTTCCGCCTCATCAGAGCACACAAGAAAATTAACATCACATCAAAGAATATAAAGTTCAGCTTACATCACATCACATCAATAGCCCAAACTGACTCTTCAAATAAACCAGCAGCGTCAACAAATCCCATACTTTGATTTTTCATTTTAATTTTTAACTGCTCAATAAAATTATGAATACTGCATACACTAATTTAAAACAGCTACAACTTATAATTGTATTAAAGAAAAAAAAGCTAAAAGAAGTTTTTATGTTCGCTCTTTTTTTTTAAAGCGTCTTTTTTAATAGCTTTATTAATTGTTTTAGAAGATTCTATTAACTTAAATAAAGAAAAAACGATTTTTTTTCAGTTTAAACATGGATTAAGACCTTTTTTTTTATTTTCAGGAATTTATATTGTTTATAACTTTTTGTTAAATAAAATTCTCATGTCCATGTGATGTAAGTGCATTTTTCAAAGTATAATCTTTCTTTATCAATGTTAACAAAATGACATGAAGAATTGTCTCTTTTTCTTAGATAAAAGCTCATGTATAGTTACAAAAATAAACATAACATTATAAATTTAAAAAATAGACTCAAGACGCCTCAGATCCTGGGTTCGCAGCCCAGCAGGTGGCCCCAGGATTTTTTAAAGGGAGTAAAAAATCCTTAGTTACACCATCCTTCATAAGGGGCATAAAATGGGCATGCGAGCCTGTATGGTGTCAAGAACTTGTTAAGACCACTATCCTAATTATACCTGGATAGGCAAAATTAAGGACTCCCACTGTAGCATCACCCGATTAGCAATTGCAGCATAAAGTGATGTTAAATGAATAAACAACAATATACTTGATACAACTCTAGCTCTGTTAATAGGGCAGATATATACACCTAATTAAAAAAACAAAAATCTTTTTATTATAAAAAAGTAAAATTCACATGTAAAAACTTATATAAAATAAATTATTCAGAATTTCATTAAAACACACATTATCCACTGTAATTCAAAAGAAGATCCTTCAGCTCCTACAACATAAAAAATAGTTAATATTTTATTGTAATCTTACAACGTTTTAAAACGATAAATTTTTACCTTGTTTCCCATTTTATTGATTAAAGACAAGAGACCCTGGGCCAACTTATCTTCATTATTTTTGGCATAAGTAGAAACATGATGAACTGCTACTGTATATAAAACTGGACACCATGTATCTCGGACTCGCCCTATAATAGCAAAACGAACCGGTAGTTATTCAATACTTTAGAAAAGAATGGAGTCATACTGAGAAATATCTATTTTAATTTTACCCGTTCCTATACATCGCAAATATGTCCCTAATAAATCAGCATCTGTCTCACAAGGATTTAAGTAATCATTTATATCAACCTGAAATAAAATAAAATCAAACAAACATCAAAGATTTTATTTAAACATATTTAATACAAGAAGAAAGGTTAATGCAGAATACGATGACTGAAAAAGCGTTTAATCTTATGGCATCGCTAGTATATATATTTTATGGAATTTTAATTCATTTATGTATTAATTTGATATAAACATAATATAAAGATTATAGATAAAAGGAAAAATGAGAAGGGGAAACAAAACATGATATGTATTACTAAATTCAATTTTAAATACTATAAGATTTTGGCGATAATATATATATTTTTATATATTCCTCACACTGCTTAGGGGGTAGATAAGAGTGAAAGATTATGATGATGAAACATATATCTATCCAGGATCCATTAAACATGTGGGAAGGAAGATAATCAAAGTGTTGCAAGATCTTTTATAAAAAAAGTTATGAAGAAAAGAAAATTTCCATATAATGGGAATTATTAAGTATCCTCATCCATAAGAAGTAAAACACAAGAATGTTGTAACTACATGTTGACTTATCTTTCAAAAGTTGTACATAAAAAATACACCTCAATAATATTACAGAAGTTAAGGCTATTAAATAAAACATTATAGATGAGCAAGCTGCATTCTGGCCACCATGCCAAACCCTGCCCAAATAAAAAAAAACCTGAGATCGTAATAAAACCATACATCTTCCTTTTCCGGGTATTATAGCTCTATTAGACTCCTTGTTAAGAGAGGAAATATGAAATGTATTCAGACCAAAAACATGCCGACTGGTTTGCTACAGGAAATACAATCAATGTGCCAAATATTATAAAGCATTGTGAGAATAAATGATCTAGAAACAGCAAACTTCTCAATGGAAACAGCATGAGTCCTCTACTCTCCATCATATTCATGGATGTAATAATTAAAATATGTATGTGTATAACACCAAGAGCAGAGAATTGGACCGAAACTATCAGATAAGAATTGAATGTTCCAGCAATGAGGGTGACCCTGCAAGAGAAACAGTTGATGGAGACCCAACAAATCATTATGGAGGAAAGATCAGTAGGTATTAGACCTACAGGTAGGCTTTGGGTTAGTTACAACAGTTATATATTCAGGTTGGAACAAGCGAGAGGAAATACTTGGCTGGAGATGACAAACTTGGTGAGAAACAGAGAAGTATTGAGTACCTAGGACAGAACAATTCAACACTGAAAGGCAAGAAGAGGATAATAGCTGCCAATATTTCAATAGTTGTGCCTTTCACGTGTAAGTAAATAGAACACAACCAATGCAACAATTTCAAAAATGAATAATAAATTATGCTCTCTTCAAAAGTGCTGAATTCTTTGAATTAGTGTTTTGAAAAATAATGACATCTATTCCCTGGATATTTAATAAATCCAGAAAATATATAAAATATTTTTAAAATTTCAATTGAGGGTTCTTTAAATATTTATTGGGTACCTCATCAACTGGAGTTCTTAAATGCCTAAGTATGGCGGCTAATTCACTCCATACCAACTTCTTATACTTATTACTGTGCCTTTGCTGAAGAGGTAGAAGGACATATTGTCCAAACACTGAATTACCATATGATACACCAGCAAACTGTTCAAGAACTTCTCTGTAGCTATAAAACAAAATAAAAATATATAAATATATGTCCACGAATAACTAAAAGGATAAAAATTTCTGATATAACTAATGCTATACATACAAGTCATAAAATGATGTTAATCCAGGAATATTGCTTTCAAAGTCTATACTCTCTTTATGCATTAATACATATGACAAAGCAGTTTCTAATAACGGGGATAATTCTTGAAATAATTCACTTCCTAAAACGGATAAAACCATATGCATAAAAAAAAAAGAAATACTTTCATTGGCAAACAATTACTAAAATGCTTATATATTACCAGCTAAATAAACACAGCAAAGACGGCAATATTTTGCTGTATAATCTAAAGGGAAAACATCAGGCAGTAGTTCTTCTATGATTATAAACCACTGCAGACTTCTTGTCGCAATTAACACAGAATCTTTGTCTTGCCTACAAATACAAATAGACACAGCTTTAGTTTTCAATATCTCAGAAATTAGTATTTATAGTTTAGAAAATGAAACAGAAAAAGTATTAAGTCTCCTGTCATAGCGGTTCTTTTATTTTCTCTGCATGTTCTTACCTGTAAGTGAAATTTTTTTTTTAATTCTAAAAGTCAAACCTTAACTAGTTAAAATTAAGTAAATTGTAATTTGACAGTTGGGGTTTTAAAAATTCACACTTTTCCCAACTTTATATGTCTGAATATAATTTACTCAGTTATAAAGAATAAAGAAACAACCAAAATGGTTTAAAGAAAGATAAACTATTTAAAATCAGAACAGGCTACGCAGGTCAGAGAAATAATTTCTTAAATATTGTCTATATTTCATTTTATTTGTTGCAAATTTTATGTATCATTTTAATTTGTTTGTATCTTGCATATCTAGGCCTGAAAAAGATGTGCAACGTGAGTCGAAATGTTGGTTTTTAAATAAATAGTTTAACCCTATTTAAGAAATTCTCTGACCTCCAACCAGACCATTTTCTTCCCTATTTTTATGTAGTAAACTAATATTATTCAAGACCAAATCATAACACTTCATTAACCATACCTTTATTTATCTCTTGATTAATTTAATTTGTTTCCTCTCACTGGAAAATAATAATTAGTTAAATAAGCATATTTTCTCTAATTTAACAAACTTACCCTTGTCTTTCATGCAGTCTGATAATAGGAAAAAATGGCCAATCCATTGGAAGAGCTGATTGAGTAGAATTAAGAATTCCTGTTAATGTAACTGGTGGCCACGGAACAATAAGTCCTTCAAATCCAAGCTCACGTATGTACAACTTTTCTATGTCAGACAGACTAAAAATCATCAATAAAAAATTAATACATACAAATTATCTTTATTGAATTAAAATATTTTTTAAAATAACCTACACTGCAAGGGATTCATTTAAAAGCGAGTGTTTATTTATTTTGCTCGATGAAACAGACTCACTCAATTTGAGGTTTTCCATTTTCTTTGCTACAGAATCCACATCCAAGCTATAAAGAACAAAGATCAGTAGATAATCTTAAAAAAAATAAATAAATATTAGTATACAATTAAATATATACTACTGACCTTAAGAACTTCCTATTAAAAATAGTTTTTGAAATGATGCTAGGAAGGAGTGGTTTATCACCCGTTTGAACTGAAGTTAATAATTTGAAAGCTAATTTATGAAACATTCCTTGATTTTCTCTTATCTAATAAAAATGATCAACATATAATGGATTTCATACAAGCATCATTTTTTAATTTACAGCAAATTAAATATTGATCTTACCTCAACAGCAGTGAACATATGAACAAGAATGACCAAAATATTAAGTTCTTGTCTAGCATACCAGTGACCACATAAAGTTGTTATATTATCAGATCTCAGAATACTTCTGATATAGCCGAGAATTTCAATGTGATTTAGAAAAATTTCTTTAAACTATTAAAAACAGAAATAATCATTAGGAAAACCTAAGGATATAAAATTGCATGGTTATAGCAGTAGCTTGTTACCTACAGCAGTATTATTTGAAACAACAATATAAGCAGCCAAGGAATACAGAAATGGAAGAGTGCTTTCTTCTTTAACAGTTGGAGAAATACTACCTAAACAGGGCAGGTTTTCAGGGCTTGAAATAATTTTTCCGTGTATCAACCACGAAGACTTCCTGTAAGGAGATAAAACTGTATTTTTTTTATACAATAATTAGAATATTTATGATACTTTAATAAAGTAGAAACCTGAGATTTTGAATGCTTTTAGTAAAGTTTGTACTTAATAATAACTTTTCAATTACAGGCTCAAGTACAGATTTACTGTCCTGGAAAACAAAACTTTATGAAAAATCTGGAACGAAATGGATTAATAATATGATAAAAATTGTCACTTATTCTAATAAAATAAGTAATGATTTTTAAACTCACAAAGTCAGTGTAAGTCGTGGCAAACAGTGTAAGGCAAGATCCTAATAATTTTGATGCAGAAAACTGGAAAAAAACAAATATATATCACAATTTGCCAAACCATAACAAGGTTTTTCTTATAATCCCTTTAACTAACTTTAGGATTCAAAACACTGATAAACTGTGTGCACCATTTAGTGGTAGCCTTAAGTAAAAGTGGAAGTATGTGTTTCACTTGACCAAAATTAAGTTTAGCAACAACAGATATCGTAGATATCAGGGCTGCTCCATGCTCTAAATCAGATCTAGATCCATCTATATTGGTTAAACCTAAGTGAGCTTCGGCCAATTTCACAAGCACAGGGCTTAGATACCTGTTGCATAACAAATTCATTAGAAGTATTCATTTTTTTTAGAGAGATAACAATTATTATTTAATAACTTTTCTTACGTTATGGTTTCTATTGCAATATTGTAACACAAACAAGATTGCCAAGTATAAAAACTCTCAAGTGTTAAATGCATGATTTCAGGGTGGCCGGCAGCCTTTTCACTGTAACATATTAATATAAGAATGAAATAATTTCTGGGAATTGGTTCTAAAATGTCAATAATGCTAATTAAAAAAATAAGTAACAATTATGCTCACCCAGCAATAAATGTGAAGACTGGTTTTTGCAAATCGAATTTTTCAAATATTGCTAAAGCCAGTGAATGGGATCTAGAAGCAATTATTCTAAATAACTTTAAAGCTTCTGGATAATAAGAAGGCCCATTTTGAACATCCACTGAAATAAAATCAAATCAAATAGAAGACTGAAGAAAATAAAATCACTAAACAAATAGAAGAATATCCACGTAAAGGTGAGACTAGATTCTCATAAATGGGGGTTTTGAGATTATTAGTGAGGCTCTATGATAATATTTTTATTTATAAATTTTAAAGACAATAATTGTAGTTGCACAAGTATGTTGGTGAGGCTAAAGTTCAAAAAGGGTAGAATTTAGATGATTTTACTTCATACATCTTTGTTAGTCCAGTCAAATTAGACTAACAACAAACGGGAAAGTCAAAATTAACCCATATATTATGGTAGGAAACACAACAACTAGTCACTCCTACATAAGAATGTGAGTTGGCTTGGTTTGTTCCAGCAGTCCATTTTACATAAGGCTGACCGACACACTGCTTATTATGATTCCCAATTCTCATAAGTCTCAAATCTGTAGGTCGAATCTCAAACAATCCGAACTCTAACCATGCCCATACTCTTCCTGTTCTCAAGTACTTTATCTTGGCTTCTAAGATACTCAAGCCATCTTGTGAGGCATATATCCTTCCCTGAGAGCATCCACAAATATAGGGATTATTTGTTTACCCTAACAAGTGAATTGTGCTATTGAACATAGTGTATTGTCTGATTCTGTATGCCTGATAGTATAGTGGACAACGAACACATCTCCAAAATTCAGGCATTATTTCATCTTCCCACGAATCTGAGTATTAGATGACAGTCTTAAATACAAGTGAATATATTGAGTCTTGCATTCATTAGAAATAATCATACAAAATGATATGGTTGTCACAATATATCACATTGGTAATATGCAAAAGAAGCAATAATAATTATGAGGCTTAGCAAACCTGAAAGCTCTATGCCAGTACCACCATCAATCTCAGCTTACAATTTTCCGCCAACAGACTACTAACCAAACCCAAATCTGTTAAATCACTCTTAACATAATCCTAAGCCTCACATGTTTCCTAGTCTCATCTCTATATATTTTTATTTTATTAAATTATTCGGTTCTGCGGAAGTAACTTAATAAATAGTAGATAGGGCAATTTTAAAATCTCAAAAATATGCCTCCAAAAATGTGTTGGGGTAATCTTCCCAAATATTATAAAATAAAAAATTCTTTCAAAAAACTGAAAGCAATATTGTAGGAGAAAAATTAAGGAGTTGTAATGATAAGAATAAAAATACTCGTTGGAAATAAATTAATAATTTGCATTACCCAAGAATGTGTCACTTTACACCAGGGAAAAAATATTTTTATACGTATATAAAAACGGTTTTTAATTTTAAACTTAGAAATGAACAGGGTTTTTTTAAGAATTGTTTTTACTCTTTTCTTAGCCCCTTCGGTTTGAACTTAGATATTTTGTTCCTCTACGAAGGTGTTTTGAAGAGTTCTCTTCTACTGTACTACATATTGAGAGGTGGGTGTGGAGAGGAAAAAGTTCTTTTATTAATTTTTTCAGTTCTTTCCTAATTTTCAGGTGACAGGGTTCACCATGTCATGTTGACTTAAAATGAAGAGTCTTTCTTACATTACTGACTAGTAAAATCATTTTATCATTAAGCATGGTTGAGAATATGAAACAAAGCAAAAGTTGTAAGCCATCCAACATTTTAGGATCCTTTCCATCTAAAATAATGTAAGTGCCCAGTGATGTAATAAAGACCTTTCTGCCCCATAGAAGGTTAAAAATATGAAATTTAAAAAAAAATTAAACCTCAATAATTGCAATGTGACAACATTTGAAAAGTAGGTTGCCATCAGTTCACATTTGTGATTTGTTGTTGTGTGACTTTACAGTTTTTAGTTTGTAACTATAATTGATTTCATAAATTCTTACATAATGATCTGACTGCTTCTAGTAATCCAGGACAAGTAAAAACACTATTAGCCATTTCGAAAGAATGTCTTGAAATTCTGATCAATATTTTCAGCAGCTGCTTTATCTCCACTGGTTCTGGATTCAGGTCCGTGAGGATAAACCTACATTTTAAGTAAAAATAGCCATATTTAAGAAAGTGACTTAAATAAAATAAATTATGAATTCATGAAAAGTTCAAGTAATCTGGTACTTAATTCGCTGAAGAATGTCTGTCCGTAATGCTCCTCTAATAATGTCAAGTTTAAGGAGCTGTTGATCTTTTAACTCATCAATTTCATTAGGCTTCATTTCCAAAACTACTCCCAAAGAAGGCTGCTGTATGCCCAGAGGTGTTCCTAACATACTGTCCAAACAAGCCTAAACATAAACATAAAGTTAATTAGAATTACATTATCATAAAAAATTTAATGCTATCATAATCAATCAGTTAGGTACTACTATACTTCAATTAAATATATTTTAATTAAAAAGTCAAAATACTAACTTCATCGATGTGATTAACCAATAGATTACAAATTGCAGATGATGCAGCCATTACTATTGGTGGAGCTGGATCATCCAGAGAGAACCTCAATAATAGAAACATATCAGCTTCTAATAATGCTGGTAGTATAGGCTCGTTGAAGCATTCATCATACATGGAAGCCTATAAAATTTGCAAACATTTAACGTTTACCATTTAAGTGTTTTCACTACAAAAAACCCATAAAGAATAAGAAAAAAAAGTAAAACTCTGAAGTATTGCCAACAAATCAACGAATCAATAAAGTATTTTCTAAAATAATATTTGAGTATCACCAAACAGAAAAGAGGAAGACCCAAAAAAAGATGGTTGCAGGATGGGATGTGGAAGAGAGCATGGGAGCGAGGGGCCTTAGAGAAGGAGACTGGCTTGACTAGGATCTTTGGCGAGAACGATAAACAATAAGTTGTAAAAAAATTGTTAAATAAAATAAAAATAATATTTTCTAATTTTATATTATTTAATAGAAGCTACATCGAATTCCATTCTGTGATACAAGTGTCAATTTTTTTTTTTTTTTAAAGCTGTATTTTAACTACCTTTTTATTCAATTACTGATATTTTTACACCTCTAATTTAATTTCAACATTGATAGTGGCTAGTAAGTTTGGTCTGAAATATCGGCTTCCATAATACATTGATTGCATCCTGATTATTTCATGATTATCTTTTTAATTATAAATACGCTTTCCATCAGACAAATTTCCTTCCTATGTTAATAATCATCGATTGCTTACATTTTAGGTGTGAATAAAGAGGTTATTCAAATATTATTCTTACTTGTAGTAAAATTAAATTTAAAAAATAATTAAATAAACATTCTCACATTAGCCATTATCTTCGAAAGAGTATTTAGAGAAATCACTCTCTGTTGAAGTACTGAACTCCGACTTAGTTGTATAAGTTCTTGCAAAGTATAACCAGGCCGTTCAGGTTCCTCTCCATGATTATGTAAACCCTGTAGTATGCCTTCTCCTTTGTCAGAATGAGGAAGTAGATTACCTGTTTACAATCATTTGCAAAGGTAAATCCATCAATAAAAATATAAATAACTTTTGTTTTACATATAACACCAAAGAAGCCTCTTAAAAATATACCATAAGGTAGTATTTTATTTTTCTGAGGTTTGGTTTAAATGATATAGTATAATTGTTATTATAGCGCCATGAACTTTAGGTCAGTGAATATTAAATAAAAATGATTATAATTGATAATATAATTCTTGCCTTCAAAATTAAACCTAGCAGGATATGGATCGTCAGGTTGTTTAACTTGGAGAGGCAAATAACCAGTCCATTGTAACTTCTCTTTTTCAACAACATCCATGTGTGGATATTTATGTACGAGATCATTCACTTCTCCGAATAGAATACCTTCATTATGTTTAATATTATCATTAGTAATTTGAGGCATGTCTTCAACTTCTACAGGCTCACTGTTCATTGTTGTTGATTCCGATATTTCCATATTTAACCCAAGCTCTTGAGCATTCTGATTTCTATCAATTATAATGTAATTAGAAAAGATGAAGAGTTTTATATTAACAAAACCAATATCAAAATTAATATAAAATTAATACTCTGTATCGTTTGAAACATCCATACTTTCTTCATTTTTATCTTCAATAATAACAGTTTTGCGACGGCTTCTAAGAAACTCCAAAATGCTAGGATCTAATTCAGAAATAAGTTTTTGACGTTCCAATGAAAGTTCTTCATCATTCATGCGAGACAATCTCTGGATATTTTCTTGATGAATTTCTTGAGCATTGGAGCCAGACACAATAAAACTCCTTTCTCCTTTTTGATCACAAAAATAATTAATTAATCAAATGGAAAAAGTGAGCGTAATCTTAAAATAACATGTATAAGGTAGACAAGTGACCAACCAAAAACTTTAATAGGATCCTGCATTAACTTATCAGAAGGAGGTGCATTTAATTCGCCTTTATTTTCCCTTTCTAGTTTCATTCTTTGAGCAAATAAGCTTTTTCCCCTTTGAGCCATAGTAATGTAATGAACTAATAACCAAGGAAGTTTAATTAGAAGAAGGTAACTTAGTAACTTAAAATAACGTCATAAAACGCAAATACTCATAAAAATGGGGTTGTAAATGCTTGTACTAGACACATAACAACCCTTCATGTTCAATCATAATATCATATTTTGTCATAAATAAAAGGATAATTGAAACAGGACAATGACAGCCTCTAATGTAACCCTTAGGTACACAAGAAACCTCTTTCCATTTATTCAAACGAACCGCTTTTCAAAAGCAGCTAGATAAAAAAGCTTTGCGCGTGTAAAATAAATTAAATTAAATTTACTGAGCGAAAATTCTGTATTAAATGTGTATTTTATTATAATTTAATATGTTTTATCCTAAAAATAGATTTTATCTCATATTGTTAATCACAGAAGCGTTGATAATGTCAACGTCAATTTCAGCTGCTTAAGCTCCAACAATCAGAAACGTAAAATTATTGTCGGTATAGATATACAAAAATAATTTTCGGGAAAATATTTGTATGCAATGTTATTAAACCTTTTTAGGAATAGTTTTTGTTTATTACGACAGTGTATTTCAGAAGTGTTGTATTGTTGTTCATAACACTATCTTGGCTAACTAAAAACACACATATTCTTATGTTCTTTCGACAAGCCGAAAATGAATTACTCACCTTTGATATTTCTTTTGTCTTATGAAGCTTTTCTATTAAGCTTACAGGTTCAGAAATGCGCCGGTTTTTATTTACCAGGATTAGCTCCTGTTAATTATTGTAAACAATCAGAACTCGTTTCCTCACAAAGTTGTAAGGTGAGAAGTGCAATGTTTTACCGTTTAATTTTCCTGTTCTTAAATTATATTTCAGCTCACTTATGTTCATGTTCTTTATTTACAGTCTGAAGTTGATTTATTTGTAAATAGATTAAACACTGAGGAATCTGTTATTCCGTTCGAATATTACCAGTAAGTAGCTGTTGATGCATCTTACATATTATAGTATTTGACACTATTTAAACAAGTCTCCTCATTTCTATTTTAGTTTTGACTTTTGCACTGCCTCAAAAAACAGTAAATCACCCACTGAAAACTTGGGACAGGTTGTTTTTGGTGAAAGGATTCGACCATCCCCTTACAAGGTAAGATAAAGTCAAATACTTATCATAAAACAACTTAGGTATTGGTATTGTAATGGTTTAATTGTTATAATTTTTGTTTCAGATAAGTTTTCTGAAAAATGAAACTTGTAAGTTTCTATGTAGCAGAAAGTATACTGGTGGTAATGCTGTGGACATGGCAAAACTTGATATTCTTAAAAAAGGGATGAGTTTGAATTATCAACATCATTGGATTGTTGGTAAGATATAGAGTTGCATCCATAGGTTTTGTTGATATGATAGCATTTCTTATAAGGAATCTTGCATTCTTTAACCCTTGCCTTTTTTTCTGATAGGAGTTATGAATGAATTATAATTTTGATCTTGGGAGTATTAGACTTTTTCATAATGGATAGATCTATTTTAAAATTTCAGTTTTTGAGTATTGCATCATTGATGAAAGTTTATGAAGTCATCAATATATATAGAAAATAAGTAGGAATTAATTTGTTTTCACATTTTTCCTAATTAATATTTTGAGTATGAAGTAGACATTAGTAATTAGAAACAGAAATATTCCGAGAACTTTTTAAGGGAATAATTAAATGATTTTTTTTTGTCAAATGGTTTGTTAACCAAATTTATTGGATTTCAAACAACTAATATATATTTGTATACTTATTTTCTTTTTTAATGCCAGGGTTCAGAGAAATGACAGTATGTCAGATAAATAGTTATCAGTTTTCACGTTCAATAGTAATTGGAGTATTTTAATTGGCTTCAAATATAAACAAATACAATTAATTTAGTATTGATAACATAACTTATATTTACTACATGATTTATCAAAATAATTTGTAAGAGGTACTGTTTCCTTGAAGAAAGATTTTAGTTATGTATTGTTCTAGTCATGGTTTTAATTATTAAATTATTATTCATAAAACTTGTCCAAAAACATTATATCAAGTATTATTTCACAATTTTAAATAATATACATGTCCTGAAGTGCTTTTTGCTAATATTATGTTAATATTAGGAATTAAAAATTATAATTCCTAATTTAAACAAAAGTTATATTTATTAAACTCTCGGACCTTTGGGAATATTATAATTTAATTACTTTTTTAATTTAATTAATTCATTATTTATTCCATTGAGTTGTTCGATTGATAATTTGACAAAGTCCATGCTCCAAAATTTACAGGAGAAATGTTATTGCTGATTGCCTTATAAAATGTAAGTGTATACAGTGGGAAAATCTGAAATACTGCATAGTACGGGAATATTTTATAATTAAAAGTTGTGGTTCTGGCCATTGCCATTGATATAGGTATTAGAAGAATCAATAATTGTTTGAATCATAATGCAGAAAGTATTATTTAGGGTGGTTTTAGAATTGAACCAAAAAAAAACAAAACAATTAAATTAAACGAATGCATAAATTAAAAAGCATGCATAAATGCATGCTAGATAAAAATGTAAATGAGTTTATCTTGGTTCACAAGTAAACTAAATCAAGGATAAACTCTTAAAGGCCGAGAAACAATGGAGAATTATTACAAAAAATTGATAAACAATAAATGTTATTTTTTGTTACAATACCTTTTAAGGAGAAAAGCAAATTTCATTAAGCCTAAAGTACAGAGGCATATAATACCCAGATAACTACATTCCTTACTCTTCTGCTTACTTATACCTATGAATGTTGGATATAGTTCGGGACATAGTATATTCTCCTCTTAAAGTTTAAAAGATGGACAGACCTCAAAGGCTTCTCACCAAAACTTAAATAAGAGGACTCTACAGTAATCAGGAAATGTTGGATGGTTAATTAAAATGATCCAATACCGATAACTGGAAATCAGTGGTTCCCAACCTTTTTAGTATCTCACCCTCTTGTTCAAATGATAACCTTCCACACTCCCCCTATTCAAATAAAATACCTATTATGCCCCCCCCCCTTTCACAATAAGTTATATGGGCATATGAAAAAAAACCATAAGCATTACATTAAAAAAATTTTTTTAGGTTTACCATTACAAAATACAACAGTATAAGTTTCAATTTAAGGTAAAGAAGTATTGGTAAGAGAAAAATAACTAAAATCGAGTCAGAATTTTTCATTTTCAACCCCTCCTTGGTTGGGAACCACTGTTCTAAATGAAAGTGTTTATGGAATGGATGAAGACTTTGGCTTCTATGGATTGGTGGAGTAACCATACGATCCATCGTGAGGATAGTGCCAAAAATCTTTTGAGAGGACTGCTGAGTTAAACCCCAGAAGGTATTTACTCTTCAAGCATGAGGTGGTTTAGGGCTAAATTTTATGATTACTGTTACATGAAGGATAAAAAGCACCAAATTTGGAATAAAGATATCAATAATATAATTTTATAAGGTTATACAAGTAAATATTAGCCTAATAATTCTTTTCTGTGGTCCAAAGTAGGCCAAAACTCATAGAAGAGACAGAGAGAGAGAGACTTAAAAAAAAGAATGCTTAAAAAAAATTTGGCATCTACTGCTGACTTCAGTGATTCTTTAGTCTATGACTTCTATCCTTAAACAGTTGAGTTTAATTACCATTTTGAATAACTTCTGTGACTGTTATGTCATGATGATAATGTTTCTCTTAATCGACATTAAATGCAAAGCTTGTTTGAGTTATGATTATAAATTTGCAGCAGTGGTAAAAAATGTATGGTGGTGGTGGTAAAACCTGGGGGGTTGGTTGCTTCTTTTGGTTATTCACATCCTGGTTAGTTTTAATGTTTCTCATGAATATTATTCTCATTTCCATTCTCAGGGTCTTTACATTTAATTTTCTTTATCCACTTGGAAATCTCAGAAATTAACTTTATGTTCCTATTTATCTTGTTATATTGTGTTACATTTTTTCTCACCTGTGTTATCTTTGACTGCACCTCCTGAACAATTCAATCCATCATGAGAACTATCCAGTCAACTATTTTCCACTCCAATGAAAATATTTATTTGGAAAAATACCAGCAGATTGGGAAAAGAAGGACGAATAGACATAATTATGGTTTACTTGGAAAGATCTATTTGCAAGATAGGATTCAAGGATGAGAAAGTATGTAGGGGGTAAAAATTTACGGAGTTTATAGAGCAATCCCGGAGGCCAGACTCGGTCAAAAGCCTGTTCCACGTTAAGAAAGACGCCCGAACAATATTTTCCACGTTCTAATGAAGATGATACTACATCCACCACACGATGACATTGCTGAATGGTGGAGTGGTATGCTAATTTGTATCTGAATGCTTAGTTTGAGGAGAATTATCTGGCCTGATGAGACTTACTAGATAAATGAATTGCTTCATTAAATTCATTTTTGAGACGTTCTCCTAACTAAATGGAATGCCGAGCAAGGGTGATTTTATGATACTTTTCAAGAGTAACTTTTTATCTCCTTTCTTTTCCAGTTCTTAACCCTTTAACTGCTGCGAGTGAAGAGCTTTACGTCTATCACAGCGCTAAGTGGGCTGGCTACTCGTCCACCAGCCTGTGCTCAATACAAGCAGTTGAACTGAGGGTTGTTTCACAAAGAGAGCAAAAAAAATAATGAGATCGGTTACCTGGCAGGAGAAGGTAGCCTCCGATAGCCCAAGCAAACGGTATATGAATGATATATGAATAAGAATGAAGAAAAGTCAGGTTCTATATACTCGGCTTTAGCAAATAAATAGAAAAGCAGTGTAACAGCATATATCGTCTTTAGCACTGAGGGTATGTGTGATGCAGGATGGCATATATCGTCTTTAGCAAAGGGGGCACGATCCCTTGCGCCGGCATATATTGCCCATAGCACTTAAAGGGTTAAGAACCAAAATCTTTCTTTCTTCTTGATCTCATCTTTCTTTTTTCTACCCATCCTTCAAATTCAAGATTTGAAACTTGTGAATACCTCTTCTTTGAAAAAAAGAACACAGTTTTCATTTATAATACCTTGTTATGGAATTCCTTACCGATCTTAATTCTTGAAAACTCCTCTCTTACTTTTTTTAAAATACCAATTATTTTTCGACCTCTACATATATTAATCTTCCAGATATTTTTTAAGTATTAAATTGTATGCATGTTTATTCATAATCCTAATCTTTATATTAAATTATTTATTTTTGTCTTCAATAATTTAATTAATTATCCAGAAATCAGCTCGAGAAGTGTTGTATGAAATATTCATTTTTATTACTCTTAGGTTCTAAGGATAAATATTGTTTTATTTTCATTGGCTTGTCAAAAGTTGATTGATTTTATAATTCCTTGTATTTTTTTTATTATTCTAGATAATATGCCTGTCACGTGGTGTTATTTATTAGATGATATGAGGCATTGCTGTGTTCCTGGATTCCCTATGGGTTGTTATGTGGGTGATAAGCTCAACCCTGAAGACATATGCAACATGAATGTAATGAAAGTTATCTTAATAAAAATAGACGTAAGGAAGAAAATAGTTGGGGGTGCAGTCAAATGAAAACACTAAATAAGTGCCGACGTTTGGACCCACAAAGTGGGTCGAAACGTCGGCACATAATTAAATAAGCTACCACTTATTTAGTGTTTTCATTTGACTGCACCCCCAACTATTTTCTTCCTTACTTAATAAAAATAATTTATGCTCTGACTTGGTTATTGGGAACTCAGAGATAGCAAAACTAAAGTATAAAAAAGATAATAGATACTCGTATAGTTTCAAATGATTTATTACCCAAAGATCGGTAAAAATAAGGTTTGGAAAAATTTGATATTGATAGTAAGATGTGATGCCTTTTTGCTATCTCAAAAATTCTAATAATCAAAATTACTACATTTAAACGTAATGATTTTTGTTTTAAATAATAACAATTTAAATGAACATCGCTGGATTCAATCAAATTTTGTAGGATTCAAACAAAATCAAATTGAATAGTATAATTATTATATATAGTAATATAGTATAAAATCAATCAAAATAGTAAAATTAAAATGAGATCGTATTATGAGGTAGAATAAGATCATGAATTTGTAATCGCAAAAAATTGACAAGAACTTGATACAAGAAAGAGAAAAGAAAATTGTAAGGATACATTAATGCTAAAAAAAATATAGGTTAATTTTTTTTTTTGTACCGAGTATACACTCCACTTAAGTGATTAGCCCTGCGATACGGGTTCTATTCCTCAGAAATGTAGAAAGATTGGCTGGGCTATACCATAAGGAATTGGGTTAAAAAAAAAAAATGTTAAAAAGGCAATACTCTGAATGACACAATTGGCCAGTAAAAGGTTTTATACTTTATCAGGGCTACATACTTAGATTTTTTAGTTAATTTTCACTTTCTGACCAAGCTTTTTTTGTAAACAGAGGTAACATCGTTTTGTTTATTTTTATACACTATCATAAGTGGTTGTGAGACATTTTCTTACCTATAACATACAATTGTATTTATTTACATTCTAAGTGATTGATATTGAAATTTAGGTTTTTATGTATTTAATTTAATAATTAGATAATGTTTATTTTTAAGAAACTTATGTATGTTTTTCTCTTTTAGCCCCAATATAATAAGCCAAAAACATACTACATCTTTAACCATGTTGAGTTGCTCATTACATATCACAGTGGTATGGGAGAAGAATGGGGAAATAGATTTGGTGCAAATGGAGGAAGAATTGTCTGTAAGTTTACTTAGTTCTCTTAATAGCTGGTGAAAGATGAGTAGCATATAAATTAATCTGTAGCATCTAATGCATTAATATCAAATACAATTTTTAAGCAATGGAATATTTTAGCTGTTAAGGTGACACCACTGAGTGTGAAGCATACTGCAGATTTGGACTGCTATTCTAAAGAACCTATGGCTATTCCAGAAGAACTTCCTAAAGGGAAAACTCTAGAAATTAAATATACCTACAGTGTGAAATTTGTTGTAAGTATTTTAAATGAAAAGCATCGTACAACTTTTCAGCTCATCTTTTCCTATACTTCACTTTATTTTGTCAATAGCTTTAGTTATTTTTTGTTCTGATTTTCATATATCTTAGGTTCTTTGATTGAATTAATTTTATTTGTGGCTTTTATTTATTTTTTTTCAGCTGAATTTTTTTAGGAAAGTTTTACATACTAACATTAATTTTTTAAAATGAATTTTAGCAAAATAATACTGTAAAATGGTCATCTCGGTGGGACTACATTCTTGAATCTATGCCACATACGAACATCCACTGGTTTAGTATCCTCAATTCTCTCATGATAGTCTTATTCCTTACTGGGATGGTGGCCATGATCATTCTCAGGACTCTACATAAAGACATTGCTAGATACAATCAGGTAATATATTAATCTGCCTTCAATCTTATTTTTTATTTGATATTTATTATTATTTAAGTAGCACAATATGTAATTTATTTCCACATTTCATCCAGATTTTAGATTCCCGACTAAATTTTACTTTCACCAAACCGTTTAGCTCTTGTTCAGTACTGTTTTTCTGGTTATCAGTTCTGCAGGTATTGCTTTGAGTTGTTACGACAATTTTTAAGTTCATTCATTTCCTTTTTAATATTCTCAAGAAATACAAATCATTGTGAGCTTTAGTATGGAAAAAACATTGTAATTACGGGAAACATGTATATTTTGGTTATCATTTCATCAAAAAATGGACTTTACAACTAAGACATATTATATATAACATAAACATTTATCATCTATACTTCAAAATGATTATTTGAACCAATTATTTCTTGGTGTAATGATTACCGAAATCTACACTTCCCCATAACCACACTCTTTTTTTTATTTTTGAGAATACTTACGGTATGAAAAGTTAAAACTTTTTGTGACTTAACTTGAAGTGATTGATTGAAAACTGATAACTTTTTCTTTTCTAAAAACCTAAATCACACATGTGTCTGTTGGTTTGTTGATAATCAAAACTCGTATTTGATCGGACCTATGATATGGGTGGTTTTTAAAAATAAACAACTCTTACTGCATTAACAAGAAATATTTAATCCATTTACTATCTTATTTATTTGCTTAATATTTAGAAATTATGCAAAAAAAAAATGCAAATTTTAAAGGAAAATTAATATTAGTAATGATTTTCCAGATTGATTCTGGCGAAGATGTTCAAGAAGAGTTTGGATGGAAGTTGGTGCATGGGGATGTTTTCAGACCACCGAGGAAAGGAATGTTACTGTCAGTATTTTTAGGTTCAGGCCTTCAAATATTCTTCATGACACTAGTTACATTAGGTATTTTTTTTTCAGTTAATTTTATATATTTTGGATATATGTTCGTTATTGAAATGCTCATAGGTGGCACTACATGATCACTTTTCTACCATTTTTGATTGGTGGTTCATATATATCATTCAAAACTGATTGTCTAGTGGTAAAAATTTTATCAAAAATCGAATCATTTATGTGCCCGCCAAAACAAAATGTATAAAAAACCCTTAGGGGGTTATAATTGTACTTTTTTATTTATTTATGTGGGTATTTACACAACAAAATATGAGTAGAAATTTAAATGAATAATAATTAGATTTTGATTTAGTGTATTTGATAATTGTATTCAAATTTAAAACAATTAATTAAATGAAAGATAATCTAATAAGTGGAGAAAATTAATGAAAGAGGGTGGGTGTAAGGTTTGAATAAATGAAAAAAATCAGTAGTTTATTACTCTAATAACAGTAGTTTTACCTCTACCATTTTCATCTTTTATGGCGAGTGTTGGTATGGCCACCTTAAGAATTTAGTCCATAGTGTTGGTATGGCAAATATTTAATTCTTAGAACCTTTATTAAAAAGTGAGCCACAATAAATAGAACAAATGTATTCGATAAAATCTGTCTGATAATTACTGATTGGTGTTGAAAAAATATATTGCCTTGAAAGTGCTACTAATTAAACTTACTTAATTAAACAGTTACTGTTACTTTAATATTTGGTGATTAATTTTATTTTTTTTATAGCATTCGCATGCCTTGGATTTTTATCACCTGCAAATCGAGGTGCTTTGATGACCTGTGCAATGGTTGTCTTCGTTTGTTTGGGAGCAATTGCTGGTTATACATCTGCTAGAATTTATAAAAGTTTTGGTGGTGAAAAATGGAAATCAAATGTCTTGCTTACTTCAATGCTTTGTCCTGGGTAATTTAAAGTTATTATAATTTTCTTTAGTTAATAAATTTAAAAGTAGTGGTGATGATAATTTAAAAAAAGAAAAACCTTTCATTTATAAAACAATGAAGTTAGTAGATTCGAGTTATTAATTATGATGTGTTAAGTGCAGTAGAGATTCTGGATTTGAAATTATCATTGAAGATGATAAAATTTTGGAAATATGGATGGAAAGCATCCTCTAAATTGATGCATAACCTGTTTCTAGACATGTGGGTAGAGGAGTGCATTCCTGAAGAATGGTACAAAACTATTTTTTGTCCTATCCATAAAAAATGAGGAGATCCTAAAACCACAGAGGAATATGCCTCCAATGATCTGATTTTATTGGATCCAGTTTTTTGAGCATGAAGAATGCCCTTATAAATCTCCAGTTGAACAAAGATAAGAATATATAAGACCCTAATCAGGCCTGCTATCACTTACTCGTCGGAGTAACAAGATAAATCGATGATCTTCAGCTTGTTTCCTATATATCCCTTGTGCTGGTTCAGAAGAGAGTCGCAGATTGATATTCAGTTTGCTTCAGTCAGTTTGTGTGGCACCCAAACATCGAGGCAGGACAAAGCCCACCTATTTTAAATGACTTAAAAATGGTTTCAAAACCTATTTCCAGTGTCAATTACAAATTATTTTTTAATTTTTTAAACCATTATTTTACATTTTTGTTGAATATGATCCAATGAGAAATACCTTATAAACAATTAAAGTAAAAATAGTTTTGTTTTTCTACTTAAGTATGAGTAATTTTTTTTAAATTTATGTACCAGAAAATGTGGTATTGTGATCCAACTGTTTCTGGTTTTTAACTTTAATGTATATAATAATATACGTACACACCCATCTTATTTTTTTTTATCCTATTTTTTCTCTTGTAGGGTTGTCTTTACAATATTCTTCGTACTGAATCTTATTTTATGGGCAAAAGACAGTTCTGCAGCTATCCCATTTTCAACTCTTGTTGCATTGCTTTCATTATGGTTTTTAGTTTCTGTGCCACTGACGTTTGTTGGATCTGTTTTTGGATTTAGGAAAAGGGTAAGCATTATGTGATTTATTTTTTAATCTCTGAACATTAAATTTTTTTAATTACATTGTAAATATATTATTGCCAATGCTTTTGTTTCCTTAATTAGCCAATAGAGCATCCTGTACGAACGAATCAAATCCCGAGGCAGATACCTGATCAGAGTGTTTACACGCAACCACTTCCAGGAATAGTTATGGGAGGAGTACTTCCTTTTGGTTGTATATTCATACAACTCTTCTTCATATTGAATTCTATTTGGTAAGAAATTTTAATATTAACATGAACTTACTTTAATGTTTATTTACTAATTTATTTATATGATTTATAGGTCCAATCAGATGTATTACATGTTTGGTTTCTTGTTTCTGGTTTTTCTCATTTTGGTTATAACATGTTCTGAAACTACTATTCTCTTATGCTATTTCCATCTGTGTGCTGAGGTATGTTTTTCAAAAGAACCATCTTTCTATAAAATACAGACTTAATTACCAATATTTTATTAAAAATTATTAAATTTTTTTATAAATGATTTATATATTATATAAATTTCCTTCTGTAATAAATAAAATTTGGTAGCTCTTGAACATTGTTATAAAAATGTTTTTTCTATTACTAATTAACTTTTACTTAATATACTGAATTTCAATTTAACGTTTTAGTAATCTAGTTCAAGTCAAGATTATAGCCTTGACTTTATCTTGTTATAAAAACAGGAGTTTTCCTAGAAGTGGTGTAGCTAGCTTTCTAAAAGAATAAATTAAACATTTTGCTAAAGTTTTAAATTAAAATAATTAAGTTATTATTTCTTATTCTATGCTGATTATATGGAAGAAGCTTTAATTAGAGTAAATTCATATTTCTTGAAATGCATTGTTGTATATTTGTACCTCATCTATGATATTTCCCTTTTTTTTTATAATGGAGGTTTATTTTTATAATTATTTTCAGGATTATCATTGGTGGTGGAGAAGTTTCTTAACAAGTGGATTTACTGCAGTATACCTCTTTATATATTGTATCCATTACTTTGTCACTAAACTAAATATCGAAGATGCCGCTTCTACATTCCTTTATTTTGGTTATACTCTTATTATGGTCTTTCTTTTCTTCCTCTTAACAGGTATGTAGCGTAAACAATTTTATCAATAAGTTAAAAATGAATTTATTTATCAATTTAATTTAGATATATTTAGTGTTACATCAGTAGATTGTTTTATCATACTATTTTTAAAAACAAAAAAGAAAGGTATTCTCTGTTGTTATAAAATTTCCTCCATGATCCATTTTATATAAGTATAGTCAATTGGTAATATCATCCTTATCATGCCCAATTAAGGAATATGCAAAAATGAAACTTTCATAATGGCCACTTTGGAACATTAGTTGAGGCATACATTGAGAAATAGTCTGGAAATCTTAATAGCCTTATACCTTGTGCCTTTTAGTGGTTAGTATTATAGCCATACAATTCTATTATCCTCAAAATGATGAATATGAAAATTGCATATTTAACATAGTAAGATATATTCCAATTGAATCTTGTATTTCAGAAACCCCCATATATTAATATACTGGGACTTCTATAAGATGGTGTTTTCTATAATTCACGATTCATTTAGTATTATATATTAAGTTTAAATATTGTAGTTAATTTTACTTGTGTGATACAGTGTTTTCTTTGAATCATTGATATTCAAGATGGGTAATTAGCCCTGTGCTGAAGTTACTGTTATCTTGGTTCAACTGGAGTCACTTTATTCTCTATAACTATTAAGTCTTCATAGAGGAGACAGCCTTGGATTGTGTTCATTTGGTGATATAGTAAAAGTTTGCAATATACTGCTATGTTGAGATTGTTTCGTATGCCGAACTTGGTCTGAGTATAAAAGATTTCCATGACTCTAATTGTAGCAATTTAATATGTGTATCAGAACTCGAAAGGAGACATATGGCTCGATGAACAAGAATCGCAACATTTTGGAGTTGGCGTCAAACAAAATTTATAACAAAAAAGAAAAATAGGGCTACCAAATCAGTACTATACATAACAAGTTTCCTCACCAACATACTTTATAGAGCAGAAAAATTGAACTCGTCAGGAATCAAAAGTGGTATCACTGAAAGAAAAAAAAATGAATGAACGCCAACTATGCTGGTTTGTACTTATTTGCAGAGGACAAAAAGTACGATGGTTCATGGAAGCCATTGTTGAGAAAAGGAGAGAACATATGTCATACCTTCAGGGGCTTGAAAGAAGGAGGGAACCAATCGCCCAGATGAATACAAAGGGATGAGCGGATTGTTATAAAAAAACTAACTTTACATGTTGTATTTTGGGACAAATATAAAGGATTTGGTAAAATGATATCTTTGTCGATAGATATAATGTACTCAGGTTTGAGCTAGACTGGAATAGGTTTTTTTTTTTTTCCATCAGCCATTTATTTACTATGAACACATTCATCCTTTATTAAGTCTGTAACTGAAATGGGTTGAGGGTGATATTGCTTTTTTTTTTTGTATTAGTAGGGGATAATTAGATCCCATGTGACTATTGATTTTTATTAACATAATTTTGTTCTTTTCAGGTACTATTGGATTCTTTGCTTGCTTCTGGTTTGTCCGCAAAATATACAGTGTTGTGAAAGTGGACTAGTCATTTAAGAAGACAGTGAACTTCCTTTATGTTGGGAGGAAAAACGCATCAAATCTGTTTAAAGACACTACAACTCCCTGTTTGTATTTATTACTAAAAGTAATTGCTTTTAGGGAATTTACTTTATTTCAATTGTAGAAGTGCAATGAGACTTCTCTGTGAAAAAAGTACATATAATTAATAAGTAAATGTTAAAATCATATATCAGCGTGATTATACCATTTTAGCATTTCTACATTAAAGTAGTTTAAAAATATCAGTGATATCTACTTTATGCCAATCAATTTTCTTTTTTTTAAAAAGTATTTTATTTCTATGTTGTAAAATTTCTCTTTTAAAACTAAATTTAACATATTCAATGATAGTGACAATATTTTTTTTATTATAATTAAATTTTTTCTTTGGCCTTCAGTACTTCAGAATTGTGTTGAGATATCTAGTTTTTTCCCCTTTTTAGTCAGAATATCTTCATATTAATAATGATTTATTTAAATTGGACTTTTAGAAATAGTTTCTCATTTTGAGATTTGAAATATGTTATGTAAATTTGTATTTTTGTGTATTAATCTTTAACTTTAAATTATGTAAATAAAATTATTTAGAAAAAAAATTTGTCTTTTATAAAATTCCTGGATTGTATTAAGTGTTCACTACTTTTAAAAGAGTATGGTCAAATTGTTAAATACATATTTCAGCACATTGCATACTGAATTAAGTTTGACCTTTATATTATTTTATAGATTTTTGGTTGATGTTTTAAATATCATGTAAACAAGTGGTCTTAATTTTAAATCTATTATTTTTCTATTTATATTTGTATTCACACTTGTCAAATACAAATAATTGGCAATCAGCAAATTGGCTGACAGGAAAATAGTACAGAATGACATGAAAGCCATGAAGAATAGTACCAGCGGCACCCCTCCAATGGCTTGATTTAATTCCTTACTGTAATAGATCCCTCATCCATGTTCTTTTTAGTCTCCTCCTAGTGTTCTTAGGCATGAGAGTCGAGGCCATTTGTTGTATCAATGTGTTTGGGTGTCCGTGTAGTTCTTCTTGAAAGCGTTTGTTGTATGTCCGTATGTGTTCGTCAACCATTTGTATTTATTGAAGTCCATATGCAAAGTTTCGTTATTGAAGTACCATGGTGCTTTGGTGATAAGTCAAAGTAATTTTGGCTGAAAAGTTTGCAGTCGTTTTCTGTGAGTCTGTTTAGTGATGCCATAAATTTGTAATGCATATGTCCAAACTGGTTTTAGTAAGTAAGTGTATGTGTTTAATTTCTGTCTTAAATCTAATTTGGAGTTTTCCTGAATAGCGAATACATTAAATTGACTTTATGGTTTAGTGATTGGCTTTTCATCTTAATGTGAGGACCCCATGTCATTCTCCTATCAGAATCGAATCGAGGTATTATACTTTATCTGTCTGCTGGATGCGTGAGTTATTTCGGTAAATGGGAAGCCATGTTTCACACGAGTAAAAGTGATGTGTTGTGACTTTTTGTGGTTCAGTCTGATTTTCCATAGTTGGCACCATTCATTCAACTTTTATAAGTTTTGTGAGGCCTGTGTTGCGTCTTGATGTTTGGTGATTATGGCAGTGTCGGAACTTTGTGGAATGTCGTGTGTATATGTTATGTACAATAGCGGTGCAAGTATTGATCCCTGAGGCACACCTGCTAAGATCTGTCTAATTGTAGATAGCTCTCAGCCTTGTCAGACTGAGAAAAATCTGTCTTTGAGGAATGAGAGAAAAGTTAAATATGAAGTATGTGATAGTACAGTCTTGAGCTTAAAGAGAAGCCCCTTGTTCCAAACCTTGTTGAATGCTTGGGCGACATCCAGTAACACTCCAGTTGCATATAACTTCTGCTCTAGTCCTGTTTATATGTAGTCAGTTACTCTGCATAATTGTTGCGTAGTGGAGTGTGATTTTCGAAAACCGAATTGATGGTGAGGGATTATATTTTTGTCTGTCAGTAACTTCAATAATCGGGGATAAAGTAATTTTTCAAAGATTTTAGAACAAATGGAGAGTAAACTAAAAGGTATGTACGAGGAAGGATTGCTAATATCTATATCTTGTTTTTTTAATCATGGTTACAATAGAGTGTTTCCACTGTATAGGGAATTTTGGAGTTCTAAGTATTGAGTTGTAGATTGTCATATGAAACACTAGAGCTTTCCTACGCATTTGCTGGAGCGCCTCAGCATTTATTAAGTCATAGCCCAGGGCTTTTCTTTTTGGCAAATGTCTAATTAGTTCTGCAACTTCTGTGGGAGTGAATGAAGGCGGTGGCAGTGTTAGTTTTAATGGAATGTCAAGTGTGTTATTTACAAAGTATGTGGTGTAAATATGGAAAAAAGATAGTTGACAAAACGTTTGGATTGTTCCTCATCTGACACAGCCCAAGAGCCATCTTCTTTTCTAAGGGGGGGGGATGACATTTCACGATGTTTTAAGAGTCTTGGTATGCATTTTTTTTTTTAAATCTTAATCACAATATTAGTTTTATGAACTTATTTATTTTAAAATTGTGTGTATCTTCATGAAGTGTTCATCTTTTCATGAAGGTATGATATGAGAGCTACGAGGGCGGGTCAATAAGTCCGCGACTTTTTGAATTTCCTGCTTCTTAATTGAAATGGCAAAACTGGTCCTGTCAACAGGCAACTGTCAGTTGACTCCTGTCTAAATTTGAACAAGCTGCGTCATTTAGTTTGTGTTTGGCAGCCGTTGATAGCAGTCTACCGCGCGTTGAGAGAAGAAAATGGAAACAAGTGAATTTCGTGTGCTCATTAAACATTATTTTTTGCGGAAAAAAACCACACTCAAACCAAGGCAAAGCTTGATAAATATTATGGGGACTCTGCACCATACATTTCCATGGTAAAGAAGTGGTTTACTGAATTTCGATGTGGCCGCACAAGCACGAAAGATGCAGAACGTCCTGGACGCCCAGTTGAGGTCTCTACACCCGAAACGATTGAAAAAATTCACAATATGGTTTTAGCCGATCGGAGATTGAAGGTGAGAGAGATTGTGGAAGCCATAGGCATCTCACATGGTTCAGTGGTTTCAATTTTGAATGATCACCTGGGTATGAGAAAGCTTTCCGCAAGATGGGTTCCGCGTTTGCTCAAAAATTACCACCGCAACCTTGTGACAATTTCGTAGGAATGTTTGGCGTTGTTCAACCGGAATATGGACGAGTTTTTGCGCCGCTTCGTAACCGTGGACGAAACGTGGATCCACCATAACACACCGGAGACCAAACAGCAGTCAAAACAGTGGGTTTCTCAGGGTGAATCGGCGCCAAGGAAGGCAAAGGCGGGTTTGTCAGCCAATGAAGTCATGGCGACCGTTTTTTGGGATGGACGCGATATAATCCACATTGACTACTTTCAAAAAGGGAAATCTATCAATGGCGAATATTATACCAACTTATTGGGTCGATTCAATGAGGAATTGAAAAAAAAAATACCGCATTTGGCCAAGAAAAATGTTCTTTTCCACCAGGACAATGCAAGGGTGCACACATGTGCAGTTACCACGGGAAACATCCACGAATTGGGTTACGAATTGCTCCCTCATCCGCCCTATTCTCCAGATTTAGCCCAGAGTGACTATTTCTTGTTCCCAAACTTGAAGAATCGGCTCGGCGGAAAGAGATTTTGACTCTTACGACGAAGTCATCTCACAAGCAAATGCATATTTTGATGACATCGACAAATCATATTTTTCGTAAGGGATACAAAAATTGGAGAAACGTTGGACTAAGTGTATAGAACTCAAAGGAGGCTATGTTGAAAAATAAAATAAGTTTTCATATAAAAACCTGTGTTTCATTCAAAAAATCACGGACTTATTGACCCGCCCTCATACCTATGTTTTCCATCATAGAAGTTGACCCCCCTTGTCAAGGTTGGATTTATGAGGTTATACTGGGAATAATTCATAATAAGTAGGTTCAACTGTCAACATTCCATACCTTAAAACTTCTTCTTGTACTCAAAACACTGAATGAACTGAAACAATTACAATAATGCGATGATTCTTTTTTGTACAACACTAACATTGTATTACACTGATGCCGCATTAGTTAGAAGGGGTTGAATGTTAGTAAGCTGCCTCGCAACTGTTTACCAATAACAATTGATTTCTATTTCACATTATAAAAAATACCCTTCAGAAATTACATCTTACTTAAACTTACAAAAATTAATGGTGTGTAGGGCGTACACATGCTTTCTTTAATAAAAATAATAACCATCATCAAGTTTATATGGATGGGACACATCTGCCTGTAATGTGGGCAGCTAGCTTAAAGCTAAGCAAGACTTTAATGTTCTTGTGACGGTAATTTTACAACTGTAAAACTCCTATTAATGATATATCAAACTTTCGACAAAATATTTCCAACAAGCTACCATTCAAAAATGATTCATATAACAATTCACTTCATTGAAAGGAATTTTTCTTCTTTACCAGCAAGTGAGAAATTTTGAAATACAAAAATAAAACAATGTAATCCATCTCATCACGTTTGTTGTGTCCTCGAAGGGAGAAGAGCTCCTGTCCTACGGATTAAACAGATAAGATCCTAGACCATTTTTATAATTTAATTCATTTTTCTATATTCACTTTTTACTTTTTTCCGATCCCCATCCTCTGTAGATCGTTCTCCACATCATCCAGCCATCGCAGCCTGGGCCCTCTTCTTCTTTTGCCTCCTGGTTTGCCATATAATAGCTTCTTTGGGTACCTATCTTCTCCCATTCTTCCTACGTGCCCAAGCCATCTTAGACGGGTTGATTTAATAAAGGTGACTAGGTCTGGTACATTGTATAGGTCCTGAAGCTCTCTATTATTTCTTGACCTCCATTGGCCTTCATTACAAACTGGCCCAAATATCTGCCGAAGCACCTTCCTCTCCCAGATCTGCAGCATCTTTTCGCGTTCCTGGGTCAGGACCCAAGTTTCAATAGCGTATGTAACAATCGGTCTAAGGATTGTTTTATAAATCAATAATTTTTATGAGATGTAATGGTACAGGATTTTTTTTTTTTTTAACCAGCCCAGATTTCATTTAGAATTTGAAATAATCTTTATCCTGAAAACTATTCTTTCTGAAATTAAAACTTTTAGTCCTTTTTGGACTATCAACATCATAAACTTTATACTTAATCAAGGTGTTTATTTATCTACTAAATAGAAAGGTTTCTCTTGTTCAACATTTAAGATTAAAAAATATTATTAAAAAAAAAAGAAGACTTAAAATAGTGTTTTATTGGTTAAATAAGATAACAAAAAATAACAAATACTTAATTTATTGACTACTATAATGAGTTTTTGTTTTTCTGTTCAAAAATTTATATAGGTACCGTATCCTTTTATGTAGCTGATACCACTTGGTTGGCCTAGCTATAGGATAAATACCATTTGAGAGCATCTTTCTTTTACGTAGTAAAACTTGATACTCATTACCCTTAACCCCTTTGAGCCAACTAGGTACATGGTATAGAATTCTCGAAGGATGAAGCTTTTCATCACCTAAGATGTCAATATAATCATTTTGACCAAACAGTGCCCTTCTTTCATTCCAAACATCTTTGGTTCTGTAAACAGGCATCGGTAATTTTCTTTCGCCTGTATGAGGAAGGAGCCCACGTTGGAGTATTTTATCTTTAAAGCCATATCTTGATACTAATGGACCTCGGGCGATTTTGTCTGCATAATAACGATAACGCACTGGCTGAACTTGCGGTAGGAAAATTTTAGAGAAACCAGAATATAGGTTGAATAGTTTCATTGTTGATGATGTTCTTCCTATAAACAACAAATTTGTTAATATAACTAATTGAAATCAATGCTAATTAATTTTTAAAAAATCAATGTTGTCTATAAAATCAAAAATCTAAAACCCATTAATCTAAATTCATGTTAAAATAAGAATGTTTCAGGTGTAGCTATGAATCAATACCGACGAAGAATGATTTAAAATCATCCTTTTTGGATATTTGGATTGCATCATCTTTGGATAATTAACTATAAATATAGTTAAATATAATCAATTATTATTAAGCATGAAAATAAAAATGCTAGAAAAAAAGCATTGAGCTAAATTTCAAAACTATCACGAAGAATACTAGTATTAGCATAATTGAGAAATATGAAAAATAGGCTAAAACCACACATAATTACTAGTAAAAAAACAAAAGCTGTTTAGTATTTATAAGGGTATCTGTTCCACAGGTTGTCGCTTCAAGTTAAGTTACAAGTTTTAACTGTTTATTTGTATCATTTTTAATATTTTCCAAAAATACAAGTTATTTTGAGCATGAGTATGGAATAGAGAATGTAATTATGTGTAATAAGTATATATCGGTAATCATTTCATCAAGAAATAAAAGTTTCAACTAACATTTCAAAGAATAGATTATGTATGTTTGTTGAATCGTTCGTTTTTATATGAAGTGATTACTGAAGTTAATACATTTCTCATAATTACATTCTCTTTTCTACACTAAAACTCATGATAACTTGTATTTTTGGAAAATATAAAAAATGTATGAACAGCTAAAACTTGTGACTCAACTTGAAGCGACAACCTGCAGGATAATTACCATAATTAATTATTATTCAGCATGAAAACAAAAGTGCTAGAAAAAAGCATTGAGCTAAATTTCAAAACTATCACTAATAAAAATCAGAATAATATTAATAGCATTATTCAGGACTAATGTTTATTAGAAAAATTAGCTACAAGCCGCACATTATTACTATTAAAAAAAAAAAAACACTAGTAAAATATTCATGAGGATATAATAGCATCATAATTTCTCTGCGCTTTACCCTTTTGAGAATAAAGCCACGACTGAATCCAGCTCACCAATAGTTAATAACATATTGAGGATGTATAAAATTCAGACTCATTGTTAAATATAAAATAAAATTAAGTATGCACTTTCATTGTTGGCAAGGACATGTAATATAACGAAAAGGGTAGACTGGACTGAAACCCAGAACATCCAGGAGTAATTAACAGCAGAGATCAAATCATACAACTTACAGACATCTAAACGAACTCAAACTACATTGCACTTATACTGACAACAAAATATTGATTGGTTTCTGAATAAGTAGGAAAAATCATGAATACCATGAAGATTAGAAACAATCATATACAATTTATGAACAAAAACAACATATTCTCCAGAAATGGAAAACAGAACTTTGACTAAATCAGTGACTTTATTATAATCTTTTTATTAAATATATAAGGTTAAACATGGATTCAATCTGATGAATTTGACATTTTTATTTCTAGTTTCTTTCTATATTCAGTATGCTGTTAATAAACCAGGTACATATCGATGCCTTAGTTCACAAATGTGTAAAGTGCAAATTTTTCAAAAATGTTTTTTTTTATATAAATAATATTGTAAAGTTGTGATCAGGAAGTCATAGCTCATGTGTCAATATAAAATTAATAGAGAAGCTATAAAGGTTACAAAAATATATTGTGTGCTTAAACTTGAACTGTATTTCTTGTGTTAAATTATTATCAAAGTTGACTCATGTAAAATCTTGTTTTCAGCACTTAACACATTTGTGAACTAAGGAATCGATATTCTTCACATGTTTTGTTTCTGGGTCTTGTAAACTGTATGTGCTTATTAATATCTTTAAAAAGGAAACGTGAACTGCATACAGCAGTAATAAAGGTTATCGACCAACAGTTAAACAATAAAGCAGTATGGTGAGCATCTATGCTCAACCAAGTTTCTACTTTAAAGTGCCAAACTAAAATTTTAAATTGCTAGTTTTGATGTACTGTAGGGTTTTATGAAAATTAAATTATAACACTTTAAGTACTAAAAAAACCGACTATGATATGATTGAAATAAAAACATGTATACATACAAATTAAGTTAATTATAAAAATAAAAATAATTTCTACACTCAAGTACACAAAATACTTGAACCATTTTATATTTAGGCTATGTTGTTACAAAGTTAAAATAATATATTATAGAAACTTAACCGACTATAGTGAAACATTACCTTTTATTAGTATATAGTTCTAACTATTTCTCATTCCAAATAATTATTAATCAATTATTGATAGAACATAATCATCCAAAATTATCCCCCGCTTATCATTGTTACCTCTTCTATGGTTATGTTGCATTTAGTTGAAAATTCGACAATTGGATTGATTTAAGAGCCAAGAAAAATCTGCAATATTAAATAAACGTTTTAAAAACAAGAAATATATTATAAATTAAAGCTATAATTTCTCTAAAGACTGCAAATTGAAGTAATTGAGGGCATTGGTCTCATTTGTGAGCGGGCGATGTGGTTAGGATTTACAGCTGACGTAATTTATAAATAAGGAGGTTCAAATAAGAAGTTGGATTAGAAGTTAGTAAGTAATTGTTTGTGTACAATGTTTTCTGAAGGTTTTTAATAATTTATCTTGTCTCCTGGACTCATTTTACAGTTTCCTAGACCTAACCTAAGTCACTACAAAATAAATATTAAAAATTTTTTTTGTTCTTTTTTACTTTTTTTTTTTTGTTTTTGAATAATAAATGATTGTGTTTTTGCAATGCTAGTAAGAGATGTTGTTATCTTTATTACAATAAATGGTGTAATATAATTGTTCCATTGGTCAGACTTATGATATTTTTATTTTAGCTTGATTACAATGAAGGCATTATCTTTGCACTTGTCATTGTCTATTATTTTGAAGAAATTATGCAATTACTAAGTTCCTTAAATTGTTAGAATTTACACAAATGATTTTACATGCTATTTTTTATGAATAGTTATAACGATACAATTATTTGTTTACACAGTTCTTCATTGTGAGATGGAGGATGGAGGTAATAGTAATGATAAGAAGTCTTGGACGGAATTAAAGTACACATTGTGTGAATTGCGTCGTCATTTAGCATCAATATCGACTGTTGTTCCAACATCTATTTCTTTTAGAACTTTATCAGATGGTTCTACACGAATATTTTTTTTGGGAACACTTACCAATGGATGGGAAACAACACTTCATTATGCTGACATTCCTGGAGAAGAAACCCGGGTAAAGAAACCTTTTTTGAATTTATACTATTGTAAAAATTGTATACTATAGGACTTTTGTGTAAGATATAGGAAAATTAAATAATTATTTCATATTAGTGAATCTCTCATCATATACATTTATGTTTTGTTTTCAATAGTTTAATTTTATCTAATTTTCACCAAAAATATTATTTTTAGTTTAACTAATTGGTTATGATTCAATATTTTTTTTTTCCTTTTATATGGGATACATTTATCCATAACTTATTTTTTTTCAAATGCACGGAAAGTGTATTTAATTTTATTTATTTGGTTCTAGTAAAACAGTTATTTATTAAATTTAAAAACTTATTAATTTTCGAAGAACATTAAAATACTTTGATATAAAAATGTGTTATGTAATATAATATTGTTAGCACAATGCCAAGCAGCTTAAGATTTTTGAAACCTAAAACATTCAGTTTGAATTATGATTGGAGATGTACAGTGATTTTTTTACTTAAATAGTGATATGTATTTTTGGCATTTCAAAGGGAATAGATAATGTTAAAGTACAACGAAACCCCAAAATATCAAAATTTGCTGATTCCACTATTTTGCTTTGCACCAAAGATATATGATCTGGTTTATAGCACAGCATTTGCATTTTGATTATAAAGCAGTGAAACCTGACACTGATTCGATTCCAGAAACCTCAGCCTTTTTTCAAATTGGTTTAAGTCTATAAAAGATTTCTCTTAACCTTGTGAGGGGAAATGAATATCTGCTTGAAGCAAAGTTCTCGTATAAAATACTTCAATAATTATTGTGAGGCATTGCAGGTGGCTTTTCACCTTATTATCTTTTGTTCTATCCTCCCGATTACTGATCAAGGCTTCTCCTTTTTGAAAGATGTTGAACCTCTTTCCCCCTTTTCCACCCCTTATCAATAAAAATATGTATTTTGTTGACGTTGACTAGAAATATTTATTTAATTATATATATTTTTTAAATTATATGTATACATATTTATAAATATACATTTATTTAATTTTTTATGTTTTTCTTAGGTAATGGGTAAGCTTCACTGGCAACAGCTCTTGGAATTTAATTTTCAGAACACACCTTCTATAAATCGTTCCACTAGAGAAGAACAGTTATTGCTGGAAAGGAAACGGTTGACAACTTGGGGTATAACATCTTATGAATTACATCCTAGTTCTGGAAAAATTGTCTTTCCTGCTGCTGGAACACTATACCAGTGTATAGATAATCCACATAGGGTATATCCAATTTAATGAATACTGCTTACATTTTACAATTTTAGTAAATAATATGTATATTTTATTAATACCAAACATGTTTAATTTATTAAGGAAACAAGTTTGTCTCCTCGCATGTCTGATTTTTATTTTGTAATAAACCTCAAGCTGTTATATACATCATTGATTGATATATCAGTAATATATTAAAGTTTTTAATCCTTCAATTAAGATTATTTGAAGTGAATTGGTTATATTTTAATTAGATATTTTGACATTTAATCATTAAATTTTTTGCTTCTTCAGAATGGACCCTTATTTCCTTCAGAACTGAGGACTGGAACTTTAGGTGCCAAGTTAAATCCTCTAATTTGTCCTTCAAATCCTGATCTAGTGGCATTTGTTTCAAACTGTGATATTTGGGTGGCTCATGAACCCTCAGGTATTATTATTATTGTTTTTATTATTTTTAAAGGAATAATCCTCCTGTTTTCATTATTGATATTAAATAGTTATAAAATAAAAATTACTAAATCAATGAATTAAGTATAGTAAATCATGATAAGTGTTAATTATAAGTGTGTTAGTTTTAAAGAATTGAGTAATTATTTATATATTTATTTATTTTGTATATATTTATTTACCCCAAAATGAAGGTTAGACCATTGGAGCTGGTAGCTGCTTAATAAGATTAGTGCATAAAAACACATGACTAGCTCAATAATCGTATACGAATACTAGACATTAGAATCATTGAATTATTAGCATTGAATGTAATTTTATAATTAATAGTGTTTCTCTTCATTTGTTAAAGGAATATCTGAGCGTTTGACGTTTTCCCACAGAGGAGGTAGAAATATTGCTGATGATCCATTATCATCTGGAAATCCTTCATACGTAATCCAAGAAGAGTTTAATCGCTACCAAGGTCTTTGGTGGCAACCAGAATCAAAAGGTATTCTCCAGAAAATATATTAAAGTATATTATTTAAACATTCGTGTAAAACTTAAAACATTCAAATATTAATTAACAGAGACAGTTTTGATCTGCAATTTTAATAAACTTTACTATCTAGTAATAAACGTTTCGCATGGGAATGGTTTTTTTTCTGTGGACTCCCAATTTATTTTTTATTTAATTGAAAATTATAGACTACATTGATATTAGTCTATTTAATTTTAACTTCAGCATAATTTTATTTGAAGTTCGGTATGGTATGAATTTATTGTATCTACATCATACTACATCAGTATTTATTTGTTGTACATCATTAGTAATATTTTTTTATTGATTTTGTTAATAATACCATCTTAGCTTGGTTATATTATGCCTATTTTTATTAAGCTGTTTGTTTGTTGGATTTTTCATCACTTTTATTTTTGTTGGTTTGTTTTTAAATATGAAGTTGAATATATTTATTTCGGCAAACAAATAAATAAAATTGTTCCACTTGACAACTTAGGACTTCTGTATTTAAAAAAATGTTTCTGTACCTTTGTAATCGTTCATAGTATAAATTGCCTGATCAAGAGTATAAATCATGATCCTTGTATCAAAGGCAAGCAACTAAATTATAAGACTTTTGAGAGACAGAAATACACATGTTAAAAAAATTAGGGATTAACAGATCAAGTTCAAGTTAGGAAGCATAGCACCTCAAAACAACTATCAACCGAGAAATTGTATCAAAACTCAAGCCATCCATTGAAAGTGCTATCATTTAATATTTTCTTTTGTGTGATTTATTATGACTTAGTACATGTCAAGTTTTGACATTTTTCAGATGGACTTTATAGGATCCTGTATGAAGAGGTTGACGATAGTGAAGTAAATATTTATACTTTTCCTTCTTCTACCTATCTGCCAAATGGTGAAGTTGAACAATACAGGTAAAGTGTATACAGTTAATGCATTAAATTTTTTATCGTTGTTTGTCTTACTATTCTTAAAGAACATATTTGTACTTTAATTCAACTTAGAAACTATAACAATATTGAACAAAATTGGGATTGTGCTCAATTAAAAATTAAATAGACATTTCTTTCTGTGTTTAATTATGCATCCAATTGGATTCAAGATGAGGTTCTTTTAATGGCTTCATATTAAAACTCTATAGGAGCCTACTCCCGAAAGCTTGTAAAATTCAGCAATTTCTAAAAAAAAAAAAGAAGACGTATTATTGAGCAAAAATAATTCGACTCGACTTTACTAAAATTGAGCAGATTTTATAATTCTTTCTCAGGTCTGAAATTTCTAATGGAATTTTGTTGAATAGTATAAAATGTTTAGCATTTTTTAATTGCAAGTTATATTAATTTATTGCTTTATAGCTTGGCTCAATATTGGTTTTAGGTTTCCACGAGCTGGATCTCCGAATTCGAAATCAAATTTTAAATTGATAGAACTAACTGTCAGTGAAAATGAAATATTGAGAACACGAATTTTGGAATTAGGACAGCCTATATCACAGATGTTTCCTTGGGTTGAGTACATTGTTAGAGCTGGTTGGACCCCAGATTCTAACTAGTAAGTATTGAATTATTGTGACAAGTGTCTCTATTTTCCTAGGTATATGTCATTAATTTTATTTAATGACTTTTGTGAAATGGCCTCTATTAATCATTAAATTATAGATCCCTTAGTCGTTATCATGAAGTTTAAAAAATTAAGATAAGATTAATTCAATGATGGTATCTAAATGACTAAAAATTTTCAAACCTCTATTTGTAATAGCTTTTTTAATAAGTTTTTTGCATTATTTTAAATATATTAAAAATGAAAAACAATGCAAATTATACCTTGTTATTTATTAAGACTTTGTTTTGCTGGAGTTGCTTGCTATTGTACCACAGCTCAAGATTATAAGTAGATTATGTTGCTTATGCTGATGTTGACAGCAGTGCAATATTTATTTACATAATGCTATATTAATTCAGTTATAGTTTATCTACTATAAGTAGCTTATGGATTATTAAAAAAAAAAAAATGTGTTTGTCAGCTCCGACGCACGACTGGAGTTTACTCCTTAAGAACTAGTATTGTGTAGATTATATAAAAAGAGGGTAAATGAAAGCAATGAAAAATATAATCAAAGGATATATAAATATTTATTCATAATATTTACATCATTGCAATGAAATATATATCAACAACTATTTTACATAATAATAATTGTTAATATTTTTATATAAATCATCCTTGGGAAGATTCGTTTGTTCTACCATGAACATTTAACATGATTTTGAACAGTATTTAGTCCGTGAATAGTATTATCATCATTATTAAATACTGTGACAATAGTTTTGTGGGAACTAAAATACAATACGTGTACTTCAGAAGTTACATGGGAAATGAATCGTGAAAACATTGGATCAATAGTTGTACCATATCTAGTCGTCCCGAGTAATCTGCCAGAATTCAAGTCTAAATATAGCCCTAAATTAAGTTCATTTTTCAAGAATTGTACTAAGCGTAAACTTTCATCTTTACTTAATGACTTTAAGTGAATAAACAAATATCCACTGTCTTTATCTTTGAAAGAACCAACGATAAATGATTTCATACTCAAAACTGGTTTCGCTGTAAGTAAGTATTTTTCTATTTTACAATTTGACAACACAAATTGACGGTTAGGTTGCTGTTATACACATAGATAACCTCGAAGTGGGAGGTGCGCAAAGGAACGTAACATCTCTCAATTTATTTATATTTTACTGTAAAGTTTATTGACTAAACCTCCTCCCTGACCATGTGAAACATTTGTAAATATATTCTCATAATAACAAAACATAAACAACATCTGAGCTCAAAGGTAACATTGAGGTTATATATTTATCTTCTTAACTATTTCAAACAAAGCTAACCGTAATTTGAGGTTTTAAAAAATTATCGCATTTCAACACTTCGAGAATTAAGCAATAGAATACACTGTTACCATAGATACCACACCTATCTCGTCCCGATGAGTCCTGGAATTTAACTTTTAATTTCTATCTATTATGTAAAACAAATAATACAATATTATCGAGAAAGGAACGTAACGCACCACATTAAGCTAAAATTCGATTTTACTCGTCATTAAATTTTCATACTGCATGCTAAATATGAAAATCGTTTCTTAAGGAGTAAACTCCAAAAAAGAAAAAGAAAACTGTATTACGTTTTAATTATTATGTCTATAATGTCAGTTCAATGCTTTCGGATCACATTTTTATTATGAACATAAATTAATTTGGCCCATTTTAAAAAGATGGCTCTGACTGTTATGAATGCTTCATAGTGATAGCGAGGCTGTACATTTGTTAATAATATTCAGTTCATATTGCTTTGGAATGGAAACTCCAATATTCTAATGGAATTATTTAATTCAGATCAGGCACGAATGTAGTTCTTCAATATTCTTTTACAGTGATTTGGAAAGCTTTATCAGGATTTCTAACTTTTTACATATTTAATATATTCTTTTCAAATGAATATATTTAATATATTTGTTCTGCAGTTTTAACTCAGCTTAGTGTAAACATCTTATTTAAAACAAAAAAATATTTGACATGACAGTTAATTAAATTACTCATTGATTTACTTTTATTTGGTATGAAACTGATGAAATGTCCTTTTTTTTTTTTCAGTATATGGTTAGAATTGTTGGATAGAAGGCAGAAACGTTTAGAACTTGTGGTGATACCTTTAGAGAGTTTTGTTGAACCTCCTCCGATTCTATATTCTCGTTTAGATGGAAGACTGGATGACCCAGGATCACCTCTCGTTCATGTTGTTGCAAGGCAGACATCAGATATATGGATTAATGTACGTTGTTTGGAAGAAATGATTAGGTTAATTATATTATAGTAATAAATGGTTACAAGAATTTACTTTTAAGTACTATGGCTCTACAAACAAATTAACTTACCATAATTTCTTGGAAACATGAATAGTTAAAGATTCATGGGTACCTCTTCCTCTCGTGAGGAAAAAACATTAATTAAGATAAAGAAATTTATTTTTGTGATTATTAAAAATAAACACAATTATAAAAAAATATCCCTACATAGGACATAATATAGGTAAGTAGGTATAAAAAGTTAAAAATAAATGTTAACTATTCGATTAAAAGTTTAACAACTCCTTTTCTGAGTTTGAATGGTAGTGTTAAACTTTCTTGACTTATAGCAACACATTCCTGGTTCATATCTGATTCCGTTCTGTAACCACTGCATTTCGAAGCTGATCCAGATTTTGTTTAGGGTTGCTTTTTTCATCAACTATATCTTTTATGATCATTCATTGTATATTGTAGTCAATTTAGCAAAATGTTGGTGTGTTGTTCTACATAACCATGGAATTGTCCTCAACAATAAGGCCTCAACAGATTCTGTATATTTCTTATGTAATAGAGGGACCCCCAAAGTAATGGGTTTAATTTTTTTTTTCATTAAATTGAAACTGAGGAATTTTTAAAAACTTTTTATTTTTATTCAGCGATGCAATCACTCTCGTCGCACAACTTTTTTTCATCTAGAGTGCAAATTTTCAAAAGGATAAAAAAATCTGGATATGCCATTTTGGACATCATCCAAATATTCACATTTTTTTTAACGCTCAAAAAATTGTAGCAACTGGAATCACTGGAAATCTTAGGGCATGATATTGGGTGAGGAAGTACCTCCCACCCCGATTCAATATTTTTTTCATCTTTCTAAATGAACGCATCGGTGGATACTCTACAAGTACATAAAAACACTCTGCATATTGCATTGATTGTCATATTGGACCCATTTTTCATCTACAGTGATCATGGGATCAAAAAATTCTTCTGCATTGTACTACTGAAGCAATAAGTTGCGTGAAGTAGATCAGTTAGCTTTGTTTTCTTCAGACTGATTTTGCTGGCCCCTGCTATGGTTACTTTCCTAAACTGTTCTTGGATGCGTGACCAAGGTTGTTTTAGAGTGTTGACAGTTCCTCAATTTCCACTTCCACTTCCACCCTCAACTCGTCAATGAGTAAAGTTGGTGTGGTCTTCCTGAACATACGGATAGATCAAAATTACTGCTTTTGAACATATAAAACCACTTTAGACATTTATAAACATCTAATGGTTTAAGATAAATATCGCAAATGTTTTTGGTAGGAACTGAAACTTTACTACTCTTGTGAAAATAAAAAGTATACAATGCCTGATAAATACCTCTTTTATTTGGCTTGATATTTCACGATAAACAAAAAACTCTGGTGAGCCATTTGTTTTTCTTGCCATTGATTCATAACTAGCTTATCAATATAATTAATGTTAAATCATTGTTACATATTTTAAAAACGTATTTGTAAATTTTTGTTTTTATTTTATTGTTCTTTTTAAATTGAGCTATTTGTTTCTTAAGTGCTTGTTTTGCTAAAATTCATTTTTTAATAATGTTTTTATTTTTAAGGTGAGTGATTTATTATATATAATGCCAACCATGGAAGCTGGGAAAATGACATTTATTTGGGCAAGTGAGGAGACAGGTTTTCGCCATCTTTATTTGGTCACTGCTCACCTTTCATCAATTAGTAATGGTATTGATGCTACATTCGACGATAGTGAAAGTAAGTATTAACTTTCCATCTTTAAACATTAAATGTTTGTATTGCCTGAAATTAATGCAATGAAACTACAGTAGAATAATATTATCTGTTTATTTATTTATTTTTAGGTTATTTTGCATTTTATAGTCATTTTATTAATTAGTTATTGCATTTCTCTAGTGTATCAATTTCATGTTTATATCAACACCAATGTATGTTTTCACATAAATATCTCTCTTAAGTTGTTATTGAAATAATGATAGAGACTCTAGAAAACCCAGATGTATGCGGAACATCCAAAAAGTAAGGTTACAAAGATCTTGCAGGATGTGGGATTTTGTTTTCATAGTTGGCACCACTTACGTGTAGAGAATTTTCTGATGGTCAAAAACAAATCATTGAACTCAGCCCGTTATGAAATGCCATGAAATCAGCTGAGCGTTCCAACCAATTTGTCCTCCATTCGCTCCTCCATATTTTATTAATTTATTTTATTACCATATTCTCGATAAATTAAAGAAGTTTTTGGGTGTAAAATGGTTTGAAATTGAGGTTGAGCGAATGAAGAACGAACTGCTTGACATGTTTGTCTGTTGCTACGATACTTTGTAATGGATTGAAGTGTTCGCTACGATACTTTGTAATGGATTCAAGTGTTCACTACGATACTTTGTAATGGATGGAAGTGTTCGATGATTTGTTTTGACTGTTAAACAATTCTCTAGACTATGAAAACAAAATTCACACATCTTGCACTGCATGGCCTTTGTCCCCTTACTTTCTTGACCTCCCTTGTAATAAAAATCGGGGAAGTGTTCTGTCTTACAACTGCACTGGGCTGAATTCTAAAAGTTAACTGTAGTTATCATAAGATGTTATGACAAAGTTTTTATATAGCATATTAATACTTATCAATAGTACATTGGTAGCAATGTAACACCTTTCCATAATTTTCATTATATTTACCATCAAAGTAGATATTTTATAGTTCTTAGGTCTAGTATGACTAAGACCACAAAAGTACAGAACATGTAAACTCATTTAACTTAGATATTGTTATTTTCAACTAAATTGAGAAATACTTTGTTTGAAAAGTATAATTTTCCCAAAATATTATAGTTGTGGGTATTTTTTCTGTGAAGATGAATTTATATCTTTCATTTTTTCTTTCCTTCAATTCTTAACAAATATCAAAATGATGTTCGATAATATCAAAAACATTAGTCAATAAAATACTACCAATATATCTAATTACATTTACCATTTTCTCATATTTATCAATCATGTTATTTATTATAGTGCGTACTGACGCATTCATAACTTGTGAGAACATATAAGTTTCTGCACTTGTTGAAGCTTCCATAGAAAAAAATAATGCTTGGTTCTGCATAGTAATACTTTATGGAGAACAAATAATCTGACTTCAAACTGTAAAAATTATGTTAAACATAATTGGAATAAGACAAAGTGTCTATGTTACAGCTACAGCATTTTAGATATTGGTATCAATGTAAGAAACAGTGACTTCTAATTTTTCTATCATAAATAAAGCATTTTGGCGTGAAGGAATTGATATTATGTAAGAAAGAATTTAGCGAGCTTTTAAAGAAAAATATTCCTGTCTCTGTCTCAGCCTAACTCCTCTTATATTATTTCTCAGTTAGGCTAGAATGCTTTGTAGATTTTTATCTGCTTATTCTTGCCTTCTCTATCTTGTATTTTTATCTAAGATTTTTTTAAACATGAAACATTGATTCATTTCATTTGCAAGTTCCAAATTTTAATTTATTTATTTATTTATTATCGCTAATTTAAAGAGATTAATTAATGTTTTTATTATTTTTCTAGACAAAAATTGAAGTATAATTATGGTTTACATTGTTCTGTTATATATTTTTTTGTATGATTTCTGTTGTCTACTAACATTAATAGAATTTTATTTATTTTATTTTAGTGAAGTGTCGAAGCACTTCAGTTGTTGCTTTAACTTCTGGGGACTGGGCAGTTTTAGACGAAGGTCTTTGGGTTGATTCCGAAAGGGGACTTGTTTATTTTACTGGACTAAAGGAAACACCGCTAGAGAAACATCTCTATGTCGTTTCAATTTATTATCCTGGACAAGTCAGGCTTTTAACTCATACTGGCTTTTCTAATAAAGTTGAAATTAACGCAGTAAGTATTGTTTTTTTTAACAATGTGTGAACTCCATCTCATGATTCAGTTAGCAGTGTTTATTTTGTGAAGAATTATTTTACATTAGGTTAGCATCTGTTCTGATTATTCACACATTACAGTTAATGGCAAATAATTTAATTAATCTTTTCAAACTTATAATATACCAACTTACAAATGCATTTAAAATTAATTAAATCTTAAGCTACTGAACCTGTGTTCAAGACCTACTGTATATCACTATTTGAAATCATTCGTTGTCATGGCGATTCTAAAAATTTTTGCTGGTATGATCCTACTTATTTTACCTTTGTTACACTCCATCATACCGATAGATTCTTTTCTCACTGTTTCTTTTAATCAGTCGTTATTATACATCACTAAGATTCCTGGTTTATATTAGTTCTGGATGCATTAATATTTATTATATTATAGTTTTGTTAAATTAAATTAATTAATATATTGAATAGTTTTCATGATTTTATATTTGTTAATAATTTTATTTTAGGACTGTTCTATATGTGTAGCTACATATTCAAATATTAAAAAATTACCAGCTTGCTTAGTATTCAGGATTACTCATACTGATGCAACTGTTGATGGCATTACTCTGACACCTATTGGTCATCTTGTCGAACCTCAAGGTAACATATAATTTATATTCTTAAAACTAAGTAATTATGCCATAAATATTATTTAGATACTTACAGTCCATTACTGTCACATACATTTTTTTCTGCTATTATCAATAAGTTTCAGTTTAATAGTCCTCAGTAAAATTTAAAATTTCTGATTCCTTACTTAAGGTGTTTGGCTGTCATTATGAAGCCACCTATTTGTTGAATCTATTTAATAGCCTAGTTGTTGCAAGATCCTCAAAATGTTTAATATTACTTCTAATAAAAGAATTATTGTGAGTAGATGTATGAAGTCAATTTTTTTCTTGAACTGTTCTATTAAAATATTTCTTTCAATATTTGTTCAATGTTTCGTTGAATTACCGTATGAATTTCAGAACATGATTTATGTTGACATGTTGCTTTTTAAAAACAATTTATTTCTATTATTTGGTCGCTGAGCAATGTATGAGGAAAGGTTTCTTTTAGGTTAGGTTAATTAGATTTACACAACAGTCTCTACCATGTACTAATCCCCAGACCCGTTTACGGGTTGTAGTGGTACAGGAAATAAAAAGAAATAGTTAGGTTTGATTAATTGGCTTGGTACATAACCGTTGATGGATCACATAACCCTCATAGCCTCCCCATTAAAATCATTAAAAATAAAATCAATAATAAAGTACTACTATATGAAACAAAAAAATATACAAAGAGGAAAATTCAGTCCAATTAGTCTTAAAATTAAAAAACATAAATATATAACTTTTTCTTAGTGGTATTTGTGAGGCTTAGACTAACTAAAACCCAATTGCTTGTAAAATTTCATTGCTAAAACACTTAAAATATGATTTTTTATTATATTCTAAACAATTATATGATATATTATATATTTGACCATGGAAGAAAGTTGAGTTCCAGGAGTTTATTTATATTTTTGACTTTTTAATTTTGTTTGACCTCAAGTAATGATTGGACTTGTAAATTTAAAGGAGTTTATGTGAAGAACTACTAAAATTGAAAAAGACAAATAAATTGTCGAAACGTTTTTTAATCTTTTGTTAATTTTTTAACAACAATTGTTGACTGGAGTAAGGTTTTTCTTCATTATTAAATTATATAGATCAAGAAGAGTAGTCCAGTATATAAGAAATATCTTATAAAGAAAATGAATTCTTAACTAGATTATGGATGTTCTATCTATGATTCTTTTTGTCAATGTATCATTACCAGACTTAATACTGGATTTTAAATGTGAAAGGTGCATTTTATTCCAGTACCTTTCTTAGTTATTATTCTAAAGCATAGCTCTGATTAATGATGATAGTGTTCTCCTCAATAACTAGAATTAATATTTAATAATAAAATGATAGTGATTATTGCAAGTTTACCATTAGACCATAAGAAAGGACAAGCTCAAAAGCTCTATCAAAAGATTGTGTGTGTAACTTTAGTTATACAAGTTTATACTTGTAATTAAATTTAATCCCATTGTGTTATGTGTTGATGATTATAGTTCCAGAAAATCCAGTTCCTGCACCAGATTTATATAGCCATGAAATATCATCAGGTGATGTTCTTTATGCAATGGTTTTACGACCATATAATGCGGTTCCTGGTCAGAAATATCCGACTGTCTTGAATGTCTATGGGGGACCAGAAGTTCAAGTTGTCACCAATACTTTCAAGGTACTACGCTTTTACATTTATATTCTGCTAAATTTGTATAAATTCTTTTTTAATTAGTACCTAATCATGAAATAGGGAGTGTCTTTGCAGTAAAGCATGAGTTAATCTATGATTTTTTACATCTGTCACTTACATTGTGTAATAATGAAACATGAGATATTTAATTCATGTTAAAATTTTTTATTAGAGTGATGATTTTTAACCTTTTAGTAATTTTTAATGCATTTATTTAAGTATACAATAATATTTAAAAATCTGGTTAAAGTTACTTATTTTATGATTTAACAAGTAGTTAAGAAATGCAAATGTTTATTACCTTAGGTCTTTTTTATACAAAATTATATCTAATGGTATTTTATAATTTTTATATTGAATTTAGCTCATTAAAATCAACCTTAAATTCTCTCTATTTATCGATAGTAGAATGAATGTATATGTAGAAATAACTAATGAGTTCTTCCTTATTTGCCCTCTCTTCTTCAATCATCTTTAGTTTTACTTACTATAAATATTCAAGCTGTAACATTTTTTTGTATTTCAGGATTTAAGGTACCTCAGACTGCATATGTTGGCATCGCAAGGGTATTGTGTTATTGCTATTGATTCTCGAGGATCATATCACAGAGGCTTAGCTTTCGAATCACACATCAAGCATAGGATGGTAAAAAAAATGCACATTAAAATTTTAGTTAAGAATGTATTTCAGTTTCTGTTTGAATTATAATTGATTATAGCTACTTAATAATCTTTGGAAGCAGCATTGCAAATGTAAAAAAACATTTTATGGTTACAATTATACAATAGACACTCATAAATGTCAAAGGTGGTTTTTAAGTTCAAATCTGGTAATTTTGATCTTTCCGACTTGTATTGATTTGGAAGACCAATAAAAACTTTAGACAATGACAGGCTAAAGGCAAAAGTGGAAGCAAATCTGTGTTAGACAATTGAGGAGCTGTCAACACTTATAATCGACCTTGGTCAACCATCCGAGAACACTAGTTGCAGATTGGAAAGTAATCAAAGAAGATGTTTGGGACATGCATAATCTGTCCGAAGAAAACAAAGTTAACCGATCAAACAGCTTATTGCTTTAGCTGCACAATACAGAAGTATTTTTTGATCCCCTGATCACTGGAGATGAAAAATAGGTCCTCTAGCATAATCCAAAATGCTAAAGGGCTCTCTCCGAATGCATCGCCACTAATCATAGCAAAAGATCAGGTTTTCATCCCCAAAAAGGTGCTTTTGTGGAGTTGTTCATTTTGAAGTGCTGAAACCTGGTCTTTACTGTGAACAACTAAATCTATCTTTAATTTAAATGTGGCCAATCGTTGTCAACAATAAAGCATCTTCTGCAACACGATAATGCTAGACTGCACTGTGCAAGATGGACCTTGAAAAAAATTAATCTAATGTAATAAAAAATGTATTTAGTATTTCTGTTCATTTATATAATTTATTAATAAATTCTCTAATGAAAGATATTCTATTATATATTATAATAAATAAATTTAATAATTTAGGGAACAGTAGAATTAGAAGACCAAATTGAAATGTTGATGTGGCTATCTACGGAACTGTCTCTCATTGATATTACTCGAGTAGCCATATTTGGATGGTCTTATGGTGGATATTTAAGCCTCATGGGTCTAGCTCAACATCCTGATGTTTTTAAAGTAAATATTTATTCTATTATTGTTATTATTATTAAATAAATGATTTACTTATTCCTTTATCTTACATTATAACATTTTTATTTATTTTATTTTTGTTACCAAACAAAAAATAACATACAATGAATTCTCCCTTAAAGAATATAGAATCTTCAACTCTAAATAATGGTTTCTATGAACAACTAATAGTAATACTTAGTCAATAAAGGCATACTCATGAATGATTGAAAGGAAACAGTCCAAGTTTAAAGTTACTGCGCTTTGAAAATCTGAATTCCAAAAGTTAATTTTCATCATATTTTGCTTTTTTACTTTTGAATCGGGAGAAATGCAGCACACCTTCATCGAAAATAGTGTGATGTTGATGGTGATAAGTGTTTAAGTGAATGCCATTGTCAAAATTTGTTTGCTTGTTTTTGTTCCGGAAATTTAGATACTAATGATGAATTCCACCTGGGCAGCCAATGGTTGAAATAAATCAATGAAATTCTTCAAAAAAATTAGATACCAGCCTATTTCATCTCACATCACTATGGAACTGAACATTGACAGTTTTAAACTATTTACATAAACCTGGATGGATCTGAAAAGAATCTCAGTACTTGGGTTCCACATGAATTAACAGTGAAAAATTTAATGGACTGAGTTTCTATCTGTGAATGGAACACTGCGAAGATGATAAAAATTTTTTTTTATATTAAGCGAGTGATGTATGGTTTTTATAAAAAATACTGGTACAACCGAAAGTTCAATCTTTGTTTTTTGCATATTGCAGTAGTTTTGGTAGTTTGGCTTCATAGAAGTGCAGTTTGTTTTTCATCAAAATAGATCAAGGTGTTTCAATCTGTTCTATGATGAATTACTATATGAATATCAACATTCTCACTTAATAGTACTGGAATTGACTTTATGTTTTGATGAATCGTCCCTCCTCTTAAAGCCCAAAAAAATTGATTATGATTATGTATTCGTTTTTGTTGCTCAGGTAGCAGTAGCTGGTGCCCCAGTCACCTCTTGGGCTCTTTATGATACAGGATATACAGAAAGATATATGGATCTACCCAACAACAATCCGCAAGGTTATAAAAATGGTTCGATTCTGACCTACGTCAATCAGTTTCCTGATGAGTGAGTTCATTATTTACTGTCATTTTATATTTAGGATTAGAATATAAGTTTAGTTTGATCGGTATGAACTAAGTAGTTTATTGTTATTTGTTTTGTAATTATATTAAATATCAAAAATAAAAAAGGTTATTATGATTCAAATTTTTCACTTCTATAGCTAAATGTAGGATCTTTTGTTTTTGTTTTTGCAATTATATTCTAAACAGGGAACGGAGTGGCTCAGTGGTAGAGCACTGAGTTGCCATGTCGAAAATCCTAGATTAAATCCCGCTGCAGGCAAGACTTTTATTTAGTCTGTAAGCAGCCGGCGATGGATCATAAAGGATCTAGGACCTTCCTGGGGGTCACCCAGCCTCTTTAAAGTCTGGAAAGAAAAATCTGGCGGTTGAGTGTGATCTATGACTGATCACCTCCCTGCACAACCGTTGTCCTTGAAACAGTTCAATCTCTACCATGTAATGAACCGCAGACCTGTTCACGGGTTGTAGTGGTACAGGTTTTTTTATTTATTCTAAACATAATTGGAAAGGATATTTAAAGAATAAAGAAGATATTAGACACTTTTTAAAACTCAGATTATTGAAGCTTGGATTAACTTGACTCCATTGCAGTTTAATGATGGAATCATCAAAAAAATTAAAATGTAAAGATGAATCTTTTACTCCTTATACTCTTTATATTATAATATACTAAAATTTGTCATTTTATGTCAGTTTTCATGAGTTTTTAGAAATTTATCAAGTACTTAGATGATGTGTTGTGATGGCGAAAAATATCAAATAGATCATTATAATATTTTAGTTTTTGTTTTGATATCTGAACCTTCTTAAGGATGAATTAAAAAAAATCTAACAAAATGGTCATTTGGGTGATTTTAATTTATTTGAATCTTTTACATATGTATATGATTGCTTAAACAAATCTATTTTTTTTTTTTTTAACATCTTACTAACTTTTTTCAGAGAAAATCGTTTATTGATTGTCCATGGTCTTCTTGATGAAAACGTTCATTTTACGCACACTAGTTCTCTAATCAGTCAGCTTGTGAGAAGAGGGAAACCCTATCAGCTACAGGTAGTTCCAATAATTTTTAGCCAATAGTGTAATCTATTGCTGCTAATAATGTAACAGATTTATTACTTATTTTAATTTATTTATTTTTATTAGATTTATTTTGATATGTTGTTATCTTATATCTAGGTTTACCCCACTGAAAGGCATAGTCTAAGATCCCTCGATGCAAGTAAACATTATGAAACAATGCTTTTATCATTTCTTCAGAAGAACCTGTAACAATAATCTAACCTTAGTTTAGAATGTGTATCTGTGTTCACTGCAAACTTTCAACCAATTTTAGCGAATGCGAATAGTGTTTAAGTTGTAAATATAAAAAAGTACAGTGATTTATTTTTTGTTCATTTTTAAATTCTTAAATACTCAGATGTGCAATCAATTTATGTATATATTTTTTAGGTTTAGTTGTGTTGCGATTTAAAAATTAAAAGAGAAATGTTTCAAACAATTTTTTAAGGAAAAGTTATAGTCACTATAACTTAATGACGTGTATATAATACATATGTAAATAATTATAATAAATTAAATTTTGATCATACAAATAATTATTGTAGGCTGTTTAAAACTGTGGCCAAATTTTATGGATTATTACTTTAATCTTATGACTTATTATTATTGTTTTAATGTTACACTTTTTCACTGTACATGTTATATTGCTAATTTGGTTTATAAATGCTCTTAATTTAATTGTTTGTTGCTTCTATATGTGCCTCATATAACTTTTCTTTTATTTATGTTCTAGTCTTTAACTTCCATTTAAATATGTTTTTGTAATTTTGAACTTGATACAAAACATATTATTATGTGTAACATAAATTGGTTTGTTCAGCTTAAAGATATTAAATTATTTTTTTATATGCATTGAGCTTTTGTATATTCATCAACCGGAGCAATAAATGGTATGTAAGTGATATATTGATTAATACCTCTTAAGGTTAAGTAAGTTGTTAAAAGGTCTATATGTTGATTGTTAATGTTTTAAACTTGATATATAGCTTACTTTTTAATGCGTACTGATATTTCTTACTTGATTTAATGATTAATTTAAAGCTTAGGACATTGGAGTAAAGAATTCTTGTTGGTATTAAAGAATAACCTATTTTGTATGTACATGTATATATATTAAGAATTTTGTACTTAGTATATTTAATATTTCTTTTTCTACATTTTCTTTATTGAATTTTGGTATTGTACAGTTTTACCTGAGGAACCCTATTATTTATTCATATTTTATATGTTTTCAATACTGTAGTTTTAAATAATTAAAATTAGACTTATCCTTTTTGTACATACTTATATTTCTATAAATTTTATTTATATTTTTCTGGTATGAAGAAATGTGTAATCATTGTAATTGTGTTGTGCTGCTGGATTATAGACATCAATGTTAATTAGTTTTTTCTTATATTACTGCTATAGTTCACTCCAAATTTAACAACAATAATTTACTTATAATAAAAATAGTTTCTTAAGAGGTGGAATATTCATGTCCTTTTAGGATTGCCTTGTTAAATATAGTAGTGGGATGCCATCAGGTAATTATTGCAGGTACTTAACCAACAATTATTTATATTAATTTATGAAAAAATACCTCCAGTTTCCACAAAAGTTCTAAATTGGTTCCTTTCCAAAGGCGGTTGTGTGTTTACGAATTTATTATTAAAGTATTTACTGTTAATACAGAATTATCTTATTATTAGTGTGCTCATATTCTAAAGTGAATAATTTCATTAAATGAAATATAATTTATTGAAAAAAAATACAGCACACCCCTTTAAGTCCTAGTTATAACATATATGTGAGAACTGGTTTAGTATTATAATATTATTTACTATAAGAACTATACAATAAAATCGGACCCATATTACTATCTAGATTTATACCTATTAATCATGAATGCTATAAATTTTCAAACAAGACCAATTAAAAAACGTATCAACGATGAGTACATCCTAAAAAGTAGCTATAGCAGGGGATTTATTGTTTCTATCCCATTTAGTTTAATTAATTATAAAATTAGTTAAAGATAAGTAAGTTATAGGTTTCCTCTTGGTCATATTTTTCTTTGCATATTTTGTGCCTATGGGCCTTCCTATGAGATTTTTTAAATAATTTATTTTATCATTGATACAGCTATTTGGAAAGTCCTTAATTTTAATCATCTTTTAATTATTATCTGCCTATTATATAGTTTTCATTGATCACGATCACTGTTTAATATTTTATTTTCTTCCCAATACAATTTTTTTAATGGCCATTTTAATTTTTCTTTTCTGCAATATATGATACAACAATGGATGTTCAAATGATTTGGACGATTATACCATTGGAACAGAGAGTACCAAGAGACCCCCTACTTTAAAAAAAAAAAAAATTTGTTTCATGCTCAGCATTCACAATACTTATTACAAGTTCTTACAAAGTTTAAAAAAAAGATCATGAGGTCCATATGGGAAGGGAGGGAAAGTTCCCTCATAGGGTAGAAGTACAATAATAAATTGAAGTAAATAAGATAAAATTGATTAGTTTCCAAATTAAAAATGACAAAAGGTGCAAAATAAGATATAGCTTTTCAAGTCGATAGCAGTATTTTTCAAATGGAATGTAAACCTATTCCATTTTAATTCCATAATGAATTTAATTATAAAATTTACTTTTGAAAAAATTCAGGCTTAATGCTCATATTATTTTTCTTTTATTTAATAATTGATGTCAGTTCCTAAAAAAGAAATTAAAAAAAATATATAATTTTATATTTTTAAGTTTTTTTAAAATGGGAGGAAGGATTTAACCAAGTTGATGAAGTAAGGTAAGGAGAAAATAGAGAATCTGATACAATTATGAGTTTTACTCTTTGTATAAGATACAAATTTGCCGGCCAGAGATTTTGAAAGCGAAAGAGCTGTAAGTTTACCGTGATCTATTGGCTCCAGTTAACAAAAAACAAATTGTGTGAGGTGTTTGAATAATGTTTGGTACATTTTCTGTTTTTTTTCAGTAAATTTTCAAGGCTTTAAAAAAAAAATATGATTTCCAATTAATAGGAATTTATTGTTCTTAAGTGCTCTTAAATATAATACAGTTGGATAAAATTGGTACACTCTAATCTTCATTGTATCTTATGTAAATAATGAATTTATACAATATTGAGGAGTAACATTAGTGCAAAAAGGCATGTTTCCTGCTGATTCTAATGGAATAATTCACTTACCCAATGTTACCCTAATCAATGGGGTTAGATTTGGACAAATTAAAGTTTTTTTAGTTAAATACTCTTGTTTCTGATGCCACCAAGACTACTCTAGAGAACCACCACCTTGTTTTAGGCAAGACAGGCTGGGAAAATCAATCCGACAAGGAATGGTGGAAAAACCCCTTGGTGGAGGTCAAGGTCCGAGATGGGATTTAGTGCGGAAGAAAGAAGAAGCTGGTCAAATTAAATTTATAAAGTTTATAAATTATTAACTAATTTAGAATTAACTACCGAAACTTCGTTCGATAATTATTCAAAATATGTTTGTAGAATTTGATCCAATTTCATCCATTTATCCATTCAAGGAAGTTATTTATAGATTTACATTCGGATCTTCGATTGGTCATGCGGTTTCTTTGATGTGGGGATCATTCGGCAGATTTTAGGGGGTTTTGATTCCATTTTTCATATAATATGGTCATTTCAAAAATAATACAATTAGAGTTGCCATTTATTTTTAATTGGGTATCCTGCTTATTTCGATTTTCTGTAATTGTTAAAGCTTTATTGATATAGGGGTCCTTTCAGACGGTTTGCATTACATTAGTACAATACAATTTTTGATCCGTGATGCGCATTTAGATTTTCAGTTATTGTTAAAATTTCATATCACATAAGGTTTGTTTGTTTGCTTTTTGAAAGTCAATTTTTTGAATGTAATTGTTACTAAAGATTGTAAAATATAAAGGAAACAAGTATTGAAGACTTTTGAAAAACACTAATTATCTAGAATTTCTCGCTCTCGAAATAAATTTTGGTTTTAACTTCAACTTGTAATAAACGAACAAACTCAAGTCCGCTGAGATTATAGCTGAAATGACATTGGATTGAGAAAAGGTTCTGTTCGAATTGGTAATGTTTCCAATCATCATTTACAAGAACCGCTTGTATTAAGTTGCGAAGGGGTCACCGGTGGTGAAGTGGTTAGCACAACAACCTTCAAGATCGCGGGTTTGCAGCCCAGCACGTGCTCTGAAGATCTTTTAAAGGGAGAAAAAAATCCTACGTAATGCTCTCTTTCGGAAGGAACGTAAAATGGGGTTCCCTGGCCTTTTGTGGTTTCAGGTACCCGTTAGGGTTCCCTATTCTAATTACAGGGAGCAGAGTGACTCAGTGATAGGACTCTGTGCTGAAGTGCTGGGATCAAATCCCGCTCGTTGGGAGACTTTTATTTAATCTTTTAGCGGCCAGATGGGATCTAGGAACCTTCTGGGGCTCAGCCAGCCTCCATAGAGTAAAGGGGGAAATCTGTCGAATGAGGATGAATCTAACACGAATCACCTCCAAGCACAACCACTGTCCAAGAAACATTACAGTCTCTATTTCTTATTGAACCTAAGACGGACCATGGGTTGTAGTGGTGCAGGTTATTCTAATTTTAGCTGAATAGGCAAAATTTAAGACTACCACTGAAGCATCATCCGATTAGCCATAGCAATATAAAGTGACTTTGTCAATATTGCGGGCTTAACTGAATCCATAAACTTTTTCCGACTTTTAGAATATTATTATTCTCTAAAAACAAAAGCACTTTTCCATTATGGGTTACAATCTTTTTAGCTGCTTTTAATATTCTGTTGAATGGATCAATCACTTTTCCAATGAAGAAGGTTTCTCTGAAATATCTAACGCTACCTACTGTGGCAACTTCTGGAATCAAAATGCTTTCTATTCTTTTTCTCTCTAAAATCGGGTATTATGAATAAAATCTTACGATTCTCTCAGCCTCCCCTGCGGTTGTTGGTAATCGTTTGAATGGAATAAGAAGACAAATATGAAATTAAAGTCATTATATGGAGTGTATTAAGTTTAGAATGGAAAATTTACCATTGTTGGATGGACTATAGTCTAAAAGGGTTGGGTGTAATTTATATTCAAAATTTTAGTTCTTTTATTTTTTGCATAGTTGTCTATATCAATAGTTTCCAACTCTCAGGCTACGGAGATTACAAGTAAATCTGCTAATATGACATGAAAAACACTTGTAAAGAAACTACCCATCGGTTGCACTCCAATAAAGTTCTGTAGTAGATGGCCTCGGATCTTCTTTTCAGACGCCTCGGAGGGCAAATCAAACTCAGTCATCAAATAAGGTAAAGATTGAAAGCCTCATAAAAGAAATACAGGAGAACTCTAGTAAATAGGATTGGAATAAGTATAATGAAACGGTTTCAGTTTGAAAACCAATATGCTGTGACATTCCATTTTAAAAGGTGTCCAGAATTCTCCTGAGAACATGGGCGGATTCAGGGGGGGGGGGGGGAAGGCACGGTGGCACGTGCCCCCCAGACAGTGTTTTGTGTACTGTGGAGAATCCATTGTAGTACTTTATTATAGGCAAATCACATGATCATCAATGTTAAAATAACAGAAAGAACATGATTGAAACTATTGTTTTGATATTTTAATAATCGTTCGAAATCTTTCTATAGATACTTCAAGTTTATTTGTAAGTTATTGTTGATTTTTTTCCCGTCTGCCCGTTGTGGACCCACAGAAAAAAATCCTGGATCCGCCCTTGCCTGAGAATGACACTTTTTGCTTTCTAGGGTCGAGTATAAATGACCAACTACTCGTAGCAAAATACACCATTAAGTATACAAGATAAGGTTGAGAATTGGAACTAGAGTATAAAGTACAATTGATTACTTTTTTAAGCATTACAATTACAGAATGTACGAAGTTGGTCTTAAATGTTCCTTATCACGTGAATGATATTCTGTGTTGAATGAACGGTACGCTGTTGTGAAGTTAGGGTACTTTCGGTGATGTCTATAATATCTATGATATATGAAGTGAAACACTAGTTTTAACTAAGGCTGTTAAATTCAGAAGACAACTACTAACAGACAGAATTCTTTTTTTATATAATTTAATAGAGAAGAAAAAACCATATTCCAGTCAAATATTGTTATTTAAATTTTACAAATGATTAAAAAAAACCGTTTCGACATTTATTTGTCATTCTCAATTTAAGCAATTCCTCATACAACTTCCATTTTCTATTTTATGCCAGTATCACTACAACCAATGTTGTTTCTAGGACAATGGTTGGCAAGAAAGGTGATTTCAAGATCACCAATCAATCAATCCATAGATCAAAATTTTTTTGTTTTAATTGATAGCAAGAAAGCTATATTATCGCTAAATAGTATTGTTAATAAAAATATCAATAGCGTCCAAAAGGAAATAATAAAAAATCATTATCTGGCAACAGCGAATAAACAGATTATATTTTTGTGGATTAAGGGATATGTGGGGATCCGAGATAACGAAATAGTGGACAAAATGGCTAAATTAGCAGTTGCAACTGGCCAAAATGTAGATGCTAAAATACCGTATACAGATTATTATAAAATCATTAAATTAGATGAGGTAGAAAGTTGGCAGAGTCTATATCGGAAGAACTCCAACGGGCAGTTCTATAAATCGATATTTCCGAAAAATTTGAGAAAACCGTGGTTCCCAAATATAAATATAGGAAAATATACAATAAAAACTTACATTAGCCTGAGAACAAATCATGGAATTTGCAACAATTATTTATCTAAAGTAGGCCTAAAACAAAGTCCTAAATGTGAAAAGTGTAATCACAATGAGACCCTTAAGCATATTATACATTTATATGTTTATGTATTATGTATGTGAGTGTGTTTGTACGTATATGGGTATGTATATACATATGTGTGTATGTATATGTGTGGTGCGAAAATTGATATAATAACAAATACAATTAAAATAATAAATTATAGCAGTAACAACAAACCCACTCAGTGATTGGGCTTACTGAGAATATAACTTTCATATAATTCAGATATGAATTCGGAATGGCTCAGTGGTAGAGCACTGAGTTGCCATGCTTTTCAATAATTTTGCCATGTTGCCATGCTTTTTTAAATTAAAAAATTATTTAAGCTAGGGAGAGAACGTCTGGAAGATGACATGCGTCCCGGTCACCCATTGGAAGATTTTTTACTTCTTAAACAATCCAACTTATGGTATCTGCAATTGGTGTCTGACCGGCGACTGAAAATCAAGGAAATAATTCCAAAACAAGTGTTTTGAGGATCATCAAAGAACATTTGCTTATGAACAAGGTTAGTGTAAGATGGATTCCAAAAATTCTTTCAGCTGCTCAAAAACAGGAACGAGTTCACTGCTGCAATGAATTTTGGGATTGAAAAACAGTAAGACCAGTTTTTTCTTTTGGTAAGTAAGGCCGGAAACTTTTGGACCTTACTACATATTATATATTTGGAATACAATTTCTTTATTATATTGCGTTGAATCACTACTTCTGGTTTATTGATTCTTACCAAAATCATTCCTAATCAACATAAAAATCTTAAATACGAACTTAATATATATAATTTTTATCAAGTGCTATATGCAATACATTGTACAAACCATATCGTTTTTTTTTTTAAATAAAAGTAAATTTGAGTTTAGAATATAAGAACGGTTTCAAAACGCTGGTAGCAAAGCGTCACGTAGGCACCGATAGGACAGAGGATGGGTTTGATATACCTTAGAAAGGTAGATAGGCCGATTCAGATAGGCAGGAAAGGGTACAGATTAAACAGACAGTCGAGGACTTTGCATCGAAGGAGACCTGCAGAGGAAGCCGGGCAGAGAAGAAAACGTATCCCTTTTATACCAGATAAATGTTAATTGAATTTATGTACGTATTTTAGTGCAATACTCTATTTATCTGAATCATTAATTACACTGATCTACATCAAATTTGCCTTTTACATGAAAATGCACTATATTGATAGTATTTCACATGCTGAAGATAAATATAAAAGTTAAAATTCATTGTTAGCTCTTATTGTTCATTTGTGCCATATTTAATATAATAGCGGGTAGCATCACATTAATGATGATAATTCCAAATATTTAGATTACCCGAAGATATTTTATAATTTATTATTTGCTTGTTGAGTTTAACGCTGACTGTGTTTTGGTTACCAGTTAAAACTTGAAATTGTCATCGCTTTTTTTGACATTTTTAGTAAAAAATCTATAGTTTTCATTATGTTGTGTAAATGTGTTAATAGTTCAGACAATTATTGCTAAATTTGTGGGTGACCCATATTAACCAAAGAATAACTCAACGTTTAGACCTTTACATTACATTAAAAAAAGATTGGAATCCAAGACTAAGCCTGAATCCTGGAGAAAAGAACGTCAAGCACCTTCCTCTAGTAAATTCCAAAAAAATTCTTCTACCACATTTATTTATTAAATTGGGACTAATGAAGAACTTTGTGAAGGCTGTCAACAAGGATGGATCAGCATTCAAATACTCGCGAGGTAAATTTCCCTGTATAAGCGACGTCAAAATAAAAGAAGGAATCTTTATCGGACCTGAAATAAGAGAGATTCTTAAGGACCAAAACTTTGATTCAGTTTTTCAGGGCTTTGAAAAAGAAGCATAGTAATTTTTTAGAGCAGTTGTTCATGTTTTTTTGGGCAATAAGAGAAATGAAAATTATGTTGAACTTGTGAACAATCTCCTTCAATAGTATCAACAGTTGGGTTGCAATATGTCCCTAAAAATTCATTTTCTTCATTCTCTTCTTGATTTTTTTCCTTCTAACTGCGGTGATGTAAGTGAACGAACATGGTGAACGATTCCACCAAGATATCTCGACAATGGAAAAGAGATATACCAGGGTCGATGGAATGCGTCTATGCTAGTGGACTACTGCTGGAATTCGAGAAGAGATACCCCTGAAAGCAATTACAATAGACTAACGAAAAAGAAGAGAAAATCTTAATTAAACCGGTTTAAATATTTTGTCAAAATTCTCAATTTCACATAAAAAGTAAAAAAATAAAATAAACAATTATAGTTTTTTCTTTAATAAATTGTTTTGTACTTCAAAATATTACTAAAAGTCGAATTTTTTATGTTAGATGTATTTTCAATATAAGAGCTAATTAAAAAAATATATTCTTGTTTTCGTATTCAGTAACCTCAAAGCAATATAAAAATATAGTATTCAATTGAAAGGCACACAAAAAGTTAAATTTTGTAGACCAGTGTAATTAGTAATTTCTCAATGTGTGTATTGATATTATCCCGAAACAATATCTATGAATTATATTTCTTTTAACGATTAAAACCGTGTATATAATTCCTAATTCGCCATACTTCCATTATTCGATTACTGATAGTTTTATTAAGGCATTAAGTTGTACTGGTTGGTAAGTAGCTAAACACACAACCATCTTCAGGAAAGGGATCCAATCTAAACATTGTGAACATTAAAGTAAATAATAAGTTTGAGAAATTAATTCAATAAAAGATAACTAAGAAACAGTAGATAAATACGACAAATAGCCTCATAAAGGATAAAACATATTATTTATAAAATAACAAATATTTATTAAGAAATGAATATAAAGCTATTGTTTAATATTATTAATTATTTCCTCTATATATTTGGATCTACAGCTGTAAAATACGAACAATTGACAATCACCAGATTGGATGTCAGTGAAATAGAACAAAATAACATAAGTGGCATGAAGAAGAACAGTACCACCTTGATTTAATTTCCTATGTTAACAGATCGCTCATCGCATTCTTTTTAGAATCATCCTAATGATCTCAGGCATGAGGGTAGTGGCAATTTGTTCTATCAATAGGTCTGGGTGTCCGTGTGGTTTTTCTAGGAAGTGTTTGCAGTACGTTTGTATGTATGCAGTACGTTTGTATGTTTGCGTCAGTCGTTGGTATTTTTAAGTCAGTATTCAGTGTTTTGCTAGTGATGTACCATGGTGCTTTGGTTACAAGTCTAAGTATTTTTGATTTAAATTTTTGAATAGTTTTTTGTGAGTCTGTTTAGTGATTTGCAATGCCTATGTCTAGTATAATGGTATTATAATAAATTAAATAATTTTTATTTGAATAAAACATAACATGTAGTTTGAAGTAATATATCATTCCTGTTGCGCGTGGCACCAGTGATCATTAAACTCATGGTTCTGAACCTTGCTGAGCAAAGACATCTCAAATTCGCCTGCTTTCCCACCCACTCGCCCTTTATTCTCGTTGTATTTTATTTCTATCCCTAACCGAAAGGTTTTAGTTAAAAAATAAAATCAAAAGGGACTAAGAAAAAAAAATAATGACATAAAAATAAATTTAATATTCTTCTTCTTCATCTTCCTCCTGTGCCTATTTCTGCTCCTCTTATTACTTTCACATATCTGAAATATTGTCGTATCCCTCGATCATTAATAAAATAGTCGATGGCAATATTTCCAACTGCGCTTGAGAAAGTAATTTTATGTGCCCTCCTATGTGGGTAGAAGGAATTGCCTACTAAGAGATCATTGTCGACACAGATATCAATCAATCGTTGGCCATTTTCGTTCTTAACGATTTCACCTCCATGAGGCCCCATCGCACCGAATGATGTTCTGTAGTCCCGTCCAATTCTCGCATTAAAATCTCCAAAGAGAACTAAAATCCTTCCTATGCCTCTGCTTCTATCAATCACTCAGATATGAGTAGAACGCTTCTTTATCCGATATCCCAGCATTTTCTGTAGGAGCATATATTTAGATGATTGTCAATATGCCAATAGTTACCTCGAATAAATTTAATATAATAACAAATATTAATTAATTAACTATAATATGACGAAAGTATTGTTAGTTGAACGTCTTGGAGTAAGGTTGCTGTTCCTATTTGATGAGTCTGTTTGGACTGTTGATGTGAGATGTGCTACACTTTGTCGTCTTAAGACTTAAGGCATTAATTTTCGTGATTGTTATTATTGAATTCTAATTAGTTAATTTATTTTAACGGAATTAGTTAAATAAATGAAACTAAAAATGATCATTTGGTTATTTATTCTGTCTTTCATTTTCAGATTAGTATGTTTTGGATATAATGAATTGTTTATTTATTTCATGTCACTTTATATTGTTATGATTTTAATCGGAAGATGCGACAGAGGGCGTCCTAAATTTTGCCTTTTCCCAGTTATAATTACGACAGGGATCCTGAACGAGTACCCGACACCGCACCGGCTCAAGATTGCCATTTTACGTCCGGTAGGTGACGAAATAACAAAGGATTCACTCCCTTTAAAAAAATTTAAAGTCACCTGCCGGGGCGCGAACCCGCGATCATGGTCATAGAAGGGTGTTATGCTATGGAATAAATATCTAGTGACCCCACAATAAATTATAGTAGGCATTCAACAAAATATGTAGTCGTAAAAATTATCATTATGCAATTAACGAACGCTGTGTGAATCTTTTACTTTACTCAAAAGAATGTACTAGTAGGGGGATAGCTCAGTGGATATAGCACAATGCCGAACATTCTGTAGGATCTGAGGACTCCCCTTGGGCTTACCCAGCCACTGTAGTAAAGTGCCTACCCTTGATTGGGGGAGCGTGATCTCGGACAAATCACCTCCCTGCACAACCGTTGTCCACGCTTCTACCATGTACTGAATCCAAGACCCTTCATGGATTATAGTGGTACAGGTTTATATATATATTTTTTTTAATGATATACAGAGACAATGTTCGATTAATGTACATCTTACTACAACTTCTACTGGCATGTTCCTTGGTAATAAATTAAATATTGCTACATATCTCCTCTGATCTTTTTGCTTGCGAAAGATATTAATGAAGAACTTTTTTTATAATAAATTAATAATCAAATAACTTAATAACAAATTAAGTGGATGGGACAGACAAAAAAATGGTGGGCATTCCTACCCAAATGCTTTTCTAATAATTATTAGAAAAAAGGCTTTTTCTAGCGTTCAAATCCTTGGAAAAACAAATTATTAAAATTTAAAACAATAATCTTTATATTGATTATCCGTATCTCAAGTGGCAATGACTGATGTAATATTGCTTAATACACCCTTCTGCACGTGCAAAAATAAATATCTACACTCCTTCAATTAGATGGATTGTGCTTCAACCAAAGTTTAGGTAATTTTTATTTTATTTATTGATTTTTTTATTAATGTTACAAAATAGATTTATCAAAAGCCGTAATAGTGTTGACCGGAAGCGAAGTGGTTCAGTGCTAAAGCTGCTGAGTTGTCGCCCCGAAGGTTCTTGGTTCTAATCAGGCAGCTGATACATTTTATTTAATCTGTTAGTCCCCGGAGAAGGATACTTTGGGATCTGGAACCCTCCCGGGGCTCACCCAGCCTCTATAAAGTTAGGGGAGAATCTAACGGTGGAGCGTGGATCTAGGACAAATCACCTCCATGCACAACTGTTGTCCAAGAAACTGTACAGGCTCGTACCAAGTACTGAATCCTTCATGGGTTTTAGTGGTATAGGCTTTATTTTAATAGTGTTGACCGTGTGGGGAGTATCCCTTCAAGCAAATTTTGCTAATTAATTCAACTGTAAAGCCTGATCGATTTGTGTTTCCTGGAGAGAACGGACGTTCTACTGTTTTATTTATTTAAATTGCATATTTTATACTACTCATGTCTTTTATTATTGACTGTAAACAAATATTGCGTAAAACGTGTCCCGCACCCAGTACCATATCTAAACCGGTCTCTTTACCTTGAGGAGTCAAGTTCAACTATTTTTACCCCTTCTATTAATATAAAGGATGGTTGTACACGAGAATAACGTACGTTAGGAAATGTGGAGGGTACGACACCATAATGAAGTGGTGGCTTCACGGATCTACTTCACAGAAGTCTCCCCACTCCACGTGAATATTTTATCTTATCAGTAGGCAATCCTCTCTCGAATAAAGTGGCTGTCAGTGTGCTATCAAAGTGTCAGCTTCGCAAATTCCACCTACGGGGTTCATATGTGCGTTAAAAAAGCGTCCGTTTCGGAGTGTACCGTTCGCCGTCCACGAACTGGATTGCAACTGAAGGTGGGTTTTGAATAATCATCTGTCCATTGATTGATATCTATTAAATAGTTATACATATTTCATTGACAAAAAGTCAGTTGAATAAATTAATCTGATTTACCCAATCATCGATAAGGTAAAAAGTTAATAAACTCAGGAAAAATATAAGTGTCGTAATAGTTCAATATACCTCCCGTTCGCCTCAATATACACAGATATGAAATAGTAATCAGTCAATATTATTGTTTCTTTAAAAGATAATAGACAAGTTATGTTGTTAGTTTTGTATTTTTGAATGGAGATGTTTGATCGATCACACGGCCCCAGTAGTACGCCTATATTATTCAATTATTTATAATTATGTCATTTTCAATGTTGAACTAGATATGATCTCGCATAAAATATTTAAAGTAAATCATTTTTTTTGTTTGTAATAATTTGAATAATTTATTTTTTTTAAATTCACATCAAAAAAACATATGATCGAAGTTATAGTGAAACAGGTTAGTTTTATGCGTCACTAAATTAACTTCAATTTATGTTTTAATACTTTATATTTCTTTTTAAAAAAGTGTTGTATTCTGATCGTACAGATTAGATTTAAGATTAAAGTGGTAAAAGTGCGGGTTTTATCGCCAGCCATGGGCGAAGCGTCTACTTCTTCGCAGGCGGTAAGTGAAATGGAGTCGGACAACTTAAATTTAAGCTCTAATAATAACAATACTGGCTCCTGGGAGCTTGTTACTGGTCGAAAACGACCTTTACCAATTGAACCGGACCTTACAAGACAGAAACGACAAACACCAATTCCAACACACAATAAATTTCAAGCCCTAACCTCAACACCGGACGAACCATCAGAAAATACCACAAAACCAGTCTTAAACCAGAAACCGCCCCCAATTTATATTAATGGTGTAGAAAATTTCTCTGCACTAGTTACATTCCTAGAAGAAAAAGCTGGACCAAATACTTTTATAGTCAAATCTACACTGAAAGGTGTAACTGTTTATCCAGATACGCCTGAAACGTATCGAAAATTAAATGCAAGCCTTAGAAGAGAGGGGGCGGACTTTCATACTTTTCAGCTCCCACAGGACAGATGCCCGAGAATAGTAATTAAGGGCCTTCATCACACCACACCGATTAGCATCATCAAGGAGGCACTGAAACAGAAAGGTTACGAAGCTTCAAACGTAACCAACGTTATATCCAGATTCAAAACACCTCTCCCAATGTTCTTTGTGGATATTACTAAAGAAACATTCACAGAGAATGTTTATGATATAAAATCCATTTATTATACTAAAATAAATATAGAGGAACCGCGGAAAAAAAAAGACATCCCGCAATGTCTAAGGTGTCAGCAGTATGGTCACACCAGAGGTTACTGTAACCACCCACCAAGGTGTGTAAGGTGTGGCGGGCATCATGATAGCAGCTCTTGTACAAAAACTAGAGAAACCCCTGCTACCTGTGCCAATTGTGGCGGCCAACACCCTGCCAACTATAAAGGTTGCCAAACATTGAAGAACCTCAGGATTCAGCGTAGCTCAAGGAATTACCACCAGCGACCTACACCACCTCAACAAACACAGTTACCACAGGACCCACAGGAATTCCCAGCCCTACGACAACCTTCACAGCACCATCGTCTAGGACAACCGCAGAACGACATCGGAAATCAGCAGATACTAAGGAGTCAACCTGCAACGAAGTCGACACCACAACAACATCATGTTCCAACAGGTATGATGAATAACACTACTCAGCCGGTACCTCCTAATGATAATGCTCCTCCTCAACTTTTTCAAATTTTAAATGGCCTAAATAACCTTATCCACCCTCTTTTTATTCTCCTCCAACAACTAACTCAAGTCACACAAGCCTGGAGCAACAGCCATGCCCCCTAATTTTTCAACAGCTGGCTCCTTGTCAATTCTCCTATGGAACGCTAACGGACTGATGCAACACCGGACGGAACTTGATTTATATTTACATGAAAAAAGGACAGACATAGCACTTATCACTGAAACACATCTTACACCACGATCTAAAGTATTTATTCCAGACTATACTATTTACAGGACTGATCACCCAGACAAAACGGCACACGGAGGCACCGCCATTATCATCAAATCGTCATTAAAACACAATCCTATTCACTTACCCATCACTCCACACTTACAGTCAACTGGCATCACATTACATACAAAACATAAAAACATAACGTTTGCTGCTGTGTATTGCCCCCCTAGGTACAAGCTTACATCTTCGATGTTTTCTGAGTTTTTTAAACGTTTAGGTCGATCTTTTATCGCAGGTGGTGATTTCAACGCGAAACACAAATGCTGGGGTTCAAGATTGTGTACCCCAAGAGGTAGGAACTTGTGGTATGCTCTTCATGAACTTGCATTAGACACTTCAACTCCTAATTCTCCCACTTACTGGCCTACTTCTAGACGTAAAACCCCGGACTTACTGGACTTTTTTATTACAAAAGGACTTAGAACAGTATACAAGACTGTAAATACGAGTTCTGACCTTTGCTCTGATCATTCTCTAGTCCAGATGACCCTATGCGAAGAACCTTCTGAGGCACAAAAAAGGCCTGTGCTCACACAGGGTATAACTGATTGGGGATTATATAGATCTTACCTTAACTCTGACCTCACAATCCCTGTTTCAATAAAAAACGAGACAGAACTAGAGGAGGCAGTGGAGAAGTTCACTAGAAGTATTCAAGAAGCAGCGTGGTCAGCATCAAAACCTAGGTGCAGGAAATCAGATAACTTACCAAGCTACCCACAGTATATTAGAGATCTGATCAGAGCCAAGAGGAGAGCTCGTAAAAATTGGCAAACCAACAGACAACCTTCAGATAGACGGACATTTAATAAACTAAATAATGAACTGAAACGCCAAATTAGCAAATTTAACAGGTCAAACTACGACAATTACATTAAATCCCTTTCGACAGAGGATGGAAGTTTATGGAAGCATACCAAAAGACTCTTAAAACATCGTGAGATGTCAGCACCTCTTAGAAAAGAAGATGGCTCTTGGGTTGTGTCGGACGAGGAAAAATCCGAGCTCTTTGCCGACCATCTTTCTTCCGTATTTACACCACATACTGACTTTATAAACACAGAACACGAAAACTTGGTAAATAACACACTTGACATTCCATTACAACTAACACTGCCACCGCCCTCATTCACTCCCACAGAAGTAGCAGAAATAATTAGACACTTACCAAAAAGAAAAGCCCCGGGCTATGACTTAATAAATGCTGAGGTGCTCCAGCAAATGCCTAGGAAAGCTCTAGTGTTTTTAACGACAATCTACAACTCAATACTTAGAACTACAAAATTCCCTATACAGTGGAAATACTCTTTTGTAACCATGATTAAAAAACAAGATAAAGATATTAGCAGCCCTTCCTCGTACAGACCTATTAGTTTACTCTCCATTTGTTCAAAAATTTTTGAAAAATTACTTTATCCCCGATTATTAAAGTTACTGACAGACAAAAATATAATCCCTCACCATCAATTCGGTTTTCGGAAATCACACTCAACAACTCAACAATTACACAGAGTAACTGACTACATATCGACAGCACTAGAGCAGAAGTTATATGCAACTGGAGTGTTTCTGGATGTAGCCCAAGCATTCGACAAGGTCTGGCACCAAGGGCTTCTCTTTAAACTCAAGACTGTACTACCACACACTTATTATCTAATTCTTCACTCATTCCTTGCTGACAGATTTTTCTCAGTCCGACAGGGCTCAGAGCTATCTTCAATAAGACCGATCTTAGCCGGCGTGCCTCAGGGATCAATACTGGCACCGCTGTTGTACATAACATATACACACGACATTCCACTAAGTACTGACATACTGACAGCAACCTATGCTGACGACACTGCCATAATCACCAAACATCAAGACGCGACGCAAGCCTCACTAAACTTACAACATAACTTACAAAAGTTGAATGAGTGGTGCCAACTATGGAAAATTAGACTGAACCACGAAAAGTCACAACACATCACTTTTACTCTTAGACGCGAAACATGCCCTCCCATTTACCTTAACAACTCACCCATCCCGCAGACAGATAAAGTACAATACCTTGGACTAACATTCGATAGGAGAATGACATGGGGTCCTCACGTTAAGATGAAACGCCAATCACTGAACCATAAGCTCAATTTAATGTACTCACTATTCAGGAAAACCTCCAAATTAGACATAAGACAGAAACTAAACACGTATACTTACCTACTAAAACCAGTTTGGACATATGCATTACAAATTTACGGGATCGCTAAACAGACTCACAGAAAACGACTGCAGACTTTTCAATCAAAAGTACTAAGACTTATCACCAAAGCACCATGGTACGTCAATAACAAAACTCTGCATACTGACTTAAAAATAGCAACGGTTGACGAACACATACGAACATACTACAAACGCTTTCAAGAAAAACTACACGGACATCCAAACCCGTTAATAGAACGAATGGCCACGACTCGCATGCCTGAAAACACTAGGAGGAGATTAAAAAGAACGTGGATGAGGGATTTGCTATCATAGGAAATTGAATCAAGCCAAGGGAGAGCTACCGCTGGGTACTGTTCTTCTTCATGCCTCTCATGTCATTGTATCATGTTGGTTTGTTTTTTGTTTTTTTTTTTTTTGTTTTTTTATAGTCAGACTATCTGCTGATTGTCACTGTTTTGACAGGTGTAGATAAAATTATAAAGAGAAAAAAAAAAAAAAAAAATTCACATCAAGAAAACTATTGGTAACACATAACAAAATAATAGTAATATGATTAGAAAATGTAAATTTTTGAAGTAATTTAAAATTAACGATACTTGATATTGTAAAAACTTGTTATTATTTTCTTTTACACGTGTAATTAATTAAAAGATTTTATTTTAAAACATAACAGTTTAATAAAACTGTTACCGATTGTATATTTCATTGTAAATATGAAATATACATCAACTTTTTTTTTTTTTATCTATAGAGGATTACGTCCTCTATTTTTTACTATAACTACACTAAATGAAACAAGTGACTAGTTCAAAAATGACTACGATTGGCACGCCCTTGAATTCACAAGCTTTATGAGCATTTCTTGCTCTGGCCCCATAAAATGGAAATTAAAGTCGTGTTTCACAATACTGTTTTTCTACATACCTTGCATTTTCTGTACTTCTTAATGCCAAATTCATTTTTTTTTATAAATTGCGAGTAAAACAGTATAAATGAAAATTATTATACAAAATGTCAACACTTTTCAGAAATTGACATAAAGCTGATAAACTATTCTATTGTAGTCACCTTTTTCGTATTGTTTATACCTTTTTTGTATAATATTTGATTTAAAGACAATAATTTAACGGTATCCTAAAATCATTTTGATAGGCTTCGATGATTTCTTCGGAATATATTCTGTGATTCGACAAGTTTCGATTAATGTAAAATAAATAGTACTAGCTGTATGTTACACTATTATTTCTTAATATTGGATGAATTAATTCAATAATATTTATATTCAGTGAAACCTTAATGATATAAGTAATAATATAAAAAACCGGCCTTAATGATATAAGTAATAATGTAAACAATCGGCCTTAATGATAGTGTTTAATTAAATTTATACCTTGAGTATGATACAGCTATCAGGTCAATGAGCAACGTGTATTTTCCTGTTAATTATCTTGATTAATTATTTTCGTTATTACATTGGAATAAGGAAGTTTTAATATGTAACCACAATTTATCCTAAGTTAAATTTTTCAGAATATGGTCTAATGGTCTAATAATTATATTCATATAGTTCATAGTTATTATAGTCAGTAATATTATGGTTACTCTGAAAGAAAAATATAGTAGAAATATGATTTATTTGTATATACAAAGAAATAGACTAAGCTGTATAAAAAAAACAGTTTATTTTTTTTCACTTTAAACTTTTTTTTTAAACTTTAATTGCGATAATTCTTACATATTAATATGTTAATTGAACTCAGTCCATCACCTAGGAATTCAATCGGGTACTTTTTAATAGTGATAATAAAAATCCTACGTTTTGAGACTTATTCAAACACCGCAAAGCCTAGCAATCCAATCTCAAGTGATGTTAACCATTTACTGCCGAGAAATGGGTCAATCACCTCTAAGAAGGTAATATTAGATTAAGAGAAACATTTCCAGTCGCAGATTTAGACAGAATAAACTTTTACGACACGGCGCGATTAAAAAGATCTATGCTTAGCTTCGTGGACAAAATAAAAATGAAATATCATTTTTCAAAAGTAGCTATTTCATTAAGAAAGGAGTCTTAATAATGATTATTAATCTCACAAATTGTATTTTTATTGTATGAAAACATATTTGTAATATTTAGACACCTGAGCAAAAAAAAGGTGTAGTAATTTAAGAAAAAAAACCACTACAAACTGTGAACGGGTCTGGGTTTCACTACATGGTAGAGACTGTACTGTTTCATGGGCAACGGTTGTGCAAGGAGGTGATTTGTCCTAGATCCCCCTCTATTTTGTGGACCGACTTTGTAGAGGCTGGGGAAGTTACAGTTATATCCACCAAACTGTTTACATGAATATCGCATTTATTTTGATGATATATATTATGGTCGTGTGTGTTCTTTAGTAATTTAGTTTTTGTTTTATCTACGAAACTCGTAACACCCTCTTTGACAGAACACAGTGTTCACCCAAAAACAAGCAACCTACTATATCCAGCAAATCCGAACAATGAAAATTTGTTTGGTAAAGATATTAGATAGTCCAGGATCCATGGTCGATTTTTGCACTTGATTACTATCAAGCTGAATCTTCGTGAATAGCTTCGTTTCGATAAGACGGCCAACAGTTTTCTGTGCGAAAATTCTCGATTGTGGTAGCTAACAGAGGTAGCAAGGATAAAATATGTCGATTTGATGATTCTAAAAATATTATTACTAACTGGGTTTTTTTTTTGTTAAATCTCAAGATAATTATCTAAATTATTTGAAAAAATATTTGTCCTACAAAATGTATGGCTTGATCAAAGAGTCCCCCTTCCAATATAAATGAAAAAACAAAAAATCAGCTGGTAAGTAATCATTTTTGAAGACCTCGTTATCGATACATGTTGGAAGGAGGTGACTCTTTGATCAAACCATACATTTGGTAGGACAAATATTTTTTCAAATAATTTAGATAAATATCTTGAGATTTTGGATGAGATAGAGGAAGCTAAGGAACAACAAAGCAACTGGGATTGATGGGATCCAGCCAGAACTCTTAAAATACAGCGGGGATGAGCTAAGGAAGGAACTCCACAACATGATAGTAACGATCTGGGAGCAGGAACGGATGCCAGAGGACTGGGCGAAAGCCGTAATATACCCAATACATAAGAAGTGAGATCAGTCCGACTGCGAAAACTATCGAGGAATTGCACTCCTGTCATGCGCATAATAGATCCTATCAAGTATCCTCTTTGAACGGCTGTCATCCTTTGCTGAAAGACAATTAGGGAATTATTAGGCAGGCTTCAGAAGAGGTAGATCTACCATTGACCAGCTTTTCACATTAAGAATGACACTTGAAAGGTGCAAGGAGCACCAGATCACGACTCACCACGTCTTTGTCGACTTCAGGGCAGCCTACGACAGTATGGACCGAATGGAACACTACCGGACCCTTGAGGAAATGGGAATACCTAAAAAGCTGACGCGCATGGTAAAAATGACCATGAACAACTCAAAGTGTGTAGTGCGTATTGGAGCCGACGTCTCAGAGGAGTTCCACACAAATAATGGAGTGAGGCAGGGAGATGCACTTGCATGCCTGCTCTTCAACCTAGCCGCATACGGGGCTGTCAGGAAGTCGGGTATTCAGGTCGGTGGGACCCTGTTCAACAGACTGGTGCAGCTGCTGGGTTATGCTGACGACTTTGACATAATGGCCGGATCCAAACGAGCCTTAAGGGAGGCATTTCTTGCCCTCGAGGAGGCTGCAAGAAGGTTTGGATTAAAAGTAAACCAGCAAAATACTAAGTATATGCAGGATGGAGGGCTAGGAAACCATGAGGCGTACTTTGAGGTTGGAAAGCATAAATTCCAGGTGGCCAACAGTTTATCTACTTGGGAAGCAAAATAAACTACCAAAACGATATCACCCAAGAAATTAAGCGTAGGATAATAACCACTAACAGGTGCTACTAAAGCTTATCAAGAAACCTCAGGAGCCGATATCTGTCAAGGAAGACAAAAATCAAGATTTATAAAGCAATAGTCCGCCCAGTACTAATTTATGGCTCGGAGGCATGGGCTATTAAGAAGGCAGATGAAAAACGGCTCTTGTTGTTCAAAAGGGGGATACTGAGGAGGATATATGAACCCATCAAAGTAGCCGAGACATGGAGGAGACGAAAAAACCTGGAATTGTACGAACTCTTTGAAGATAACGAGATATCCAAAATCATAAAATTGGATAGACTTCGAAGGGCTGGCCATCTAGCCAGAATGAATGGTGGCGAGATTCCGAAGAAAGTGGCCCCAGAAGAGATCTTTGGAACAAGGAGAGTGGGACGACCGAGCGTGAGATGGATGGATGGTGTGACTGAGGACGCTAGGACTCTTCTCGGCCTGCGGGACTGGAGGACTGCTGCACAGGATAAAGCCAATTGGCGGAGGCTACTTGAGGCGGCCCGGACTCGGCGACGAGTTGTTTTGCCGGTTATTGTATTGTATTGTATCTTAAGATTTAACAAAAAAAAAACACAGTTAGTAATAAATTTTAGAGAATCATCAAATCGACATATTTAATCCTTGCTACCTCTGTTAGCTACAACAATCGAGAATTTTCGCACAGGAAATTGTTGGGTGTCTTATCGAAACGAAGTTATTCACGAAGATTCAGCTTGATATTAATCAAGTGCAAAAATGGACATGTTTGCAAAAAAAATTTTTTTCGATAATTATTGTACAGAAAATCAGTAGGTACTCAAAATGCCAGCTTTAATATTTGTATTGAAAAATTGATAAGATTTGCCGTTGGGCCGTTCCATATGAAATGTCCGTTTTTATTATCTCTAAAACTCAAAACGAAATGGGTGGACTTCAATAGTTTATTATGTTAATGTTAACCGATTGTAGTGATCTGTTATCGATCCTCTCTTTTTTGATAATATTTACAACATACTTTATATATAATACAATTGAACAAAATTTATTAAGTATGCCATAGAAATACGACTATTTTTTTTATGAATTTAAACTTGGACCTTCGGTAGCCCAAGCTGCAAGAAGTATTAGAGGAAGTATGTAGAGGGCGGTTTTGTAAAGAAAGGGCCATTTTCCTTTGGTTTGAGAAATTTTCAATTATCGACACAGATTAATTCATAAATAAATAAATAATTAATTTCTCCTTTCTACACAGATGTGAAACATCACATCCTCATAGTACTGTTGGGAAATTGACATAATGCAACAAAAACCAACCTGCATTGGTTAATCGGAAGAGAACTATACTTTTATACTTCAACGCTAGAGCTCATGTTTCACGACATATGATGACGAAAATAAACGAGGTGGGTTAGGAAGCCCTACACCACCTACCTTTTTCACCAGACTTATCTCGAACACATTTCCATCAAAGTATATCAAAATCAGACAAATTTCTTAGCGGCAAAGTTTTTGAAAATGATACACAAACGCATTTTCAGAATTTTTCTCATCATAAAACTCTGAATTTTTCAGTTTTGGGATTGAAAATTTGACATGTTGGTATAGAAAAAGTGCCTAAATATTATGAATAATTTTTTTTTATTTCATGAAGTTGCTAAATTTTTCTAAACCTTTTCTTTGAAAACGGATATTTCACATTAAATTGCCCTATATTTTTTAATTGACAACAAGGCTTACTTTTACTTTAAGGCTACTAACCTTTTATTAAAAATTACATTTATTCTCACTTTATAACCTAAATTTTTCCATTCTTCTATTTGTTTTGTGTTCACATTCGTATTTACTTAGATGAGTACAAAAAAAAAAAAATCACAAACATGAGTCTGTGGATGATTATCGTAAAAGAAAGATCGTTTTGCTATATTTGTTTAAATAACTTTTAGTCACGTTTTAAAGCTGAATAATATTACAACTATTAATATCTACAATTATCATCTCAGTTTATAGAGTTTTTCTTTACTCTTATTCACCTCCAACAAAGATATTATTTTTCTAAATTCCTTACATATTTTATGGGGACATGATCTATCTGACATTAAAGATCATCTAATTGTAAATTGATGTAACGTTAAAATGTTTAAAGTAGTTGGAATAGAGTGAAAAAAAAGTTTAAAATAAATTACATTAAAAAAAAAAGTACTCAGGTCCAAAACAGACATTTTTCATGATAACTAGGTTAATTTATAAATATATGATTAATTTTATAAGTAGAGCTTTTTAATTTTTTAAAACTTATACTTTCATTTCTCTTCCTTAATTCAAATGTGATGTCTGGTGGAATAAACTTATAATATATTCCGAATTATGGATACTTTTTTCACAGATAAAACAAGTATTGTAAGTAATCGATATTGAAGCCATTCCATGAATATAAATATATTTATTTATTTTTTGAATTCCTACGAAACAATATCTTTCCTGATTCATTAATATCTTAAGTGTTTCATTCTTATTGACCTTCATTAATAATCGATACTCTAGATAATTGAGTTTATAATCAAACATAAACGAAATGAAATAATATTTATTTTTTAAATATGAAAAAATACAGAGGTTAATATAAAATTCATTTTAATTATATTATTAGACTTCATTGTAATTAAATAGGTCTCTTATAATATTTGGGACTTATTGTATGTTAGGTAAATTTAATATACATACCCTGTGAATACTACGATATATATATATATATTTTTTTTTTTTAGTTTCCGTGCTTGAGATTTTGTATATTCTTTTAACTTCATTTTGAGAAGTTTCGAGACTATAGTGGCCTCATAGTCATGCCATAAAAGTGAAAAAATAGGCTTTTAGTGAACTATTTTACATTACACTCTACTGTAAATATAAAGTTGTAGATTATTTATATCAGTTTAAAAGAATTGTAAAGAAATTCTTTAAACAAACAGAATACAATAAGAATTGTTGTATAAGAATTGAAGAAGCATAAAAGAAATATAGATACCGATACATATAAATTCTCACTCATAAAGGACAGAAGTATACGATATTAGGAATCATATAAACCATTTATATTTGACAATAGCTCTAGCCTTCTGTCGGCCCTGAAGATGGCCTACAATGTAGGTCGAAACGTCGGCACTTATAATAAATAAGTCTGTCTTATTTAGTGTGTTTTTTACTGCACCCCCAGACTATCTATATCCCACATTTATATTTAAGTATGTCTGTTTCAAATATAAAAATGTGATCTATAAAAAGTTTATATATCATAGGTAAAAATAAAGAAAGTGAAGCTTCACAGCTACTCGAAATAATAAACTGCTATTTTTCACTTTTACTCTTAAAAAAATAACCGTTTACTAAAGGAAAAGCGACAAAATAAAATTTTCCTTAGAAATTTTCCTTTTTATCATAGAATAAATAAATAAATATTTATTTATTCTAGAATATTGATTTTTCATTGAAAATTTAAAAAACAACGTTGAAACGTTGTAAAATAATGCATTGGAAAAGTTGTGCGTGAACAGGAATAAACAGAAAGCTATGCACTCGAGAAAGGAAGTATTCAAATCAGGACCTGGTTGCTGCCCCGATGTTGGTGATGATTAGCAGATGATGATGGCGATTAGCAAATGATGATGATGATTAGTAGATGATTGTTTGAGTGCAGTTCCTGGGGTCTGCTTGGATCATCATCACGTCCCGTTTTCCCTTCTGCTAGTACTTTTTGGTTTATTTATTTTGTCATGAAAAAGTCCTAAGGAAACGGCGATTACTAGAGAAATGGTGGACTTAGATTGTAAATATTACTTTTATCTACACTGTTATATAATGAACTGTTATATGGGTGATTACATTTTAACAGTGTTTATTTATGTCCAGAACTGTCTGCTCTAATTGGTCATCCATTAACAATCTATTTTTTAAAACGTTTGTGTGAATGTGATCCTCATGAACATACTTGATCCTTTCTTTCTTGTATTAAAACTTGAGCTCCAGAGAAAACTTACAGTTTATCAGTTAAATGTCAGTACAGTGTCATGTCAGTTTCTAAAATTTCCGTTAGGGTTCATTATTTTTTGCAGTCACATTAAATGATCGAAACTAATTAATCCATAAGTCTTAATGTTCAATTCATAAATACTTTTTCTGAAGAATGCCCACCAAATTTAAGTTATGTCTGTACCGTGCCACAGAAAATTTGAACTTTGTCATTCTCGTTATTTTGAAGTTGTAGCAAAATCCTCTATAGCTTTCATTTTCACAATAAAATAGAGTAATAATATGCATTAAAAAACTAAAACAGTTTAATTAAAGAATTAAAAAAACTAATAAATAATGTAACAGAACAGAATCACTTAAAATATATTCCACATAGAATGTATTCAACATTTACTAAAACCAAAAAATGATTTATAATTGTAAATAGGATGCATTAGGAAAAAATAGTTGTTTGTGGAAAGTCTTGGAGCATGGTTGCTGTGTCTATATGAGTCTGTTTGGCAGTTAATGTGAGATGCGCCGCACTTTGTCTGATGATGTTTTAATTGGTGAACGTTTGACTGGTTAGTTTTTCTGGTACTTTAGAAGCTTTGCTTTTTGGGATTTTTCCTATAACATCCTATAAATATAAAAACGTTTCTCATGCTAATGAAACATCAACAACAAAAATAAAAAATGTCTGAAAGAAATCCAATGAATCAAAATTAGGACATTGACGAGTTGTACTCCAAATGAGGGGGAGGCTTGCACTACACAGTTCTAGACATTCATGGTTTATCAGCCATTTTATCCCATAGAACACCAAACGGAGAACAGCCGATTGCTCACGCCTCACGGACCTTAACCCCGGCTGAGGCAAATTACAGCCAGCTTGATCGAGAGGCCACTGCCATCTTTTGGGCCCTTCATAAATTTTTCCAATATTGTTACGGCAGGTAATTCACGCTTGTAACAGATAACACGCTCCTAGAACAGATATTGAATCCTGATAAAAAGCTCCCATCAATAACACCTGGACGTCTTCTCAGGCACGCAAACTTCATAGCAGCATTTGACTATACAATTGAACTTTGGCCAACATCAGCGCATGCAAACGCGGATTTACTATCTGGATCCCCATTTGCAGAGACAGATGAAGATACCGGGTCAGAAATAATGTCTATGTACCAGTTGCACGAGGAAGTCTTACCGGTCACAAGTTCCGAAATAGCAAAAGAAATTCAAAGTGATACCTAATTCCGTACCTTATTTACATGCTTATCTACCGGGAAAGGATTACAGGAAACAAAATTCAAAAATCGAAAATATGAACTCATGTTACAAAATGGCTGTATATACATTGGCAATAGAGTTATGATCCTACCACGTTTAAGAAAAAGGGTACTGGATGAGCTCCATTCCGGATATTTGGCGATTGTAAAAATGAAAGCACTTGCTCGGAGGCAACTGCCAGGGTGTAGATCAGAACATCGAGAGCATAACCAAGAAATGTTACGGATGCTGCGAAGTTCAGAAAGAAACTCCAAAATCTCCCGTCCATCCTTGGGAAATCCCTTCCAGACCTTGAAAGCGAGTCCACTTGGACTTTGAAGGCCGATACTTAGGAGGTTACTTTTTGATATTAGTGGACGCTAAGTCAAAGTGGCTTGAAGTTATCCCTGTTGAGTCTAATTCTAGCAGGACAACAATCTAATGCCTAACAGATATTTTCTGACGTTTCGGCCTCCGTTCTGGTGGCTGCGACACATCTCTGACCTCAAAGGAATTTCGGGATTTTCTAAAAAATAACGGAATCACCAATAGGGTAATAGCTCCAGCTCACCCAGCAAGCAACGGTCAGGCGGAACGATTTGTCCAAACCGTAAAGCAGCACCGAGAGATCTAGGAGACTTAAATTTAAAATTTAATCGATTCTTTTTCAATTTCAGAAATGCACGCAGTGCTTCCACGTGTAAATCACCTGCGAGTGTGATGCTGCATTTTCCGTTTCGGTCCAGACTCGACCTCCTCAAGGAAACACCGGAGCCGCCAGTAACAAGGAAGAAACCAGACGTACGAACTTTTAATGAAGGTGACAAGGCCAGATCAGATGCTACACGGACAGGGATCGGAAGTGGATGTTCGGAACCGTTATCCGTCATACGGGACTCATGCATTACCTGATTAACGTCGATGGGAAAGAGCACCGACGTCATATAGATCAAGTGCGTGTCACACTGTTTGACGGTCCTCAAGGCTCAAGGACTATCATACAGTATACTCGTCGGCAATTACAGGGGCCACAGCGATGGGTAATACTTCACCCCTAGGGAGAGGTAGACCGTCTACTTCACTCGGACATGCAACGCCGCGGGGTGAGTCGCGGAATCCGGAGACCAAGGATTGTCTGCAAGAGACTCCATGAGTGCGAAGAGGAATGAACCACAGCTACAAGGACTACGGCGGTCAAGAAGAATAGTGGAGCGGAGAGCGAATAACAGATTCTCATAGAGAGGAAGACCAATAGATACGTGATAAAATCCCCTATTACCAGATGTTTTATTATTAATTGTAAACAGAAGGTAATAAAGTTCAGTTAATAAAAAAGTTTAGTAAATATCTTTTATATTCTCAATAATTTTATTTTTTATGGCCCTCCTCATTTAATGAAATCGTATATGTCATACAATTAGAGCAGACTGAATCTTTACAAACCATGAACGTTTTAGAAGGACATAAATATTCACATTTACAGAAAAGTAAATAAAAAAAAATATGCCCAAACATTGAAGTAGATAATGGAATCAGTTGATTCTCAAAATTAAAGAAAATGGGGTTTATCAACACAAACAAATACACAGAAACACTCTTCTTCTCAACTGTTTTTTTATTCAGATCCTTTTAGTTCAGCCATTATTTAAATTTAATGACTAAATTTTAGCTTAGTCTTCATCCTATCATAGAATCCAATCAAATAATCCCAGATCACCAATTTGGTTTCCGAACATCACACTCCACCATCCAGCAATGCCATCGTGTGGTGGACGTTGTCTCATCTGCATTAGAGCATGATTGTGCATTGCTGTACAAACTCCGTAAATTCTTACCTTCAACTTACTTCCTTATTATCAGTTCCTACCTCAGTAATAGAACCTTTAAAGTAAACCATAATTGTTCCTACTCTTCCCTCTTCACCTAGTCTGCCGGTGTTCCTCAAGGCAGTATCCTGGGGCCCATCCTATACACGATATATACAGCTGACATCCCAACCCATCCAAGCACTGTCCTCACTACTTACGCTGATGACACATGTGTGTTATCAGTTAATAAGGATCCATTTGTTGCATCCCAATCTCTTCAATCCCATATCTCACACCTACAAGAATGGTGTCAAAATTGGAGGATTAAAATAAATCCTAACAAATCCCATCAAATTACCTTCACCCTTCGTCGTAAACCTACGAATTCCTGTCCTACTGTATCGTTTAATAATACACCACTGAACCCTGTCGAACAGATACGTTACCTAGGACTCCATCTGGATAAACGTCTCACTTGGAATCCTCATACAAGACTGAAAAGACAAGAAACTGCTCGACGTTTTCGCCTACTTCAACACTTACTGGACAAACGCTCTAAGCTACCAATTAATTACAGAAGACTTATTTACATGACAATCATCAGACCTATTTGGGCATACGGAGTTGAGCTTTGGGGCTCTACTAAACCATCCAATTCATCTCGTATCCAATCCTTGCAATCCAAAATCCTTCGTAAAATCCTCAATGCTCCTTATTATGTCACAAACAAACTCATCCATCATGATCTTAATATCCCATATGTTACTGATTTGGCCCAAACTAGATACCTATCCTTCCATAACAAGCTCCATACGCACTTAAATCCGCTAGTCTCTCAGCTTGCTTCCCATACTATTCCTGATAACCCTCCGAGGCGCCTGAAAAGAAGATGGCCTCGAGATCATCTACTATATAACTTTATTGGAGTGCTATCGATGGGTAGTTTCTCCACAAGTGTTTTCATGTCATATTCTACATTTTTGCACATTTACTTGATATAATACCATTATAGTTGTAAATATCATTGAATTAAATAAAAAAAAAAAAAAAAAAAAAAAATTATAGCAAAGTTTCGATATCTCATCTCTATTCTCATTTTTATGACTATGTCGGGAAAATCATACTTTAAATTTATACATAATATTTATGGACAAAAAGTGTACGAATTTAAACTGCAAATTATAAGTTAATGGTTTAATACTTCCAAATAATTATGTTTCAAAAAGATCATAAACATGAGAAATCAATTTATATGACTTCCTTTATCGCTTTGATTTATCGTCAGGACAATTGGATTGTACTTAATATGTGTATCTGGAATGTTTCGGGAGATGTGTTGTTTTTGAGTCATCCTAAAAATTCCTAATAAAATCTACTAAGAAATTAAAAATAGCAAGTTAATTAATATCAAAGTTATTTTGAGTAGAGCTTTAGACTAGAACCTGAAACTTCTAAAAGAAATAGGAAATTAATTAAAATTATGTAATATCTTGTAACATTAATTTTTACCTACAGAGCGGAAACATCGTGTTTGTCACAAGATGACTACCATAAAATGGAACTAATCGAATAAAACAAGACAATTAGACAATAAATTGCTTGGTACCGATTTTCCTCTTAAATACCCGATTCAGTGAGAAATAAAAAATGGGAAAGACACCAAAGAAATTGGAAGTGGATGATGAATCCAAGGAAGTACAAAGTGAAGAATGTGAGGAATCTGAGACTCAGCAATTGATAACTCTTAAGATCTGAAGCGAAGGAAAGTCTAAAATGTAATAACAGATAATACCGGACCGATTTCGAAGATTTCCTTTTTTTTGTGTAAGAAGTTCAATAAGCTACAAAATTATTAGAATGAAATAATAGAATTTTATAATTAATTAATTATACAATAGAATACCTTTGTTTGGTAGAACAAATGTTCACAATAAAAGAAATTGGGAATTGAAGAGATAGCTTGGTTTGAAAGTAGTGGGTTTGAGTGGTAATAAAGTTTGTCATGAAAGGCTTAATATCGAGTTCGGTCCAAACAGGCAACAATTGGTACATTGAGGTCATTAAGGATGACATTATTCGTAACGAAGTAAGGTTGATTAAGGATATTACGAAGGAATTAAGGATGCGAGGATTGGGCTCGAGAGGAATTTAATGGTTTAGTTCAATGGCTCTATAAGTGGACCCATAGAGCTCTACTCCCTATGTCCATATAGGTCTTACGGAGTATAACTCTCATGTATATTTAAATTTTATGGAATTAATTGGGATGTTAGAGCGTTTGCCTAGTAAGGGTTAAAGTGGACTGAAATGGCGAAGTGCTTAGTTAGAATAGAATATAAAAATAATTTTATTCTGGGACTAGTTCCCGTAAGAATAACAGATGTCTACAAAATTAAGACCAAGAAGATACATTATAAGAATGATACAGTATTTACTTAAGTACTTGAAAATAAATATAAACTGAAGGTTATGTTCTGGTAAAGAATAGAAGAAAACAATTGAATAAAAATCTAAATTAAAAAGCATCAAGCTAAGAAAACAAAATCAAAAGCACATAACATTATAAAAAATAATATTGAAATAAGTGAGGGAAATTGACTGTAATTCATCCAATACTTCTCATGGACATGAGCTATTGATTATAACTGATTAGAGAGCATCTATTTGGGAATTGTAGGGAAGGAGATGTAGGAAAAGCGTGGATTTGAATGTGGATAAGGAAGAAGCATGGCGGTTATTTGGTGGGAGTGAGTTATAAAGTGTGGTGGAGCAGGCGAGAGAGGAACGTTCAAATGTTTTGGTTCTGTGGGAACGCGTATGAAGGTCGGAAAGACGGGATCTTGTGCCCTGGAATAGAGGATTTGAATTGGAGAATATAGATGTGAGAGGGATGTTGTGAGTTGATGGTTGGGTGTAAGAATCTACGAACTTGAGTGTACTGATGGAGGGGAAGAGCCACTTTAACTCGTCATAGAGGTGAATCACATGAGACCTTCTCGGGGGACCTAGTGAGCAGATCATGATTCGCCTCAATCTATCCTCGAGCATAATAAATTATTATGTATGTATTATGTTATGTATAATAATTTTATAATTTATTAGCGAATTTTGATTTGATATTGCACATGACAAAAGGTACAGCTACTTTTAAAATATAACGGATCTCATCTTAAGTATTTTAGACTAAATCTATACTAAAATATCAAAACTTTTTCGGATTGTTGTTTTATTTTATTTTCAGGTCAGGGCATCAAAATAAATGGTATTGTCGGGTATCAATAGCTATCTTTTATTTATTTATTTTCTTTCTTTTAACTTCCAAACGAATATTTTATTACATTAAAAAACAGATATTATGGTTTATATAATTCTGAAAATAATAAAATTTATTAAAAGGAAAACATTTTTTTCTTAATAAATAATAAAAAATTATTATTCAGAGAGTTATTTTCAAAACATATGTTTTAATATTTAGTGTGATGTTTGAAAAACAAAACAAGATCAGTCTCAAGACAGTTGTAGTGTGAGAAGGAAACATTCTACTCTACCTTTTGAATTTTGTCCCCACTCCCTCCATCTTCTTCATCGTGAATTTTGTCAAATCTCATCAGTAAAACATCTCGCTATTTTCATTTAATTTTGACTAACCTGTAACAGACATTTAGTTATTTTATACTCATTAACATTTCGAAGCATCAACTCATCGCTATCAAGAACTTAACACTTTTCAAGAACTCGGCTCATTTTTCAGTTTCTTAATGATTCACAGACCACTAATATTTTTTTTTTTAGACTCATACCTTTTAGTAAATAAGTTCATTTCATTTTTATGTAAATAATTAATTGTAGATACTAGCTTAGTGCATTTTTTCCATAATTTTTTTTATTTAGTTTTTAAATAACTTTGTTCGTATTTTCCTAGATTTAGTTGTGCACATTAATATTTTTGTAATTGCTCTTTTTCTATTTTTACATTGTACATTTATCATTTACTAATTTTTGGATGTTTTTATTTGTATGTCTTGAATAAGTTCTTTTCTTTCCTTTAATAGCTTCAATTCTATGTCTTTGGGGAAATTGGCACCCAATCAAAACTATCTGTTTTTTTTATTGAATTCACGACCGGCAAATTCGCTCGGACAGAAGGTTAGCAATTATTATTAGGAGCCCCTTCTCCACACCTTTTTGGTCCTCCGGGCTGGGATAGTGTGATTTCAGTAAATTTTCTTGTAAATATTTGGTTTTGATTTTTTTTTCATTTACAAAACTTGTTGTTTTTTCTTTTATTTTGGTAATCAGTACTTTTTGCTTGTTATTAAATTTTTATAATTAAAATGGCTCCCAAAGTTAATCAGGATGAATCGGAAGAGCTCTTAGGGATGAATTCCGGGACTTAGGTGATGACATTAACTAAACTAAAACCCCAGGCTTATTAATGGGGTCTGACTCGACTAAACAAAAAATTTTAGCCGCTCGCATTTCCCGACTTGACAATACTTTTGAAAAGTTTTCAACAATATATTCAAATTTGAGGAAGCTCGCAAAAAAGGGTAAAGAAACCCTTCACAGAATATGAATCGTTTTATAAAGAGGTTCGTGGCACCTATTATGAAGCATTAGCATTGGGTTCTTCTCTTGCCCCTACTGAATCCACTGGAAATAAATCAATTATTGACAGAGGAGAAGAACATTCTCAATTAAGCCTTCCTTCGATAAATAAACGATAAATATTCCGTATATCTCAGATTGGCCTTCGTTCAAAGACATCTTCTCTTCGATGATTCACAATAATCCAGACTTAAATCCTATTAAATAATTCAACTCTTTGAAATCCTCTTTGAAAGGTGGAGCAGCTCAGATTATCACTTTGATTAATCTCACACACGACTGTTACGATCAAGCTAGGGGAGCTTTAATGAATTGGTAAGACAGCAAAGGACTTCAAGCAACTCATCATTTTATGAACATAATTTTGCACCCCTTCAAAAAGGTTCTCTCGCAACTCTCGTCATCATTTATTCTTGAAAGTGCTGCAGCCTTTAATAGATTGGACATTGATGATCCCAACGGATTCATATTATACACTTTTGCTATCAGGTTGTTAGACGTTAAATCTCGAGGACGTTTTGAAAACGAATTCGGATCCAGATCTGAAACTCCAACTTGGAAGGAATTTTCCGATTTTATCTCTCTATCAATTATTCAGCTTCAATCAAATAATCTCACCCCATATCAAAAACCCACAAACACTAACTATAAATCTACTTACCAGTCCAAAAAGGTTATGATGTCTTCCACAGAATCCACCGAACGTTTTAAATGCCCCGTCTGTAAGGAAAACAATAGAATTTACAGCTGTTCTAATTTTCGATCACTTGCACCCAGTCAAAGATTTTAAAAGATAAAATTATTGAGTCGTTGTCTCAACTGTTTGGCTTCTGGTCATTCAGCTTCGAAGTGAACCTCACAAACTCCTGCAAGCAGTGTAATTTACGGCACCATTCCGTTTTACATTTTCCGAAAGGTTCTGATTCCCGCACCACATCTAACTGAAATAAAGATCATTTTGTTCATATCCCACACACAAAACTTCGATCTTATTCTTCTGAAAACTCTTCTACAAAGAAATCACACAATACACCCTCACGTCCTTCACAAATAGCAACCAACAGCTTGAATCGTTCAACCCCAGAAGCATCCGTGTCGTCGTCGACTTCTAGAGGAAAAATGAATGTACTTCTAGGCACTGGTATAATTAGAATTAAGGACTCCTTTGGTTGCTTCCAGGTAACTAAGTAAGCGCTTTAATTGATAATGGGTCTCAACGCTACTTCATTACTTCAGAATGTGTACGTCGATTGCGTTTGCCACTTATTCAAAATGCTCAGAAGTTTGTTGACGGGAGCAATCCTATTTTTGGTTGTAAACACCAAGTTTCTTGCGCTATTTCCTCGACTAAAGAAAAATCGACCACTCATCACACGTACGCAGTTGTTATTGATCGTATAAGTAACGAAATGCCCTGTGAAACGTAATGGATAATGTAGTCCTACATTTTCAATATTTAGATTTGGCTGATACGATGTTCTACCAACCAGGGCCTATAGATTAACTAATTGATGCTGATTTATTTGGGGGAAATATTAAATAGAGAAGTAATAAGGTCGGCTCATGGATTCTCCAATGCCATGAAAACCTTTCTCGGATGGATTTTGTTAGGGACTGTTTTAACTTCAACTCCATTTACCTATAGCTCTACCTTGCTCGCTAATTCTGTGCCTTCATCTGAGCCTCAGGATTTATCACAGCTGATTACCCGTTCTTGGGAAGTCGAAGAGATAAATAATGTTCCGATAATTAATTCGCTTAATGTAAAGAGTGAAGATCATTTTAGAAAACCACACTATCGAACAACCTCAGGTAAATGTACAGTCCGTTTACCCTTTTGAGAAGTAACCTGCTAATTTAGAAAACTTGCATTCATAAGACAATAAAAGGTTAGCGAATTATTATTATGAGCCCTTTCTTCTACATTCTTTTTGGTCCTCCGGCCAGGGATATTGTCCTCGCACAGACTCAGGACCCCATTTTCACGTCCCTTCCGAAGCACGGTATAATAACCAAGGATTTTTCACTCACTTTAAATTAAATGCCAACACACAATATTGGACATAGTAGGTTGTTATCCTGACCCCTAATTTTTGAAGGGTTATTTTTGAATATATGGAGTTTGAGTTAATAACAAATGTTATAAAGGAGACTTTTCTAAAAACAATCATGTAATAAAATGTTTTTCAAATCCCGCTGCAGGCCATGACTTTTATTTAGTCTGTTTGCAGCGGGAAATGGATCTAGGACCCTCCTGGGGCCCACCCAGCCTCTATAAAATATTATAAAAATAGGGTACCCAAAATAACGGGGGAAAATCTGGCGGTTGAGCGTGACCTAGCACAAGTCACTTGCAGAACCATTGTCCATGAAACAGTACAGTCTCTACCATATACTGAACCCCAGACCCCTCATCGGTTGTAGTGGTACAGAAAAAAAAAAAAATGTTTCAACTTATCTCAGTGAAGTGATATTCAAACGAACGCTAATGTCTCGTTATTGAAAACCGTCGTGCACATACAAATAAAAATTGTTGCCATTCAGGAACGGTAAATTAAAAATAAAAAGGTTTTTTAATTTATCAATGAAAGGGTAATCATATATTAAATCTAAATTTAAAACTCGTCATGCAAACCTCATTGGAACACTTCGTGTGAATTGACCCCATAGTAAGATTATTTACCCATTTTACGTCAAATTATGCTAATGCTAATCGAACGATGCTTCTGTGGGAATCCTAAATTTTGCCCACCAAGGTATATTTAGGATGGGGATGTTTAATGAGTACTCGATACCGCATCAGCTCACGATTTTACGTCCCTTCCGAAGGCGACATAACTAAGGATTTTTTACTTATTTTTAAAAATCTTAAAGCCACCCGCCTGGATTTGAATCCGCGATCCTGGGCATATTTGATGGTTACGCTAACCACTAGACCACAGGTGACTCCTGTGATAAGTCAATCGATGTTTCTAAATACTTGTCGAAGGCTTTTAATAGTAAAAATGCAACATGAGAAGCATATACGAGCAGATCACATAGAATCCTGATTTTCGCAATCCATCACATTCAAATATATACCGATTTGAATTTCAATTTAAATTGAAGTGAATTTAAATTGTAGTAACTTTTTTTCTTATCTACAGATGCATATTTTTTATCTCATTTTCCAATTCTTCAATTTAAATTCGAATTCCTTCTAGCAATAATCACAGCCACGCGCCTGACCTTTTCACCCCTTTCCATAAGATTGCTATTATTGATTCTCATTAACTACACTTTATCCTTATGGAACTCAATCCATATGGAATCAATGGTGGTAACTTAATTGTAACATAACTATAAATTAAGTTCAAATATAATTTTACTTCATGTGTTTATTTCTTATTAGAATCGCAACATCACTTAGTCCAATAATTCGTCGTAAATAGTAATTGGTAGACGGGAGTAAAATCCTCTCAAAAAGAGGAAGTTGGGAGACAATTTCTGGACATTTACCCTCATATACTTTTATTCATTATCGAATTTAAATTTCTTTGTCATTATCCTGACATACTAAATTCTGCTCTTTCAAATAAACAACGACATAACTCAAAAAGTGGCATTTTTTAGTTAATCCTTCAGTGGAAATCGTATTGGTTAAACCTTTTTAACTCAGAAACGACATTTCCAAAATGTAATCTTTAATATAGTAATATTTTGAGATGTACCAGTATGAACTTGAAGTTTTATTGGAATAGTGATATGAGTTATCATCATAAAAGTTTCAAGATTTTAAAATTTCCTAATGGTTAATAAAAGAACTTCATTAACATCATTACAATAGGAATGATTTGCTTTATCAATACCAATTTTTTAAATTCACATGGATCATTCAAATACCTCTATTGAAAAACGTTTTTTTTGAGTTATGACGTTGTTCTTTTAAGGAGCGATATATATCAATTTGTAAACACATTATCTGCTCATTGATGAAATATTTTGAAGAAACATAAAAAATTTTAACTAAAGTTTAATACAAAAGGGCATTGTATTATTATAATTTATTTCAATCCTTAAATTATGAACATATAGTACTTATCTGCTGAATATTGTTATTTATTCAGCCCATAAGCTCTGAGCTATTTAGAAGATATCATTACGTACCATTATTCTTCGAAAACAATTTTCCAGGCACCAAGGACTTCATTTGGACTGGACTGACCTTAGGCTAATATCTATTTTATCTAGAGTGGAACTTTCTTTGACCTTATTTATTTTCCATTCTGTGATGTCGCAATTATTTATCCATATATTGCAATGATATAACTTAAATTTACATTCGAAAGAAAAATCAAGGTGGTTTTTTAATGTTTCGAATGAAAAAAACTGGAATCGTTTGATTAATTTATGTTTTTTATAAATATTTTTCTTGACAGATTAATATTACGAAACTACGTACATGTGGAGTTCTGCTAAAATTGGCCTTTTCTTGCCTCATGCAGTTTTAATTTAAACAAAAAACAATTAATATTAGAAACAAATTTGATTGGTCCAATGAATTATAAACCATTCTTACTAGAAAAATACCTCTAATTCCTCCTTATCGAAATGATAACTCATTTTTTTTTTTCGATATTGCTTCGATATTGATAATAAAAAAAAAAATAAAAAAAAATCCATCTGAGTTGATGAAATTTATTTTAAATTCTTGTTGTGTACACCTACCTATAGTAGGGTACAGAAAATGGTTATCCAAATAAAACATGAAATCGAAAAACCTAAAAAAGTCTTAATATTAATAACATGGCATCAGAATTTTATGCTTTTTTTGTTTCATTTCCTATTGACATTAATTATTTAATATTTTATTTTGGCAAAATTATGAGCTTTTCATAAAAATATATTAACCTGTTAAAAATTTATATTTAACTATTCGCAATATGTTATCAATTGTATAATACCATGTTTTGTATAAATAAATAAATTCAAATAGTTCAATGAATAAAAAAGTCGTCATTGGGAAACGAGTTGAGCAAAATTGTATGCCCAGGTTAACAGGTTAATTCTGTATTACTTAATATATTTATAGGTTTTAATTTCCGAAAAAAAGATGAAATAAAGCATTTTAGGATTATAATATTAAATCCTAATAAAAGGAGGTGGGAATATTTAAGAAATCTATATATTTCATTGAGTTTCATTCGTCATGTTCTTGAGCTACAGAAAATTCGTAAATAATTATTTTTTAAAATCTATTTTCTGCATTTAAAAACATTTGTTTGTTTTTATTATAAAACGCTATAATTTCCACTATAAACGATACTTTAGTAAAATGTGCCATCAAGTTAGTATTAAAACTGTTTTAAAACAGATAAATGGCTACTTAAACAATTTAAGTGGCTGTGAGGGGAATAGGTGCTTAAAAACTAACCTCATGATGTGCACTTAATTTTTTATAGATGCAAAACCGCAATTAAAGAAAAAACTACTTCTCTTAAATATCTGTTTTTATTTATTCAGATAGTTTTTTTAATTCTTTCATGAAACTTTGAATTTAATGGAGTTTCCCTTCCTCCTACGCGCGTTAAAAAGAATATTCCTTGTCATTCGTCATTGTAAATGTTCATTCCTCTGTATACTCCAAAATGTAAATCAGAATTTCAAAAAACCAGACTACTGCCTTTTCAGAGGTACCTTGCATTCACAAAAAAAAAAAAAAAATCGAACAAAAGAATTGCTTATTATTAAAAAAAATGTTATTATTCCTATAATCGTCCAGATATTTTTCAAATAGGATCCATCCCAGGCTATTAATAGATTAAATAAAATATCTGTTAATAGCCGGATTTGAACCTGGGAAATTCGGCACATCAACTCAGTGCTCTATCACTGAGCTATCCTGCTCTCATGTATACTATGTACTCGCAAGTATGCTCTCAATTTAAACTCTGAATGAATACCCCGACCTATCACCTTAACTAATAATTGTGAAATATTTACACAATTGGGCTTTGTTTGGAATCCACCGCTTCAATTTTTATCAGCTCCATTTTCTATTAGCAATGCCTCGCTTCTATTTAATAAAACATCGGCAGATGTAGCACTTCACAATGCTCTACGGAATTTAAAGCAAAGCAACCATTATTGAGAATGAAGGGTTTCGGATATGGAAGATGAGGCCAAACATGGATCTATTGTAATTTATTCAGGTGTCGGTCCCAGAATACATATATTTATATTTCATTTTATTTCACACGTGCCGAGGATGGGGAATTCAGGTAATTCCCTGCCATGTTTAAATAATTGTGTACCTATATTTACGTCCATTAATATACGTTTTTATTTTATTTATTATTATATATATTTCTAAATAAGTGCTTTATTTTATTCATGCTAAAATAATTCTGTTGACCAGTGAAATTGGTAGCTAAAAATTTGGCATTGTGGCATTCCTGCCATGATGTACTCATATGCTTACTGTGAGTTAAGTAGGCATTGCAGTAAATTCAGCTGTTTTCTCAGTGCGCTGAGATGCCATGCCGAAGATAACTGGTTCAAATTCGGCAATGGCAGATTTTGTTCAATCTGTTTACAGCCGGGGATGGATCCTTTGGAATCTAGGACACTCTACTACTAGGACAATCCAGGAGTTTATACAGTGGGGAAAACCTGGCGGTTAAGCGTGATCTAGGGCATATCTGCAGATCTGTTCTCCAAAAAACTGTACAGTCTCTTCCACGGATAGAACCCAAGACTCTTCATGAGTTGTACAGATTTTTTTTCTGATAGCGTTAAAGGAATTCATGGTTTTGGAAATATCGTGTTGAATACTACTTAAGGTCTATAACTGCTCGTCTTAATTATGAAAACGAATAATTACAAATAATAAAAATGAGACATAATATTAGAATATGTGTTCAGCCGGATAACTGTAGTCTTGACAAATCGGAATGACCAATAAACAAAGAATAATAAAGAATAACAGAATAAAAGAATAACTCATTTTTATCCGATCATATTTGAGCCTGAGATTAGTTACTAATTTGTAGGGGAGGAAAAAAGATTCTAAATTCAAAACCAATAGGAAAAGTAATAGCAATAGTAAAAATATATTTTTAGTGGATGAGTATCCAGAAAGAAAACTTTCAGCAATGCCATGAATTGAAATAAGAGATTCAATCCGGACAATAAAAACGTAAAACCGAGTGATGGAAAACGAGTAATTCTTTTCCATAGAAATATAAAATTAACATAAAAGGTTCAGACATGAGGAAAATGGAGTGGTAAAAGACCATTCGAGATGGAAAATGAAACAAAGAGTTGCTACCGTTAAACACGGCTGAGATTCTAGTGATTGTTTGGTGTGTTTTTCAATTTGCCACCGTTGGCGGAAAATTGGCTTTTATTGACAGAATGATGGTCTTGTACAAATAGATTGTCAATTAGAAGTCCAGTGTACTTCAAATGAATACCCTAAAAATTATTGAAGTATGACAGAACATCAATTTTTAGAGTATAAAATGTTCCTGGTGAAGGTAAAGTAAATGAAAAATAATTATAAATTATTATTTCTGAAGTGATCACTTCATTAGCCGCCTTCAGCGACTTTAGGTAGGGGATAAATTTGTAGGTTAGTGTCAGCAACATGCTCGAGATTGGCTACACCTAGCGGCCAGTGCATTAGTTAAACAATTTTATTTAATCCATAAAATGAAAATAAAATCTAATACAAATACAAGGTGTAAATAATATAACTGTATTCTAATTATTATTTCGATTAAATTATTGATATTTTATTTTGAAAGAAAATGGTTGACCTTGATGAAAATTGTGGAAGAAAATGGTCCGGAAATGAGTATTCCGAATAAAGTATAAGAATGAGTATTCCGGTAGCAAAATTTCAGTAGCAATTGTATTGATTGAAACTTTTTAATTCAGGAACGATATCATATCAGAATATATCTGATATGATATTCGATTCTGGAATATCAGAATATATCTGATATTCCATTTTCAACGAGTTGCATCATGTTTGAACATGAAGTTTTATTATGGGAATGATGACATAAGTTAAAATCAAAAAAGTTTCAAGCTTTTAAACAAATCTAATAATTTCAATGCCATATTTACAATAGGAATGTTTTGCTATACCAATACTAAAATTATTTAATTAACTGACGTGGTCTGATTTTTAAAAGACATGGAAATTTCAAATACCTCTATTGAAAAATTACTTTTTTAGAGTTATGACGTTGTTCTTTTGAAGGAGCAATAATGGATAAGATGTTACCTTTTATAACTTTTCATAAGATGACTGCTGTTAGAGATCTTAACACATTTATATTCTGGATATATGTAACCCTTAAATCTAATATTCTACTTCATATGTTTTAATAAACTTAAATCATAATTCTTTTCAAGGAGAGATATTTGAATAGTTACATGAAAGTATGTGTAACAACATTATATAATATGTTATAAAGCTATATATAATAACTCTACACTTAAATTTGCTGAACATACTCTCATACTATTGGCTTCCTGTTGAGCAGGTCCGGTGCGAGGCCGGGTGGAGGGAGAGTGCGCCTTCAGTCCGCCGCCGTAGGCCAGACCAGCAACACCAAGGTTCATCTGCGCTCGGCCGACCCGCCATGGCTCTCGCGATCTTTTTGCTCCTACTTCCTCTTCATCCGAGGTAACCAAACCCCTCAGATACATTCTACAGGTGGTATGGCTTTGAAAGATATCGAAAAGGCTTATTTTAATGGAATATCCATGCCAGATTTGAAAAAAAAAAGTATAATGAATAAATTTAAATATGACTAACAATCAAAATAAAATATTATAGTGACTTCGCCAAAAAATAAATAAAAAAGTACATACATATATATTAAGTATTCTTTTACAATAATAAAATACCTTACTTTAAAAAAATAAAATAAAAAGGATCAATTAATTTCCACCCTTAACCTCTGTTATAATCTATAAATTAATATTATATTATAACATTACAATAAATATTTTGATAAAATTTATAAGTAATTTATTTAATATTAATTTACAAGAGAAGAAAAGAAAAATATAGAAAATGCTAATGTTAATGAAATAATTATGACAGATTTTTGAAAAAAAACACTGAAATATTACGGTTGAAAACAAAATGTTACGACTTCAAAAAAAAAAATTATAATAATACATACATATAAATTAAATATATTTTTCGAAAAACAACATACCTTAATTCATCAAAAAAATAAATAAAAAGGATCAATAAATTTTCTCCCTTAACCGCTGATTTAATGTACAAATCAAATCTGTTACACTGTACAAATTCAAATTATATGTTATAATATTTATAAGTAATTAATTAAATATTAATTTGCAATTGAAGAATAGAAAAATATAGAAAAGGCTTATCATTATGCATAATTTATGATAGATTTGAGAAATAATATGAAATATCACTCTTCAAAGTAAAATATTAGAGCGGCTTCGCAAAAAATACACAAAATTCAACACAAAAGTATATTAAGTAAATAACATGCCATAATTCATAAAAAAAATATAATAAAAAGGGTCGATTAATTTTTTCCCTCAACAGCTGTTATAATGTATAAGTTATTTTTATATTATGACATTATAATAATTATCATAATAATATTTATAAGTATTTAATTTAATATTATTATACAATTAAAAAATTAAAAAATATAGAAAAGGCTCATCTTAATGGAATAATTATATAGGTTTGAGAAATAATATGAAGTGTAAACTTATTATAGAAGTTGTGATACTTATAAGTAATTTGTTTAATAACAATTTTTCAACATTTCAATAGAAGAATAGAATTAGACTTCGAATATTTATATAATTGCCATAATTATACACTTAAAATTATTTTAAACCAATGATTAAAATACACAATCCTTAACGGTCCATATTTCTCCCAAATCAAATAACCAATAAAGTCGTTTAATTGTTGTAGTTTTGATCTAATACAGATATTACTCCGTTAATTACAAACTTCATAAGCAAACAAACCAACGGGCTTAACCTGTCATCACAATTTACTCCTAATAACAAGAAATAGAATATACCTACAGTACCCCACAAATTCAATAATATTCATAGTGGGTAGTTTTAAAAAAAGTGTAATTATATCATAATTGGGAAGCAGTTGCGCAGGTTGCACCTTCTAGTTAAATCACTAGAAATTTTAACTTTTCATTTGTTCTCTTTTTGATACTCACAAAAATAAAAATAATCGTGTTTTTCACTATGAAAATAATAGTCTAATTCAAAATAAGGTGTATGTTGAAGTAAACAACTAATTCAAGTAAACAAACCAAGTAATTTCGAAACGAAAGTTTCAACAAACATTTCGAAGTAAAGACGATGATATAACCCAAACAGTCTGTGTAAGTCGGTTATTTAATCTAAATACAGTCAGAGATAATTACTACATATAGTAAGAAATACAATTATTTTTATTTTGGAGAATATTAAAAATGAGATGAATAAAAACATGTAAAACTTGTTATGACTTAACTCGAAGCGACAACCTGCGGATATGGTTCCTATAATTGGATTAAAAAAATTTGTATTCAAATTTACAACAATATTATTACTATACAACAAGTAAATAAAATGAATGATACGTAATTGTATGAGAGCTGTTAGTTGAAACTATTATTCTTGGTGATATGATTACCGAAATCTACTCATTACCGACAGCTACATTCTCTTATCCATATAAATAAAATATTATCGGTATAGAATGTTTAAACTAGTGCAGAAACCTTTCCAGGAACGGTAAGAGGAAAACTCTACATGACGACCAACCAACAATCGAATCATATGGGCTCTTGAACGTAATCCCCGTTGCCTTAATATAGCAAACGGGCATGACAAGAGACTAATAAAACGGCTGCAGTTGGAATGATCAATTTTTATGAGGAGAAGACTAATAAAAAAAAAGCTGGATGAGAGATCGTCCGCGAATTACGGTAGCTGGGCTGAGCTTCATAAGAGAATATATGAGATAACTTCTCTGCCCTACCTAAAACCGTATTAACATATAAGTGGTTGGCTTTATCTTTAATAATACTAATATATGTGGATCATGATTTAAGTTTATTAAAAAAGATATGAATTAAATTTGTGAAAATAAACTTTTATACTACAATGGATGGAAGTGAAGTAGAACTTGCGATTTAAACGTTACTTAAATCCAGAATATCAAAGTGTTCAGATCTTTAACAGCATTCGACTTTTGGTCAATATCGCTTCTTCAAAAGAACGTCATCATAATTAAAAAAATCTAAGTTATCAGTAGAGGTACTTGAAAGTTCCATATGAGTTAAAACATTAAAATTTGGCAATAGGTAAAAGAAAGCATTCCTGTTGTAATGATGGTATTAAAATTCTTTTTTTTAACCTTTAGGAAATTTTTAAAAGCTTGATACTTTTTTAAATTTTAGCTTGTGTTATTATTCCTATAAAACTTCAAGTTCAAACAAGATACAACTCAAAATATGTTAGAGATGTAATATCAGATATATCGTCCCTGAACTGTTCTTATGAAGGAGTGATATTGAACAAAATATTACGTTTTATATTTTTTTATAAGTTGAATGCTGTTAAAGATCTGAACACTTTGATAATAACTTGATGACTTATTTGATAACAATAACAACTATAAGATGAATAAGTTTATGCGAAACTCATAAAGATGCCAAAATAAAATTTTACATAATTATTGAGAGTAAAGAAAAAAATCTGATTTTGTTGATTTTATGCACCCTAAATATTCCGGCAATAGTTAAACAGATCTTTCTTCACTGAATAACAATACCAAATTGGGTATTGGCAAAGCAAAACATTCTTATAGTAATGATTGCATTGAAATTCTTTTATTAATTATTAGAACATTTTTAAAAGGTTGAAACATATTAACTTGCGTCATTATTCCCATAAAAATTCTAGTTAAAATGATACAATTCCAAATATGATTTTATTAAAATAAACGACAAAAAGATAATAACACAAGTTGGAAATGGAATATCAGATATGCCGTTCCTGAATTAGAAAGCTTCCAACACCAATATAAGGCATAACTCAACAATACCAATTTTTGAGTTTGTCGTTTTTTCTTGTTTTTTTAAAGGAGCGATATATCCTTGGATCCGAGTATGCAGTCCTCATTATTCAATACTCGAAATAATCCTAATATGTGGGACTAATTAATAAGAATTAAATTGTGCCTAATTAGCCGATTATCCTGTATTTCACCAATTAAAATCCTATTATGATTAGTTGTAATTCGCTTTAGATATAGGGAAGAACTGACTTGCGTTTGTTAGTTTGGCTCCCGCCCAACGGTTTCTATTAGAGGAAAAGAAACAACGGAAAATGAGAAATTCAATTTCTATTTTTATTATCACCAGTATATCACATAAACCGTTAAATTTTTACGATCCTTGTCGTTCGATAATGAATAAAAGTATACGAGGGTCAATGTCCAGGAATTGTCTCCATGCTTCATTCATTAGAGAGGTATTTTCGTCCTTCTACCAATTAAATTATTTTAAACTATTTCAAGGTTTTTAAAAACAGTAAATTTATAATTGCAGTATGCTATTATATGCCCAAGGTTTGCAATAAAAACATGCACACTATTAAGTTTTCATTCTTGCAATCCGAATTTATTTTTCTGCTTGATTACTCGACGAAAAAATGTCGAAGTTTTCACTATAAATAAATTTCTAGATTAAATTAAGAATAAATAAGTTTTAATAAACAGCTTGTATGTATGCATCTTTAGTAATGTATTGAATTTTGACGTTTTTGTGATATAAGAATATACAGTATATGTAATAGAAAATTAAGTTTATTGTGGGACTAAGTCACTTTAGAATAACAAACATGAACAGAGTATTTATAGAAAGGTTTCAAAGGTTTATTAATCATGAAATGAAACTTCCTTTTTTGTGGCGGAGTACGTTGGCGGTGCTATCTTTCAACATACCGCACGAAGAACATTCGTAATGGTACGTGGTTCGAATCGTCCAGATTGACATTTTTAACATCTTTGAGATTTATAATATAAAATGAAGAGGTGGGCAAAGTAGTTACTTATACTGAATCGTCCCTTTTGAGATAGTTCATTCTAATGAACTAGTTTAAATGAACTACATAGTTCATTTTTCAAAATAACTAGAAATGTACTAAACTAAGAGAGGACTACTTGAACTAAGGAAAAAGGGGGAGAAAGTGAGAGGTCAAGTGAACTAGAAAGGTTCAACTAGTTCACTTAGTTCAGCAGTTCGCCTTCCTTCGATCGTAGGTCAGACGCCGACGGTCCCCTGTCCGATTGTGGTAGCTGGAGAGTGGTGTAAACTAAAAAGAACTATATTTCACCAAAACAAAGAGCGCTCTTTATAGTTCATTTTCCTGATCTAGTTCAATGAACTTGTTCGTTCACGTACTTCTCACCACTAATTTATATGCGGCTGGAGCGAAGTGATGGTGTAAAATACAACTGGATATGAGTTATAATACAGTTGTAGATTGGAGGAATTACTTTACTAGAAGAGTTTGTGTAGAAGTATTAGCGGAACGTTAGCAAAAAAAATCGAAGGTCCAGGAAAAATAGGTAAGATAGACGAGAGCTTGTTTACAAAACGAATGAACAACTCCGCTCGAATTCTTCCACAACAGTGGATAATTGGTTGCGTTTGCCGCGAAACAGACGAATGCTTTCTAATTGAATTTCCAAACCGTTATTTACCAGTACTGTTAGATGCGATAAAAGATCACATCGAAGAAGGGTCAATCGTCTATTTCGATTCCCAAATGATAGTGAGAAATTTGGCAGAATTCTAAATTATTTTGTGATTTTTCTCTTGCTAAAGGAAAAGTGCCGACAAGAGTTTCACACATGTTCTTTCTGTTATTTTATTCATATAATTTTAACAACTAAGATCATGTGATTTGCCTTACGCACGTACTAAAATGGAATCCCTACAGTAGGTACAAAAAAACCGTCTGGGGGGTCACATGCCCTCCCCCTTATATCCGCCCTTGACCCGAAGGCTCGATTCCGATACTAGCAATCTCTGCTTACAAACAAACGTCCACGGACCACCCTTCAAATCTACCAGATCACTCTTAACGGAATCCTCTTTAAGAATTTAATAGCCAGTAAATAAGTATCTACAATTATTTTAAAAACTTCCTGATTTCAAAAATTTCCGAAAATACAGAAAACGAAGACGAAAAATATGGACAATTATTATTTATTTTACATTCATAAATAAAAAATAAAAAATTTAATGATATTTAAATATTAACGAAAATATTGTCATTTTATATTATTTAATTTAATTCTTAATATTATTAAATTTTTAATTTTTTGTATGAATGTATAATAAATAATAATTGTCCACATTTTTGTCTTCGTTTTCTCATGCAGTATCATCTCGTACAGTGGTCAAACCAACTACTCGTTTGTTCTTCTTTCGACAGCCCTTCAGGCGTCTTGTAGGGTTTAGTTGCCAGCTAGGGTTAGTACCTTAGGGTTTAGCTATTTGGTTCGTGCCAAGAATGTATTCTAGCTTCTTTAGCATGGATTTTAAAATAATAATAATAAATGAGTTTCAATCTTAGGTTCAGCTTCGAAACTTAACATTATCATTCGGCATATATATATATATATATATATATATATATATATATATATATATATATATATATATATATATATATATATATATTGTTACGGGCTACTGGGTGTAAAATGGACTAAACTATTACTTAATTCAATAATCTAATATTTATTAACAAATTAGAAAGAATACAATGAGATTATTTAAAACAGTTAAATTATTAAACTAATATCAATTTACAATAACAATATTCTACTAAATGTTATCTAATTTCTAAGATAATATACAAACAATATAAGATATTTCTAATACTAAATAACTAAACTATTTATATATAAATTTGTACAAATACAATAATATTACACTATAGTTTACAATAACAAATTAACACTTACAGTTCGCTAACTTAAGTCCACCGACCGTAAGACTCTCCAAATATGACAATCTGACACACAGTTTATTACACTTATTACACGGTCACTAATTGTCACTGTTGCTCACTAAGCACTTATTACAGACTGATACTAATACTAACTAACTCACACACACTGCCACTAGTTAACGACTGCTACTCACTGGCTTATTACAGACTCGTCTTATTACTACTGCCGCGGCCGAAAACGCTGTCCTTTTTATATAGGCAAGGTAGGTCGTGGTGGGGCATTACTCGGAACACGGACGAGGACCACCTAGACCGATCTAGAAGGTTCTACGCCATTCTATAATCCCTTCCGCTTAATCCCATTGTTTGCCTAATCCGCTCTAGGCAGATCAGAAGCCGGTCCTGCTTTCCGCTCTGACCGTAACAATATATATATATATATATATATATATATATATATATATATACACACACACACAGACACAAGTGTGTATCTAATATTTCACCTGCCCGGTTTACGTTTACTTCTGAAAGTAGACAGTGATAAATAAGTTTATGCACTTTGTTTTTTTAAAAACTTATTTCTATAATAACTCGTCTTCGCAGTAATTTAATAAAATATTAAAGCAATAATAGTATTATTTCTGATTTATATAGAACAGCACACGGCTAACAGAGGTAGGAATCTAATTGTTGATGGTCCCATTAGCAGCAAAGAGCTTTCTTATTGCAACAAACTGCAACACTTTCAAAGAACAATTTAGACGGCTTAAAAATAGCTCATTCTGGAGAAGATCTATCTCAATGGTTTATATCTTATTCCCTAAGAATGCTATGAATATAGTTAATTTAGAGACTACTTACATGAATACTGACTATTTTTCGATTATGTTTTTATTTTACTGTAGGCCCCACTTGAAATATTGACAATAACAGTACACAGGTTATCATCAAAGAAATATTGACGTTATTTGTAGATAGTTCGCTATCAACTGTAACGCTCCTTGCGTTTATTTATTCGAGAATAGTAATGAAAGAAATCGACAGTAGTAATGAGAAGTAAATTTTGAATTAACCCTCAAGTCCTGACATAGTGTTTCCTTACGCTAGCGCTCGCACCTAGTCCCACGGACCACCTGATTTAAAAACTCATAAATAAATACAAAATAAAATATTTCAAAATCTTATTGCTTATATGAACCGTCTTGCATTTCACACAATCAACGTATATATGATATTTTTTCAAATTTCAGTAAAAAAAATAGCAAATCAGATCAATGAAGGAAATGGTGACAATAAAAAAACTACATATTTTAAAACTTGTATATTTATAAAAATTTAATTACAATATATTTAATTTTGATTTTAAACAATTAAAAACCTATTAATGAAAATAAAAATACTTTAAAAAATTAAAATTATTAATATTCCAAAAAATTGACACACAGATTCTTGGAGCACTCCAAGCATATTGGTTGTTTGGAGATATCTCAATGAAAAGATGTTTTCCTCATCTTTTTGTTGGATATATGCAACAATGCTTTTGCATATCACCTAACTACAACCGTATTTTTCACACCAACATCGGGTCCTAAAAACTGTTTTTGATTCGCGAGATACAAAAAAACAAAATAAAATAATGTATACATTCAAAAATAATAAGAAAAGCAGGTAATATTTTGATAGCATTTATAAATTTAAAATTATCACTGATTAATATTGACTAATGATTAGAAAACATTAAATGAAAGCTTACCTTGAAAAAATCAAAGAAGTCCAAGTAATGAGGTATGGCGTTGCTTATATTTTGTGAACAATCTTAAGAACCAACCCCCCACTTCCACATTCAATAAGGTACTAACAAGATAGGAAAGTACCATGATCTGAAGGGTAGGAAATTCCAGAAATCAGGTACCAAAAGGTCCCGAGACCATCAGTACTTGAGGGTTAAATACTTGAAATGATAAAGTACACTTAGCATTTTCTATAGTTTGAATTCTATAATTTATTTTAGTCTTTTTCATCTATAATATGATTATATCTATTATAATTATATCTAAATAATATACACGACTGTACAGCACAAGTACCTAAAAGAGTAATTAATATTACTAATATTTTAAGCGCGATTAAATATACATTTTTTATATATGATTGAATATTTAAAAAATAAACGAAAATACCTTTTTAAAATTTATTTCATAAATCTTATATTAATCCCTATGGTCTTGGCCTAGATTTACACGTTTCATAAAGTTCATACAACATGTAATGCTTTTAAGAAATGGATTAATCTGATATTTCAAATATTAGCTTCAACATTTTTCGCTATTTTTGTCTAAGACGACACTTTGCAGTCTTATTTTTCATGGTTTTTGTCTGCTTCTGAACCTGAAGTTTCGGTAGGATTAACCTTTTGCTCAAGTGAAAAATGAGAAATATTATATTCTTTAAATTTAGGACGCTTTTGATCCTGAACGCCTCATATATTCAAAGTGAAGCTTAGTCTGGGGGATCAGTTTCCAATGCTGATTTCATTGATTGGAATGTGAGACAATTATCTCTCGGCTATGCTTAATGGAGGCAAATGTATTGAACCCCATAATCAAATGTAACCCTGAACGACCATAATTCGTGGATCCAAATCGATTTGTCAATGTCTCAGTACTCGAGTGTGTGGGGTTAAAATGCTAAACCAGTCCCAATGAGAGCGGGAATGGAGAGATGGGTTGTGAAAACACGGGGAGGCACGACGTGTGGATTAATCAATCCCTTAGGGCTAAATGTAACCGCCACATTAAATAAATAAATGTTTGTTTTTTTTGTATCCTTATATACAAGTTAATACAAGTTTGGATTTTGTTAGTGCAGTGAATAGAGTATATCACAACATAATTACACAGTACGGCAAATACAACCTAAATAAGTAATAATGTTACTAATCTTTGCACGATTAAAATTATATTTTATTTTAAATATGCATAAACAAAATAGAAAAAACTAGAAGTTGAGCGTGATCTCGGACAATCACCTTCCTGTACAGCCGTTGTCATAGAAACAGTACAGGATCTTCCTCATACTGAACCCAAGACTCGTCATAGGTTGTAGCGGTATATATTTTTTAATAGTTAACTTAGTGTTAAAACCAGTTCTTACACTCGTATGTATTTTCTCTTTGTATTAATATTCTGGAAAATATATCCGGTATTGAGATCTTTGAGTTGAAGTTTCAAAATTAATACTTTGTACAGATTTTCATTTATATAATAAAAAGGATAGCTTTAATAAGGCAATACAATATTTTGTATATCGTATGACTGATTAAAAAACACCGTGGATTACTGGACTGAATGTTTGGTTTAAATATAATTTAGCATGTTTCTCCATCACAAACAATCATTAGATTTACTTGAATTAAATTTAAATGGAATAGATGGGGGCGGGGTGACCTAGTGGTAGAGCGCTGAGTTGCCGAGATGAAGGTCTCATGTTCTATTCCGGCTGTGGTTGATAGTTTATTTAATCTGTTAATATCCGGAAATGGGTCCTGTGGAATCTTTAGACCCTCCTGAGGTTTACCCAGCCTTTATAAAGTTGGTACTCTAAAACTAATCAACTCCGCTCACAACCGTTGTCCATCAAAAAGTAGAAACTTTAGGTTGGTTAAGACTGTTCTCAATCAAGTACTGAAACCAAGACCCTTCATGGATTATAGTGGGGAAGACATTTTTTTCTTAAAACATAGCTAGAAAATAAAACATGGAAATATTTTATAATTAGTCTGACGACAATACAGTTTTTATGTATTTAATAAAATATAATATATTTTAAATTCTGCAAATGTCAGCCCAAATAATAATATCCTCTTAGGTTGTTGTTGCTACATCGTCATTTATTATAATTATTAAATTTATTATTAGACTATTACTATTTAACCGGACCAAAGGCAATAAATAAATTACACGAATTAATTTTAAATGTAATATTATAGAATATGTAATGAATGCACATCCACGGACATGGTACCGCAGATGCAGGTATGGCTTTAATTTTAATTTGAAATGATGTTATCGAATTTCCATGATTAATTAATGCTAATGGTAATAGTTAATTTATTTTTTATCGTATTGCTAATTTTAGGTATACCACAGCACAACATAGATCGGGCTTAATTTTAATATAATCTAAATTAAAATTCGCTTTGTTAAACTAATTAGTTAGTTATCTTTTTTCATCCACAATTATTAAAGTTAGGATGAAAATATGAAGAAGTATTATTAAAACCTCATTAAAGGAATAATTCAATTGAATTAAATGAAAACAATCTTTGTCTATTTCTACGAAATCCAAGGATCTTTCACCGAGTTCCTTGATCAGTTTCTTTCGTGTTGTGAAGAAGTATTTTAATATATACTAGGATAATAATACAAGAAATATTAAAAGATACATGGTGGTTGGCATTGCAGAACATGCAGACCTTGCAGACGCATATTACTTGCGGGAGCAAAGACAGTCTGATGGGGGTTCGTCTAACCTACGGTCGCAGTGAACCATGGTTTCCATGATACAGAGGAAGGCTGCCCATAGGTCCATAACAAGCCTTTTCGGGGCCGATTCATCAATATCCCTTCTCTTCAACGTACCCTCGGGTTCAAGGACAGTGACAAAGCGGTCTAGAACTAAGGATTATGGCTGCTAGGGGTGAGCAGTCGTGCCTATAAATATTACTTGTATTTCTTTCCTCAAAGTAGATCGTACTTGAGACAGACTTCCAAGGCGGCTGGTTGACATTCTGGAAAACTATAACGCTATTCTCGATAGAAATACACGGTTTAAGGTCATCACTTCTGATTTGTGCATGATTCCAAATATTTTTTATTTCCAAGGTTTATTTGTGTTAAGTCTTCATGAAACATTTCAACTCTTATAAAGGCAAGAAGGGTCCTATACCTTGCAAAATTTATTCGAAATTCATTCCGTGGAGTAACTTTACTCCCCCTTTTATGCTTTGCTCAAGATTAATTCCATTTAATTTAAAAGACTAGAAAGCTATTAATTGCCATAATGAAGGGGCTAGAATTACTAGGATAATTAGGCAAGGAGGGGATAAGTACGATTTAGTATAGCTTTGGAGTCAGTGGAGAACGCCTGATTTAGTATTCCTTAGAGGTTAAAAGTTAAAGATTTAAATTTTAGAAAGGGGATTAATCTAGAAAGATTTATCAGGAATTACTTATTTTCATTTTCATTCGAAAACATTGATTTCAAATTGTGTGAAGTCAAGGATGAAATCAATGTTTTTTTAATCAACGAATAAAATAATTAGTCAACCAAGCCTTGTAAGTGAATGAATATTGTAACCATCAAGAGAAATCGAGCACAATTTTTTTATTTTATTAAAATAAGCTTCAGCTTGGATGGGGATCTGTTTGGGTATAAAGCTTTATATTATATCATGCAGCTAGACGATAATGTAATAGAATGATATAAATATAATTTTATAAAGTTATCATTGATTGGAACTTTTTAACTTAAATTACCTTTTTCTATTAAATTATGTTAATTTATGGTCTATAATGTTGGAATATTATTTTCTATGTCTTTAAAAATATATTAGAAGGTGAGAAGAGACTTTTTTTTTTAAATATAAAAATAGAGTCTATGCGTTAAGAGGTATTTAATAGTTATATGTTGGAAAAGGAAAATCAGATATATTGTTCCTGAATTAAAAAAACAAATACAATAGCTACTAAAGGCCTACTCAAAAATGCCAATTTACTTAATACATGATAAGACGTTTGTGGAATCACTAAACCAGGAAAAAAAAATACCAGTCCTATCTGCATCATAAGTTCTGACAGCAGGAACTGTAAACGAAAATATGTCAGGTATTTTTGTTTCTTGTTTTAGTTTTGAAACTTGAGGCTTGGGTTGGAATTTTACACTAACGTCTTAAAATTTTATAAAATTGTTTTAATACATTAAAATACATTTTCAAATAATTATTTAATTGTGCCTTGTACTGTTATGCAATCTCATCAAATAGGATACTTTTCAAGCACGAATATTCCTTGAATATATTTTCCGTAACAAGGACTGAAAAGCTCTGTCGTTTTGAACAGATATGATTTGTGTTGAGAGTTGAGAAGGATAACAAAATAAAATAAAAATCCCTGAACTTGTACAATATTAAATGTAATAAGTTGAGGAAAAATAAATCCATTATTTTCTCGGTAGATGGCTGTAGTGATCTATATCTCGTAAAGTATCGACCAAACAATTTCAAGTTTATGCTCGTTGTCAAGGTGACATTTCACACTAAAAAAATTCTTTGGCTGGCTTTTCTTTGTCCCAGTCAGTTGTGAGTTATAGGGTGTTAACAATGGAAGTCAACAAAGAGAAAATTCGGTACATTTTCCAGTTTTTCTTTGATAAAGGCGAAAATGCAAGCCAAGCCGCTAAAGTTGTGAATGGTGTTTACGGTGCCGATACTGTAACAGCTAATTACGTGCAATTTCACTTTCGTCGATTCCGTTCAGGCATTTTTGATGTTAATGAAGCACCTCGCACAGGCAGCCCCATCGTCGAAAATGTCGATGAAATCGCAGAAATAATCGAAGTTGACCGGCATGTTAGTAGTCGTAGCATCGCCCAGGAGCTAACGATCGACCATGAAACAGTTTTAAACAATTTGCGCAAAGCTGTATTCAAAAAGAAGCTCGATGTTTGGGTGCCACACCAATTAACACCAAAAACCATGATGGATGGAATTTCCATCTGCGAAGCATTGGACAAACCTGGAATAACGACCAGGAAGGTTCGACTGTGTATTTGGTGGGACTTGAAAGGAATCATTTATTAAGTGTTGCTTCCGTATCTCCAAATACGAAATTCAAATCTCTACTGTCAACGACTGGACCGTTTGAAGTTAGCGATTGATCAGAAACGGCCAGAATTGGCCAACAGAAGAGGTGATGATTTCCATCAGGACAACGCACGGCCACACATGTCTGTAGTGACTCGCAAGAAACTCCGGGTGCTTGGTTTGGAACTTTTAATGCATCCACCATATAGTCCGGACCTGGCACATAGCGGTTACCACCTTTTTCTCGCATTGCAAAACTTCCTGAGTGATAAGAAAATTGGGATCAAGAGAAGATTGTGAAACGCGATTACGTGAGTTTTTGCCAATAAGGACCAAGACTTATATGAGAGAGGCATTATGAAGCTACCTTTAAAATCGCAACAAATTATATAACAAAACGGTGCATATTTGACCCTTATCGGCCATCCGAAACATCTTAAATAAAGTTTTGAATTTCACGCAAAAATAATCCCCCAACCTATTAATAATATTTTAATATGGAAGAAAATAGTTGGGGGTGCAGTCAAATAAAACACTAAATAAGTAGTTACTTATTTAATTATGTGCCGACGTTTCGACCCACTTTGTGGGTCTTCAGGGCTATTGGGAGATGACCCACAAAGTGGGTCGAAACGTCGGAACATAATTAAATAAGTAACCACTTATTTAGTGTTTTATTTGACTGCACCCCAACTATTTTCTTCCATACTCTATCTTCCAGTCAACCATCCCCTCCCTTCTAATAATATTTTAATTTTCAAAAGTTCGAATTGAGAGTTTAATTAATGATTATAACGTGTTCTATCCTTGAAAGAAATCTTGGTTATTCGATCCTTCAGATTATTGACTGATTTGATAAAAGCTGCTATAAAACTAGATATTTTACAGAGGTCTACAGTTCAAAGATCAATGAATTTAATTAAGGTAATTAGAAAATTAAAGACTCTTAAGTTGTGGGAAACAAGCTTTATACAGGAAAGGATGAGGGAACTAAGATAATTTCTAATAATAAAACAGGTATTCAAAGCATCAAAAATAGAGAGGAAAAAACTCATTAAACAAAAAGCCAGTTAAGTTGACCAAACAGGATGGTGATAGCGAAACGACGTACTAGGAACTGACAGATGGACCAAGATAAATAAAAAAAACATCGGTTCGGAAAATTCGACGTCAATTTCACTAATTAAATTTACAATTATCATAGATAAGCATACATTTATAACAAATGTTTATGATAATTAAAAACCTGTTGATAGATTTGTGAGAAACAGGTTGATTATTTAAAATCATTACCAAACATTTTTTTTGTTTTTTAAATTATTTTATTGAATTGTACAACTGTAATATATACATCTAGTACAAGGGCTAACTAGATACATGAAAGGACATATAGAGCACTACCCACTGGCAGCACTCTAATAACATTTCTATAATATAAGGTCCCGAGGCCATCTTCTCTTCTCTTCAGACGCCTAGGAGGATTGTCCGGGATGGAATTGGATGCAAGGATGGAAACTAGTGGGTTTGGCTGGGCCTGGAGTTTATTATGGAATGATAGGTATCTGGAATGGGCTAAATCGGTAACACATGGAATCGAGGTCATTATGAATGGTTTTATTGGTGACAAAATAAGGAGCGTTTAGGATTTTGCGAAAGATTTTTGGATTGCAAGGATAGAATACGAGAGGAATTCGATGGTTTGGTGGAGCCCCATACAAATCATTTAGAGGAATGATTTAGAAACCAAAACTCTGAATTTAAAAATAGGTGAGAGGTGATAGTCTAAATGTAATAATAACAAAGAACATCTTCAATTATGATTTATTCATATGAGATAATTTTCAAAAGTAATTTGAATAATCAGATTTTTCAAATTATTTTAGATCTTTTAACACAAGATAAACAAAAAGGTGGAAACTAATATTTTTTTCTCTTTCTCCAAGATATTACAATAATAAACAATTATTGTAATTGCAGTTACAACAACTTTTATCTTTTACCAAAACATAAAGTCTGTGTTACATTATCTATGTAACACTTTATATACAACACATAAACCCACTATTATTCCCCGACAGCATTTTAAGGTATTCTCTTAGAGGAATGTTGGCACCTGGAATTCGTTTCTTTATTTCATTACTAATTTACAAGACTTTAAGAAAAAAAATTCTCCTTATCTGTATCCATTATTCGTCTATCGAAGTCATATGGTTTGAAGGGACTATCAATCTTAAGATCAAGCAATCACATAAAACTTTTATTGAAACATGTTCGATTAAGAGCGATATCGAGGATCCTATTTAATTAAAGCAGTGTTCATATACAAAGTGAAAATTTTAATTTAAAAAAATTGGTTTTAGAACTCTGAAAAATCCTTACGTTTAAGTTTTTGGTCGAATTTAAAAATAAAAACGTTTCTCAGAAAAATTTTACTAAGTGTCTACCCTAATGTAATGTAAACTTCTAAAGATTAAAAACTCACTATTAATCTCAAACCATTAGAACGATTTAAACATCATTATTTGGTTTGTTGGCAATGGCTCTTAAACAATGCAAACAGCTCAATAAATTAATTCTTTTTTTCTGTTTTTTCTGTTAAGGATTCTGGATACCACGAGACTATTCCAATATTCAGTCTCCTATTATTCCTTCTTCTTCCTCAAGTACTCTTTCGTTTTCACACTATGTATTTTCTTCCTTTTTAGGACCTTTTTGAGCCTGTTTTCTTTTCCTCCCTGGCCTAGAATCCTTCTATTTCCAACAATTTTGCCCGAAAAATATCTCTCTATGGTACTTTCTATTCATATACTGTTTTTTCAAAATCTTTATAAACTTCTCGACTCCAGTTTGTTGTTTTCTCATTCCAAAGATATTTGAAAGTTAGTTTAATTAACCTGTTGAAATTTATTCTGTTAAATCTCCATAAAAATATTAATCACAAATTTTGTATCGATATTTTTTCTTCTTTTTTATTTTTATTTTGCGAAATATTAATGCATATACACTTTTTTTTTTTCAAAAATAGTCCTGCTATTTAAGGGGTGTTGAATAGAGCAGTGATAAAGGTATGATACTAACTTTAATGTTTCATCTAAATTTTAAACTTTATTTCAAGTTTTACTTAAATGTAAATATTAAAATTCATTTTCTTGAAGTTATTAATTTTTTATATTTACTTCTGGCTTCTCTGCTCTCTATAGAATATGTAGATTATAAATATTTCAACCGTTTCAAACGCCTAGTGTTTTATTTATAATATCTGTTCAGTTAGCCCATCATCAACATAACTCGTAATTTGACAGATTAATTATTCGCATTGCAAACGAATATTATTTCAAAATAATTTAATATAAATACATTCAAAAGTAAACAATACTTTCGGCCGGCACTATTAGGTTGGATTAATGAAGAAAGTTTATACTGCGAAAAAAATTTAAGTATTCATCACAGGTATCTGATACATTTATAGAAATATAAGTACAATGTTGACCTCCACCACCTCTTCATAGATTTCTGCCAGGCCTACGATAGTCTTGACAGGAATGAACTGCTCAAAGTAATGAAAACTCTAGGGGTCCCGGAAAAGCTAGTCGGATTGAGTGTGATGACCTTGGAAAACACCAGATGTAGGGTGAAGATTCAAAATATGATATCAGAAGATTTTGAGGTTGAGAATGGTCTGTGCCAGGGAGATCCCCTCTCACCTGTATTATTTAACATCGCACTCGAACAAGCTGCGAGATCAATCAGGACCAACCCAGGAGGAACGATATGTAATAGGATGACCCAACACCTAGCGTATGCTGATGACGTAGTGATATCGCAAGGTCAAAAGCGGCGCTTTCAGGAGCTTTGCAGGAATTTGAAGAAGCTGGGAAAAAATTGGGTCTGGTGATAAATAAGGAAAAAACCCAATATATGATTTCCACAAAAAATGATGGGCAGGAAGAGCTGGGTCATGTGCAACTGCTCCACCACACATTTAAGAAAGTGGACAGCTTCAAATATCTGGGGGCTTTAGTGACAAGAAAGAATGACATCACTGCAGAAATTAAAGCAAGAATTTCAGCAGGGAACAGATGTCTCTTTGCACTGCGAAAAGCATTAAGATTTCGAAACTTGTCACGGAGGGCAAAATTATTGATTTATAAAACAATCCTAAGACCGATTGTTACATACGCTTGTGAAACGTGGGTCCTGACACAGGAATGCGAAAAGATGCTGCAGATCTGGGAGAGGAAGGTGCTTCGGCAGATATTTGGGCCAGTATGTAATGAAGGCCAATGGAGGTCTAGAAATAATAGAGAGCTTCAGGACCTATACAATGCACCAGACCTAGTCACCTTTATTAAATCTACACGCATAAGATGACTTGGGCACGTAGAAAGAATGGGAGAAGATAGGTACCCAAAGAAGCTATTATATGGCAAACCAGGAGGCAAAAGAAGAAGAGGAAGGCCCAGGCTGCGATGGGTGGATGATGTAGAGAACGATCTGCAGAGGATGGGGATCAGACAGTGGAGAGGTCGAGCTGCTGACAGGGAGGACTGGAGAGGCGTTGTTGCGGAGGCCAGGGCCCTGCAAGGGCTGTAGAGCCATGGGAAGAAGAAGATTAATTTTTTATATTTACTTCTGGCTTCTCTGCTCCCTATAGAATATGTAGATTATAAATATTTCAACCGTTTCAAACGCCTAGTGTTTTATTTATAATATCTGTTCAGTTAGCCCATCATCAACATAACTCGTAATTTGACAGATTAATTATTCGCATTGCAAACGAATATTATTTCAAAATAATTTAATATAAATACATTCAAAAGTAAACAATACTTTCGGCCGGCACTATTAGGTTGGATTAATGAAGAACGTTTATACTGCGAAAAAAATCGAAGTATTCATCACAGGTATCTGATACATTTATAGAAATTCTAATATTAAAATATATTAGTCCATCCAAGGGAGTGGATGCAATAAAAATTAAGTGGGATGTTCGACCAATTTTAATTATATTGATTTTTTTTTATATTTGATTACCCTATTACAGAGATGTTCAAAACCGTTTAAAGAAACTTGATTTAACCTTGTACCATTCCTGAATGGCGGCCATTTTTATTTGTATGTACATGGTTTTTCAATTTGGAAACATCAGTGTTAATTTGAATATCTCCTCACTGGAATAAGTTACAAGATTTTAATTGACGTGATTGTTTTAAGAAAAGTATCTTATACAACATTACTTATTACCCTAGAAACACTAAATTCAAAACCTGTCGTTAAAATGGGGCATTCAATATTTAAATTAACACTGTTGTCTCCAAATTGAAAAGCCATCGTGCATCTGCATATAAAAATGATCGACGATGCAAGGTAAATTTTTTTTACGTTTGAGAACAGTATATGTATTTCAGAACTGTTTATAGAAATTGAATTATTACTGATTCTTATGAAAACATGAAAAAAAATACAGAATGATGTGTCATTTTTAAAGATTTTCATTTGTAAATGATAAATACTGGTTCTCATATCTTCGATTCTAATTTTATGTTTCGAAAGTGAAAGTCAAAACTTAAGAGGAGAGTAAAATAACTGTTTCGAGATTCATCCAAAATATGTGCGGATCGTCAAACGTTTTATATTTATGTCTTTATACGTTGTTTTCGTGCCTTATTGATGAATTTTAATTTCAGTTATCAAAAATAAAACTATCGCTACAGATCGAGATCGAAAAATGTATTTTTTTCACATTCGATTCTTTGCATTTGTATCGAAGATATGTATAATAAAGGTTTATATGTAAGAGATTTATATTACCATTGAAGAAATTTAGTTTCAATTTAGGCGCCGTGAAATTTGCAGGTGGCGCGGCTGAAAGTACAGCCATCAGAGGATCCCTTCTGTTTATTGCAGCTGAAGCTATAGATAGCACCGCTTCCTCCCTTGCCCCAGGCAGCCGAAATATCCAACATTTGTCGAGGGCCTCATCGCATTCGTCTTAATGAAACATCTCCGCTTTCAAAATAGTAGTGAAACGGAAAACGAACTATATTTTCCAATACATTTTTAATTTCCTTGAAAACATAAAAAAAAAATACATTGCTATTAATGGAAGAGGTAATGGAGTAGAATATATAAATAATAATGAGGCAAACATAATATGATCATGTATACGATTCAGTTAAATGTCATGACCCTTAGGCCTTCACTAAGACGAGTTATGCTAAGCGATATACGATACGCGACACGCCAAAGATATTTCTCCATGAAATCTAAAGGGAGGCTATAAAAAAAGGCTCACAACCGAGCGATTGCGCTACATATCGCGAGTGACATATCTCAGGAAGTACCACTTATCCGTATTCTCCGCGATTTGTACCGTTCGATATTTCGAGCAATGAATATGGCGGGAAGAAGAGAAGATAATTCAGTAATTACTTTCATTAATTTAGTGAAAGCTCATGAGTGAATCTGGATCTATTGCATTGCCTCATACATTAAATAAATTATTTAATTTTCCTTCTTATTCTACGTCAGATCCATTAAACTAAAACTACGTCTTCCTCCCTTGTGCTCATTTTTGTAGGTGAAGCTGCGAAAATATATTTTCAATTAAAAATAAAGAAACATCACCCATTAATTAATTATATATATATATATATATATAAACAATTTATTTATATATAATTATAATAACAATTTTTTTCCATAGAATTATAAGAATCAATAATCAGTCAATATCTATTAACAATTTTTTTAAATACATGTAAGCAATTTAATTTTTATATGTAAACAATTGTTTTATGCAGTGTCGATTTATTGGCTGCTGTTATTGAACCTTCCTAACACTTCTAATCTTATACCGTCTCTGGTTAACGCAGCCTAATTCTAGGATACGATAAAAAAATTTGTGTGTTCCTTCATAATATAAATATGTTGCTATCATAATTTTAATTGCATGAAATAATAAATTTAAGAGTGCAAATGTCAATTGTACGGTAATTGGGATTATTTATAATTCGTTGTCCACACAAGTCCGACTTTAGCCATCTATTTTCAGGTACGGAAATATTTAGTACATTTCCAGAAATAATTTGGTTAAATAATTTTTATCGAAATTTAGTTTTCAATAGTCGTTTCAATCTTATCTTCGTTGTCACAAATATATTGAGTAATATGAATTGTATATATAAAAATGGTCGAATACTGCTGAGTTTTTCCTTTTGTTTTTGATTAGTTGAGTTATAGGCATTGAATCTTTGGTTTTCCGATACGTTTTATTTGTTATAATGTTTTATGGTGTTGTATAGTAGAGTAAGATAGTAGAGCTTATTCAGAAGTTATCTGTAAATATATGCTTGGCGTTACTCATTCCTTACACCTACGGGAAATAATTATAAGTGATGTATGCAAGACAACATAGACGCATGCTATCAACTTCTGTGGAATAGAAATCACGAACTTATTTTTATTTTTGACTTAAATAGAATATATGTAGGATAGGCTCATCTGTAAGTATTCTATGTTCATTAGTGAATGTGAATGCAACATTTTTTTTGTTTTTTTCCCATAAGATTAATTATTTCTTAATTAATATTATGTTATGTTAATTTGATTTTAACAGAAAAAGATCGGTTTGTCCATAGATGAAATTATACAACTTGGTTCTGTTTTTGTCCGTTTCCTTCATTTGGACCTTTGGACCTAAACAAGTGGTCACAATATGTTGCATAGTGAATGACATAAGAACATGAAATTTTAGAGTCTATATATATATTGTTCGTAATTAAGATTACATAATCAAGGTTGTGTGTTCTTATTAAATAATATATTATATCTTTTCTTAACTAAAGAGTCATAATTATAATCTTAAACAGTATAATTTAATATTTTCTAAAAAGTTTAGTTATTCCAGGAGGACGTGTAATGAAGATTATTTTGCCCGGTTGATCACGAAGTCCCTCTGAGGGCTAAGTCGACTGGTAGCCGCCTCCAACACGATTTCTGTTTCTCTACCGTCCCCCCCGGCCCTCGCCTTATTAAATTTATCTTTCCAGAAACTCAATTTGTCGAGCAACTTCATTTGGAATACGAACGCCGAATTCAGTGGAATGCAATTATTTAAAAAAAAATTCTCAATGCAACGTTTATGAAAAATACGGCGGGGTTATTTTGAGATGGCTATATACCTTTTGTTCCTTTAAAATTTCACTGGGTGAGTTTACAGACATCGAACCGAATGCCATCCATGGATTAATATTTTATATGAAAAAATTCATGTGCAGAGGTTTCTTATAGTCAATCATCTGCATCATGATAAAAAAAAATTAATACAATTAAGCTTGTCTTCTTCTTCTTCTTCCCATGGCTCTACAGCCCTTGCAGGGCCCTGGCCTCCGCAACAACGCCTCTCCAGTCCTCCCTGTCAGCAGCTTGACCTCTCCACTGTCCGATCCCCATCCTCTGCAGATCGTTCTCTACATCATCCAGCCAAGCATTGCTTGTAATTAAGGAAATATGCATTACTCCAATAGTTGATTTTCAGAATAAATTTTGTAAAGATATTTTACCTGATTTTTAACTTTTAAAAACAATTAACACGGGTCACATGTGTGTAGTGGTTAGGATAAAAACATTCTATGATCAAAATCGCGGGTTTGCAGTCCTAGAGGTAGCCTTAGAATTTTTAAAGGGAGTAAAAAATCCTTGGTTAGCCCTTCGGAGGGGGCGTACAATGCCAGTCCCGAGTCCGTGCGATATCAGTACTTAAAGATGATTAAGATATAATCATTCCTGGATAGGCAGAATTTAGAATTCCCACTGTAGCATCGTAAGATTATCCTTAGTTGCACAATGTGATGTTAAATACATAAACAAACAAATAGTAATTGATAGGAAAACGCCTCCGTTACCGGTATTTGACTGAACAAAATACTGCCAATAAGAATGGTAACGTTGATGTAAAGTTCATATTTTTAATTATTTTGTTTCTTTTCCTTGCTTTGAAGTCTTTTTCTACTGCTTTCTTATAATTCAAACGTTAAATTCAAATGAAATATGTAATGGTTCTTAAAGAGGTTTGAGAGCATCTAGGCTGATCTGTAGGTCCCGGATTCAAGAATAGATGACAGTTATTTTTCAGCCGTGCATCATTTTTATAAGAGACACTCCTGTGCCTCACTCAACCTTTATAAATTGTATGTCCTTAAACGAGGGTAAAATCAAGGTGTTGTGTAGATCTCTGCAAAAACGTTTCTCTTTGCACATACGTTGGCCATGAACGAAGAGAGTCCTTCCCAGGTCCTGAACCCAAGACCTCTCAAGCAGAACAGGTTTTCATATTAATAGTGATAAGAATATCCTAACAATGTCGTTTAATAGATAAATTAAGTTTTTAGTTTATATTAAAATAAAATAATAATAGAAAACAAGATCTTACTTTATTTATCATTAAAGATCTTATTCTCTATATTTATCTCTTATAAATATAAATTTTCTCCTTGACAATTCAACATCAACATCCCTGGAGAGAACGTGGGATCTTAATGTTAAAATAAAAGAATACCGCGAGTAGTGGATCCAGAAAGTGGTGGATAGACGCCGCCATTGGGAATTTAAATAACTGAATTATTTAGACCTGGTAACTTAATAGTTCACACCCCAGAATGTCCGCTAGGCACCAGCCATATTAAAATAAATAAATAAGAGAATTGTAAAATACAGACGAATATATGGTGAAACAAAACTTGTTTGATCTCGGGTCCTTGCGATGGTCTTTTTAACGAAAAATCTATTAAATTCTTACTCTAATCTTGAATTATTAACTGTTATTAGAAGGAAGAAAAACAATATAACAGTAATAAATTAGGACACTTAGGACTTTCTTTCGTTCGATATATACATCATGTTTATATTTAAAACAAATATTTTACATTTATTTTATTTCAATTTTGATTAATAAAAAAGAGCAAAGTTCTTTTTAAATCGATATAAGTCAATTTTGATCAATAAGCAGTACAATTAAATAATGATTGAGAAATATAAAGTGAGCTTAACAATAGGCCATATGTTTGAGGGTAGTGTCTTTTACTAAAGAAAGATATCTAAAAAAGAACTACCTGTAATTGTATCAATGGTTTTGGGAAATACGTTGATAAGGAATTGAGGAAAAATACGTTAAGGTCATCGCCTTTCTATCAAAAGAATAATTAATTAAATAAATCTAATACAGCTATCTCCTTCTTCTTATTTTTATTTTTTTTAATTAATATTTTCAACTTATATCTATCTTAAATTCTTTTAAAGTTTCTTTTAAGTTTTATTTAATCCTCTTCCTCAATTTTTATTTCACCTTTTTCAGGTATTTAAAAAAATGAATTATAAAAAAAAGGAAAAGAAACAATAAATAAATAAAAAAAAGTTTTTTTCTAACTACAAGTTTAATAACTAAAATCAAAATGTAGATTTTTCGCCACTGCTTATTTTCAACGCAAATAATAGAACTGCACAAGTATCGACTAATCGATTAAAATTTGACGGGTTCAGGACCACTATCGGATAACTCCAAAATATCAAAACTTGACTTTTTCACATTTTTTGCTAGGTTATTCAAGCAATTCCTCTTTGAATATACGACACTTAGAGCCTATTTATTATGGTTTCTATCCGGTCCTGAACCTTAAGGTTCGGATTGTAGAATGTATTGACTAAACTAGTAAATTTTTGAAATATTTAGTAATCCGCTTTTGATTCCTATCGCCTCATTAAGAAGGAGATAAATAATATAATATATATAATATAATAAACTATTGTAAAGAATATGCTACGGGTACTTCTACATAGATGAGGTGAACTTGTTAACAGAACTACTCTCTACTAGCGCCCTGTTAATATCTGTCATAAATAAAGCGACGTCATCAAGCCTGCTTGAGTGTCTGCTGGTGTCTGCATGAGACCAAAGATTAGTATGTTGGTGCTTGTTACAGGAGAGAAAATCAGTCATGTGCATTAATCAATAGGGAAATATTTATTATTGTATGCGTCACCACACGGTTTGGCGTTCTTCATATTCTTTCTCTCCCTCCTTTTGAGCCCATCAGCATGGAGGATTTTTATTTTTTATTTTTTTTTATTATTTATTTATTGCTATTTACAACTATATTACAGTAATATAACAAGTAAATTGGCTGAGTGATACATAATGACATGATATAATGACAAGTAGAGAAACTACCCACTGGTAGTACTCAAATCGAATGTTCAACTAAGAAGGTCACGTGGCCATCTTCTTTTCAGACGCCTCGAAGGATTATCGGGAATTGAAGAGGAAGCTAGGTTTGAAACTAGAGGGTTTGAGTGGAAATGAAGTTTGTTATGAAAGGATAGATACCGGGATCGGGCCAGATCAGCAACAAATGGGACATTAAGGTCGTTATGGATGACTATATTCTTAACAAAATAAGGAGCGTTGAGGATTTTACGAAGGATTTTGGATTGTAGAGATTGGGTACGAGAAGAATTCGATGGCTTAGTGGAGCCCCAAAGCTCTACTCCGTAAGTCCAAATAGGCCGTATGATGGTCATATAGATGAGTCTTTTGTAATTGATTGGGAGCTTAGAGCGTTTGTCTAGTAAGTGTTGAAGAAGCCTGAAACGTCGAGCGGTTTCTTGTCTTTTCAGTCTTGTATGAGGATTCCAGGTTAATCGTTTGTCGAGATGCAACCCTAAGTATCGGATCTGTTCTACAGGCACAAGTGGGATATTATTAAAGGATACTGAAGGGCAGGAAGTCATTGGTTTACGACGTAAGGTAAAAGTGATTTGATGGGATTTTTGAGAATTTATTTTAATTCTCCAGTTCTGGCACCATTCTTCAAGATCAGTGATATGGGATTGGAGGCTTTGGGATACAATAACTGGATTGGTATTGACTGATAATACACATGTATCATCAGCATATGTGGTAAGGATAGTATTAGGATGAGTTGGGAAGTCAGCTGTATAAACTGTATAAAGGATTGGGCCAAGGATACTACCTTGAGGAACACCAGCAGATTGGGAAAAGAGGGATGAATAGACATTATTGTGGTTTACTTGGAAAGTTCTGTTTGTGAGATAGGATTGAAGGACGAGAAAGTAGGTAGGCGGTAGAAATTTACGGAGTTTATAGAGCAATCCCGGATACCAGACTCGGTCGAAAGCCTGTTCGACGTCAAGAAAGACGCCCGAACAATATGATCCACGTTCTAATGCAGAGGAGACTACATCCACCACACGATGACATTGCTGAATAGTGGAGTGGGATGCTCGGAATCCAAACTGGTGATCTGGAATTATGTGATTTGCATCAAGGATGGGGTACAATCGTTTGAGGATGAGTTTTTCTAGGATTTTACCCATGCAAGGTAGAAGAGCGATAGGACGATAAGAGGAAGGGTATTCTGGTTTTTTTTTAGGCTTGGGTATCATTTTTACAATGGATAGTTTCCAGAGGTCAGGAAAATATGTGGAGCGGAGTACAGCATTATATATATAGGTAAGGAATAGAATGGCTTTTCTAGGAAGGTGTTTTAAGATATGAATTGTGATGAGGTCGTGCCCAGGAGCTTTGCGGGAAGGTAATCTGTGTATAATGTTGGATATTTCTGTAGGATGGAATGCTTTGGGTGGAAGGGACATTTGGAGGGGAACATCTAACGCTTCTTTTATATGTATAATGTGAGTTGGGTTAATGATATCAGGATGTGGATGAAAGATTTTGGAAAGGTATTGACCGAATAACTGTGATTTTTCTCCGTCAGATCTTGTCCAGTTATTTGATTCAGTAAGGAGTGGATGATTAAATTCTTTGAACTTTAGGACTTTTTTTAGTGGCCATCCATAATGTTTTGTCGGTTGTTGTTAGATTTTCAGTCCAGGTAATTAAATTTTGAATTTTGAATTTCTTGATTTCTGCTTTTAGTTTGTTAGTTAATTTTGTATAGATAGTTTTATCTGCTGGATATCGAGTTCTATGCCACTTCGATCTTGCTCTGCGTTTTTCTCTTAATAAGATTCGAATATGCTGTGGCAAATCAGTCTGTTGATAGTTAATAATTGTACGATTTGTGATGTTATCATGTAAACTGCTTCTGATTGAGGTTGTAAGTTTTTCTATGGCTGTATCAATGTCTTGTTTTGTCTTCAGTGAAATTTTTAAGTCCAGTTTGTCCTCCAAGTCATAACAAAAATCATCCCAGTTGACACGTCCTGTAATCAGTGTGGGAGGGGAAGGCTTGGGAGCGAAACTTGAGTGTAAGAAAAGGAGGACTGGACTATGATCTGATGACAGGTCGTCCAAGGATTCAATGTTGGCATGTGCGGGTGAAATTTGGGATGTAACAAATATGTCAAGGATGTCGGGACGTTTTTTGAGGGATGTAGGCCAATAAGTAGGATTTTTTGGGGCAAGGATAGAGTAGCTCTTTGAGGATGTGAGGGAAGATAGAATATTTCCACGGGAGTTGGATGTTCGACAACCCCATCGTTGGTGTTTAGCATTGTAGTCTCCTCCAGCAATGAAGCGCGGTCCAAATGATAGGAATAAGGAATCTAAAAGGTTATGGGAAATGGAACTACCGGGAGCACAGTATACAGCTCAAAGTGTGAAATGGAATGGACTAGTCGTTATGTTTACAGAGGTTGATTGGATAGCATCAGTTGGAATGGAAGGAATCAGGGAATGGGATATATTTTTATGAATGAGAATACAAGATCCGGCATGTGAAGTGTTATCTGGGTGGTCTGATCTGTAAGTGATGTAGTCACGTATGTAGAATAGTGAGCGGTGTGTGAAATGTGTTTCAGTCAGTAAAGCAATATCAATTTGTTTGTCATGTAGAAATATGTCAAGTTCGTCACGGTGATTATTTAGTCCATTAGCATTCCACAATAGGACAGCTAGGGGTTTTATGCTCATTGTGGACGGTTAAGTGGGAATTCGGTTAGGATTCTTGTCAATAGGATGATGAGTGGTTTTATGGTTTCTTGAAGATCTTTCAGGAATGATGTTAGGATTGAATTAATGTCGTTGGGGTTTTGCATTTGGATAGGATACAGATCTGGAGGTTGGGGTGGATAATTTACATAAATAGGGGGGTTGGTTGCCGGTTGAGCCTGAGGTACTGGTTCTGTTTTCAACGTGTGTTGAACTAGGGTAGGGACAGGATTCGGATGTTGTGGTGGAAGTTTGACTCTTAAGTTTTGAGGGTGGAGAGATATTTGCTGACGTGGAGTTTGGACTTTAGGATTGGGTCGAGCATCTCGGGGTTTAGGTTGGGAGTTTTTGGGCTTGTTATAGGAAGTCTGGGGTTTATGTTGGGAGGTTTGAGGCGCCTGACATTGAGGCTGGTGCTGGTTCATTCTTCTGCTTTCCTTTTCCGGAGGTAGAACTGTGGTGATAGGTTGTTGTAAATTGTTCGGTGCTTTTGGCAATTCCGGGAAGATAGTGGAATTGCTAACTTCTGGTGGCTGAGGAATGTTATTTTCTAGTCTTCTCTCTTGTATTTTGTGTGTTCTCTGTCGTAATGAACTTTTATAGACCAAGCAACCTTTGTAGTTCGCCGGGTGGTCCCCGCCGCAAAGAACACATTTCGCAGGCTCGTTTCTGGATTTCTGGCATGCTTCCGTTAGATGTGAGCCAGCACACTTCACGCATCTGGCTTGATGATGACAATAGGTCTTGGTGTGACCTAAGTTTTGGCATCTAGCACACTGCACTAGAGTGTTTTTCTGTCTGGGCTCCTCGAATTTTACTGTTGAGTAGACAAGTCTAGTAACTTGAAATATTTCAACGTTATTTTTAGCCGGTTCTAGATCGACAAAAAACAACGGAAGGGGATATTTTTCAGATGGGTGCAACACTGAAGAGATGTTTCTGATGGTGTGACCTATCTCTTCAAGATCTCTTTTGATAGCGTCCTTAGGCGTGGTCGAGTGAAGCCCTCTTAAAACTACCCTATATGATTTGTCTTCTTTGAGCTGGTAGCAATGAAAATCATAGTTGTTGCTATTTAAATGATTTATTAATTTTTTGTAGGATTCTTTATTATTGGTGTTGATTTTGATGTCATTTACTCGAGAGTAGCATGTAAAATTTGGCTGCCCGATCAATTCCGCTACTTCTCTTCCGAAATTATAAAAATCTGTTATCTTGGTGATAAATATAGGAGGAGGTACCGGGTCATCGTATTTTTGACTTTCTTGATTGTCCTTAGGAGGTTTAACTTTGGGACCAGAGTTACTGCTGGTTGATGGTACAGGTTGTTTGACTGCAGTAGATTTACTGCGGGTTTTTGGTGGTTCAGATGTATTATTCTGAGTGGCTGCTGGTTTTAACATAGCCGCTTTGTTTTGTTTTTTGTTAGGCGAGTTGCCCGCTGAGCCAGGGGCAGATTTTCTTTGTCGTTTCTGAAGCGATCGTCTTTTTAAATATTGAGAATCAGTCTCACTGATTTCGGAGAACGGAGTCTCTTCCTCCGACAAATCACTTCCCGTATTGTCCACACTCATCATTGTATTATTAATTTATTAAATGAAAAAAAAAATGAAAAAAAAATTATCAATTATAAATTAACTTCAGTTATCTTAATTATAATGAACATATTTATTTAATTAAATTTTAATGAAGAAAAGAAGAGAAAAAAAATATAAAATAAATAAAAACTAAAAAGTTTACGTAACCGGGGTTTGATTGAAGACCGGAGAAGGTGGAGAGCCAAGCCTTGACCTTGATCTTGCTATCTATTGTAGTATTAGTCCTGTCTATTACTATGGGATTAAGGCCACGTTGCTGCCTTTACCAGGCAGTCACTAAATTATTTTATGTCTATAGTTTTTATTTTTATCACTCACCTCACTTACGTTGTTAATAAAACAAAGTAATGTCTGTAAACTTAGTTTTTGTAAAGTTTGACGACATTATTTGAACTGATAATATGAAAATATTGTCTCAAGCACAGAACGATGTTAAAGTTACACTTCACTTGCGGCCATGACACTTGGTACTTCCATTTTTATTTTTAATATTGATTTCTCTGAATCAATATTATTCCGTACGAGTGATTGACCCAGGCTTAGAACAGCATGTCTGGTGGTGAGTTCATCTTGGCGGGTAAAACGACGCTGCTATCTCTAAGGGGAGGTGACTGTAGGGTGTTCATTGTTAATGTCCTTGATGCCAGTTTATATGCAATGTTTACTGTTATGAAGCGAGGGGTGTGTCATATACTGTACTCGGATACCCGGCGGAACGTAAAACCCCGTTAATTACTGACAATTAACTACTGCGGGGTATCGTTTGGCGTTAATTTTTCAAAAAAAGTAAAAAACCCGATACTTCCACCAATTATGAACATACGTGAAAGTTTTTATAATACGTTTAAATTACTATTAATTAAATTATCACCATGCCAATGATCTTTAGGGTTGGAGTGTTCAATAACAACTTGTATTTCTTTAAAAGAACTTGAGAGCTCTTCAATGTTAATAAATAATACTTTAATCAATAAAGAAGTGAAGAAATGTTTGTGTTCTGCAATAAAATTTATTATTTAATCCATAGTAGTGGGGGTGGGAGGGCTTGGGTGTCGGAGATAAAGGAGCTTGTAGGTCCGCGACCCTAAGGGCTAAGATGTATCTTATTGCCGCTTAGCTTTTATGTTTCTTTTAAATCTTCAATTTTATTATTATTTTAAACGACTTGAGGAGCAAAATTTTATGCGGGAGTAAGACGTCTTAGCGATACTAAAATAGCAAAGAATATTTTCAAGCACGCAGTATGTATTTTTTTTATTTATTTATTATTTATCCTGAATGAAGGATAAATAATTCAAGTAGGAAGGACAATTCTTAAGATTATGCCGTTTAATTCTGAGTCCCTAACTAATTTAAAGATCTTCTAGAGCTGGGAAAGATCTTCTTGGATGGTAAATCACGCTAATCTTAGCTCTTCAACTCATTCCAAAAATGATCCTAATGATGGGTCCAATAAATTTCAAACTTCGTCCATAATGGGTCGTCTCATACGAACTGTCCATTTCTTATTATTTCTAAATGTCTAAGTAGAATAGACTTCTGTTGTTTAAGTTTATAGATTGTAATGAGCTGTTATCCTCTCTCTTTTTTTACAATATTTACTATCACTACAATTGAGTGAACGTTGATTAGTTTATCGTCAAATATGACCGCGGAAAAATCCTATTTTCTTCAGATTTTTGCTTATAAGTTTAAACTTGGACACTCGGTAACCCAAGCTGAATGAAACATAACCACCGTGTTCGGGGAAGGGTGCTTTAATGCACGGATCATTGTTTTGAATCGTCGTTGTTTTGAGAAATTTTCACCTGGAGAGAAAGATTAACCCAAAAATAGTTAAATAATACATTTACCGAGAGGTGAAACCGTCATGAAACCGTCACTTCGTACTGCAGGTATACATTGACATAATGCAACAAAAACAACCTGCATTGGTTAAATGGGAGTAGTAACCATCTTTACTCTGATAACTAACGATACTATACTTAACATTTAACGTTTGTTTCACGACAGATAGCAAAGAAACTAAATGATCTGGGTTACTGAGTCCACCCACACCCATCTAATTCGCCAGACAAACCTCCAACAGAATTCCATCAGTTCAGAGATTCGAACAACTTACTTAAGGGTAAAGTTTTTGAAAATTATTTTCAAGTCAAAAATCATTTTCAGATTTTATTTCATCACAAAACCCTGATTTGTTTAGTTTTGCAATTGAAAATTTGGTAACACGTTGAGGAAAATATATAGAAAATGAAGGTAGACATTTTAAATAAAAATGTTTCGATTTCATAAATTTTTATTACTAAATGACTTTTCGTTTGAAAACTGATATTTCATACGAAACGATCCAATAGCTCTAGCTTCATAGACTTCGGTATCTTCGATCCGAGACATGACAGTAAAATCGCAAGGATTAAACGGTGATGGAGGACCCATTTCCTCTAACCACGGCTATGTAATTAAAAACGTGACCCAATCACTCTGTCGTCTCGGACGCTCTTCTTATTCTGAAGGGACAGAACGACCAAGAAAGTGCTGAAGTCGTTTGTCTAGCTGCCTCAGCTCCATCACGTCTTAAATCGATAGCCTATCTATCCGTTTGGTCAGTCACATACTTACCCATGAAAATATTCAAGTATTTAAAAAAAAATTATAATAGTAATGCTGTATAATAGTAATACATCGAGTAAATATAATGTAATATAAATAATGGCACTAAATTAAGGCAACAAGAGAAAGTAACCAATGTTAGTACTCGAAGAGCATATTCGACACCGAGAAGGTCACGAGGCCATCTTCTTTGCATACGCCTCAAAGGATTATCAGGAATCGAAGAGGTTGCTACGTTTGAAACGAGTGGGTTTGAGTGGGAATAAAGTTTGTTATGAAAAGATTGATATTGGATTCGGGCCAAATCCGTAACATATGGGACATTAAGGTCTTTATGGATGATTTTAGATCGTAACGATGTAAGGAACATCGAGGATTTTGGATTCTGAGGATTGAATACGAGAGGAATTCGATGGCTTAGTAGAGACGTACAGCTTTAAAACGTAAGAAATAGGTCTTATAATGGTCATGCCTATGAATGTTTTGTAATTTATTGGGAGCTTAGAGCGTTTGTCAAGTAAATGCTGAAACGGCGAGCTGTTTCTTGTCGTTTCAGTTTAGTATGAGGTTTCCAAGGTTTCACGATGCTTTAAGATGTGGATTGTGATTTGGTCGTGTCCAGGAAGACAAATAAATAATAAAAGTAATAAATACAAAAGTAAATTTGACTTGATTCGCTCGAATTCTCGCGTACATATATTGCAAAAAAAAATTGCTGGAGATATAGCCTTGGCACGGAGGCACAAGCCAGTTTTTTTTTTCAACTTATCTCTTAAAATATTCATAACATATTCAACTCATAGCTTACTCTGTCGATGTCATAAAACCAGCAACTCACGTCACTCACACCGTCAGTTGGTTGACCGGCATATAGAGTCGGCTTAAATTTTAATGCAGCGCCTTGATGCTAGAAGAATATACAAGACCTTGAAGTGATGCAACCATAGGCGCTTCAAATTTTGAGGAAGTGAAGGAATGTACTTATTTAAGTATTTAATGACTAAGCCACTGCAATAATGTAATGACGAAATAAAAAACAAATCATGACAAACCATAAAATATTAGCTTGCGCAAATAGTTTTGCAGTATTTTGTAGACAAACAATTTATTTGTAGGAAAAATCTCTTGCAAATCTCGGCGAAGATTTTCGATTAATAATTATTTCGATCAATTTAAACTCCCTTAGTACTCGCTCCAAATAATTAATTGAGCTTCGAAATGAAAAAGAACTAGATAAAAAAAAAAACACATTTGAATATTTTTTTGTAATAATATATAATCAGGATAAGTCCACTTTGAGCACTGTCTAAAAATTGTTACTCAACTGCAAATTGTACGAAAATATTTACGAAATCTGCTTCAAAGAATTTTTTGTTTTTAAATCTTTTATTTTTGCTTTTCTTTTGCTCTTTGTATATAACAGAGTTAAGCAAGACACTGTATCATAAAAAAGTCTACCTGGCGGCATTTTCTAAATCGAATTATTTTATGTAAAAGTTTCCAAACTGATTTATTTATTCATTTAGAGTCAACCCCGTTCATAACCTAATTTGAAACATTCTTAAAAGGTCAACGTAAATTATATTTTTTAACTTTATAAATACCTCTAATAATCATTTATTCGTGGAACGATTGCTTGGCCAACGAATTTAAACTTAGATTTATAATTAAAGTAATAAATATGACCAATATTTGGTTTCACTTTTGCTATATTCGTTTGAAAAAAAAGATTCATATTAAAAAAAAATTAATAATTCCATCATTTCTGAAGATATGGTGTGTAAGAGGGTTTATTTGTTAACTAGAGAAGAAAGTAAATATTAAGATAGATTTAAATTGTATGCTATTCGTTTTTAATATAACGAATTTTAATCAGACTTTATCAAACTGAACAATGGGTCTGATTAATTTCCAATTTTCACTGTCACTTATATGAAAGAAAAATCAAAAATAAGAATAGATTCAAAGTGCAATTTCCACTATCTTTAAAAATGGATAATATATCACTAATTCAGAGTTGTGTAGGAGGGAAGCGCCATAGCTCAGTGTATAGATTTCTGAGATGCTATGCTGAATCTTGTGGTCAACTCCAGCTGTGTGATATAAATTATTTAATCTGTTAACACTCGTTGATGTTATGCCATATGAGATCTATAGACCCTCCTGGGACTCACCCAGCCTATACGAATGTGGATTCCCTTAATTGGAAAAAACTTGGCGGTTAAGCTTGATATCGGACACATCGCCTCCCTGTCCAACTGTACTGGGCGCGCATCTAAACGAAAACGGATACATCGATTTGGACTGAGAGAATCTGTGCCAGGACTTTTCAGCAATCTCGTGTAGTAAATCAACCATAACAGTTGCGTTTGTACTTTGTACCATAACAGTTGTTATCAATCTTATATCATCCGCGAAGGCTAAAGATTTTACTTTAAGTTTGTTTTTTCCTTGTGCTATATTTATACCTTTGGTGCCGCTGCTTTTTAATGTGTATTCCCACGTTTTTACTATTTTATCCAAGTCTATGTTAAAGAGAAGAGGAACAGTCCATCTCCTTGTCGAACTCCTGTTTATAAGCGGGGTACTCCTGAAAACTCCTGTTAACCTGGGTAGCTCATTGTGTAGGGTGTTGAATTACTCTTCTGAAGTCCCTGGGTCAAAACCGACTGTTTTTGATAAATCGTGTGGCTCACCCTGTCTCTACAAAGTGGGTACAGTTAATAGGGAGAAACTTTATAGTGATTTCCGATGTATCTGTTCACTCCACAACCGTTGTATTACAAACAGTACAGTCTCTAGCATGTACGGAACCCAAGACCCTTCGTTGATTTCTAGTGGTACTGGTTTGCTTATATTATTTTTACAATACATTTCTTAGACTAATGAAACTATGTAAGGAGTGAGTTTGGTGAATGGGTTTGGCATACGATTTTTATAACTCCCTTGTCCGGTTTAAAAACAAATAGCGGTCAGTGTATATATCAACTGCTATGATGAATATGGTAGTGTGTAATCTCCATTAGGCTGATGGTACATATAAATATGTCGATTAAGGATACAAGTCACAGCATTTTCTCTTATATGGAAAGGTCATTTCGCTTTTGTTGGTTTGAATTAAACAGTCCATTCTTATTCCTAGAAAATTATTATTATTATAAAATAAATAACATAAACACATAAATCATGCTTCCCTGTCCTTTCTTGCATTAAGTATGCATATGGAGTATGCATGGGGTATAAGCTGAAGTATATAAGAATAAACAAGAATTTGTTGATGGCTTGTGGTTCTTTTCTTGAGAAGATTCTAAACCAAATGTACAATAGAACAGATGATCAAAATTTAAACATGATTTAAACTTCTTCAAGTGAATAAAATCTTCGTTATTAAGAAATATAATAATTATTAAAAATTCAATTATAATTTTTGATCCTTTTATTGAAGGGAGTGAGTGATGAGGTTTTACTCAATGTATACTCTAGGTGAATACTTCATGCAAGAATGGCGAGGAGACTATGATTTTATTTCTGCAACCCGGTGAATGAATGGTTGTCCTGACTATATTCAGGGAAGCGTGATCATGTCATTCTCGTAGTTTTTGGCTTTAATTGCTATTTGTAATATAAGCAATTGCGCCATTTCAAGCAAAGTCCTCATTTTTCAATACTAAAATAACACGATTCTGATTCCATAAGTACTAGAAACCCATTTTTGGAGAAAATTCGAATTAACCACTTATTCAGCAAAGCTGTAGATATAACTTTTATGTTTTATTCTAAGATATATTTCATTTCACGTACGGTACTAACACCGTTTGATTTAATGTTTATTTGAGGTAATTTCGGGGACGAGAGGAAATAAAAGCACTAGTATAACCAGTAGTAAAATAGTAAAATAGAGACCTTAGGGGAACAGCGCCTTTAGTAGTCTATTCTAAACTATGTTTAGAATCCTTTAGATAACAAGACATTAATTATTCACGAAGTAATGAACTTAAACTGACTTTAGAGTTGATGTGCTAATTGGCTTTGTAAATTGCTGAAAGTCTATAAGATTCAAGATGGTCCTTTATGGAGAGTTTACATGAGATTTCAGGTTTATGGTTCAGGAACCATTAGCGTCTTCAGAATTGTTGCTTAAGCATAAAGCAGTAAAAACACCTAAATTAACAAACAATCAACAATACTATACAATACATATTGAAATATGTATATGACATATTTACATTCTTTATTGTCAAATTACACTGGACAACAACATTTAAATTTCTGTCTGATAAATGAATTGCAATGGCTGTTTCTTTTAGAATTTGGTGCTGTGATTGCAAATTTGAAAAGTATTTTTGTCTCAGGGGCAAGGATTTTGTGTAATTTCAAAATAAAAAAATATTATAGTGTTAAAACAAGCAATTTTATTTAATCAGCTATCATACCGTAATTTAAATCAAAATGTAGCCTTTGATGATTTCCTGCTGTATTTTGCGGCTGGTACATCTCTTTTCAAAGACCAACAATAGTCTGCCAACATATTTAGATTCCACTTTCCCTGGTATCGTTTCTCCAGAGTGGATATTTCTTGATGGAATCGCTCACCGTGTTAATCACTCACAGCCCCAAGATTTTCAGGAATGAAATCCAAATGCGAGTCAAGAAAATGTATAAACCCTTATAATTTTGAAGAAGATCAGAAACTAGCTGTCTGTAGTTTTCTGCTTTATTATTTCCAAGAAATGTTTTCACAACATTTTTAAAAGAAATCCAAGCTGATTGTTCGGCTCCATTAAAACGTTCCTCAAAGTCTTGATGCTTCATAAGCTCCCTTACTTGTGGATCAACAAAATTTTTTCATCAAACCGAGTTTGATGTGCAATGGTGGAATATAAACATTTTCTTGGTTTACTAGTAGTTCGAAAAGTACATTTTTTTCTCCAGGTACAAGATTTCTTTTGAGTTATTCCTTCTTAATATAATGATTTTTTGGATCTCTGCTGTCCCATTCACACAGAAAACAACAAAATTTTGTATGACATGATTGAAGACCTAACAAAAGTTCTAAAACTTTGAGGTCTCCAAACACATTCCAAGAATGTTTCTGGTATTGTATCTCGGACAGTAAAAACTTCATATTGTCATATGCCCCTTTCTATGAGGGCTTGTCATACCCTATATGAAGAAGAACGGCTTTTAAATTAAGTTTGGAGGAATCTATGAACAGCCTCCATTCTTTAGGATTATGATTATATCCTAATTCACCCAATAATGCATCAATATCTGTGGAAAATATTAAATGATCTTTTGCAGCGAAAAAGCGATGGAGTTCTTGTTCCCGTTGGCGATATGTAGATATTTTTGTTCCCTTCTGAAGTAGTTTCCATCCTTTTAATCAAGATGCCAACAACTCGGCCTGATTTTTTGATAAGGTAAGATCTCAAACTAGATCATTGAGTTCAGACTGATCGATTCTGTCAGTATCATCTGTTTCTGATCTTAAGGGTATACCTTTCTCACTAGTGTTTTCTGAATGTAAACTCCAATCTTCAGATGGCACTGGGATTGCCAGATCTTCGTTGTGAGGAACAGGCCTAATTTCTTTAAACATTCTTTTTATATCTACTTGTTATTCCAGTGATTTTTGTGATGCAGAAATAACAGTCAGTTGAATGGTCCCGAGGTTTCCTCTACACCATAGGAACAGCAAAGGGCATATGTCGTGACCGCCCATTAATCCAGGCACAGAGCAATGTAACACAGGAGGCACAGCATATATGATGCACCCATGAATTGTCCTGGTCACCAACTTAAAGACAAAATAAGGACTATATGCTTTTTTACTGAGGATACTTCCTTGCTTCGTCTTTAACTCTTTAAAGTTAGTTCACCACACACATAACAAAAATTTGTTGGATGGTTTTCACAATTTCGCGGCATATTGAAGATGCTAAGAGGTTCTGTTTAGACTAAATTAATAGAGGCACCTAACTAGCCCGGCTAACAGATGTAGACTGATGAGAGGAGTCAAGAGGAGGCTCATTTCAGGACCCGTGTCCGGGGGCCAGTGTTTTGACTGAGCCTGTTGAAACTTGTTGGCTAAACATGCTTTAAGAGTTCAGACGACTTATTTGTTATCTCTATTGCATCCAATATTATCGTGCATTGGTGGTGAGCCTTATTTAGAGCAAATATATAGAATATATTAATCAAGACACGTTCATAGCTATGAAAATTGCAATATATCTGAGCCCCATGGGCAACTTTGATGATCATATTCGGAATTACCGTAGCAAAATACATATAAGACAGCCACATTTACCCATTTAACAAAAATACTAATGACCAGTGTTATAAATTCAACAATTAAAATAGTTATAGTTTTATAGGGTTTTAAAAATTGATTTTTGTCTCTCCTTCACTGCAAACTGAAAAGTTTAACAATTGACTTGAATTTTCAGTCTTAATGAATGTAATATTCTCAAACCAAACATATTGATTCATCTGTAGTTGAGTTGCCTAGGCTCTTGTTTCATTTCCTTTTGTTTCGATTTGGGTATATTAAACTAGATAAACAATACTTTGCAAGGATCAGCTGGAAAATTTTACTTTGTATTTCTCAGTTTGCAAGGGAGGAATGGGACACACCTTTAATCAGATAATAATTAGATATAACAAACAATTTTTAAAAGTTTACTAAACAATGTTTGCAAATCCAAGTGGGGATGGACTCAAATAGAACTAAACTAAATCGGCAATTGTTTAAAGAGATCGGATGCTTTACATTGAATAAATGTGTCAGTATGAAAAATGTTTGCCGTTGTACAAGTTCTTTCGAATAAAATATAAAAAAATAGGTTTAGAAGTATTACATGTTTACGATGTTTAAATCAGATTATACTTAATTATTATTCATAACTTATATATCACATTCGAAATACGAATTGTAATTTACAGATAATTCTTCAAAGAATATGTTGAAATATTTTATGTTTTGTCAGAAGATCGTCTAGCAAAGTAAATACCAAAAATGAAAGTACGTATCTGTAAAAGTTGATATATACTTTTACACAGTCTCATTTTTTTTTTTTGTGAAAACACCATTTAATATTAGCTTATGAAAAAGGTGTTTATTAATTATGAAAATAGTTGATATGTAATAATTATTTTAGTAGTAAAAGATGTTAACAATCCACGTTACTCATGTACATGAATAGTGTGTTCTCATGCATTCCCACAAAAAACAATTAGTGTAACAACGATTATTCTATAATTAAGTCCGTTTATTTTTTACAAACCGGCTTTGACAACAATCAAAAGGAAATTATGTCATCAGATTCTGGTAATATATATATATATATATATATATATATATATATATATATATATATATATATATAAGGTAAAAGAATATTATGCGATGGTCTCACTGTACAGGATGACCTGAAATTAGTGGTTGAACCGTTATATGTATGGGGCAATTCCAGTGGATATTACTCTGGGACTGCTGTCCTAAAGTTAACCCTTTCCAAAATATTCTTACTTAAAGAATTTTACAAAAAATCCTATTTAAAATCTATAAATCCTAAAAATAGGTCTTTCTGGCACATTTTTTGTTTGTTTTGCAACAAAGATATTCTAAATAAGGAATATTAATAGTCAAATCTTCGTAATTGTCGGTATCATACCGCGAAAATAGCTAAACAAAAACATAAAATGAAAAAAAAAATACGGTGACTGCGTCTAAAACGTCGATTTACTCAAAAAAGGCTCCCTAAATCATTACCTACATAATAATTAAAAAACATCTACGTTTCATTACGTTTCAAATGAGGTATTCAAATCAAAAATCTGTTTATAAACCACGAATATACGTTCAATGGAAAAAACAATAAAAATGTAAGAGCGGACTGAGGCAGGGAGGGTCAAATCAAGGAGCTCGACTCATGCGTCAAGGAGGACCTACTTATATATCATCTATACATTTATAACATTGATAGTCAATCTCATAGATCAAGGTTATCCAAGTTTTATTGCACCATTAAAAAAATATTTTAATACCTACATTCATTACATTTTCATCCTTTTGTTTTTAGTACATTTGGATCTAGGTATATATGAGTGAAATCTCAAGCATAAATGCAATACGGGCTAGACATTGTATGTTGTATATATGTTGGTCCGGAACGATGATTCAGATTTTCGAGAAGAGATAATTTATTGACATATTTATTCCAATCGAATCATTATATAATAATCAATTTACAATATTACGCTTCAGTAAATATTTTTCAAAGGCTATCAAGTTGTATAACTTTAACGAATAAGGTCATCCAGATCAATACTTCCATCTCACTTGAAATTTCTAGTTTTAGAAATAACATTTTTTTATATCAACTTTAAATATATGAGTATACATAACAGAATGATGATATTTTTATGTTAATTAGAATTTTCAGTTTATATTTTTTAAGAAATATTATTCTGATGTTGAGAAAAATTAAATCACATTGATGGTCAATCATACTCGTAAGCTGCTGAGTTGATATGCTGAAGGTCCCGTGTTCTAATCCAGCTGTTGCAGTAAAATTATTTAATCCGTTAAACGCCATGAAAGGAACATATGGAATCTGTTAAACCTCCTGGGGCTTTTCCATTTCCTATGTAGTAGACAACCTTTATATACTTGGCGGTAGAGCATGATTTCGGATAATTCACTTCCCTGAACTTTTTTCTCAGAGACAGTCTAGATACTGCCAGAGTAGACCCTGTAATTAATCTGAGATCCTTCATGGGTTCTAGTGGTGCAAGTATTGTTTTTATATTGTTTATTTTATATTATTTTTATTTTAATTTAAAGATATTAAATTTTATAAAATAATGAAAACGAATAAGGAGTTGGTTGGTTAGTGGGTGTGGTATAAGATTCCTATGTACCATACACTGCTCACTAACAGTGACTTGCAATTCATGCTATGATGTGCATGAAGTGTTTTCGTGTGTAGTCTACATCGGATTGATGATAAATTTAATTGTTGATTAAGGGTACTGGTCATAACATTTTCTCTTATAACAAATGGTAATTTCACTTTCGTTGATTCCTCCCTGCACAGCCATTGTTAGTGTGTACTACGTAAAAAAAACCTTCATGGTTTCTAGTGGTACAGGTTATGTTATTATATATATATATATATATATATATATATATATATATACATAAAAACGGATTTATCTTACGTTATTAGATCTGCTAGCAATATGTCCACTCCATAAGGTGTCAATATTTACTTATGTCCAATCCAAACGCCTTAAAAGTTATCAGGTAAAAAAACTATTGATGGTAACTGCTACTTAAAGGAGGAAATCGGAAACAGTGAGTTATCTCATATCTCGTATTTACTTTTTTGCTTGATGACTTACTTTAATTTCTAATCGAACTTTAGAGAAAGGGTGCAGATTTCTAAGGGGCATTTTTCGGGAATGATTAGTGAGTATAAGATCCAATTTATAAGACATTAAGATAAAAAATATTGACTTTTCAATGTTTCCAAAAATGTGTAAAAAGGGAGGTAGTCGATAAGAATTTACTTTTACTTTGTCCTTGGGGTCTTGATTCCAATACGAAGCTCTCCAGGAAATTTGTTCCTGAAATGAAATTAAAATTGCCTTTATTTATGCGTAAATTATACAATTACTATAAAACATAAATTTACAAAAAAACATTAAAAAACAACATTTTTTTACATTATATATAAATATTTATACACACTTTTTTTTTCATGCATAGGCCTTCCTTTTGGGATAATAGTCTCTACACTTCCCTGGGTGACTAGCCCTACTGGGAAGCGGGATTTGTAAGGGCTAAACATTTTTCTTCCACCCATCTCTATCCTTAGCAGCTCTCCGCTAGAGAGGTCCTGCTAAAATCCTAAATGTATCTCTCTATCTCTTCAATTGTCTGCCTCTCTTCCTTTTTCGGTCAAATGGTGTCCATTCCGTGACTATTTTTGACCATCTGTTGTCATTGCACCACAGGAGATGTCTAGCCCATTTCCATTTGCTTTTTATTATCTGCAAGAGTGTGTCTTTGAGCCGTGTTTCTTTTTTTAAATGTTTGCATCTGAGTTTGTCCCTTTTCTTCACTTTCATTATTCTTTCGATGCCATTCTGCCACACCTTGATCTTCTTCTCTTGGGCTTATGTCAAAGACCATGCTTGGGAGGCATAGGTCACCGCTGGCATATTACATTTGTCGAAAACCTGTCTTCTTAGGTCAATACGATACTTATGTTTCCTTTCATTATGTACTTCAGAGACTGGAACTTGTTCCAACCAAATGCTATTCTTCTCTGAACTTCTTTTGTTGGTCTATCTGAAAAAAAACTAACTGGCCACAGTAAACATATTCCTCCACGTATTCGAGGGTGAATTTGCTCATTTTTATTTCTTCCCTCGAACTATTGGCCATTAGTTAGAAGGCAAATGGAAAAAAACACAAGCTAAGCCTTATGTTACAAATTTGGAGTAAAAACAAACAATTACCAGTCGACGTTTCGCCTATTCAGGCATAAGCAACACACAGACAAGAGTAAGATCAATCACATCTCAAAGAAGAAGTGCAATACATCCCAACGAATAATCGCCCAAATAGGCTCATAACCTGAGACCGCACCTCCACCCCAAGACGTTCAACCCAACTTGCCTAAGACTTCAACCCAAACTTGACCTAAGATTGGGTTGAACGTCTTGGGGTGGATTATTTGTTGGGATGTATTGCACTTCTAGGCGAAACGTCGACTGGTAATTGTTTGTTTTTACACCAGATTTGAAACATAAGGCATTGCTTGTTTTTTTCCATTTGCATTCTAATAAATGTTAATGTTTCGTTTTGATATTTGGCTCTATTTTATTGTATTGGTCATTAGTTTGGTCTTGTTGTTCCTGAAATATTTATTATCATCTCCTTAATTTACTGTTTAAATTATATAATATCGTACTTAAACGGAGCATTAGAGCTTGCAAAGTAACATTGGAATACTGTTCAAAAATATAAATCAAAATAAACAATATTGCATAACAATATGAAACAACAACTTTTGGAAGAAAACCGGCCCTATTAAAAAAAGTGTGATTTTTCGATCTTAAACAAAACTAAAATGTTAAATGGTAAATTTTTATTTGGAAGTGTCACAAAAGTAATTCTAGTTGTCGGCCGCTAGAGAGCAGTTATTTCAGACTGCAATTATTATCAAAATCTTCTATAGGTAATAGGCACATTATCTGTTAATTTGTAATTTCGAGTTGTACCCGCTTTCTAGATATATATACTCGCTTTGCTGGATATATATATATATCTACAAATGATGATTTCATGACTCTCTTCTATTACTTTTATTATAATTTTTTTAAATCAAGAATTGAACTTATTTGGTTTTTAATGCATAGTACTACTCCATTGTAAAATTGAAGTCCGAGAGGATTTCCCTACACTTAAAAATACCGAGAATGATAATAAAATTTCAAATTTTCCGTCCCGCAGTACTGAAATAAAATAAATTTGGCAGACATTCTTCAAAAAAAGTACTAATTCTTTTAATGAATTGAATATTAAGATTTATGGAATAATTAGTTTGGATCATTTATTGCGAGAAATAAAAAAATAAAAAGTAAATTCTATTGATCAACATGAAAGGAAACAAACATTTAAATGATAAACTGTAAGCTTTCTCTGGACTGCGTTATATTATACGAAAGAAAGAAGTTATGAAATATGTTTGTGATGATCATATTGATACAAAAATTTTATAAATAGATTTGTAATGGATGACCAGTGAGAGTACATGCAGTAAAGGGGATTAATAATCACTGTTATAATGGAGCAACCCTTACGATCCTTCATCCAAAATACGGTGATATAGGCTGGTCAGAAACTGATTTAGAATCTTCTATTTTCTTATGCCTTATAAAAAAATCTTATCTTTTCTTCTATTCTCTGGGAGAGATAAAACCCGAGTCAATTTTAACCCCCTGCCAACACGGGTAAACCTATTAAACTTTTGTCTTCCTCTCATAGGTGACCTTAAAGATGATGGATGGACGGGGAGACCCGGGAGAGAACTGAATGGATGGAGGACCTTCCTCGGGGTATACCGCCGACCGCACCTCAATTTGCCGAGTCGAGTGGCACTAGCATTAATCTTAATCTTGTTGATGTTTTCTAGAGGGGCTATTATTCTTTATTCAAGAAAATTTTATTCAACTTTAACATAAAAAACTTTGGTAATATATCAGTATTAACGAATATAGTATCAGTAATATTATTTAGTGGTTAAATGCCGGATATCATATGTCAAAAAACGATGGTTAATGATATGTTCACCACTACACTACATTTTTCAATAACAGAAAAAAATAACACGTAAGATTTGCGTGAAGTTATTGTTACACAGTTGAAATTAAATCACGGATGTAAGTAGACAGTTTAAAAAAATTACTATTTCTACCATTTTTTAATAAAAGAAACAATAAAACTAGTAGATTTTATTTTAAAAAAAGTTTACCACTACAACTCATGAAGGTTCAGAACATGGTAGACTGTGTATTTTTTCTTAGACATTGGTTCGTAAGGCAGGTGATTTGTCCAAGATCACGCTATTTTGGATATCCACTTAGGTTAGATGAGTCCCAGGAGGGTTCCGGATCACGAAGGATCCACCCCCGGTTTTTACATAGCACTTAGCAATATTTTACAAATCCGTCTGCTGAGAATAACCTCATAATTATTTTTCAATAAGGTACAAACATCTAGCTACAGCCATCTAACAACCAATTGTTTCTAATCAGCTACCAGTCAAGAAAGTTCAATGAAACCGAATAGATCTCCAAGAAAATGTAAGAACTGAATATTTTGTCAAGTACCACTTTCGGAAATATTTTGGTGTCATGGATGAATTACAATCAACTCCACCATCTAGTTTGTATCTCTTGTCATTTACAGGAGTAATAACTATAAAATGCATACGAATGAGTTCTTACCTCTTTCTTAACCTTTGTTGTTTCACAGAGGTTCAAATCAATGTCCTATGGTAATTCATAATTCCAATAATTGTATTTCATCATGTCTGTTTTTAGGAAATATATGATAAAAGTTCTAAAAAGAAATTTAGAAAGATAGAAAATGAAACATTAAATTTGACATAATACAATTGAATTTGGTAATATTTATGATCGGTTTTTATCATGACGAGCCATTATTAATTTATCTTCTATTTCCTGGATGAATATTTATCAACGTCAATCACGAGTATAGTGAGTAGCAGGTAAATTTCGTAGTAGTTAGTGTTTATCCTGGGTTTTTTTTCTGAAAAGAGGGATTTTTTTCTTTCCCTGAATCCACTAATTAAAATAATAAGATCGTTAAGGACATTGTTTGATAAAAAGTGCCATAAATAGCAGTAAATAAAGCTAATAATACATTGAAAAATGGATTTATTATTATAATTATTGAATAATTGAATAATTGAATAATTCTAAGTAATGAATTGATCTCTTCATTTATTTAACCTCAAATTCAGAAATGAGAACATTTGTCAACTCAATATTTTGACAAGTCACCACAGGCTAGGCCCCCTCTATTTGCCCTGAAAATGGCCTATACTGTAGGCCGAAAGGTTGGCATTTAAAAAAAATAAGTTCTGCTTATTTTTCTGTTATCATTGACTGCACCCCCTGACCAATTCAACCCACCATTAGAATTATCCAGTCAACTGTTTTCCACTCAAACAAAGAGTTTATAGTTTAAGTTTCTTCAGTCGGTTCATAAACGAGTTGGCAAAAGTCTGTTCCTTAGGGCCTGAATAATATTCACGTGGCAGTACTCAAGATCTAATTATATATAATTATATATTAGATAATTATATCATCTACCTTTCTGGAAAAAAAATACTCGGTCCCTCTTCGTCTTCATTCCACGTGAACATAAATCTTCCACCTCTTCTTTCTGAGCATTTTTTTTTCAATAGGTAGTTATTTGAGTCTATAAAAATAGCTTTCAATGAATAAAAAAAGTCAATTATTTACTCTTGAACATTACTGATAGACACAGTAGAATCCGACAAGGAGACCGAAACGTCTCTGGAACAGGATAAATCGTGCAAGCTGAGCCTTAAATGGGAGGTTTCTTTTTTTACGATTCTACATAAATCCCATAGGGGACGTTTTCGAAAGAATACCACAAATACAATATGTGCCAAATAATGAACTATCCATTTATTACGAGCTAATTTTATTATAACCACATGGTGTCTGGGAATCGCATTATTCAAGAAGCGGATCTATGGTAAGTGCTAAAAGGTTCGTTTCGTGATTATAGGCAATTGTTGATGCCTATTCATTAAACTTCCCTTCAAGTTACAATAGCTAAGCGGACGATGCTACAGAGGGAATCCTAACTTTTTCCTACCCAGGTAGAATTATATGTTATAGGACATGTATCTTCAACGAATGCTTGACAGACAGGCTCGGGACCCCAATTTTTTATCCCTTCCGAATGATGGGATAATTAACAAGTTTTGATTTCCCTTTAAACAACCTAGGACCACCAATAGACTACGAATCCTCAATATTGGGCATCGTATGTTGTTAAGCTAACCGCTACACCACAGGTCATCCCTACTACACATATAAAACCATGCCAGATTTTATATGCGTCTAAAAATAAAATCTTCTGCGACATTGATGGGAAAACAATTCTGTACCACTACAACCCGTGAAGAGTGTGGGGTTCAGTGCATGGTAGAGACTGTACAGTTTCTTGGACAACGGTTGTGCAGGTATGTTATTTGTCTAAAGTCAAGCTCAACAGCCAGATTCCCCCACCCCAATTTTGGGTATCCACTTTACAGAGTTATATATACCATAGGATACCCTCTACGGCTGCTGTAGGTTTAAATAAAAGTCTGCCAACTAACGGGATTTGAACTCAGGACCGTTAGCATGGCAACTCAGCGCTCTACCACTAAGTCGCTCCGCTACCCACATGATGAAAGTTGTATCAAAATATAATTGAATTAAAGTTAAAAAAAAAAGTTATATTATAATGTACTATTAAGGAGTTGCCTCGGCATGGCATTAGACACAAGTTAACACTATACGTAATGTAAGATTCCACAACAGAGATCCGCTTTTAGTCTACTATCATGTTTTCCGAGGCAACTTTGACTAGCTGATAAAATAATTTAAAACTTTCAAGGTGAAATGTGAATTATAGAGTATTACGAAGGCCAACTTCTGAAGAAGGTTCAGTGGCGTATAAAGGTCGACATGGCTGAATGTAGAAGTCAGAAGTTCTAATTGAATCAAAAGGCTAGGGATAATATCCATATATCTCGTATATGCTTTACCATACCACACAGAATTCCCATGGCAGATTTATGACACAGCATGTCTAGACTTTATGCAAGACTAGGGGGTCACGTTTATAGTTTATAGTTACAGGGTTCAAGGATTTGATTTAATGGAGACATCGCGCATTTACCCCGAAGACGCACTTACTCTACATCACCATATAGGAACTATGACCGAACCACAACAAATCATCGACCAACAAATAATTTCAGAATAACCTTAATGGACTTATCATTAATGCGGTTGGCATACCTGTCAGCTGAAATGCTAGTAGGAGCTGGTTGAGAGATCTCCATCTTTCGTCACAGTCGTACCTGATGATTGCAGCTAAACTAAAGGTACGAATAAAGATGTGAAAAATAGATAAATTAAAAATAATAGAATACAATAAATTTAGTAGATTACACTTTAATTAACTTTAAAAACTCTTAATAGTGGAAAAAAACCAAAAAGGTAAAAGAAGATGCTCTCGTGACGTAAGTTAAATTTGTTATTCCAGTACCATCATCTAATTGACTTTATCTCATCCCATTATAAAATTCATACATTACATTTAAATTTCTTACCACATAAAGGTTAATTAATTATTAGATGTTTTACTTAGAAATTTTCTATAAAAATTTATATTAACAATTCTGTTATATTATAGTATCATTAGCGTTTAATTCGTCAGCAGTATATATGATATATTCTTCATCAGTTGTATGTAAGGCCTCGTCATTTCGATTTCTTCGCAAGTTTTCAAAGTGATCATGTTTAACCGGAGGAAAGGATTTCAGCAGATCCATCATGTCCCTCATTTTTCCTCTTGTTACAGATCTACCTAACGTTGTGGTCTATCTGCCACAGATTTCCTTATATTGATTGCGTTAAATTTTGAATCTTCATTACAGTCACATTTGAAGTGGATGAGGTGTGGTTAGGACCTTTCTGAATTGACAATAATCATCATTTAGCGCTTGCTAGTGTATTTAAATGGTATCATTTCATTGATTTGCTTTAGAGTAAGGATTATAGTTTTTACATAGGATTATATTATAGTTTTTCGAACTATAATATCTTTTTTTGAAAAATATACGAAAATCTCTAGTTCAATCAAAATTACCTCTGAAAAAATTATTTATTATTCAGTGGCCATAACATTTTTAATGGTGTTAACCTTTATTGTTTGGGAAAGATTTTATTAATATAAAAAGTTATGACTATATACCAATTGTTTTTACACATAGATTTCAGATTTTTCAAAAAGTGGAGTTGGTCAATTTGTGCAGTATATTTACTATTTACTTGATGCATTATTATTATAAAGTTGTAACTTTCAATAATTAAATTTAATAAAAAAATTGAAAATAATATTCAATAAACTAAATTAATAATATTTTTATTTTGAAGAAAAAAAATATTGCCCCGGCCGGGATTCGAACACTGGTCGTCCGCCTCTCCGTGGGAGTGCTCTTACCATTTGAGCTACCAGAGGTCGCTTCACAGTCGGGATAAATCCGTTCTCTTCACCGATCCCGGCCGGGGCAATATCTTTTCTCTTCAAAATAAAAATATTTAAAAATTAAAACAATTAATCAAAAACTATAAATTAAGAATATAATTATTAACAAACATGTTATTTTATGGTAAAAAAGTCTGTGGTGCTTGAAAAAAATGTAAATATTATGAAAATATCTTACAATGAAACCCCATTTTTTTTAAACCATAAAATTAATTTTTGTGTTCGTATCTTTATTCTTATTCAAAATCGTTTTCTACTTTTTAGTTGTGTTTCCTATTAACGAGTGGTTATTAGTTTTTTAAATTATTATTTATTTTCTACTTTATAGTTCTGCATTCTACAAAAGCGTGAATTTTAGTTATTCGAACTATATTTTTTTTGAAAAATATTCGAAAATTTCCAGTTGATCTTACCATTCTTACCTTCTCCCCAAGATTCAGCCGTGTATGAATTACTTAACTCCTTAGTTCTTCGCATAAGACACTGTGTCTTTGGATATGAAAGATCGATATTCCTGAAGCTTAAGAGGTGTTTAAAGTATTAATATCCAGCATTCTGATTTCTAATTGTAGGACATATTAAACCCTTATTTTACTGATGAGCCTTCTTTGATGAAACCTAGATGGGGTGGAAAAGGATATACTTAATTGAACTCATTAATGTATAATCATCTCTAAAACAGGCGATAGTCTATGACAAACTTCAATTCATTAGAACACTAATTAAAAAAAGTCAATGTAATTACATAGTATTGAAAATCATTACGTTAAGTCAGTACATACATTTCCATAGCTTATAACCTAATAATATTATATATCTGTAGTACGAGTATATACAGCGAAATAAGAATATTGTTGTTTTAAATTCATGTAAATATTTATAAATGTTTTCTTTTATTTATAAAGGAGTTAGTACCTACTTTGAATTATATATATAAATTGAAGTTCATAGATTTATTTTCTATTAATATCGTATAAATAGAACACAATCCAAATTTTTTTGTTTATGCTCCTTGGTTTATTTCGAAAAACAACGACATGAACATTCCCACTATAAAATCATATATTCGTAACAAATATACAACATTCCAATCATTTTGACAATTGGTGCTGACAAACTCACCAAAATCCACTTGTTCTTCCTCTTTCTCGTTTGGTAGGAAAAGATTAAAAAGACAATAGCCAAGAGACCTGGTCAACTATTGACGTTTCCATTTCCAAGATGTTGCTGTAGCAAAGAAAAGAGAAAAACTAACACTTAGATAAAGTTTGTTGGATGCGCAATAGCGCAGGTCCAAATGAAAAATTAATATAATAATATCGTATGATATTCTAAAAAAATAGTTTTTCTAATAAATCCAAAAAAATAATATAAAATATGTAATAACTTTATCTATGACTTGTACAGTATTTTTTAAATAATAACTTCCATTAAAAATATATAAATCACCCGTGGTAGGTGTAAATCACGCACCCTCACACAAACTTGTTTTATTTTATTTATTTATATTTGTTGGTGGCACTATATAGCATTACATCAGTGGCCAAGCGATATCGTCATCTTGCAGAAATATATTTCATACACGTGTTAATCCAGCTGTATTCACCCCTCCTCATGTTGCTACGATCTGTGGTTTCCCTAATTCTGTGGCTCACTATATAAACTCCAAAACTGTTATAGCCTTTATAGTGACCAATTCAGTAGTGCCATTCCCACGGGTGTTCACTCGAGTTCAAGGACAGTGACAAATTGGTTTGGTTCCAAGCACTCCGGTAATTCCTCACTCAAACTCAGACCAAAATCAGACCTCACCTAAACCAAACTTCAGAGCATATATTTTATTACCTTGAGACTACAATTAAAAACTATTTAATTTTAAATTTTAATCATTTTAATAATCAAGAAATAAATTTGTAATAAAATAATTATAAGTAAAATAGGAATATTTACATAACTCAAACTCTTCTACACAATTCGCACTTCTTTATAGTTTGCTATATTGGTTTCACTGCCAAAGCAATGATCTCAAGGAAATGTCAGACCGTTGATCTGAATAATATTTAAATAATAAAATGGGATGCTGAGATCGTTACCACCGAGGTATAGTAATACTGTATCACTAATGAATTAGAAACATATCTCTTTCTTCTCCAAAGGTTGACCTTCTTGGTTGACTAGGAGTTGTTTAGTAAAAAAATCATAAAAATGGAAATCCCATTTTACGTTCCACTCTTTAACCAATTAGAGTTTACTGTCTTCTTTTACTGTGTTATCCCGACTTAAAGCAATCAAAATGACTCAGCCAGCAGTATCGTCTTATAGAATGACTATTGCCTTGAATAGTCACTTCACTGTAGTGAAAAAGTATTCCGGCCCCAGCGATGGTCAGCACTAGCCGCGCTCCGTCCCTGCGGACAGTTTCGGCCAGGAGTATTTAGAGCTCTAAGGGTTAACCCGTACCTGCTCCATGTCCCTTATCCAAAAAGTGTCACATATAGCAGTTCCTGAACCGTTTGTTCGTTACAGTCGCATCTCGTTGGTCGGTTGGTTGCAGTGCAACTTGAATGATCTAACACATTCAGTAGTTTTAAATTGATATGATCATAACTTATTATACTTCTATAACTGATTTTTGATCCATCACTACTTATACAACATGGTTAAAAATGTGCAAGTTTTATAAGTGACGAACTTGTCTCGCACTTAGACATTCGAGTGTAGGATAATCTTGCGTTCTCAGTTCTGAGTATTCCCTAAATGATCTAGGCACTCTAGTTGCCTTTTCGGTTTTGTTAGTATTAATTGAATGTATATTTGATTCTTTACATAATTGGGCAGTTGCTTTTGCTGGTATTTTACTCACACAAATGGTGTTTCAGCTTCATATATTACTCAAATTTCTATTACTAAAGCATTTAGCGTATGAATGGTCCCAGTAACGTTTTTTACTGTCGAAAGATTGGCAGAAATGACATTGAGCTTTCTCTTGCTTCATATAATGTTTTTCAATTACTAACAAGGTTCGCTTCGATGCTTCGAGTGCTCTATGTTGCCCAGGACTTGAAGAGCGATGTTTATGATTTTAAGAGCGAAAGGATTAGCAGTGATGCTAATAAGCTGTCTCTAGATTGATGTATGGTTATAAAATTACTAATTATCCAAGTGTAGTGGCGGCGGGAACCTTGTAAATTTCTTCGGCACCCTTTGGCGGTAAAGAACAGTGGTTAGACTGTTTTATTCGTTGCATATGGCTGATAATGAGGGGGAAAAACTGTCCAAGGACCTCTCAACTGTTTTTCCTAGTCATCTTGCGGTGGCCCTCTTGTGCCTGAAATTCCAGTTTTCTTCAGGACCTTAGCCACCGAATCCTTTCTCTTTCTCATCGGTCTTCCTCAAGACCAGACTCTATAAAGGAGTTCTCTGGTCCGTTTTAGCTGTTCGATTATCCTCCATTCAAATTACGTACCCCAGTCAGTTGAATGAATTTCCAGATAAGTAATGCATCTAATTCATGGGAATAAAATGGGATGTCCAGGGAAGACTTATAGGTTATAATATTTTTGAATTTACGTTTTAATATTTCTTATACGTTTTATTATTTCCAGGAAGAGGATTGGATGGATCGGGAGGTGTGGATCTCTGCCCTGACAGGTTGAGGCAGTCCATGTTGGACCGCCTATAATAATAATAAAAGCAATAAAATATTTCTTCTTTTGTAGGACTAATAGTTAAAAAACTATTAGTTAAAAACGATTTTTAATCCGACTTTTTTTTTCAATTACAAGACCGTACATGAGTTAGATAGGAAATCATAGGTTACCCCTAGGGTCTACAAATAATTGATATTTGTTCGACGACTTATCAGTATAATCCTGAGGAAGCTACTTGAGGCCCAATATACTTTATTGTATTAGTTTTAACCACAATTATTCAGCTTCTTCTTTCTCTTCATATATTCGATAACAGACGATATAATGTAGATATTTTCTATAATGAAAAATGATTGACTGTATATTATTTCTATGGCTTCAGAGTATTTTCTTCCCCATTATTATATATTGTTCATGTTAATATGGGAGGTAAAACAAAAAAAAATGAAAATTGAGACTTTTTATTATTTATTCTTCGTTGTTTTGTAAAAAAAGTGAATCCTATAAATGAAATTTTCAGAAGAGCATTTTTTTATTTTAAAAAATATAAAACTGATAATGTTTCACCAACGTTGCATCCATAGTGAGATCTACATACTAGTTAGAGTATCATAAATTTCACATTCCGATCTAACTTTTATTTTTGGATAATGTAGGAAGACAGTTATTTTTTAATTTACAGTGTTATAGAAGATATTTAAGACGAATCCAATATAACAAATTCTAGATAAGATATAGACATAAGTTATTATATTTCTATATACTTTTTTGGATTCGTTAGCAAAACTTTTTATAAAGAATATCATAGCATAAGAATAGGAAATCAATAAATTGACTAGAATCGGTATAAGTATAATTCAAAGTAGGTTTCTAAATGTTTCTTAAAGGAAGGAAATTCGAATATTTTACAAGAATTTGTAACAAAAATTCTTACTTCTCTCTTTACACACTTACAGGCATAAAATATTATTAGGTAAAAATCGAAAATTATAATTTTTCTATTCGCTCTTTTTACAGAATGCCATAGGTTATATAAATATTTAATTTTTGGTTTAGGTGAAAGTTATATGGAAACACATTGTAAACTATGTTATCTATAAAGAGGACTGGCTTTTGATTTAAAAACATACTCCCTATGACCGATGGTATTATAAATTAATTTTGGAGTATGTAATAGAAAATATTTTTTTTTATAAACTGTAATTATTTGTAGAACATTCCCTCAGCCCGAAGCGATTAAAGTAACGGTTTGGTCTTAGTGCCTTCGGATATTGTGGGTGGGATATTGCCTCCCACAAGGCATAGGATTTGACCTTTCTTTCCTTGTTATTAGCAATAGTGGGGTCGGATTTTTTGTGGTTCGTAAAATGTTCCGTTCTGTTAGTCCTGCAGGAGTAGAAAAGGACGTTAAAACGCAATAAAGAAATAGTTAATCATATTTCTTAATTATTATTATTATTACTTTTATGACTTAGGTCTTAGTCAGGTTTTTTTAAACTTTAGGACTAATAGTTACTTTGTTAAACATCAGTCAATTAGGTTATTTTTCAGTAACTGAATAATTCATATAACTATTATTGTGAATGTGTGTGGATAGGTTATTTCTATTTTTTACATTAGTTATTGACAATATGAATTATGTACAACTGTTTTACTTGTGAAAAGAAGGAGGAAATGCTATAATAATTTTTACAGGAAAGTGGCGTTATTCCAAAGAAAATACTATGCGAAGGAAGACATGAAATGAAATATGTTAATAATAGACTTATGTGAATTTTCTCTGGATCCTATGGTGTTTGTGGAATAAAAACAATGATTTATTTGAATAATCTTCATGAGTATAGCTGATTTTTTTTTATTATTTAAAATGTTATTTGTTACATATTTCAGAATTCCTTTTTGTATTGCATTAAAATAAATATTCTATTAATCTGTTTTAATATTTTCTAATATTTTAGTTAAATACTCTCTTCAATGTTGATAATGAAGTCCGAGAGGATTCGCCACTTTTAGCTAAATTCGATTTTACTCCTCATAAAAGTTTCATACCGCGGGCTAAATATGAAAATCGTTTCTTAAGGAGTAAACTCCAATAAATAAAGGTAATTCCTAAGGAAAAGTTTATGTTGGGTGGGAACTTTTTAACTATTTTACAATTAAATTATAATTGTGTGGGTTTGTTCAATCAAAGTTTTTTCGTACCGCTATATTTTCAAAACTTAATTATAAAAAGTATCTAAATTGACAAAATACACCTCACTTAAAACAAATATATAAACGCACGCTGTATTAAAATGGGCACCCATTGTCGGGGGACATATGTTATTGAAATAATAAATATGAAAATACATACATAATTACTATTTTGTAATATTAAATTAATCTCTGCTTGTCTGGCCTGGTTCTATTTAAAATATACTTATTGGCTCACTGTCCTCTGTTAAATTTATGTTATTAAGTTTCTGCTACCACATGCTTTAAAAAATAAATATAACAGTACTTATATAACAGTAATTCTACATGGAACATTTTGTTGAGGAAAAATATCTACAATATTAGCTTATAAAAAATCTACGTTATTCGATTATAAAAAAATCTACAGAAATTGTTTGAACTCATAACAAATGCATAAATAAATAAATATAAATAGTACGATACAATTATAAAATTAAAATAGATCAGATAAATTATAATAAATAATTATTAGTTTAAATAAAGATAAATATAATAAGACATAAAATGATACTTTAAAGAACTTTTTTTTAAAAATTTATTTATGGATATTTACAACTGTATTAAAAAATACATCAAGTAAATAGGCTATGTGATACAAAATGACATGAGTTAATGGCAAGTTGAGAGACTACCCACTGGTAGTACTCAAATCACTAGTCCAACTAAGAAGGTCACGTGGCCATCTTCTTTTCAGACCCCTCGGAGGATTATCGGGAATCGAAGAGGAAGCTAAGTTTGAAACTAGAGGGTTTGAGTGGGAATGAAGTTTGTTATGAAAGGATAGATACCGGGTTCGGGCAAATCAGCAACAAATGGGACATTAAGGTCGTTATGGATGACTTTATTCTTAACAAAATAAGGAGCGTTGAGGATTTTACGAAGGATTTTGGATTGTAGGGATTGGATACGAGAGGAATTCGATGGCTTAGTGGAGCCCCAAAGCTCTACTCCGGAAGTCCAAATAGGTCGTATGATGGTCATGTAGATGAGTCTTTTGTAGTTGATTGGGAGGTTAGAGCGTTTGTCTAGTAAGTGTTGAAGTAGCCTGAAACGTCGAGCGGTTTCTTGTCTTTTAAGTATGAGGATTCCAGGTTAATCGTTTGTCGAGGTGCAACCCTAAGTATCGGATCTGTTCTACAGGCACCAGTGGGGTATTATTAAAGAATACTGATGGGCAGGAAGTCATTGGTTTACGATGTAAGGTAAAAGTGATTTGATGCGATTTTTGAGAATTTATTTTAATTCTCCAGTTTAGACACCATTCTTCAAGATCAGTGATATGGGATTGGAGGCTTTGGGATGCAATAACTGGATTGGTGTTGACTGATAATACAAATGTATCATCAGCATAGATGGTAAGGATAGTATTAGGATGAGTTGGGATGTGAGCTATATAAACTGTATAAAGGATTGGGCCAAGGATACTACCTTGAGCTTTAAAGAACTTGAAGTTGATAAATTCCTAATAGGGCATCGCTAAATATAGAAACGTCGGCTAATGGCAACTTTTCGTCATTGGTTTCAATGAGATAAAAAATCTATTGATAATTTTAAGATTCTTCCACGTTTCAGGTAAAGAGGTTATTTTTTTCAATTGGTTCACGAGTTATATTTTATTCTTTATCACGAATGAAGCATATGTTTAAGGACAAAAAAATAACAAGCTGTTTTAATAATGTAAAAACGTATTAAAAACTACGTACTACTGTTGACGTGCAATAATGTTTCCTTTAGTAATATTTATACATTAGTGACATTATTTGTTTTTATTATATATTTATTTGTGTTCTACTAAACTTACCTTACGGGATATACTTTACTTATTACTTAGCTACAAGCTAGGCAGATTATTCTTAATTTTCTAGTCAGAGTGGAAAAGTCGAAATTGACATATTATTTTAAGAACAACATTTGAAATTATTAAAACAAAAGTTTTGAAGCGAGAAAAAAAAGTAATAATAATCAACGTACCCCGCAGGATTGGCCAATACAATTTGGACATGCTCAAAAATACTGAACACTACTGCCAACCATGACTTGCTTGGACACATCGTAGAGTAACAAGTTAACAGTGTTACAAAACCTGGGCCACTTCAACTCATGAAGGGCGTTAGGGGAATCAAATATGCCTGAGCAAAAAGTTGTGGAGTGAGGTGATTAGTCGAATAGTTCAACCGCCACGGTTTTCCTATAATTATGGGAATCCACTTTTATAATAATGGCTACCAACATCTAGCTACGCAAAAATCGAAAAGTTTAATAATAATAATGACAGTGGAAAAGAGAACAATTTATATCAAAGAATGTGAGGGTTTTATAAAAAAAAGTTTCGTCAATCATCTCTTCCAGGAAATAGGATATGACATTGAAGATTTACATGTTAATAAATAACAAAAATGTAACCATACAACTAAATTATAAACAACAAAAAACGTAATTAGTTAAATAAATGAATTAAATTTAAATATTTTTTCAAGTTTTTTGTTTTAAATAGAATTGTATGTACGATATAACTATAGCTTTGTTTATTTTACATTATTAAGATGTATTCCCTCATGATACTGACCACATAAATGAAACATTGACATTAATATGCTCTAAAAAACCCATTGAGGAAGTTATAATTGCTCAATATTTTAACAAATAGTTGCATTTTAGTTGCTGGTTCTATGACTTCTGGATGATGACTTCTTTTTTAAAAGCAAGAAATATTTTTTGTAAAGCTTTTGATGATAATAATAACAGATATTATGTAAATGCCGTTTGGCACATTTTGCATTTGTGATCTTCCAAAAACCTCCCCTAAGGGATTCACGTGGAGAAACCACCCTAAAGCTTTTGATAATCCTAAATAATGTCTAATTGGTTTTTATTAGTAGATCCCTTGAAAAAATAGGTTTTTCTAAGTGAAGTAATCTTGACATTAAGTGACAACAAAATCTCTTAGAAAGTACCTCACACGTATTATGAAGGCTAACAGGAGTCCGAAAACATTTCGTTTACAAGTTGTGGCCTGGATTTATGTATGGTAGTTTGGATCTTTTGGTTTTACAACCTTTTTCTACATTAAGTGTAGTAGTTTGTATCCAACATGGATGTCAACACGTTTGTTCTTAGGTCGGTTCTCGGCAACAGAAACTTAAATAGGATGAGAAGTACATAACTTCGAGTTCTGAACTGTTCAATCTAGAAAGGTTGGGTTTTAAAAAGTTTGAGTCTTATAGGTCACAATTCTATTGAGATTCGTAAAAACGAATCTATCTTTAACCAACAGTTAGAGTGGTAAATTTTAATAGAGGCAAATGTTTATAACATAATATTATAAGATTAAATATCTACGGTTTACATATTTATTTCTGTTCTGAACATACGATTCAATAGAAAATTAAATTAAAACACAAATGATGAAATTTGGCTTAAAATGGAAAAATATCAAATAATTTTTTTAGTTGCTATTTGTGTACAATTAATTGACTGCAGCACCGACCATTTTCTTCTGGTATATTTCATTGCTTATTTTTTTAGATATATGATTTCTAATTATTTCATTGGTAATAGTTTTTATAATTTTTTTTTATACAAAGTGGAAATCTCAATAGACACCTGAGGCTGAAAATTCTTCAGATAGTGTGGGACTCCAACAATACTCCAACAAGTCGCTCCTCTTTCATCAGCAAAATCTCGGGTGTGTAATGTAGCCCATCGGCTAATCTCCCAATTAAGTGGATTTCATTTGGAGTTTTAGTTTTTTTACTTTGCCTAATTCACTTTAATATCAAATCACTAGGCTTCCCTCTCTTAAGCGGCCTTATCGGAATTTCTGGGTATAAGTGGATTTAATTCTTCCATTATGACTATCCGCAAACCTTCCAATCTCTTTTCTAACCGAATTTACTTTGCGGTTCCTATAAAAATTTTCGTTTCTGACGTACCATGAAGCATCAACTATACTTCTGAGTATTTGGAATGTTTGGACTATTTGAATGTTGGCTTTCTCGGTACAAACCCAGAGCTGAATTCGCTTAGTCCATACCGGTTTTAGGACTTGTTTGTATAACAGAAGCTTGTTCTCAACTGTAAGTTGTGAATTTCTTCCTAGCAGCCAGTATATTTTCCTAAATTTTTTATTCACCTCTTCTTTATTTTTTTTTCAAATGCTCTTTCCAATTGACTCTAGCATCCAATGTCATTCCAAGATATTTGACTGTAATTGAACACGGTACCTCCTGTCTATTAATATTAATCTTTCGGCTTATCTATTTTTATATTTTTGAAATTTATGTGAACAGATTTTCTTTCATTGATCTACTTGATTAGTTTTTATTGGAAGTATATATAATTTCACTAATTACTCAGGAACTCTAATTAAAAGAGAAGAACCTTGACAAAATAAAGGTATTTTTTCGCCACTTTCTTTGTCATTAAAGGGGGGAGAAATAGTGAGAGAGCTCCTAAGAGCCCTAATCCTTTTACACGAACCACATTAGGTCTACCAACTTCTAAGAACCCCACACAACTGGAGGTAGCTGCACAAATATACTTTTACGTGGCTGCACTGGTTCAGAGATGAAGTGTGACGTAGTATCTATATAACGAAATTACACACCCTGTAAGCCTTATCTTGCTAGACATATTTTAATAGTGGTATGTATTATTTTATTTTTGTAAATTAGGTTATTGTGAAAAACTTTTAAAAAATAGGCGTATGATTAAAAAAAATAATAATATCTTTCAATCACACTAATAAGTTCCACATAATCTATAATTCTCTGCTTCATATTAAAAGATGCTCTACACCAATTTTACTGGCATACATTTCATAAATTTTAATCAAAACAATTTTTTTAGTACTTTTTTTAACGTTTCCAGGTATGAACTTTTTAAAATTATTTTATTGAATTATACAACTGTAATATATACATCTAGTACAAATGCTGTATGAATAAATAAATACATGAAAGGACATGTAGAGGGACTACCCATTGGCAGCACTCTAATTACATTTCTATTATAGAAGGTCCCGAGGCCATCTTCTCTTCAGACGCCTAGGAGGATTGTCCGGGATGGAATTGGATGCAAGGATGGAAACTAGTGGGTTTGGATGGGCCTGGAGTTTATTATGGAATGATAGGTATCTGGAATGGGCTAAATCGGTAACATATGGAACGTTAAGGTCATCATGGATGGTTTTATTTGTGACAAAATAAGGAGCGTTTAGGATTTTGCGAAGGATTTTGGATTGCAAGAATTGAATACGAGAGGAATTTGATGGTTTGGTGGAGCCCCATAGTTCAATTCCGTAAGTCCATATAGGTCTTATAACAGTCACATAAATAAGCCTTATGTAATTGATCTGAAGCTTTGAGCGTTTGTCTAGTATGTGTTGAAGTAGTCGGAAGCGTCTAGCTGTTTCTTGTCTTTTCAGTCTTGTGTGAGGGTTCCAGGTATGAACTGAAATATAAAAATTTAACATGTTTGCTTTAGCTTTAATGGGGATACTTTTTTCTAACTATATGTGTTACCTGCGGCACTCTTCTCTTGGACCCTATAGACACCTAAAAAGAGTATAGTCTAGACACTGGGAGAGGACAGGGTATAGTCGAGGACACATATAGGGAGACTTGGTAAAGAAATTCACCCAAAACATCCTTGTATAAAAATTTATCTCTACTATATTAAAATAATAGTTACAATCAACTAATATTAATAAGATATTCCTAAAGGCACTAATAAAATAATAATTACAATTTAAACCAAAATTCTCAGTAAAAAAAAGTAATAACTTATAATAATTACAAATCTGATGTAACATAAGGTTCACCATCAACACAATAATTACTATTAACAATAACAACTCTAATTTAACATAAGGTTCACTGTTAACAAAGTTAGGACTACTAAAAACAATAACGATAATTAAAATAAGATTCACTATTCCATCTACTTTGTGATCGAAACTTGCCAACAAAGAAAAAGTTTAACTGGGTCTATCAACACTGAGCTACCATCAGGCTACACCCCAAATTAAGTTAGACTACAATATACAGGAAAATTCCTACCTTCCATCTGGCTTCTTGCTCAGGTCCCGATACGTCGCACTTGTACCCGTCTTCACCCCATCTTCCTTCCGGTGGACCACGACCCTGCTTGCCGAGAATACCAGTTCTCTACTCTGACTTTTGGGGGAAAACGGTCGGGCATTTGAAAGCTTATTCTAGCTAGCGTCAACATTCTTATCCCGGGGTCCGTGAGGTGGTGCCACCTGGTGGTCATAACTATCCCAAGAAACTCTTGAATTTAATTCAACTTTTTAAATATTCGATCAGAGCCGACTTGTAGGTGACGGAAATGCTGATTTATTTCCGTATTGAAATTATGAACTGCTGACTCGGCGTCGTCACAAAACAGACATGAGCCTTCTAACAATAATTAGCATTTAATAAAAGATATCTAACTTAAATTATCTCAGTCCGTTACACATGAAAACATGTTATTTACTTTTTTTTTAAATTTGATAACTCAAAAAACTGTATTACCCAAACATCACAGAAATAAGACAAAAATGGATTTGTATTCTAAAACATACACTTTCTTCTTAAAACTCTTTGATTTTAAAATCGGTTATGAGTGAAATATAAGTCGACTATCTTAAATTTTTTGTAAAATTTTACCTATTGTATTGGTTTAATCTTAAATATTTGCACCACGGATATTTGGTTCATAATGAGATAGTCTCATCCAAAGTAAAACATATTTGTTTCAACCAAATTGAATAATAAAGAAATTTAATTGGAATTATAAATATTAGGTGCAGTGCTGTAGTAATAAGCTCAGTATAGCTTTGATGATCTAAACTAATAAATTAATCGAAACTCACGTAAAAAGTTATGAGTAAAACACCAAACAATCACGACGTTCGTATCAATATATATTTTTTGTTTAACGTAATATAGTTAATATATATATATATATATATATATATATATATATATATATATATATATATATATATATATATTATATTTGTGTTAACGTATAAAAGTTAAGAAATACATGCACATACCTAAAAAAGTAAACTCCAATAACATAATATACATACTTAGAAAATTTTATCAATGCTGTAAACCAAATATTTTATGATAATAGTTGGGTTAGATTTTGACAACCTCTTCTAGGCTGCTTAGTCTCTGATTATATTAATATACTGGTATTAAGTTAAATTTCTATAAAATAAGATTTTAAAGAAAACACCAGTACGGATAATTGATTGTTCGGATAATCGACGCTCTACGTATTTATAATACTACAAAAAATATTACATAGATATTTATAGTTTATCTAGGAATTTAAAATTAAATGTATATTCTTAATGAACCCTGAATATTTAATTCCAATAAAAATAATTAAAGAATGGAAATGTGCTTTAATATTACTATAGGACCTAGGAATTGTCTTATATTATTAATTTTATTGAATTGAATTTATTATTAGTATAAAAGTAATTAATTACAATTATTTTAATTACTTAGCCTTGATTTAAAGGAGCCGAAGTCATAACGAAAACATTTTCATTCAGGATGAGTAATTTTGTTTAGAGTTAATCGTCCTTAAGAAAGCGATCCTTTGTTTTCATCTCTGCATTCTCTTCTTTGATTAATGAATTGTTTTCATGATCTCCTTTATTGATCTTAAAATAGCTCGTGATTCTTGCAAATGCGCAATACGCATCCTGGAATGATGAATCGGTATAGATGAGAATGGAAATTAACCTAAAATAATTTTAAGTTATTGCCTTTTTTATCTTAAGTTGTAATAATCTACTGTACCCGAAATTCTAAGCTTCGAATTCATCATTAGTTTAGGTTTAAACCTTGCCAGCGTGTGGAGTGTGCTAAGCGCTGTACTGAAGGTTCCGGGTTCAAATCCAGCATTGGCAGATAAATTATTTTATCTGTTAACGCCTGGGATGGGCACTGTGGGATCTACAGACCTTTTTGAGGCTCACCCAGCCTCTATAAAGTGGGTACTCTTGAGAAAAACTTGCCGAGGACAAATCACCTCCCTGTTTATACATCCCATTGTCCTACTTACTGAAATGACAAAACCATTAAGTGGTACAGGTTTTTTTCCCCTCTTATTGTCTAGAAATAATTGGCAGGTATATATTTATATACATGTGCATAGATAAAAAATGCTCAGTTTAAACTTTTACGTAATACGGACAGAGCGACAACACTATTCTGTTAATAGCGCCTTATATCACGGACCCGAAGGACCTCTATGCATTGTAGGACATTTAAGACATGGAGTTGGAAGAATTTCGGCGCTAGAGAATTTCAGTGTTCAAATTAAACGTACAGTTACGTCCAACTTCTCCTTCCCTCACGTCACACTGAAATTAATTACTGTCGAGAAAGCCTGAACTTATTTCAGGTTCAAATAAATTAAATCTAGCATAAGAAAGGTAATAATACTCATAATTTAACTATCAAAACAATTATTATTTTATTGTTCAGGTATTTAAACTTAGATATTGTAACATCAGTATGCAAAAACATAATGCAAATTATGCAATAACATTTTGTCAACTATTTTCCTCAATCTTTTTTTCACAAAAATATTGTTACATTGAATCTTAGTTAATTATAATAAGATTTCCTGATGCCTAAAAGAAATTATTTTTCAAAAAGTGATCTAATTCAAATTTGGATAAAAATATGTAAGTGCTTCATCAGGTATTAATTAATTAATACTCATCAATATGTAAAGTATTAATAAATGAGAACTTATGATATACATTTATTATTAATAAATTAGTATTGTTAGAGGAAAAACTATTATAAGGCATAAATGTAAGTGTTAAGGACAAAAATGTAATGTTTCATCAATTTCGAAAATGAATTCATTGTCAATGATGAATCCATTCTTTGTCTTTTCAGGAATTAATATTTGAATATCTATTTTTTCCGTTTATAATTTATTTCTTGTTCATTATTTTTTATTTGTAATTATTAACGTTTAGGGATAAAACATGTAATAATAATAATAACTGAAAGAGAAATTTTAAAATGAATATTCTTAAACGAATCTTTATCTTTAGAAGAATTATTATAAAACTTTCAAATATATAATTTTTTGTTGTCTCATATATTTTATTTAAAACCTTATGCAGGAAGAGACATCAGATAGCGTAAGATTAATGATTGGCTAATAAGAATAAATTCCTAATCTTTTTTATTTCAGTTACCCTATATATAATAAAAAAAATATCATAAATATGCATTCCTGTTTTATGTGAGAGGGAATATTTTTAATTATTTCACTGGTAGCTCCACACTGAAACCTTTCATGTCTCAAGTTACGTTCGGACAATTTCTACTTTTTTAAATTTAGGCTGGTGAAGTGATGCGTAGTACCTCTGATATAGAATAATATGTTCTTTCAGTCCTAAGGGCGTCTCGGGTAGTGAAATCATGAATGTGTAAATTTAAGTGGCAGCTAAATAAAATTTTCTAATAACAGCTAATACAAACAGCTGGATTTTGTCTCACAGGAGAATTACGCCCGAACTTGACGAATATAAAGCCTGATATTCAAACATTAACTGAAATACACCTAGAAGAAGTCAGCCATAGATAGGTAAAATAAAACAATAACCAAGTTTTCAAACTTTTTTTATTTACATTTTCAAATTGGGTACTAACGCTGGATAGTTTCCCTACTCCCCTTTATCCATGCCATTAAGAATCATTCATTATATTTACTTGTTGTATAATTATAATATATTTGTGATTTTCAATAAATTATTATTTTTTTAATTCAAATTTTAACTTACTTTTTTTCTTATTTTTTTCCAGAATTAAACGATGAAAACACATACTCCTGTTTTTAAATGCACGTCAATGATCATAGTCAGTTATTTCACTCCTTTTTTCTTTAAAAAAAGGGTTGAAGAATGAATATTGTAATTTATTTAAAAGTGGCTGGATAAAACTGCTTTATTTGTTTATATATATATACGGTAATAAAATTCATTAACATATGTATAACGCAGACGCTGACGCAGCCCGCAGACGTTATAGACAGACAAGACTTACTGACGATTATCAAGTGTTCAGGACTCTCCGCAACTTAATACAATCTACAATAAGGCAGGCAAAATCCTAATACTTTCATGAAGCCCTTTCCTCCGCGCCCGATCCTAAATCCAAATGGCAAATCCTTCGGAAACTCTCCCTTTATAAATCCCCTTCTCCTGTAGTCTTTCCGGTTTAAGCTGATGAACTGAACGTACATTTTTTGTCCTCCTCCTCTAACAACTCACAATCTACTTCTCCCAATTTCTCAATTGTACCTTCATTCAACTACAACAATTTTTATTTCGCTGAATATCATCCACCGTCCTTATCTCCTCCCTAATGAAATCCCACTCTAATTTCATAGGTTACTCATCACTTCTTTCATTTTTCCACACTTTGACTATGGCTGTGTGGCTTGTGGTGGGCTCTTGAACAAGCTTGTGGAAAGACTGAGACGATTTATGAACACCTCACTTCGGTTTGTCTTCGACGCCCCGAGGAAGTCTCATGTGTCCCACCTCTATGATAAGTTAAAGTGGCTCCCCCTTCTATCCGTAGACTCTATATCCTAGGTTCTTTCTTATACCAAACGATCAACTCACAACATCCATCTTATATCTATAATCTCCTACAGTTCAAATCCTCTATCCAATCCCAGGGCACTAGATCTCGCCTTTCCTACCTTTACTCCCGTTCCCACAGTACCAAAACTTTTGAGCGCTTCTTTCTCGCTCGGTCTACCTCTCTTTGGACCTCACTCCCACCCGATATGCATCTTCTTTATCAACATTCAAATCCAAACTATTCCAACATCTCCTTAATTCCCAAACAGATGCACCCTAATCAATAAAATAAATAGCCATATTCAACACAATGGATTGAGAAAATACTGTAAATATTCCACACTCATTATGATACTATTATTCATATTATTAGATGCTCTTATCTACTTTTTTATTTTTGCATTAGCCAATTTCTATTTATTGTAAATTTTTATTCTACTGTTTTATTTATGTATTTTTTTATTAATATATATATATATATATAATTTTTTTTTTTTATTATCAATCAGAACATATGTTTTAGTTCATATTTAATTGCAGTATTCCACTAATGTAGCCGTCTTGCCAGATACATTTCTATTAATTTATGTACAATATTGTTATTCTTAAGGGACCTGGTCCCAGAATAAAATTACTTTTCTATTCTATTCTATTCTATTCTATAATGCATAAAATATAATTTCATAAAAATACGTATGTAAATATAAAATATGTCTGTTTACAATATATGCAGAAATTTACATATTATTAAGAAACTGTCACCTCCTACATGACAATATTGTAATGCCATTTTCAAAGAATGAAACTGTTACTTTCCAACAATAAATGAAATAGGCCTAGTCGCAAATAAACAACGAACGAAACTTTATCTAATAATATTAACAAAGAAGCTTTCGTTACATTTCAATTTTTGAATATGTCTGAATTGTACTGTAATCTCGAGTTGTACTTAATCTTCCTCCATTATTCAGTTTGAATGTTTGTGTGAATGAATTTGGGTGAGAGTGTGTTAACCATAGTATAAAACGAAATTTCTAGTCGTTGTAACCTAAGGAGTTTACTTTAAACACCAACAAACCACAACAGCAAATTGTTTATACAATTACAGTTATGTAAGAATAATAAAACTACTACATAATTTACACTTTACTTCAAATTAATGTTTATTTCATTCAATGAAAATGAAAACGTGGCGATAGGTGTTATTCATTCTCCAGAAAGGGGTGATGGACCACAAAAGGATGAGAACCAGTGATCTATAGACAATGCACATGTCAAGGTATCTCAAACATGGACTTCGCATTTAGCCGTACTTGTCGCTGATCGGTATCTGCTCCTAAGTGCCAGGTTGATACGTCAAAGCCATTGAATGTACCGTCAACTCTCTCAACTATTCTAAAAGAAAAAATATTAAAAAAAATATATATATATATATTTAGCATTAAGCATATCATTTCATTAAAATGCGTTCGTTGGATTTCCTTCAGTTTTATTTTTCTATGACATATAGAAAAATTGTTTCTTGGCTGATTTCATTCTGACGTTATCTTTTACATTTTCCAACTTACTACAGGAGTAATAATAACCTTCCTAATTATTTTTTTTTTATCGTGAGTCAATGAAATCAGAAAAGGATGAACATAAAATATTAACTATCACTGGCCTTCAAAGCTCAGCTTTAATCGTCTACTATTAAACAGGAATACTGATGATATTAAATGTTCTGTTAAAATTAAGCATATTAGCTTGTTGATGACTCGCAAAATGATATAACTTCTATTTTAAGCAACAAGTTTCTTATAATTAATCAACTTTTCGTCAGCTCACTACAGAAATAAATTTTAACATGATTGATGATAAACATTTATGGCACAACATTTTCAGGTTTTATTTGTTTCGTTTAGTCACTGTATGCTTCTACAGCTAATCGGACGAAGCCACTAGGGGGGTTTCTAAAGTTTGTTGGGATAGAGATCTTTAACGAGTACTTGAACACAACACATGCTCGGGACCGCTTTTTATGTTCCTTCCGACGGACGGCAGGACCAACGGGTATCTACCGGGTGCAAACCCGCCATTTTGGGCAAAGCATACTACACCACAGGTTTTTAATTGTAGCATAATGGATAAAAGTATCGAAGGTTTTATGTTTTTTTATCAGTTTGATGGTTTATATTTTTTTAATGATCGAATTATCAAACAGTAGCGTGTAATTCGTAGATCCTTTTGAAATTCCAATGAATTAAATTTTATTATTTTTATTCATCATCGAAATTTTGACTACTACTCTGCTGTAAGTAGCCGCATATCTACCAAGTAGCGCAAATCACTACCCATGTGTAGTAATGCAGTACCATAACTACTGCTGTAAAACAAATTTATCTTAAGATGATGCTAAAATTATCATTTTTTTTAAAATTATACTTGAACCCTTTTTTTGATATATTAATAAACAAACTATAGGGTTGACCGGGAAATAATGCAGGGTTTTTGTTTTATTTGAAATACCCCTCCGAATAGTAAACTTTTTGTGTTTATTGTACTTCGATCTTTATAAATGTAAACACATCCTCTTTCATTTATAGAAATCAAAAGTCCAACAAACACAAACAGTTTACTAATTGTTGGAGCATATTAAAGAATACATAGAATACTGCATTATTGCCCGGACATCCCAATAATTTTAAACAATGACAATTTAGCTGGGCGAATGAATACGTAAGTGATAAGGTACACGAAGTTTTTGTACAGCTAAAAAAAAGAAAATAGTAAGGCCAAAAGACAATATTCATAGGATATTACAATACAAATAAATAAACGTGTCTAAACCAATAAGTTCATAATGAAGGATATTCCAGTCAACTATTTTCCTCTTGTATCAATAAGTTCATAGTTTCTTTTAATTGTTGCAATATTATTAATTTATTTATAGGGATATTTGAGGCCAAATACTTTATGCAGGAGGGTCCTAGATCCCATATGATCCATCTCCTGCTTCTACAACAAAGTCTTGCTAGCAGCGGGATTTGAACTAAGATTTTCGGCACGGCAACTCAATGCTGTACCACTGAGCCATTCCGCTCCATTAATAAGAGAATAATAATATGTAATGATAAACTGTATTAGAAAAAAATCTAAATAATGATCTTAGTCCAGCGTCCAACAGTCAATTATTATTATCAATATTAAAAAGTTAAATCACCATTTTATTGAAAACTTGTCAAACAGCAACAGGCTACATAGCCGTTGCAGGTTGCTATGGTAACAGATATGATTCATTGAATCGTTAAAATCTGTAACTCCTTATACAAGTTTTCGCGAACCTTGAATTCCGTAAGACTCTAAAGAAATTTATAATTAACATTGTTTTTCTAAAAGGGATAAATATTTTGGGATTGGAGGTTCTTTGCTGTACGAGACCAGAAAATGACTGAGAATTTTTTTCTAAATATGCTTTTTTAGTGCAAGATTCTAAGTATTTGAAATATATAAGCAAATTAAAATAGTCACTTGAAACTCGATAAGATATTAAAACTTAATTAATTATGCTGCCATAAAAAATATATATTAAAATAACTGAAGTAAATTCTCAGGAGATCCAATAACACAACGATACTCGAATCATTTTAGCTTTGGAGGATTTAGAAAACAACTTTTTCATTTTCCCTCTAAGTGTTCACTTATTCCTACGGCTGTTGTTTTTCCTTTTCTCTTCTAATTTTTTTTTTTAGCAATACAATCTTCTTATCTAATATGAATATGGATTTCAGAGCATTACGATTACTCAAGCACAATATAATACTTGATAATATTACTTAAGATTTGGTAGTAATATTAGTTCATAATTTGGTAGAGGATTCCGATGTAGTTTCAGTTGGAGCTTGTTGCATCTCTGAGGCTACTCTAGTTTCGGTTATTCCAGGAACACCATTGCGCTTGTTATCGGCTTCATCCTGTTTTATTGATCCCAATCTGAATGAAACTAACATAGACGCTATAAATAACATACTAATACGAAACACATTCCCTTTAATATAAACCGTACTGATATAATATATATATATAATGAATTTGAATTACAATATAAAATGAAAAATAATGATGTAATAATGTTACTTGCTTATTTTCAACCTTATTATGAGTATCAGAGATATTCATCCGACGGTAATAATTATTTTTTGCAGAATAAAATATTTATTATTAGTTGTTACTAAGTAGTTGAACATAAGGTTAATGTGCCGTGGTATAATAGGGTGTATAAAAAAAATTATCTTTTTTAAAATTCAAGATTTCAAAGGGCTGTAAATATTTTAATCCTAATTAATACCTACCAATACTTAATAATCCCTTTAGAACATTCTCTAAGCTTGATTAATGGATAGTGATGAGGTTCTGCTAGAAGCTGTTAAGTCAAATCCATCCACAAGTACTCGTGAACTTGCCAGGGAGTGTGGTGTATCGAAAAATATTGTTAATCGCCATCTACGCTCCATTGGGAAGGGGAAAAAATGCTGTAAACCGTTCCTCGTACTCACGCTTCCCGTCGAACCAAGAAAAGATTAAAGAACTCCAACGTTTTGAACTCCTGGTTCATCCAGCATATAGTCTAGCACTCGTATTATCAGAATACTACTTGTTTCGATCCATGACCCATTTTCTTCAAGGGAAAAATGTTGATGATTTTGCGGAAGTTGAAATTGCGTCCAAGAGTTCTTTGACAGCCATCCCAAGGAATATTATCAGCGTGGGATCGAGCATTTGGGTAGCAGATTGCTAATGATGGTAGATAACAATGGACTATACTTATATATATAGAACAATAATTGTATTTTTTGTCAAAGAAATAATAATACAAATATTTGGCTGAAAAACGTATTTTTTTTTTATAAACTCTATTAATTAGTAAGGCAAGATATTTTTATTGCTTACCCAAAACTCTCATTACCTTTTGGTCGGTGAATGAAATCTTGTTCAACCATGAAGTGTGGAGAGTTTGGTTTTTACTACAGACAACGCCACAGCCGATCAAATATTTTACAACCAACCGTATTACCTAAAAATTCTGTTAAAATTGACAGGCATGAGGCTTCACATGTTCATGGCTATTTACAGGTGTTTAATAAAATTAATTTTAGTCAAAAGTTTGAATTTTCTATTTAGGTTAATTTTTCTATTTAAATAAATGACACATTTTGAAAAAAAAATACCTAAGGAAGTTATAGCCTGAACAACAGCGGTCAATTAGTGTGACATAAATAGAGTTATTATCTCTATTTGCTAATCTTGTCCTTCAGTTTCCAAATTAATTTCTTCATCTTCTCCTGTATTTTTAGTACCATAAACTTCAAGAGATCGGTATTTTCCTTATATCAGCTTAATTCTTTCTCAGATTCCTCTTGGAAAAGAATGTTTTCACAGTTCTGGTTTTTGTTTTCACAAAGAAAGTTTTTAGTGATACCTAAAAATAAAACAATTATAAAAAAGCATAATATACTCGTAATATTTTACATATTACATATAGTTAAAGGGTAGCTGCAGGTGTCTTTCTAAGGCTACACCTACATTGGATCCGGTGTGATACGATGAGACTTCGCTAACAAACCAAATGATTGAAATATATCGAGAGTTATAACATTTGGTTTGCTAGCGACGTCTCATCGTATCACACCGGATCCAATGTAGGTGTAGCCTTAGAATAATAGATCAGCTTGCAGGTGTCCTTCTTAGAAGCTAAGACATATTCATTCCTATACAAGGTGTTTTAGGGTTAAATGACCAAACTGTAAATTTGAACTATGGACCTCAAAACAAGAAAAAAATGTCCTATGAAGGTATGTCCGCAAACCCTTTGTTTAGGAGATATCTACATCAAAAGATTTCATTGTTACGAGTTATTTAGGCATAGTAAATAAATACAACTTATTTTATTTGTTCCAACTACTTTAATTATTAAATGTAAACCATTAACATTCATATTAAACGTTCAAAGTGATTTCCTTGAGCATTCAGACAGGCTCGGCATCTTTCTTCAACAGCAGCAGTGACCAAACTGAAAATATGAACTAAGGACCTTAAAACAAGAAAAAAAATATTTCGTACGAAGGTATGTTTGCAAACACTTTGTTTAGGAGATAAATTTAGATAGAATACTAATATGAACTTGTCTCCCTAACTGTACATAAGCTATGGACTTTAGGATTAATACTGTTTGGAATAGAAAATCAATAACAAATAATAATAAGAATAGAACTATCAATAACATTTATCAGTTTGTTTGAGGCTTTCGCAGAGTACTCATTATGGCTTCCATTTATACTAATGCTGAATATGCCGATATAGTGTTTGTGTACGGTTTTTGCAATGGTAATGCCAATGCTGCCCGTCGTGAATATTCCATTTCCAAATAGAAGATTACCTAGTAAGTCTACCTTTAACTCAACGTTTCAACGTCTTAGAGAAATTGGTACATTTGCTGTCGTACCACATGCTGATGGTATTTTAGCCCCTTTACGAAATGAAGAAAGGAGTGCGACCGTATTACAATATTTTGATGCTAATCCATCTGCCAGTGTACGAAGAGCTGGAGCAGAATTAAATGTTAAGCCAACTACAGTATGGAGAACTCTCATTGCAGATGGACGTCACCCATATCATTATCAACGGGTACAAAATTTATTACCGCAAGATTTACGGCAAAGAAGAAATTTTTCAATTTGGTATTTAAATCAAGCTGATCACAATCCACACTTTTCAGGATAAATTTTATGTACAGATGAAGCTACCTTCACAAGAAGAGGTATCTACAATCAGAAAAATAATCATCTCTGGTTGGATGAAAATCCCCATGCAATTCGTCAGCATCATTTTCAGCAAGAGTTTAAGTGCAATGTGTGGTTCGGGATAATAGACAATATTTTAATAGGCCCGCATTTCTTACTAACTAGACTCAATGCGGACACATTTGTGGAATGATGGTTGTCCTGTACATTACGGAAGAGCTCCACAACAATGGCTAAATGCTAATTATCCTAATCAATGGATTGGCCGTGCAGGACCAATGGCTTGGCCTGCTCGCTCTCCAGAACTGACACCACTGGATTTTTTTGTTTGGGGTGACATTTAACAAAAAGTCTATGAAAGGCCAGTGAATGACCTTAATTCTTTACGAAGAAGGATAATTGAGTCTTCTGAAACAGTAAAACATATCCAGGCCCGTTCTGCTACTGCTGCTGTTGAAGAAAGATGCCGAGCCTGTCTGTATGCTCAAGGAAAACACTTTGAACATTTAATATGAATGTTAATGGTTTACATTTAATAAATACAGTAGTTGGAACAAATAAAATAAGTTTTATTTATTTACTATGCCTAAATAATTCGTAACAATGAAATCTTTAGATGTGAATATCTCCTAAACAAAGCGTTTGCGGACATACCGTCATAGGAAATTTTTTTCTTGATTTGAGGTCCTTAGTTCAAATTTTCAGTTTGGCCATTTAACCCTGAAACACCCTGTATATTCACCTCCTCAAATAGAAGTAGAGAGTTCCCATTAGACTTAGTTAGAATTAGGGCGTTACTCTGTCAATTTATGTACCGTTATCAGTTGTGTTTGTTCTTCTCAATAAAGGTTTCTTTTTAAAAAAGCCTATCTGATTCTCCGGCATTTATCTATATTATACCCATCGCACACACACTCGTGTAATTTGGTTTGCCAATTCAAGTGTACATTTAATTAAAAATCTGTTAAATGTATTGATGATTTATAGCTGTACTTGAATTGTGCATTAAAACCTAAAAATGTTTTATAAAATCACATAGTTAGATCAGTCTTAACTATCTAATTAATAGTGAATACTCAAGGCATGTATACACTGAAATGTTATTAGCTAAATCATTTTTGGTTCTTAATAATCGTAAATAATAAGTATGTAACTTTTTCTTTTTAAACAAAAAAGTTATATATTTCACAAATCTGTAGAGAATGATACATTTTTCAAGTGAGATCAATGAAGTGAAAATAAAACAACCTAACCAACTGGTTGAATAATTCCTGAAATCTATAATTGTCATTATGCTTTCAGATATACTTGAATTTGTGAAACATTTACTTTTTGAGAGTTCTTTTTAAAAAAAAATTATTTATTGATATTTACAACTGTATTACAATAATACATCCAGTAAATAGGCCAAGCGATACATAATGACATGAGTTAATGGCAAGTAGAGAAACTACCCACTGGTAGTACTCTAAGCACTAGTTCAACTAAGAAGGTCACGTGGCCATCTTCTTTTCAGACGCCTCGGAGGAATATCGGGAATTGAAGAGGAAGCTAGGTTTGAAACTAGAGAGTTTGAGTGGGAATGAAGTTTGTTATGAAAGGATAGATACCGGGTTCGGGCCAAATCAACAACAAATGGGACATTAAGGTCGTTAGGGATGAATTTTTTTGAATTTTTTTTTTTTTGAGTTCTTAAAAACGAATTTTTCATAGATATTTAAAAAATATTTAGTTTAACCTTAAAATCATTATAGTTGTATTAATAATATTTATTAATGTAAAGGAACGTATGAAATTAAATTTAATTTAATTACCCTGTAAGGTATGTGTTATTACGTTTCATTATATATACACACGTGCATTAGAAAGTACTATAGAAATAATGAATACATTTTTTTTCGGTCAAATTATTAGTAAACCTAATGAATTAAATTTTATAGAGATATTCAGATTGACATATATTTTTAAAAACCACTTAATTTTATTTATAAAAATATATTTCTTCTTGTTTTCCAGGTATGTTGGTATATCAGATTGAAGATTAACGATTTGGTGAGGCAATATTGTTATAATATTTATAATGAATCATCTTTTGTTCCCTTTATGCCTTGATAAATATGTAAGTAAATTTATATATGAATATATGAAGATAATGAATATATCAACTTTATTCTAATACTATTTTCAGTCGCTAATAATATTATTATTTTTCTTATAGGGATAATAGAAAATCTATATATATCAATAATAATGGTTTAAACTCTAAATAAATAAACGTTGATGAAAAAAAAAACCGCACCACAAAGCATACTTTCCTAAAATTCATCTCCAATAGCATCAAGGTGTAGAAAGGGACAATCTATTGCAATAAGACCGTTAAAACCGATGATGGGAATAAGATGTCAAGGAACTTAGATTTTAACTTAGACTTAGGTTAGGTTTTTGTTTGTTTTTTAAGGCTTAAACCCGTAGGTCATCACCCCTATGGTTTGATTTTATAATATATATATATATTTATCAACTATATAAATTGTATATATTGTATACATATATGACGTTTTGGTTTATTTTGTATGTAAATAAACCATATAGAAACAGTCATACGCGCACACATACACTTTTTAATACTAGACATTCTCCTTGTGGCTTTCTCGGCAACTACCTTTTCATCTGTTGTTTAGATGTTTGGTATACTTATATATTTACTAAGTTCAAGTGCATCTTCGATTAACTACAAAATGACAATACTCTAGTATACAACTTTGTTATAATATAAGCCTTCTTATCAAATTAATTTATGAGCGTATTAAATTGAAGCAATGAATATAAATGAAACAGATCTAAAATACATAAAATACAACATTATGGAAATAATATTTTCATATGATATAAAAAATGGATTATTCATTTAAAAGCGGAAATTATAGATTTAGTGTTTACGTCCTATATTTAATTGAATCCTAAATACCTTTTATGAAACGACCAAGGTATGTAAGCTATAATGAATAACATTATACAATGCAATTAACAACATTTAAATTTACACGTTGAATTCGGAGCTAAACCACAGTCGTATCACCTCTTCCTTCCAAACGGCTTGACTTAAATGGCCTTCCAACTACCAAAGCTGGAGCCAACCCCATCGAGCTCAAAGTGTAGGCATTGGAAACCATCAACACCTGATACCCGCCGAATGAATGGCTCCACATTTACACCGACGGCTCACACCTTCCTATTCGAAACCTCATTAGGAGTGGGAAACAATGCCAGTAATTATGATGGTGAGGCCCTCAGCGCAATCCACGAAGCTTCTGGGCAACTAAAAGCCAACAACCTAGACCCAGGAAGAGTGGTCTTCCTCGTCGACTCCCAAGCAGCAATAACTGCACTTGCTAGCAATGCCTCTACTGATTGCTTCAGAACCATTCAACGTCATACCAGACTGGTGGAACTCATATTATTTGGATGGACAGTAACCCTACAATGGGTGGCCTGCCACATAGGAATTACTGGGAACGAAAGAGCCGATATTAAGGCCAAGCAGGGAGCTGGAGCCAACTCCTGAGACCCTGAGCACTGGCCAAAAATGGGAGAGTCTTGTCACCGATGGACCAATCTCAAGGGAGCTAGAAAGAAGAGAATCTGTGGCACGGTTCCGTTTGGCCACGGGACATGATTACTTACAAGCCAATCTCTACCGCATTGGCCTCGCCACCGAAGAAATCTCCCCCTTGTGCAATCTTGCATTTTTATAAACAAGCTATAGTCTTCAGAAGTATTCTCTTCTGATAAAAATATGCCTTTTCTTTTATAGTGCTATTATTTTTCATTAATTTAATAAAATTTCATTAAGTTTACATTATACACGTGAAAAAGTGCTTAAATATTAAAATTGTCACATATTTCTTTTTGTTTGTTTATTAGTTACTAGAAAGCATCATTAAAGGTAGCAATTTAATAACCATTACGTAGTATTCATGATGTCATTAGTAAAACTTAAACTATTTTTTATTAGCAACAACAATCTACATGATTCATTTTCTTAGAAGAACGTGTGTTCAGTAGCGTGAATTAAAATTTAAAATACTCTCGCGCTGGTCATTGGTGTCAATAGGCAACTAACTATCTAGTAGGCCTTGAGAGTGGTGGGGAAGTCCCCCGCCTAGGACTGATCATAAACATTTTTTTGTTATTTTAATCAAGGTATGAACAAAGTGAAATTCAATTTTCTTGCAGATATAAAGTTGGAATACAATATTCCCGTTTCTCTTCAAACTAAAAGCAACATGCATATTTATAAATTGAGTCAAGTGAGATAAAAGGAAGTGACTATGTATTTGAAATCATTTTCATTTGCATAGATTAGTTTAAGAAACTCTTTGAGTGAACAGCGATTGGACAGCGGGTTTGGCATCGCTTTTTGATGGAATTATAGCACCACTTTGTTTCAATTTTTTACATTCTGTAACAATATCACCATCACATGACTTAATAAAAGATCCAAAAGTCAAAAATGATAGAACGAAGTAATATTCGGTTATAAAAAAAAAAGTAGATAAATTTCATCGTCTCATCAGGTTGAAATGTCAAGTCTCCTGTTGGTGTTAGATGCAGGGATGTGCCAAATTGATGAGACTTGGGCATCTGCTGTTTTGCCTAAGAAATATGGGGTGTGAAAAGTGTTGTAAGTACATGAGGTAAATAAAAAAATTGTTTTGCTTTTTTTTAAATGATTTTTATTTCATAATGAAATTCAAAGGTTGTAACGGGTTAAAAAATCCATTCTTTGTTAACTCCAAAGTGTTAAAAACATTTTTTTTTCTTTTCAATAAAACAAAAAAAAAATTAATAATTTCAACTGTATTATTCTAATGCAACAAGAAAATATAATGAATTGTACATATTGGCATGAATAAAGACAAGCAGAGAAACTAGCCAGTGGTAGTACTCAAATAAAAAGTTTAACTTAGAAGGGCACTTGGACATCTTCTTTTCATACGCCTCGGATGATTATCTGGAATTGAAGAGGTTGCTAGGTTTGAAACTAGTGGGTTTGAGTGGAAATAAAGTTTGTCATGAAAAGACATCGGATTCGGGCCAAATCAGCAACAAATGGGACACTAAGGTCATTATGGATTACTTTGTTAACAACAAAACAAAATAAGGATCATTGAGGATTTTACGAAGGATTTTGGATTGTAGGGATTGGATACGAGAGTAATTCGATGGCTTAGTGGAGCCTCAAAACTCTAAGCATTAAGGATTTGACGAAGGATTACGCCCCTTTTTTGCTGGATAACTTAAGTGGATAGGGGTGGTAGTCCTGATTCAATATAATGATTAAATGACCAGCTAGTTCTGAAATGTTCTTTTGCTATTCATATTCTAGTAAGGTGTAATGAATTATGCTAATTCTTTTGATAAATTAAATTTTAGCAATTGTGTATAGCAGTTTATTGTTTTTATTAGTTTAAAGTAATGTCCCAACTGCTACTGAAACCCTGTTTAAGAAAAGAGGAGAGTACTTTGCGAATTGATCTAGAGCTACCTAACGAACTGGTGATCTCAAGCTAACGACGCAATTCAGATGCTAATCCCGAAATCTAATCAGATCCAGGACTTCTCCGCCCTTCCAGATGTTCTCTCTCCTTTTGGGATTGTTTCTACCTTCGCTATTGGGGATATAAGTTCTGATCTTATTATATTATATATTATGCTCAAAGTTATAACATTGATTATAAATCAAGATAAAACGTATTAATACCAACGTTTTGATGGGATTAATTGAGATGATATAACAATTAGCAACTGCTGATGGTTTTAAACCACAAAGAATCAATGGAATCATTTTAGGATCAAAATAATTTATAATTGTTCGTCAAGCTCACAACAGTCTATGTATTCTGATTCATCAAATAGGGCCATCTTAAAAAAAAGGGTAGCTATCCATGCAGTCCATCTGACACGATATGACATGTTGGATATGATGAAACATTTCTTCTTGAAGATAATAAATATCCTTTTTTTTTAATGAAAACATCTTTAGTCGCGTTTAGGAGGTAAACTTGTGGTTCCTCGAGACAGGCGACATCTGGCGGTTTGTGAATAAGTTATACAATTTCGTTTAATCAACTTTAGTTAAAAGGTTAGAATTCCATTGATACAAGAATAATAATATTTGGTACTTGTGTGTTAACGCCACCGCAGTTATTTTCCCCTACCTGCGCGAGGAGTTATTTCTTCTATGTTCGTTCTTGTTTGCTGAGTTTTGTGTGTTACTGATTTATTGTTTGTTTGCTGATTTGTTCTAGACTCATTGTTGTTAATATTTTATTTATTTATTTAATTATTATTAGATTTGTTGTTATTATTTCGCCAATTTTTATGCTACGAAAATGAGTCTTTGGGATTTGACAAAAACCGAAAAAGAAGTAATTGTATTTTTCCAGGAGCGAAATATTTTACCAATTTTTCACCGAAGTCCGAAAACCAATTTCTTTTTTTTGATTTTTCATTATTTTCATATTTCATTATTTTGATTTTTCATTATTTTGATTGTTCGTGATATATTCCATTATTTATTTTTATATTATCCATTAATTTAATTGTACAGGATATATTCCATTTGTAAATAAATTATTTTGATTTGTAATTGTTGATGATTATTTAAAAAATTTAAAATTCTAACCCCAATAAATAGATTTAAAATCATGCAAGATAAATGTTTTAGAAATATAACGGTTACAAAATGTAACCGCTCGCGTATGCGAACAAGTAGGGTAAAATAACTGCGGTGGCGTTAACACACAAGTACCTTTTTTTATTTATCTAAAAACTCGTTTAATAGTCGCGCAATTAATACTAGTAATAGCTTAAAACAATCACTGGTTGAATTTTTTGTTTGCTCTAAAATATTTTATTTGTAATAGTTAAATGTCTTGTTTTATGAAATAATAGAATTCAAAAACGATCTATGTATTGTTGAACTTAACAATGATACTTATGTTAAAAATGAAAAGAAAATTTATGTAATTACAAATACAAGGTATAAATAATATAACTATACAAGTACTAATTATTATTACAATTAAAATATTGATATTTTGTATTTAGCTTTTCCAGCCCATTTCATTATTAGCATTATTATCATTGTTATGTTCAACAATACATAGATTATTTTTACATTCTATCATTTCATAAAACAAGACATTTGACTACTACAAATAAATTATTTTATTTTATTATGTTTTGATTAATAAATAAACTACTCCAATTAATTCTGACTACAACTGGTTAACAAATTCAAAAATAAAACAATCATTATAGTCTTCAGTTTTCACTTCTGTCGGCAGTCCTCAAGATTGCCATTTAATTTTTTTCTTTTCTCGATTTACATTGGCTACAAATACAACTAATACTTATTGATAATTATTATGTCAATCAACAGCTCAGGAGATCATTCGATGCCTCTACGAAAGAGGATCGGTTGGTCGATATATTTTTTTAAAGTAGTACATCTATCTCGCTTTATCTTCACTAGGCATCAAAATCAATGTAGTAACTTCTAACACAATATTATGGATTAGTTAGTTATATTATCCCCTTATTTTGCAGTTATATTAGCAACAAAAGGTGGGGAAAGGCAAAAATATAATAGTATAGTGGGATGTGAACTGAAATTTAATAAATATAGTGGCAAAAAAAACACTGATTTCGCTGCACTAGCGCCCTGGTTTAAATGATGATCTTAGGATTAAAATATTCGCTATGTATTTTCCTCCTTATTTCCCACCATAAGTAATCTTCTTGTTGCAGTCAGTCGAGAATTATTCCTTCAAGCATTGTCTTTTCAATCTTCTTATAGCTAATATAAATGAAACTAGAGCATTATCGTAATGTGCTGACAGATGAAATATGATGTAGCGATGCTAGCAATATTGAACAAATAAATTAAATAACCGCGATTATCGATATATTATCTATCGATGATATTTTGGAAGGTAATTGTGTTAAGGTGATGTAGTGAAGTACGGTTGTTACTAACAAACTATTTCTGAAGACTTTTATGTATTAAATTTTGTAATAAAAGGAAGTAAAGTTGTAAAAACTAATTAAAGTGATTTAGTTGATTATAATTGAAACTATTTTGCCCACCAAGGTAACAACGTATTTGCAAATACGATTTTACTGTTGGAATGTTCTTGTGAAAAGTGTGATACAAAATAACCGAAATTTTTTTTTTTTTTTTATTTAATTCAATGATATTTACAACTATAATGGTATTATATCAAGTAAATGTGCAAAAATGTAGTATATGACATAAAAACACTTGTGGAGAAACTACCCATCGATAGCACTCCATAACCGAAATTAATTTAATTTTTCTTATAATTATAATTTTGTATTGTATTGCTTTTAACTTGTTCATAAGGGGGTGTTTATTTCTGCTCCATATATCAAAGTAGGTCTTAGTAAGTTAATGGAGATTAGTCATTTGTTTATAAAAGGGACATAAAGTAATTTGAACTTATGGCGTCAATGTGGAAATGACATTTAATAACATTCACATTCACGATTAGAAAAATATTCTATAATTATAGCAATTATATGAGGCCTGTTACGCCAAAAAACTTTCATCCAAGTTTTGTAGTATGACAGGAGAACAGAAACTAAGGGCTTGCCGGGTTTTAGCATAACTAGGAATTTTTTAAACTAGTTTTATCGGGGTTTGTAACAAATTGTTTCAGTGATAGATAGAAAGAATCTCAGAGAGGACTTAGAATCAAAAAATCCTATTTAAAAATTTAACGGGGTTTGCCGTAAAAGGGCTCACTTTTTTTAGGAAATGTGTTCTTGAGTTGTTAAGTGAGACAGCTACGAAGCTACATTGGGCCCTCCACCCACCTCCTTCTCGACAGCTCTGTAATGTGGGTCGTAACGTTGGCTCTTCAACAAACAGTTCTCTTCATGAGACATATTTGCATACTGAGCAATATTAGCCCCTAAATATTACATGTTATGTAAAATATTTCGATACTAAATAATAACTCTTACCATTTAATTGACTGCACATGTATATCTATTTATTATATAAATGACAAACTATGTTATATCGATATATTATCTATATATGAATTAGATATAATGTTAATATCATTAGTTCTCTAATAAAAAAAATTGCTTTGAGCGGGTGATATTTTGGATCTCTCCATAATCTAATCTAAATTATATAAGGTACTTCTTCGTACGTAATGAACACTTCTGCTCGGTCTATCTTTTGTCTGTTATATACTATCGTTCGATAACTGTAAATTGGCTGGAAGCAATGTTGGGATAGGATGGGGATTGCTAGCTGTGGCGTGAACCCTAATCGCCCTCAGAAGACGCCCTATCGGTTCTCCGGATGGCCTTGTCACCGCTAATCCTGAAGACTCATCCCCCTTCAGCTACATCTGGTCCAATCTAAGCGAAGAGCGGTCCTCCTGAGAGCGGATCAGTTAATAGCCTGACCTCACTCCGCGTTGACCCCATCGGCCCGGGCTCACAATCAGTGGAACTATGCTCCCCGCCAATACCACACTCTCCGTCTCTCTCTTCGCTTGCATCGTGTTCCGTTTTCGGCTCATCGGAGGGACCGATTGCGGGTCAGCTGATTGGTGAGTCTTCAGAGTTCCTTATTTCCTATCATTGCTAGACTAGGGTCTTGTGTGGTCACTCTCCTGACATTAGTTATACGGAACTGACCCTTCCGCATCTATGCAAGACAAGTATACTGATTGCTAACTATACGAAACTGCTCCTTGTACATATGGCAACAGAATAATTTACATCAATTATTTGCCATTAATAATATATTCATTAGTATTACTTAATTTTAATTTTAAAAAAAGTTTTATTTTCATTTGGATTGCATTAAAAGTAATATATGTTTATAAAATAATTAATTACATCAATTATTTGCCATAAATAAAATATTTATAAGTATTATTAATTTTGGTTTAAAAAAAAAAAATTGCAACAAGTAAATGATATATTTTGCATTGATACGGAACTGCTCCATCTGCGTTTAGTCAAATAATTATTTTCATTCACTATTCATCATAAATTAACTATTTATAACTACTAATTTCTTTTATTATAAAATGGTATTATTTTCATTTGCTTAATTTAATTTTATTTTTTCATTCGCATTGCATCAAAAATTGTCATTAACGATGAAGCATTAAGTATGCATTTGTTTAGATGTAAGTTGAGACATAAAATTTGTTGGACTTGTTAAGTTTATAATTAATTATAAATACATTATATTTAAATTGATTTTTTAAATTATAATTTTTACTATATTACAAATATGAAATTAAGGGGGATACAAAAGCATTGAAAAAACAACACATAGATTAAAGAAATAATACATAAATTAAAAAAAATCTTTATTAAGTAAATAGAAAACTAAGAGGAAGTAAATCGTTTTTTTGTGGAAAGTAACTAATTTTTGGTGAACAATAATGACTATAATAAACGCGGGAATCACCTCGACTGCTCTTGGATAGAAGAAGAAATACGAAGTTTTCAGAATGCCTCTGAAATAAATGAAGTGACAATAGCAGTCGAAGATGTTTCAGGAACTGTCAGGGACATGAAATATTGGAGGGCACCTGTGTCTGACGGAATCCAAAATTATTGGATTAAGAGATTCCGTTGCTTGTATAAATTGCTCGGAAAAATCTACGGGGGAATAATCGATACAAATGCCCCCTGATGGGTTCACTGGTGCCATCACCTATGTGCTTCCAAATAGTAATTAATCAAACTAGCGTCCTGAAGATACCCTGCCAATAGTATGTTTAAAAGGTCTGTTTGAAATGGTCACTTATGTCTTTGCAACTAATATATTTGAATGAATCGAAAATGAGAATATAGTAACCAATGAACAACTTGGGTCCATAAAAAGGGCTAGGGGTAGTAAAGAACTTTTAGTAATAAACTCATCTATTGCGGTTTACATTTAGAAAGTATAGCGAAATGTGTCTATGCCATAGGTCGATCTTTAAAAAGGTCTTTGACTCTGTTGATTCTAAGAGTACTAGACATATACAAGATTCAACCTAAAGTAAGCAGAACCCTTACTAAGAGGAAATCTAAGAGGAAAATCGGAGCTAAGTGCTATATTAAAATAGTGAGGAGATTGTCTAAGCCCATTTTGTTTCTGTATGAAATAGTTCCCTTTCAGCAGGACTCTCTGGAAGAAAAAGAGGGATATAAAATTATCATCAATGAGAATAACTCAGCTATAGATGGCCTTATACCATCAAACTAATCTTTAACAATCCTTATTACCTCAAACTATACGTGAAAAACAAAGATCAACAAACATGATATCGAAATATGTTTCTTTTACTACTGATATAGGAATGTGCAGTACTCCATGAAATCTAGAGAAAAGTGATGAGTAAGCCGAACATTCTGATTAATGAAGGAGTGTCTATCAATGGACTTGAAGCCAATAAGTTTTATATATGAATTATATGCATGCAACAGAACCTTAGAAATGCCCGATATATGCAACAAGAACTTCTAACAATGTCCAAAGTAAGGTTATGAAAAGTGCTAGGAAAAATAATTAAGGCCTTAAAGCCCTGGGTTATACCTGGTCTTAGTTATGGTTTCGGAATATTGCAATATTCAACAACCCTATAGGAGATGGTATTTGTTTGAAAAACTCTCACACAAGAACGGGCCCACTTCCCAGTATCATTCAATGTTTGTCTGTATTTACCTAGGAATGAAGGCGGCTGTGACTTGGACGTGTGACTAAATATTGAAGATGGACGAAAGTAGGAAATGGTTCTACGCCGATATTTTCTCAAAAAAAAGTATCAGTGGTTGATTTCAACATCTCAAGGGTTGATTCTGGTTTAACTCCACCAACGCTAAGCTGAATCGACAATCGTTTCAAAAAGTGAACGGCCGACAGAGTGGGAAAACAAATCTCTGTAAGGGAGATTCTACTAAAATTTTGTATCAGGTCCTTGTGATGAAGTACAACTTATTAGATAAGTATTACCCAAGTAAACTATTCCAAAAAAAATAACCTGAAGCTCTATTCGGACAAATCAATTATAACAGATCATACTGTGCAGCATAATAGACCAGAAATCCTCCCTTTTTTTATATGTGATTCTATTTGAAATACTAGAAATATGAAAATAAATCGGCCACTGAGCAGATGTGGCAGATAACAGCTTATTAGCCTTTAGATCTGTAACTTAAGATAAGACAGGCCAGCTGCATTTTTAGACGGAATAACCGACACTCCCTTTTCCTTTTTGTCAGTAAATATATAACTTAACTTGTAACTATAATTAGCACATAATATATGTAATGTTATTCAATTAGATGAAGAATAATCTCTATTTACTAAACAACTCCTAGTCAGGCAACCACGTTAACATTTGGATAAGAGAAGGATATAGATCTTTTTCATTAATAATAAAGATCTTCTATAGCGATCTCAGGGTGCCATCCCATTTTTTTATTTAAATATTACTCTGATAAAAGGAGCATTACTGTCCTTGAGATCATTGTTTGGACAATGAAGCCAACATAGCATAATATATTTAAGAGCAAAAAAGTGTAACTTAATTTATATTGGGATCCCCAACGGTAATAATATGAATTCTACTGCAGGAATAAAGCTCTGGAAATATCTGGAGCTGGCAATAGAATAGAAATAACTATAAATTATAAATATTAATTCGAAAGCATCAATGAATGGGCTGATACCAAAATCAACTTTGGCAGGCATGGGTGGATTAATATTACCAGTTAATGCAATAAGCGTGGTTCAACAATCAGTTCTCTTACATACAGCAATTTTTAAATATTAAAAAAAAAATGAATGTTGCTGGACTTCTGGTCTCCAAATTCAGATACTCAATCAACAACAGCGAAAAAAATCCTAATAATAATAATAATTGTTAATAACTTCTTGTAATAACTTTATTAGTTGAGAGATTTTTAATTTAATAATTAGAAAATATAATATAAACGATTACATATAACTTTCTTTTTTTTAACTCGGAGTTGTTATGTTACAAAAAAAAAAAAAAAATAGAATTATATAGTTTTGCGACTTTTCCATTACAATAATGGAATACATTATACATTAGCGGAAACATACTACAAAACTAAATTTACGGGAGAGGTGTCTGAGCCTTGTGAGAACATGACAGGAGTCGGGCATATGATATCCCATTTCATGTCAGGAAATGGAATATTCTCTTGTTTATTTAAACGTGCGCCAGAAAAGTTATCAGATAATGGAAAATAAAACTAGAAGCATTATAAAAAGATCAAGATGTTAGAATAGGAATTTAAAATGACAATTTTAATAAAAATGTTCTTGCATTTGAGAGTAGAACAAAAATAACTTTGTTCTGGGATCAGGTCCATTAAGAATAACAAATGTGTGGAGTAATAAAATTACATATACGAGTATCTGGCGAAAAAGGCTACATAGTAAAAAATATGGTATTTATAAAATAACTTAAAAAAAGTTAAAATCTGATAATAAGCTCATGAAAAAAACAAAAAAATTAAATTAAAAATAACTAGTAATAAGAAAGAAAAAACGGAAAAATATTTTCAGATGATTTTGTGATTTTATAGAAAGATAGGGAAGAAGTATAACCCACAAAATTAGAATTAGAAAAACGTTCGAATCTCGCTAGAAGAAATTGGACCGGTTCTCTAATTCTTCATGCATTGAAAACTTAAAATAAAATCGAAATTTCAGATCAAGAAACTATTAACCAACAAGTTAAATATTTATGAGAATTTGTTTGACAAGTGATAAAGAAGAAATTAATTTTAAAAAAGAATGAAATTGCCCAATTAAAAACTCGAAATATTAAACAAGAAGTGCTTGTCTAAAAAGCTTTAAGTCAGGAATTTTAAAACATTAGTTTTATCTCAAGCTCTATACAGCTCTGAATGTTTGCTATATTTTTTTATTAATTATTTATTACAATTTTTTTATACTTTAAAAAGTCGATTGACCAATAACCACAGATGATCTGCAATATTGACTTCGAAGCACCAAGGGTGCTTATCACCAACTAGATGAAATATAAGAAAGGGTAAGAGAGAAGGATAAGGAGGAGGTTAAGATTTTATAAAATGGAGGGTAATACTGACTACAAAAGACACCTAACTATTTCAATTAAACAAAACCAAAATGAAATTGTTCACAGGAGTTTATAAACTTTAGTTTAGAACTAAAAGTTCTTGAAGGTTTAGAAATCACAAAAGGTGTAATAATGGACAGAGACAAATTTAAAAAGTTAATTTAAAATAGAAAGTTTTCAGAAAAAGAAAAATAATCCGAACCGGATAGAAAATGGACAAAAGAAAAGAAGGAGTTACTAAGTGTCAGAATGAAAATATTCTGGGAAAAGAAAAAAACCCAAATTATGCAAACGTTTTTCGTAAATGGACTTTCAATATTTTACAATTCATTACTTATAAAACAACACAGTTAAAAATAGATGTATTTCATTCTTCTGGTTTTAAATTATATCAAGAATTTACTGATAAGTTTTATTCAACATTTAATGTTAAAATAAGATAGGATTGTCGGAAACTTTTTAATAATGTATAATTAAAATTTAAAACTATAATTTATTTTATTATATTAGTTATTGATTTTATTAATTTTTAAATATTTTTATTTGTAAAGAAAATATATAACGACCTGATAATATAAGAAAAGATATGAAGACCCGGGTTCGAGTCCCGGTCCTGGACATATCTTTTCTTTTCAAATAAAAATATAAAAAAAAATATATAATTTAAAACATAAGATTGTTTACCTTTAAAGCCCTTTTATAAAGAACAATGTTTATCATTTAGCGTTATTACAAATCAGAAAGGAACCTGTAAAACCCCCAACTCAACAATAATATTGAGCTAATTTTAATTCCTTTTTGGTATATTTAGGCTTATTCTCTGTTGGATTCCATTATTTTTATTTCAAAAATGTATTTATCATATTCTTGTATTTACAACGTAAGCACAATTTTTGAATATAAAATCTAACAAAATGGTATTGTTATAATTTATTCCAATTACATACGAAGTATAATCTACAATAATATAGTCTGTAATATTAAAAATTTTAAAAGTAATATAAACATATTAAAAAGGGTATTGGGATAAAATTCTTTCGGCTGCAGAAATGTTGAATACTTTTGAAGCGCTTTCCTTTTCAGAATTGTAAAAATATTTTTTTATTTTGAAAGTGGCGACCATTTTTCAACTTTCTTTTTTGAGGGATTGGAAGTTAATATTAATACTTTGAGAAGGAATAACTAATATCCCTCTTACTCCGTCGCCGACTAAACGGATTTTATTCAATAATGAAACAGTAAATCAAAAAAGAAAAACCTAATATCCAACGAGTATAAAGCAGGATTACATTTCAGTGCAGCGTTATACTTTTAATAACAAACACGTGTATGCCGAACTAAGCTAAAATTAATTTATTATACTTTATTTACAATGATATATAAGTGCGTTTAATATTGGGCATACGCTATTAATTATTGATACATTTATCGGTTGTGATTTTATTAATAATTCCATAACAATGATTTTGATTTTTTATAAAAATCAACTCCTTAACTTTGTTCTTATCCGTTAGTATGAACATTACTTTGATTGTTACAATGGCCATTGGCTGCAGACCAATAACATTTCTTACTTCAAAGTTCGAAGCCACCTTCTTTCCAAAAAGCTTTAAAGGATTATCGGAAATCGATTTAGGAACAAGGCTGGAAACCACTTTATAATGGACGAATAGCCACCCTGTGCCAAATTCGACCCACATAATATCGTGTTCTTAAATCCTTGATATGACTGATGGTTTTCGCTAAGATTTTTGACGTAAATACGTCTTTAAAATTGCTTCAATAGTGGGAGACAATTCAATAAAATGAATGATAACAAAATCGGGGGACACAGACAATGATAACTAAAATAAATGTGTTTTTAACTCTTTAATATATAATAATTGCATAAAGATGAATAAATAGTGTATTTAGGTACTACTGGTGAAAGGATTTAGTCGAAAATTTTAATTATTCGTAGTGGACGCATACTTGACTATCTCCACTCCAAACGATTTCAACTTTGAGGAAGATAATGGTCCGGGTGGAGGTAAAAAAAGTGATAATCTAGAAAGCCACACACATATATATATATAAGGTCAACTATTATTATTCATGATTTTATTTTATTTTTTTTTTTAATTCGTTTTGGAACATGATGCATACAAACATGTCAGTTACACTTGACTTATGTCACTTACACACCAAAACACTAGCATTTTTTATGCAATATAATCCTATATAACGTTCCAAAGGCAAAATGTATAGTCTGAAAATTTGTGGAACGGATAATGTTGGGTTTTCCTTACGTTTTACCGAAGTTATTTAGCTAATTTAACAATAACCCAGGTCGTACTTTGGATCCTTATTGATTGACTATCGTATTCATTTAGGTATTGTTTGCGTTGAATATAATAGTATAGCAAAATGACATCTTTTTTCTTTTGACCAACAATTTATTTCTATTATAGGTGAAAAAAATAAATTTTTGGTAGAAAATTGAGATAATTGTGAGCTATATTTTCAATTATTCAAATCTAAAAGAAAAGATTTGAATGAAGATTAAATACAGCACAGCTATTTTTTGGTCGTTTAGCTTAAGTGTGTCATTCAAGAATTCCTTTTTCATCCCTAAATGCTTTTAATTTTTCAAGAGAAACCGAGGAAATTTGGATGACTGAAACCATCCGAATTTTATCATTTTTTTTTCAAACAGAGTGGTAGAGAAACCACTTTGTTACTAACATTAATCCTCTATAACGGATATTAAGAGTATTTCAGTGTTTAGAGGGCTTAACTGATGAGGTAGATAGACTATACCCATTAAAAGCCGTGGAGCGACCATGTGGCATCTGCAGATTTCCACGGGCACCTCTACTATATCGGTACCATTATTTAAGGGTTAAACCTGGCGGTTTGGGGTGTTTTCGGCCAAATCACCCAGCCTCTATAAAGTGGGTACCCACAATACTGGTGAACAAATTGGCGGTTGAGCGTTATCAAGGAAAATTCTCCTCCATGTACAACCGTTGTCCATGAAACAGATCTCTAGCGTGCACAGAACAACAGACTCTTCACGGGTTGTAGTAGTACAGGCTTTTTTTTTATAAGAAAAAAATATTACAGTGCAACAATTACCAACATCCAAAATTACAACTATCGAAACAAACCGTTTCTTGTTTTAAAAAATGGTATTAATATTTAAGTAATAATTACAAATCAAAGTAGTTAGTTTGCAATATTTCCAGTTTATTCCAACACTGATTAATAATTTGGTTTAGACTAGTCTAGGAAGTAGTAAGGTTTACTCACTGACCCCACTTACCTTCCCTAAGTTCCTTCAATAACTAATTAGCAGAGTTTGCATAAATTAACCATAATCTATTATGATTTTTAGATAAAAATATAAACAAAGTAGTAACAAATATGAATATAAAGGGAAAAATTTAACATATTTAAATTGCACGTAACATTCCATAATTAATCAATCTAAGTTGTTTAAGGGTTATATATATATATATATATATATATATATATATATATATATATATATATATATATATATATATATATATATATATATATTGTAACCCTTATCGTTTTACAACTTTATAGGTTATTACTTGCTGAATTTACGAGCAGATTTTATAGCTCCAGTGGCTCTTATCAATGATTCAGACCTTAACAGACTATTCCTTAGGTGAAGGTGACATTTACCAGTTGGATTTTCAATACGAGAGTTCTATCAGGCCAGAAAAACAATTCGGTTAAATAACTAAATGAAATGCGAATTTTTCAATTGACAAGTTTAATGAATGGATAATTTGTAGCAATGAATGAGTCATACATAAATGAAACATTATTACTATGTTGCATGACGACCGATCAATCGACTTACATAAGGCGTCGTTTAATTAGCCTCGAGTCAAATGAACGTTATATAAACACACATAAAAAAGTAATAGAAAACATTGTGGTGGTCTATTGGAACTATTAGCTTTAAAAAATATATAAAAATTAACATAACAAATCTAACCAAGTACACTTAGACATTCAGACTTCCCCCACTCTAACACTTTACAATACAACATTGCCCAGACAAACACCGACAAAATACTTGAGCCTTACAATGGATAGAAGACTGACTTGGAAATCAAACGTAACTAATTTGAAGAAAAAATTGAATCATTGACTCTCACTCCTAAGACGACTATTTCGCCACAAAAATAAACTATCACTAACAAACAAAATTATAATATACAACATGCTACTTAAACCAATATGGAGCCATGCCTCTGAAAGTGGGAGGAGGCGAAAAATCCCATATATAGACCATTCAAATTTTTTAATCTAAATTTCTTCTATTACACATTGTCTCTTTTACATAACTAATAAATCATTACACAAAAATCTCAACTTACCACTCGGGACTGACACAATCAAGAAAAACTACAAAAAACTCCATGACTCACTTTCTGGACATTTAAACTTACTGGTACAATCATTAACTGACAGACACATTACCACAGAATCCGAGGAGACTGAAACGTCTCTGGAGCAGCGATCTACTAATGGGAGGTTTCTCCTCACATGCTTCCTCGAGAACCCCTTAGGGTAGGTTTTCAAAAGAAGATCGAAAATGCATTATGTGTGCCAAATTGCATTTGTATGATTCCTCAAATTAATATTATTATATTTAATATTCATTTTTATCATATATTATATTATCAAAATATTGATTAGAAGACTTTAAAATTTAAAATATTAGATAGTTTCCCCTGAGAGTAGTGTTTGTTATTTAGAGTTATTACGAATTAGTGAAGTAAATGCGTAATGAGGGACATGATTTATTGAGAAACTTGGGGATTTTTCATTATATTCATCCGTTGGGTTGAACAGTCATTTTCATCCCTTCTTTATGTTCCTTCATCAATCCCTTCCATGTGTTTCATTTATTAGTCACTTATTATTTTTACGTATAAACGACGAAAACATTATGGTACATTTGAGTGGTAAGCAATATTAGGCCTGTTCGCGAATCTAGTTTGTATTTCTTTAGCATTTGTTGAGGATTTATTGCTCTTGAAAAGGATAATATTAAATGTTCTATATGTTTCAATTAAATATAATTTAATTATTGTATAATAAATGAGTCAGTACAATATAACACTTATTTACTGAGTAACTCTGCAGCCCAACAGTTGCCTGATAACTTTCCTCCATTCATACCTGTCTCTCGCTTTATCTATCTCGCTGCTTCTTGTGTTGATAGATCTTCCTCAACATCCTATATCCTTCGCCTGTCTAGTTGTCTAACTCTTCCTTTGCAAATACCTACATCGTTCTATCTGGTGGCATCCGGTATTCGTTGTTAATACGTTTTTATGTTTATATGTAACAAAAAAGTTACTGAAAAATAACACATGAACGAACTATATAAGTATATTGTCCGCCATATGGATGGCAACTATTCAATACTCCTATAAACTGAACCACGTTTATATCCTGATATAGTGGCCAAATCTTATTTTTTTAAATTTATATCGAAGACTGTTAAAGATCACAGATTCTTATAAGAATTTGCGTTTGAATAAGTTTAAGTTCTTCGTCATCTCAAAAGTGAGAGTCCATATTTCGGTAACACCGTTGATCATGTATTACCATTGGTGCACATAACCTAGCTTTTGTGGTCCGCTACAAGAAATGAAGATGTGAAAAATCCCATATCAGCAGACGAAGCGAGATTAAAAAACACTATTTCACTATTATCATCTTATTTTTAATATTTTTATCGGACTCGGAGTGAATGAAATTACAACAGTCTTAAAAAATTACACTCTCAAATTTATCCGATTTTTGGCAAATTTTTTTACCACACAATTTTACCTAACCGTTATTTCGCGTTACAATTATTGGTTATTGAGAAATATGAATTGATCCTTAAACGTGAAAAATTAGTGAAAGAAAAAAAAGAAGATTTTAATTGGCTTTTTAATTCGATATACCATGACTTCTGATAGTAAGCACTTATCGAGAAATATTAAAAGAAAGTAAAATAGCTTTAAGATTTAGAGATTTTCGGGAGTTATTTTTTCACCCGATAATCTTATTTTATCATCCAACTGGCAGCCTCTTATTTGATTTTTATTTAATTTTATGTTAAATACTATCACGATTAAAAAAATTGCTATCGATATTTTCTTTTTGAAGTTATGGACCACTTTGTCATTATTTACATTGGCTATATTTGGTATAAAAAAAAATTGGTATAGCCTCTAATAATATAAATAATTAAACTGAAAATAATCGATCATTTGTGCTATGTCCCCACTTAATGTTTTTCATGTCTAATTAACCAAATTATTACCAGCAACACAGAGGTGGAACGATTAATATTGAAAAAAAAAATCATGTGTGAGTACTAATAACTAAGATAAAATAATTTTCATAATTGTTCAGCAGTAATAACAAACCTTAATCATGGCTTTTTTCGTATCTTATCTTAACCATACCCTATTTATTTTATATGTTTATGTGTGTGTATGTGTGAGTGTGTGAATTTGTGTATGTTTTAATTCTCCTTTTCATTTGATGGAAAATTTGACGGAACATAGAATCAATCCTATAAGGATAAATGGCAAAACTCTAATCATGACATAATTAAATGCTTTGAAGGTATTATATTATAAAGGCAGATATAAATATACAATTCAATATTAATTACTCTAATCCATATAATTTATCCCAGAGGGTCATTGGAGTCCAAACACTTTCATTATATTTCACATTAGTAATTTATTCTGACCCATCTGGACTTACGGAGTAGAGCTTTGGGACTCCACTAAAGCAACGAATTCCTTTCGTATTCATTCTTTACAATCCAAAATCCTTCCTAAAATCCTTACGAACAAAGTAATCCACGATGACCTTAATGTCCCAATTGTTGTTGATTTGGCCCGAATCCGATATCAATCTTTTCATGAGAAACTTAATTTCCACTCAAACCCACTAGTTTCAAACCTAGCAACTTCTTCAAATCCTGATAATCCTCTGAGGCTTCCGAAAAGAAGATGGCCTCGTGACCTTTAAAATTTAACTTTTTATTTGAGTACTACCACTGGGTAGTTTCTCTACTTGCCTTTATCTCGACCCTTTAATTATCTTTTATTATATTCAATTTAGGTATTAAATATACAGTTGTAAATTTCAGTAAACAAATTTAAAAAAAAGTAATTTATCCTCTATAAAAATACGACTAATATAGAGATCGATAGAGCCATTATTACTGTGACTATAATAAATTTTGAATTACATTACACATAATATAATTTGGTTTGACATTACTTATAAACTCTTACATCCATGGACATATGTGAATTACATATAGTGTCACCAATTATCCTCTTAATCCCTTTGGTTTCAAAACTCTTTTGGAAACAATTCACAAGATTTTTTTAACAAATTTAATTTTTTTTATAAGATACTTAAAAAATATACTTATTATAGGCATGTGCAACTGCTTATAAATCAGTTGTATATATTGTTCACAAACCAAGAGTGTTTAATCATTGGTATGTTTTTTAAACAACTTTTCAGGGAATTAAACAATATCCCGGTCTGAAAGATATGGAAGTCTTTAGACTTCATAATAAAAAATGTTGCCCTTAATATTACGCAGGTTTATGAGTAATTGGTTATTGTCACTCAACGGAGATATTTAACAGAATACCAGTTAGTGCTAATTCAGTATCATTAATATTTCATGAGTATATAAAATAAAATGTCACTGTTTTAAAGAATTTAAAGGCAAAGTAGGAAAAATTATAGAGATAGTGTTAATGAAATATTAGACAATATCAAATCAATGTGATGAGAAAAATCCAATAGAAATAAAGCTGTTTGATAGAGAAATCAGACAACGAAGTACTTGGGAAAGAATAAAACTCCCTCATGGCATTAAGACTCTAAATTTAACCAAAGAATTATTAAATTAAAATTCGTCGGGGAGAGCCTTGACATAAACACGTTACATATCCCGGAATGGAAAACGGGACAATTTTCTTGAATGGTTGATATCAATTATGTTCCCTAATTTAACTAAGGATCCTTTTTTATGTGTGCATTTGTGCAGAAACCTGAACTCATTCAGGATTCAGAGCATGACCACATAGCTGTTTGAGACTAATACCTTTTGAAATTCATTATCATCTCTACATAACTTAACTCAGCTTGGTGGCATTCAAACCACCTGGACTTTTTTTGTTGGTGTTTCCTGTTTTTTATATGTTTTTTTCCTTTATATAAGAACTAAGAGCAAAAGGTTTTTATTTATACTAAAATGGAAGAAATACACTAGCGGAGTCCTTGGTTAAAGCTCTATACACAATTGCTATTGTATCTTAACGATCTTATAACTGAAATTACAATTTTTAAATATTTTTATTTTGAAGAGAAAAGATATGTCTAGGGCCGGGATTCGAACCCGGGTCTCCCACGTTTTCGTCGTGGTGCTCTACCACCTGAGCTATCCTGGTTCGTACCTCGGTCAGACAAATCCATTCTCTTCACTGATCCCATATCCCCATGATCTTGCAATTAGCGATGTATACAAGGGGAAGAATGTTCATTGAACATTATTGTAGATTGATTGTGTTTCGTTATGAAATATTAAGAGACGTTCTTTAAGATTATTATTATTAAAAACGATGAATTAAAAAAAAATTATATTCCTGATTGTATAGCACAAAACCGAAGTGAAAAGAGGTTACTATATGCTGATAAAAGTGGAGATACTTTCCGACTATTTAAACTAAACAGCAAAAAACCGGCGCACCCTATGTTTTTTGATAAATATGAAATTAAATTACATTCTGAGCGTATTGTTTGTTTTGGTCTGGTTAGATAACGGCTAGAAAGACTTTCGTATGAGTAATCCCGTAAAAAGTCCTTTTATTGCCCTAGGAATAATAATGATTTACACATTAGTTCATCTGCAGTTATTGTGTAGTTACGTTTCATTTTTACATTCACGTTCATTCGCAGCTTTTCTTTTTTTTTTAAAGCCAATTTTTTTTCTTCTTCTTATCCGTTTAGCTGTTCAGAATGGTTTAACCCACCGAAACGGTCGCGAGGATCTTTGCGTTGGTAGAGGATGGGAAAAGCTAGCGTTATGTGGCTAGGTCCTTAGGGCTACCAGAAACCAATCTTCGCAGGACAGTCCAGTGTACAGGGAGACTGGTAACTTAACCAAGAGGCCAGGTTCAGGTCGGCCCAGAGCGATTCATCCCGCTGATTTATTTGTGATGCAGACGTTAAGAAATGACTTTCTGACAGCCATGGATACCAATCAAAGGCTTCAAATTACCCGAAATGTGAATATCAGAGTGGATACGGTGAATATCAGAGTGCAAAGTGGCTTCATGAAGTTCACCTTCAATCAAGGGCCCTAGCTACGGGAGTTCAGCTCACCCCAGCACACCGGGCATCTCGCCTTATGTTTGCTCGGGAACACTCAGCGTGGACAGTAAACGACTGGGCTCAAGTACTGTTTTCAGACGAATCGAGATTTTCACTATTTGCTTCAGATCATCGGGTAGAGTGTAGAGAAGGCCAGGACATCGATTTGCAGGTACGTAAGGGTGCCTTACGGTGGTGGGTCTGTAATGGTTTGGTTCGGGATCCCTTTAGTGGCGAAGACTGTGTTCCAGAGAGGGAATCTAACTGCACATAGGTACATATACGAAATTCTGGAAGAGTATGTAATGCCATTCACCCCTTTCATAGGCGATGATTTCATGTTAATGCATGACAACGCACGGCCACATGCTGCAACTGTGGTTACCGACTACCTTAATGACGTAAGTGGGCAGCCCGCATCCCCGATCTTAATCCAATAGAAAACCTATGGGATGAGGTAGGGAGGTGCATCCGAAGGCGACTCGATCTTCCAATGGACCTTTAACACCTCAGAACCGCGCTAGTGGAAGAATGGGACGGCATCGAACAGGAAAGAGTTGCCAGCTTAATCAGCAGCATGCCAAGGAGAATCCAGGCTGTGATACAAGCGAGGGGAGGAATCACCCGTAGTCAAGCAAATCAAATAAAAATAATAACAGAAATTTAATGAAGAAAAATTGCCGAAGAATATTTGATTATTTTATACGAGTTTGGAGTTTTTGTGAATAAAATTGTTTTTCTATTCATATATTTCTTGTTTTTCAATCTGTCTCCATCTGTTATTTCATATGATGCATAGTTTACTTGGCGAATACAGAAAAAATAAAATTATTTGCACTAGGAAGAAAAAAACGACTAAATTCAAGGTGCGCCGGTATTTTTGCTGTTTAGTTTATAATATTTTCTAACTTCATAAACATGTTATAATGAACATTTTTACCTTAGTTAATGTTATACCTCGTTTGTTTACTTAATTAACGTTACTTTGTTCTACTATCATTGTTAGAGCTCTGAATTGCTGTACTGAAGATTTCGGGTTCAAATCTGGTTGTAGCAGATAATTATACCTAATAATTATATAAACTGTTAACATTCACGGATGAAACTTGTGAGATCTGTAGATCCATCTGGAGCTCAGATAGTCCCTATAAACTATTTACTGGTTACTCATGGAAACCTGGTGGATGAGCGCGATCTCGGGCTAATCACTTTTTAGAACAACAGTTCCATGTACTGAGCCCAAGACCCTTCATGAGTTGTGGAGGTACAGGTTTTTGTATGCTACCATTTTGGTGGGACGATGTTACAGTGGTTGTAGAACATTTTGCCAATATAGGTATAATAGGAGAGGGATCGTTAACCGTTACTTAATGTCTCCTCCGAAGGACGCCATAAGCAATGATTTTTTACTCCCTTTAAAATCCTAAAAGTTGACTTATGCAATTTAAAAGGTGAAACCATTAGAATTCATTAAACTCTACTAAAAAAAAACTCTGTAAATATATTAATTAAATAAGGGTTCATTATTTCAAAATACTTATAGCTCATGAACACCTGGTATATTTGTATTCCAAATATCCAGATTATGTTATATCAAGTACTAGTCAACAACTACTCATCCTCAAATAATTGGTATCATTAGAGGGAATCTACCGAAATTCGTCGAACTGATTTTTTCCCCACTGTCGTTTTGGGATACAAATTGGCCCATTATGTTCGAACAAAAAATGGATTCCATAGGGCAGTGTTCCAAGAACAACCCTTTTTCCACTACCTGTCGGTGATCTTGGAAAAAACCTACTCCGCGTAATAAAGTACACTAGGTACAAAGTAGAACCTGCTTACCCGAGTTGATAGAGTACACCATATGGGTTACAAATAGCAACAGGTTATTTCTGTGTAACATTTCTCATGCAAATTACACACTCCGCTTATATGTATTTATATAACAATTATCTACTATATTGCAACAACAGACCAATTCTTCCTGACTCTTAAGAGAAAAAATATACTGTGCAATTCAACAGTTGATAAATTAATCAATTACTAATTACTATTTCATCAACATAAATACAATACTCGTAGAAAAGCCATAAATACAATACAAAAAACATTCCTCGACCAATCGTATAATATAACCTCAATCGTAGCTGCAACTTTCAAAACTTAATAGAGAAAACACTGAAGCATTCGATTTCAGAGATAATTTTTTTAATATGTTATTCAATCAATGCCAGTGTATCAAATCTTAGAAATAGGAAAAACCACGGTCGATGATGGAAAATTTTCTCTACCCCAATTGGCTGTTTGGAAATGTCGGTATAAGGGAAAATTAACCAATAATTCAGCAAAAGATATCTTTTTCTTTCTCTGCCTAATGTGACAGGGCCATACTAACATTATCGGAACTCTCAAGTCCACTAAAAGAAAAATTAAAAAATCAAAAGGAATGACAGGATATCCGGGGTAGAAGTCCTCCATGCCAACTTAAACTTATAATGAAAAGTGTAAAACCTTGGAACTTTCCCGATCGTAACATCAGCAGAGAGGAAGTGTTCTTTAACTAACTACTTTTAAATATTAAGAAGGTCGACTGGTAGTAAAAGTCACTGTTAAGGCCAGATGAAGTAGTAACCTTATAAAAGATTATTAGATTTAATAATAAAAATCAAGTTTTCCTAAAAGAAAGGACATTTTCTTTACTTATTTTTCACATTTTTATTTTAATATAATAATTTAAACGTTTCATTTCGTAATTGTTTACAATGATTTAATTTAAAAGGTAATTTAATTTGTTTAATGATAAGTTTAATATTTGTCATAAGTTTAAGAACAGGTGTCAGAAAAGTGATGACAAAAACAAAAAAGGAGTCGCTTGGCTTTTGCTCGCTGCGGCTATACAAAGCCAGACGTGTTGGCACGAGCCTCTTGACGCGCACTTCGTATGCTCTATAGGAGCCCAAAGTTGAATTTTAGACTTGAAATTTAATGCCCACCTGCAGGTGTAATTAGTTTAAAGCTTTTATCGACTCGACCACATCGAAGTGATTAGGTCTATCGTCTCAACCTCAGACGTCTCGACATTCTCGCTCGCCGAGCCGAAGAGACTCCTCTGTCATCTCCTTGCCGAGAATCTACTATCACTGAATCTACTTAGACAGAAAGATAAGAGTTTTTTTTTTTTAATATCATTTCAACTAGAAAACCAGATTAACATTTCTTATTTTGTAATCGATTTTATTTGAACATTTTATTTATTTCTAATTTAATAGATTTATTTGTAAATTTATTATCGTAAGATTAAATAATGATTGCTTTCTTTTTGTTATTAGTTAGCTATAATTTTATAATTTAGTTAGCATAAGTAACTTCATTTTCTCATGATAAACACGTTTAAATTGTTCTATTAATTCAATCAATTGTTTTTATTCTATTATCAAAAGTATTAGTTAATTAATCTATAAAAGTGATTTATGTAATTAATTTAATAACAGGTTACATTCAAATTACATGCGATCTGGTGTAATTGAATCAGAAATTTATTTTTTTCCTTATCCTATTCGGAGCTCTCATCGGAAGGTCCTACTATTTCGAGGCGGCTCATAGTCACCTCATGTTAGTTACTTAAAAAATTATAAAAACTTTGTTGTGATTTTTAGCTCTCGCCACGCAAAATACATAAACTTGTGACATACATTTTCAGTTTTGTAAGGTGCTTTATTTATTTTATTTGCTCTAATCATTACTAATTTATGTTAAAAAAACCGTATTATAATTCATTCCCTTGTCCAGACTTTCTTTGAATGCTATGGCATCTAGTAATTTTGTTTAGTATTTACTTTTATTTCTAGCTTAAAATTTGATATTACATGAAGTCAATATTTTAGTACAATATATTTTACCTATGTAATTATTAAATCAAAAAATGATTCCAAATCATTATTACGTTTCAAAAAATTCCTTATATCCTTATATATATATTTAAAAAAAAATTGTATTATTGCTACTTAAGAACCTCTGTGTACTTCATAATCACAAGCATAACAATAATATTATCTTACATTGCACCGCCAAATGGATTCGAGTAACAAAAGCACTCTAGGGATGAAAAAATCAACAGTTTTGAAGAGGACGTGTTTTTGTTGCCATTTATTGCACACGCACTTAAGCCCAACAAATAACATTTGGGAAAGTCATTTGTTTAATACCACTGAAGTGCCTAGGAAAATTCAGTTACTTTAAGACTGTTACTTCAACAAGTTATTACAAAACATCCCTTTTTTAGTTGAATGCAATTATCAATACTAATACATTAAAACAAACAACATTTCATGGTTTTGCTTCACCATTAGCATACATCTTTAATACATATTATCTACATATTTAAATTTTTTTTAATTTGTTTTTTTCTTGTAGTGGTTAGGATAACAACTTTTATCTCTAAAGTCGAGTGTTCATAGCCCGGTTGGTTGAATTGAAATCATGTTTTCGTCGTCAGGATTAGGCTTTTCATCATCGAAAGCGGCTTTGTTAATTCCTTCGGAGTTTCCTTGTTTTTCCAATTATCAGAATAATTATAATTTCCGAAAAAGTGAAATGCAGGAACGTTTATGACTGGCATAAAAAACTAAAACATAACAAGTGAGGTCTCAAATTTTAACCGAATTCCGGCTTTTTGTATAACAAGATATAACCTGTAACCACTACGACCCGTGGTTCAGTCCATGGGAGAGTCTGGGGTTCAGTACATGGGAGAGACTGTAATGTTTCATGGACAACGGTTCTGCAAGGAGGTGACTTGTCCTAGGTCACGCTCAACCTCTAGGTTTCCCTCTTTATTTTGGGTACCCTATTTTTATAGTTTTTTTATAAAGGCTGGGACACAGGAGGGTCCTAGATCCCATAGTATCCACCTCTGGCCGCTAACAGATTAAATAAAAGTCTTGCCTGCAGCGGGAATTGAACCAGGATTTTTGGCATGGCAACTCAGTACTCTACCAATGAGCCACTCCGCTCCCTAAATTATCTTTTATACAAACCATGGATTCATTTGTACATAAAAGGTTTTGGATTTCCTGTAATCGGATCTGAATAAAAAAATCATCGGTCCATACAAACATATTGGTATTGAGAAGGAAATTTATACTGCATAATTACCAAATCCACATTATATTTGTGTAAATTTAGATTTTCAATAATGAAAGTAGTGTAATCGTAACCCACATTTGGATGAAGTAAAAGGAAGAAAAGTAGAGTTTCGATTTTAAAGAAAATCTTACTTTTTAATTTTACTCTCATAAAATCATTTTTAAACAAACATTATATGTTATAAAAATATGTTTGACTATTTGTTGATAATTGGTTGATTGTATGTTTACTATCTATCAGTTGATCTTTATCATTTTTTATTATGTGATCATCTGCTGTACCGGATTCACACAATATTATATGTAGTTTGGAAATTCAAGATTGAGCAGGAACGCTTTTATTTATTTTTATTTATTAGGTATTAGGCGAGAATATTAGGATATTAATATTAATAATAATAATGCATTTTTTAGTAAAGATTAAGCTAATGTCATGACTAAATAGCATTGTTATAAATCACATTGAATTTTACATCTCATTCTTGTAATATCGACGGTACCAGAAATATTATTGCAAATCCTAAATGAAAAAAACACAAAACATAAAAACAATGAGGTTTGGTATTTCAAAGAAAAATTACTGATAATCTTTAAACCCTTTAAATAATTGCTCAAATTTTGGTCGCATCACAAGACGACTCATTGAAATCTAGTAATCTAATATTTTGAATTTTCTAACTGCACAGCATACTACTTAAATACGATCCAGCAGAAAATGTCATAATCAAGAAAAATATCCATCAACCGTTACGTAAAAAATAATACGTATTAATACTGACAAAAAAAACTTAATGAAGCATTTTTAATAATACAATGTTCGTTAAAGATTTATTTTAGTAGAAATAACTGCAAATATAAAAAATGTTATAAAAAATATGTTAATATGTGCGGGTAGTTTTCGTTTTTTTATTTTTTATTATTTTTTTAGTTGAAATTCTATTATCCCCCCTTCCCTCCTAACTCTATTTTCACGAAAATAAAATAGTTTTAATTATTATTTAGTATTAATTTACTTCTCATTACAAATACGTGTGTATTTACAAATGATTCTTTAATCAGATCCAATTGCCGGAAATTCAAAACCTATTATTTACAAATGAATACATTGTTTATATAAAGAATTACTCAATCAAAATTTTAAAGTTTTAGACCGAAAAGCAATTGATTTTGAGTCTCGAGAAAATTATCGAGTATCGTTTTAAGCCAAATTAAATGTATACTTTTTGTATATATATAGTCAACAGTATTGCAATTTGTAGCGAAAATAAAATCGTATGTATTTTTATAGCAGCGAGAAAAAAGAAATAAGTTTGTCTATTATTCTCTTTTTCTCTCCAAGAATATATTCCCCACAGTACCTCCAGATGCTGCAAACTCTCTCAAAAAATCATAACCGAGTTTTATGATCCTTCTTTTATGAAACATCTTTCAAATTATTCCTTATAAAGCGGCCCTGATTCTCCAGCAGCAAGTTCTCCCATATACACTTTTTCCTGTGGCCATTCTAAAGGTTTGTGGCTATTTTCTCAACCATACAACACTAAACAACAGAAAGTATCGGGTGAAGTTATTTCAGCACGAAGTTGTTGAAGTTACTTAAAAATTACACAATTATCTCCCAACATTTTTATTAGATACATATATAATTAAATTATATTTATAAACATATATAAAGTATAGGTACTATAGGCTACACCAAGCAACTAAGCTTTGTGATAATACATACTGCGAAGTATCTATTTGAATCTGAAAAGTATACCAAAACATCTCTACTGTACAAAGGAAGTAATAAAATACATAAGACGCTGGTTGAGTAAGAAAGTGTTATTGAGTAGGAAAATGTGGAGAAAAAAAAATTGTATGATTCGGAAATAAAATGACAAAATAAGATGTTGTTCAAATCTTTACTTAATTACTACTACTACTCGATGGGGCTACAACTCGGTGACGAGTCCTGGCCTCCTCCACGAGCTTCTTCCAGTCTTCTCTATTTTTTGCAGCAGTCATCCAGCTCCTGACTCCCATGATACCCCTCGCTTCTCTGTCCACACCATCCGACCACCTCAACTTTGGTCTCTACCTTCTTCTCGTGCAGTGGATAGGTTCTTTCAAATCCTTTTTAGGAATGGGACCTAATTTTCCAGTCTAGCCACATGACCGCTTTCTAATCTTAAAGAAGTATGCAACATCTGCACATTGAATAGACCTCGTTGTATGTTCTCTAAAGATTCTTCGGAGGATTTTTCTTTCAACGACTAGGAGATCATGCTCAATCAACTTGGTCATTGTCCATCTCTCCAATCCATTCTACAAAACTGGGCGAATTACTGATTTGTACAGATGGAGCTCTGTCTGCCGTGATAGAAGGGAGAGGAGAATTCCTTGCGTAGGCCAAAGCACCTGCTAGCCACATATTCTATTTAATCTATCTTAAAATATCAGATATTCGAATTATTTAATTTTTAATGGATTATTTTATCAAGAATAAAAATCGGTGAAAAATTAGGCTTTTATTGAATTATATTAAATAATATACAAGTCTGAATATAAAATAGACTCTTGTACGATGTTAATAGAAAAAAAATCTTACAATACAAATTTATATGAAATGCATAAACCTACCACATCAGTCAGCCTAAATAATTGTTCAATAAAACCATGTATTATGTAAATATTGTTTAATAATAGTGATTTTTGAAATAAATTATGTTATATAATTATAAAAATTATAGTTATATAAGGAATATTATGTTCAAAGTCAAGGTGCTATGTAGGTGTAGAATAATTAATTTGAGGTTTCCACTCATGAGAACAACAGTTATTATATTTTGGCACAAGGTTGTGGTAGTAATTTGTTATAAAAGTGAATACTAATATTAACAATAATTAACGTGTAAATAAATTGTTTTTTTGTTTAAAATAAATTACTAAATTTATACTTTCAGTTATTTAAATATATATTCATTACTAGAGCCCGGATTTATATGCAATAAAAATCCTTAAATATGTACATATAGTATGCATTTATTTTTGGGAAATATGCAGGGAAAACAAAATAAAAATGCAAAATAAAAATGTATTACGTACTTTTTAATTTCTAATATTACATCTTTATAATATGAAAAATTAGTTACATTATTCCTCTTTCAAATTAGTATTTGAAATTGTGTACATCTTTAGATTATCAAAAGTAAAGCTCTGACGATCAGGTCGCAATATTTTTTTGTACCTACTTTTTTTTTTAATATATATTTATTGAAATTTACAACTGTATACAGAATATACATCCAGTAAATATTATGATTAAATAAATTGACATGAAAAGACAAGTAGAGAAACTACCCAGTGGTAGTACTCAAATAAAAAGTTTAGCTTATAAGGTCACGAGGCCATCTTCTTTTCAGACGGAGGATTATCAGGAATTGAAGAGGTTGCGAGGTTTGAAACTAGTGGGTTTGGGTGGAAATGAAGTTTGTCATGAAAAGATTGATATCGGATTCAGGCCAAATCAGCAATAAACGGGACGTTTAGGTCATTATGGATTACTTTGTAGGTAAATAAGTAAGGAGCGTTGAGGATTTTCCGAAAGATTTTGGATTGTAAAGATTGGATGCGGGAGGAATTCGATGGCTTAGTGGAGCCCCAAAGCTCTATTCCGTAAGTCCAGATGGGTCTAATGATTGTCGTGTATATGAGTCTCTTGTAATGGATTGGGAGCTTAGAGCGTTTATCCAGTAAATGTTGAAGTAGCCTGAAACGGCGAGCTGTTTCTTGTCGTTTCAGTCTAGTATGAGGATTCCAAGTTAAGCGTTTGTCAAGGTGTAGTCCTAAGTACCGGATCTGTTCTACAGGACTAAGAGGGATGTTATTAAACGATACAGGGGGGCAGGAAGTCGCTGGTTTACGACGGAGGCTAAAGGTGATTTGATGAGATTTGTGGGAATTTATTTTAATCCTCCAGTTTTGACACCAATTTTCTAGGTCAGAGATGTGGGTTTGAAGAGTACGGGATGCTATAACTGGATCAGTGTTGGTAGATAATAGACATGTGTCATCCGCATACGCGGTAAGGATAGTTGGGATGTCAGCTGTATAAACTGTGTAGAGAATTGGGCCGAGGATACTGCCTTGAGGACCGCCGGCAGATTGAGGAAAGAGGGGTGTGTAGACATTATTATGATTTACTGTGAATGACCTGTAAGAGAGATAGGATTGGATAATAAGAAAGTATGTAGGAGGTAGGAATTTACGGAGTTTGTAAAGCAACCCGGGGTGCCAGACTCGGTCGAAAGCCTGTTCGACATCAAGGAAGACTGCTGGACAATACAATCCACGTTCCAAAGCTGAGGAAACAACATCCACCACACGATGGCATTGCTGGATAGTGAATTGGGATGTTCTGAATCCAAACTGGTGATCTGGGATAATGTGATTTGCATTTAGGATGGGATACAGTCGTTTCAGGATGAGTTTTTCCAGGATTTTCCCCATTGATGGTAAAAGTGAGATAGGGCGGTAAGAGGAAGGGTATTCCGGTTTCTTTTTAGGTTTAGGTATCATTTTCACGACGGATAATTTCCAGAGGTTAGGAAAATATGTAGTGCGGAGTATAGCATTATATATGTAGGTAAGGAATAGAATGGCTTTTCTAGGACGATGTTTTAGGATGTGAATCGTGATGACGTCGTGTCCGGGAGCTTTGCGAGAAGGTAGTCTGTGAATAATATTCGATATTTCTGAAGGATGGAATGCTTTGGGAGGAAGGGTCATTTGAAGGGGAATATTTAACTCTCTTTGTATATATTCATGGTGAGACGGATTCATGATACCAGGATGAGGCTGAAAAGTTTTAGAAAGGAATTGACCGAACAACTGTGTTTTCTCTTCATCAGATCTTGTCCAGTCATTGGATTCAGTAAGGAGTGGATGGTTAAAGTCTTTGAAGTGAAGGATCTTCTTGGTGGTCATCCATAATGATTTGTCAGAAGACGTTAGATTTTCAGTTAGATTCGTTAACTCATGTATTTTGAGTTTTCTAATTTCTGCTTTTAGTTGGTTAGTCAATTTAGTATAGATAGATTTATCTGCTGGGTACCGAGTTCTATGCCACTTCGTTCTTGCTCTGCGTTTCTCTCTTAATAAGCTACGAATATGTTCTGGGAGGTCAGTCTTTTGAGAATTGTTAATTTTATGATTTGAGGTATTATCGCTTAAAGTGGTTTTTATTGATGTTGTAAGTTTTTCTATCGCTGTATCAATGTCTTGTTTTGTCTTGAGTGAAATTTTTAAGTCCAGTTTGTTCTTCAAATCATAACAGAAGTTGTCCCAGTTTACACGTCCTGTAATCAATCTAGGAAGGGGAGGCTTGGGAACGAAACTTGAATGTAATAAAAGGAGAGCTGGGCTATGATCTGATGAAAGGTCGTCCAAGGATTTGATTTCGGTTTAGTTGGTGGAAATCTGGGATGTGATAAATATATCAAGGATGTCGGGACGTTTTTTGATGGATGTAGGCCAATAGGTGGGGTTGTTTGGTGCTAGGATGGAATAACTCTTTTTGGATGTTACAGTAGACAGGATATTTCCTCGGGAGTTGGATGTTCGACAACCCCATCGTTGGTGTTTAGCGTTGTAGTCCCCTCCAGCAATGAAGCGCGGACCAAGAGATTGGAATAAGGATTCAAGAAGGTTATAAGAAACGGAAATTTCGGAAGGACAGTATACAGCTGAAAATATGATATGAAAAGGACGAGTTTTTTGTACCTACTAAATGATCTTTCCACGTCGACCGATGTAACGGGAGCTCTTTTAAAGCATGATGCTTCACTAGGGCTGAATGACATGTCTTTTTCTCCAAAGTTTCCTTCTAGAATGTCGCAAATGGGGAACGTAACTGGTTTAGCTCAGGGCTGTTTTCGAAAACGTGTTGAACTTTTTGTGTAATTTTTGGGGCAAATGCTCCATGGACGCTTTTTAGTTTTTGTATGGAATCATCTACTATTTTCAGGCTTTCTCATAAAAGCAAGTTTCGATTTTCAAGTTTTTTTATTGTTTCAACTAAAAAAACAAAATTTGTCGAAATATACCATAAATTTTGTTTTAAAGTTGTTTTTTCCATTAATTTCTTTGCTCTTGATATTGCCGACGCTGTATCATCCAATTCGGAAAGAACATCTTTGATCTTATCAAAATGTTGATAGTAGTAGTGGGAAGCCAGGTTCCCCATCTTGTGATTATTGGTTCCGGTGGTAAATTTAATTCTGGGTAATTTTCTTTCAATACTTTTATCCGACTTGGCACTTTCAGAAATTTTTTTTGGACATTCGAAATCAGCAAGACTACATCTTCAAATTCATTTCTGACAGTTTCCGCGATCCTATGAAATGCATGGGCAAGGCAAATCACGTGAACCATGAGTGCCTTAACCATGTACAGAGCAGCGCCAGTTGTGAATAAAAAATCTTTTTCGTGTAGAGTTCCATTTGACCAGAGAAAAGTCATGGAATCATTAAAATATCTAACTATGGTTTCGTGGTTACATTTGTCCAACAACTGCTTAGAAGAAAGGGTTTTGATAAGTCTTCCGACAGCTTTCCGACAATAATAATGGCCACGTACCTTCCCAGAGAAATATGCAAAATATGCAAATGCATAATAATCCGGGCCTTATTCATAACGATTTTCGTACAGCTTAGTTATATTTCGTTTCTGCAAGTTCTCGCCACAGATCACGCTCCAGCCAGTCTCCACCTCCAAGCCACCTCGCTGCCATGCTCTCATCCACATCCTGCAACCAACTTTTTTTTGGGTAGTCTTCTTTTCCTTCTTTCCGTAGTGCAATAGTGGGAGTGTAAATATAAATTGTTTAATCACACAAAAATAATGCTTCTCCATTGACTGACAATTTAATAATTTTGTGAAAACATCTTTAAAATTGTATACTTGAACGTTTTAATAATGATAACACTAATACTAATAATAAAACGTTAAAGTTTCTATAATACTTTTACAATAGCTCTTGTATCCCTTGAGTTCGAACGAAAAGAAAAACAAATATATAACTACTCTTATTTCTATCATGAACTAGATCAGTTGTACTCACTTGAACTAACAGAATAATATGCGTACTCAATTCTTATTCCTTTTAAAATTGTTTTGAAAATAGAACTATTTTATTGAATCATTAAAAAATAAATAAAAATAATACATTCCTTTGATCGTGGATTATGATGATGGCTATTGTCCCAGAAAGGGTTTCTAATCCCCTTTGATTAAAAATGTCGACTGTATCCATTAAACCTTGGGATTACACATTTCGTTTATTCTCATTATTCTTCGTGGAACTCTGGGTCAGGTACTTCATTTATCCTATTAGAAATCCTGTTTAGCTTCAACTGCTTTTGTGTCTGGCAGGTGAGCAATTGTTGAGTTACTTATTAATGTATTGGCAGAATAATTAAAAATGGAGTGGTCGGTTTACTCCCTCCATGATGAAAATCATTATTATGCCTATGTTTAAAACCTAATAAACATAGGTTTCTTATTATCTGATTTAGCTTAAACATACTTTATGGTATATTTTTTATTAAATATGAGTGATTCCATTTTAACAGTTTTTATTAATGTTCTGTACTTGCTCTCACTGATCGCCTATTAACAAATAACCTACAAACATCGTTATATAAATATGAACATATTTCATTACTTCTTTCGTATAATATAGCTTGCAGTTCAAATTAAACTTATAATTAAACCTGTACCACTACAACCCGTGAACAGGTCTGGGATTCAGTACATGGTAGAGACTGTACTGTTTCATGGACAACGCTTGTGCAGGGAGTTGATTTGTACTAGATCACGTTTAACCGCCAGATTTTCCCCCTTATTTTGGGAACCCACTTTCTAGAGGCTGGGACACAGGAGGGTCCTAGATCCCATAGTATCCACCTCCGGCCACTAACAGAAAAAATAAACGTCTTGTCAGCAGCGGGAATTGAACCACTATTTTTGGCATGGCAACTCAGTACCCTACCACTGAGCCACTCCGCTCCCTAAAACTTACTATTTATCACTTGAATGTCAGTACCGTGCCCTGATCATTTCTAAAATTTAGTGTGTTCCATTATCGCAATAAATGATCCAAACTATATAAACCATAAACCTTTTTGTTCAATTCATAAAAAAATTTAATATTTTTTCTGAAGTATGTCTACCAAATATATTGAATGTCAGTGCCGTGGCACTGAAATTTTTTTTTTTTTTTATTTATTTATTTATTGAAATTTACAACTGTATACAAAATACATCTAGTAAATATAATGAGTGAATACATTGACATGAGAAGACAAGTAGAGAAACTACCCAGTGGTAGTACTCAAATTAAAAAGTTCAGTTTAGAAGGTCACGAGGCCATCTTCTTTTCAGACGCCTCGGAGGATTATCGGGAATCGAAGAGGAAGCTAGGTTTGAAACTAGAGGGTTTGAGTGGGAATCAAGTTTGTTATGAAAGGATATATACCTGGTTCGGGCTAAATCAGCAACAACTGGGACATTAAGGTCGTTATGGATGACTTTATTCTTAACAAAATAAGGAGCGTTGAGGATTTTACGAAGGATTTTGGATTGTAGGGATTGGATACGAGAGGAATTCGATGGCTTAGTGGAGCCCCAAAGCTCTATTCCGTAAGCCCAGATGGGTCTAATGATTGTCATGTAAATGAGTCTCTTGTAGTTAATTGGGAGCTTAGAACGTTTATCTAGTAAATGCTGAAGTAGCCTGAAACGGCGAGCTGTTTCTTGTCGTTTCAGTCTAGTATGAGGATTCCAAGTTAAGCGTTTGTCAAGGTGTAGTCCTAAGTACCGGATCTGTTCTACAGGACTTATAGGGATGTTGTTAAACGATACAGGGGGGCAGGAAGTCGCAGGTTTACGACGGAGGGTAAAGGTGATTTGATGAGATTTGTGAGAATTTATTTTAATCCTCCAATTTTGACACCAATTTTCAAGGTCAGTGATGTGGGATTGAAGAGTACGGGATGCTATAACTGGATCAGTGTTGACAGATAATAGACATGTGTCATCCGCATACGTGGTAAGGATAGTATAAGGATGAGTTGGGATGTCAGCTGTATAAACTGTGTAGAGAATTGGGCCGAGGATACTGCCTTGAGGAACGCCGGCAGATTGAGGAAACCCCTCTTTCCTCAATCTGCCGGCGTTCCTTATTATGACATTATTATGATTTACTGTAAATGATCTGTAGGAGAGATAGGATTGGATAATGAGAAAGTATGTAGGAGGTAGGAATTTACGGAGTTTGTAAAGTAACCCGGGGTGCCAGACTCGGTCGAAAGCCTGTTCGACATCAAGGAAGACCGCTGGACAATATAATCCACGTTCCAAAGCTGAGGAAACAACATCCACCACACGATGGCATTGCTGAATAGTGGAGTGGGATGCTCTGAATCCAAACTGGTGATCTGGGATAATGTGATTTGCATTTAGGATGGGGTACAATCGTTTCAGGATGAGCTTTTCCAGGATTTTACCCATTGATGGTAAAAGTGAGATAGGGCGGTAAGAGGATGGGTATTCCGGTTTCTTTTTAGGTTTAGGTATCATTTTCACGACGGATAATTTCCAGAGGTTAGGAAAATATGTAGTGCGGAGTATAGCATTATATATGTAGGTGAGGAATAGAATGGCTTTTCTAGGAAGATGTTTTAGGATGTGAATCGTGATGAGGTCGTGTCCAGGAGCTTTGCAAGGAGGTAGTCTGTGAATAATGTTCGATATTTCTGAAGGATGGAATGCTTTGGGAGGAAGGGTCATTTGAAGGGGAATATTTAACTCCCTTTGTATATATTCATGGTGAGATGGATTCATGATATCAGGATGAGGCTGGAAAGTTTTAGAAAGGAATTGACCGAACAACTGTGTTTTCTCTTCATCAGATCTTGTCCAGTCATTGGATTCAGTAAGGAGTGGATGGTTAAAGTCTTTGAAGTGAAGGATCTTTTTGGTGGTCATCCATAATGATTTGTCAGAAGACGTTAGATTTTCAGTTAGATTCGTTAACTCATGTATTTTGAATTTTCTAATTTCTGCTTTTAGTTGGTTAGTCAATTTAGTATAGATAGATTTATCTGCTGGGTACCGAGTTCTGTGCCACTTCCTTCTTGCTCTCTTAATAAACTACGAATATGTTCTGGGAGGTCAGTCTTTTGAGAATTGTTAATTTTATGATTGTAGGTATTATCGCTTAAAGTGGTTTTTATTGATGTTGTAAGTTTTTCTATCGCTGTATCAATGTCTTGTTTTGTCTTGAGTGAAATTTTTAAGTCCAGTTTGTTCTCCAAATCATAACAGAAGTTGTCCCAGTTTACACGTCCTGTAATCAATCTAGGAAGGGGAGGCTTGGGAACGAAACTTGAATGTAATAAAAGGAGAACTGGGCTATGATCTGATGAAAGGTCGTCCAAGGATTTGATTTCGGTTTGGTTGGAGGAAATCTGGGATGTAATCCCCTCCAGCAATGAAGCGCGGACCAAGAGATTGGAATAAGGATTCAAGAAGGTTATAAGAAACGGAAATTCCGGGAGGACAGTATACAGCTGACTGAAAAATTGAAATTTAATTATTATTCTCAATATTTTGAAGTTGTAGCTAAATCCTCTTGGACTTTCATTTTTACAATATAATAGAGTAATAATATGCATTAAAAAACTAAAATTTAAATTATAGAATTAAAAAAAAAAAACAGCCAGAACAGAATTACCCATATTTATCCACGCTTGTCAAGTTCTCCATATTACCTATCAGTAAAATGTAAAATAAATTACATGAAGAAGAACAGTACCCAAATTTACATCTTCCGTGGCTTGATTAAATATTCCTATGATAACAGAAGGTATAAATTGAATATCTAAAAATTCTAAATTCATTCAAACATTTGTTTTTCTTAATTCAAGATAAAATTAAATTTTAAAATACGGCCAGGTGCACAATTCAGGTCGTTACAGGTTTATTTGATATCCTAACGATATTCAAATCTGGAAAGTGTACACGGGGACAGAATATACCTGGCGTCGTTTCTCTGAAGAAGATTCATGAATATATGTAACAGGTCCGTCTTTCGTGTAGTGAGAGATGTTCTCAAAATCACCCAATAACACTCTTCTTGGATTTATCTGTTTCTGAGGCAAATCCTTTTTTGACTATTATTTGTTTAAAAAATAAGGTTTAGAAATCTATATTGCTGTCGTAACAAAATTTAAAGTCACCTAAACAAATAAATACAAGTTTTATTGGGCTATAATCAATTTAAAAAAAACAACGTATAAATCTGGCATACAAACACTTCGCATGTAAAGTGTTAAAGTGACTATTATTTTTCTATATAAGAAGTATGTGTTTTGGTGTATCTGGATCTCTTTAACTAAATATAGTAGAAGTTGAAAATGTAAGAGATACATAATGAGGCAAAAGACTCATCCCACGAAGGTGTGAATTTACGCATATTCAGTATGTTCGTTCACAATACAATAGGGAGGTCAAGAGATAAGAAAGGCTAGGCGTCCAAGTCTTCAGACCTGGAAGCGACTCTGAGGAAGGAGTCGAACTTTGGTATGGAAGCGAAAGCTGGTGGAGATGATGATAAGGGGATGCCCATACCTAAAACCTTGATCTACTTGACGAAGAACCATTTAAGTAACCCCTGATATATCAGATTTATAAGTGTTAATTTAATATACGTTATGTATATATTTTATGACAGTCCTCTATTTAATCTAAATTGTAGGCCAAATAAGAAATTGTATTAGTAAAGAATATACATTATAATTCTTTAGGTGCTTGCTTAACCCAGATGCACTATATATTTATGAATAATATATTGATAGTTTAGTTAACTTCATAAGTTGACTGATTGGTATTAAGTTGGTATTGATACTGACTTATAAGTGATAAACTGAAAGTTTTCCCTGAACTGCAAGTTATGTTATACGGAAGAAGTGATATGAAATATGTTCATGAGGTTCAAATAGATATAAAACGTTTACAGAGAGATTGTTAATGGATGGCCAGTGAGAGCAAAACGTATAGGAAATTAATAAACACTGTTAAAATAAAATCACCCATATATAAAAAAATATCTTGAAACATGATTAGTTATAAACATAGCCATAATAAAGATCTTGGGTCGGGTTAATCGGGTGAAAGAATTCCGTCGATGCATTAGCAAGTACCTCAACAATTAGTAAACACATAACCCACACCTGGAAAATAATCCAATATAAAATAAAGATAGGTTTTTGAGCGTGATCTAGGACAAATCACCTCCCTGCACAACCGTTGTCCAAGAAACCTTACAGTCTCTACCATGTTCCGATCCCCAGACCCGTCCACATGGTACTGGTTTTCAGGACATTATAAGAAATATTAACTTAAAATAATCATCTTAAATGATTACTCTGGCATCCCAAAAATAAAAAGAATTAATAAAATATATTTATCCTCCAAAATCATTGCAGTACAAATTGACATAACAGAATTTCTTTAACTTCATGCTCATTATTATTCACAATATATTAAAGTTAGGGAATGTGTGTGATTCGCATACGAATTTTCGGGCAAAGGGAAATTTTTCCCCCTAATAGTTGAACATTGATATGACATGCTATACCTGAATGGCCCCTTCTGAGTGAGTGCTCAACAGAGAGCCCTGCAGTTGACACCAGTTCTGCTCTACCAACTCTGTCAATTGATATGATTAAGAACCCCTGATCTCCGATAGGGATGCCATTAGAGTGAGTGATCCCATGTTTTGACTGCGTGCTAAGCATTATATAATGAGTGATCCCTTGTTTGACTTCGTGCTAAGCATTATATAATGATTCACTATAGTTTTGTTCTGTTTTAAGGAACATTTTTGTGTGGCTCTTCCCCCATAAGATTCTTTCAATTTATATGTACTTTTTGGAATATTGTGAACGTCTCAACATACTGAAGCGGCGTAAATCCATAACTTCGTGAGATGGAGTTAGTTTCAGATTTTCTCGCTTTCTTTGTTTCTTAATTTTACACGATGCTAATTAATTGTTACCCTCGTTTTTTCGTACATTATCCCGAACATGTACTTCAGAAATCGGAAAAAAAGAATATTTGAAAGTAATCATTTTAAATTATTTTAAAAGTATAATCTATAAAAAAGTTTGATCAAAGATTTATCTATGATAGGATTCAATCAGCAAGCAATTAGACAATAATATATCTATTTTATGGTGTCTGTAGACTATGAAACTAGTTTTAAACTAATAAATAACTAGTTATTTATGCAGCGTGGGAGTACAGAATATAATTATTCTCTCAGTAATAGGTTTGTAGGAACAATTAAATTTACTTTTTCTATAATATTATAGAAAAAATATTGCTGGAATAATGATGAGTTTAGTCTACGAGGTGCATACAAGATTTCATCTCCAATTGGAATTTAAGAATCCATAATTTTAAAAGGATGTAAACTGGACTGAATTTATCTAATAATTCCTTCTCCGAATGAAAACGTTATCCATAACGACCTTAATGTCCCATTTGTTGCTGATTTGGTCCGAACCTTTCATAACTATCCTTTCATAACAAACTTCATTTCGACTCAAACCCTTTAGTTTCAAACCTAGCTTCCTCTTCAATTCCCGATAATCCTCCGAGGCGTCTCAGAAGAAGATGGCCACGTGACCTTCTTAGTTGAACATGCGATTTGAGTGCTACCAGTGGGTAGTTTCTCTATTTGTCATTATATCATGTCATTATGTATCACTCAGCCAATTTACTTCTTATATTACTGTAATATAGTTGTAAATATCAATAAATAAATAATAAAAAAAAAAGAAAAAAAAGAAGAGAAATGTGACTTGACACTCTTTCCAAGATGATAAAGATAAAATGATACAAAAAGATCTTAGGTGGATTGAAAATGACATGTAGTTGTCGAAACGTTTCATATAATAAAGTTGTATTTCATAAATGACTGGAAAAAGGTTTTCATTCGGAGAAGGAATTATTGAATCCATAATTTAAAAAAAAAACTAAAATAGCACAACCATACATACATAAATAAACTACGTAGATAGAGAAAAAAGCTAAACTAGTCATAACTAAAACAACTGAACTTAATGGTACACATTGACAGGGGCACCAACCTAATCCTGACCTCTTCTACATGTTGGACTAAAATATTTATGCAGATGAAGTTGTCATCCTTGTTGATAGTTTCCTATAGTTTCCTCCTTGATACGTTCTACTTTTTAGCCTAGTTTGTAACTAATGGTCGGGGTAGAGGTAACTGGTAGGGGGAAATGACGTACTTAAGTCCTAATCAATTCAGCCAAAAACATATGTTTTTGTACCAACTCGGGATAAAGGACTTTACAACCATTCAAAAATTCACTCAATCTAAAAAGCTGGTATCTTTCATTTGCATATGTAGTACAATAATTTTATAAAATGTGTTACAAAATGTCCTTGTATAATTTTTTGGTTCACATGTACGTTATAGTTTAATTTTGTAAATAATTAATTAAAAGGCAGATAGTACACATTTGCAATGTGCAATATGCAAACAAACTGGTTTTTATGAGGGTTGCTTTGAATGGGAAAAAATATATTCATAATTATAAAGGCATTACTAATATCGAATAATTTGGGGAACTTAGATTGTTGTATTTAGAATAACAGTTTTTAATTGTTTAAGTTGAACATTCAATGAAAGTAATTAAAAATGATTTAATTATTGTTATTGGAGGAGGGGTCTCATCATCCCACTGCCCTGACAATGGCCGAAACATTTGCACAAAATAAATAGGTTTGCTCTGCACGTCAATAAATCTTTAAGCGCACCCTTGAATATTTTATACGTTACTAAGTGAGGCGTTCAGGATCAAAAGCGGATACCTCCAAAATTTCTAAAATAGAATTTTTTACATTTTTCCCTAAGTTAATCAAGCAATTTTATATTCCCGAAATTTCAGGCCCAGAACCAGACTAGAACAAAGGGAAATAAGGCGGCTAAGTGTCGTGTTTAACAAAATTGCTTGAATAAACTAGGGTAAAATGTGAACAAGTCAACTTTTGAAATTTCGGAGTTATCCGCTTATTATCCTGATCGACTCATATACGGTCTCCACCATTTCCTAGTTGGATCGCTCCTTGTTCGAGTGTTCTCCTAAATCGAAATTCTTGGTCATTATATTTTTAAAAGTTACTGATGATTGAAAACAAACTGTTGACAATGTTTTTTTACACTCGTTAATATTCACATAAAGACTATAATCCATGACGTAAGTGCCATTGTTTATTGGCACTTACGTCACAATAAGAACAGCACTTGGCCATTGTCCCAAATAAGAGAATTATATACGAATATCCCAGTGAAGTACAGTTGGAATCAGCTAGGAAATAAACTGACGTCTCTAAGGCCGATGGACTGCTCGAAGTTGTTGAGCCGTGTAATAAGTTCCACTCAATCTACTGATTCTAATTAGAAGATCCTGAATTTCTTCGCAGCGTCACTTCTAATTCCGAAATATGCTATTAAACTCGTTAATTGCCTTAACGCCCACAGGTGTTCCAGGTAATAACTCATCATTAAGATTTCATAAAAACTTATATCTATGATAATATTTAAGCATCACAAAATATTACACTAAAATATATCGGAATGGGCTGTTAAATTTCTATAATGAAAATATTCCAAAGGTTCGTTCAATACTTATAAATTCTTTTTGCTCACCCTCGTATATGATTTATTAGATAATATAATTTGTATTATATATATTTCTTATACAAATTTCTCGTATAATTTGTATTTCTTTGTTTTTGTGATAATAAGTATGCCCCAGCACAATTACCTTTTTCCTGTAAATGGACATCGTCTAAAAAGAAAAAAAGTTTATACCATGACTTAAAATGCTATTATCTGCCTATCAACGTTGAGTTGACAGTTGCTTGTTAGACGCGCTACCTCAGACACGTTACTACCCTGAAGATGACCACATCTTAGGCCGAAACGTTGGTACGTTAAAATAAGTTTTGCTTATTTTTTTTGTAATCATTGCTATATATGACACTTTCTGGGACAATAGGGTAAGGGGCACAGAGCACGCAATATCCTTCTTCTTCTGTCTCTTCCTCCTATTGTGCCTTTCAGCGTGGAGGAGCTCTCAACGACCTTGTCCGCACATCTCGGTCTCTCGGCAATTCCTTCAGCTAGGCCAGGGTCTTGCCTCTTTTCTGACCTAGTCCTTGGATGTACTCCACGTATGTTCTCCTTGGCCTACCTCGCGGCTTCCTGCCAATTGGCCTCGCTTCGATACACTTTTTTGGTACTCTGTCTTCCTCCATTCTACATATGTGTCCATACCATCGAAGTTGTCGGCATTCCAGGGTGGTTTAGAATGAAGGTACCTTGAGTTCCTCTCTTATTCTCTCGTTTCTTAATCGGTCTCTCCTGGCTTTACCCAATATTCTTCGTAGGAATTTCATTTCCGCCGCCATTATCCTTCTTAAGTGCTTGTCCTGGATGACCCAACTTTTGCCGCTATGGAGCAAGGTAGGGAGATATACTGCTTTGTATATGTGGAGTTTAGCATTTTTCCCTACTTCTCTCTTTCCCACAATATATACTACCAGATTTGCCGCATCATTGTGGGAAAGGCAATACCCCTTTTGGTTTATTACCATTACTCTTAAGTTATAGAGTGGCAGCTGTTGGGAAGGAGCGAGCAAGTCAAGATGCAAGGTCGAGAAATAGCCAGTAACATAAAGCGTCCCCCTTTCTTTGTAAGTAGTTTAATAAGTTATCTTGTAACCATGATCAGCACAAATAAATATAATGCTATTCAATAATAATTATTATTTAATAAACAACTTCTGACCAGTTAACCATGTCAAACTTTGGAGAAGAGAGGGATATATCTCTTATTCATTAATTATATATAATTAATATACATTAAGTACAACGAGCTCAGGGTAGCATCCCATTTTATTATTTAAATATAATTCAGATCAAAGGCTCTGACTTTTCTTGAGATCATTGCTTGGGCAGTGAAGACAACATAGCATCGTTGACTGGACCCCCTGACCAATTCAATTCATTATTAGAATTATTCAGTCAACTATTTTCCACTCAATCTAAAATGCCAAGGGTTGAGATTATTGTTGAAGAGGAATACCTGGGACAACATAACTTTATGAAAAAATATTTCTACACTTAAAAATATAGACACTTTTTGATTTCTTGAGGGAATTAAAACACCTGCTGGCAGATTTCATTGGTTCTTTTATTTTGTCATCTATTCAGCCGTGTTCGTTATGGTGTGCAACGAGATCATCACAAATCATAACTACCAAACATAAATCCGAAATCAGTACAAAATCAAAAAATGTTTTTTCTTATATCACACTCCATTGAGGCCCCATCTTGGTATTTACTCTATTCCAGTACATTTAATTTTTATTCTACATTTGTGTGACAAGCGAGAGAAAAGAAACGTGACATACTTTACGACTGCCTAGGGCGCTCTAAAGGTTTTAAAAGAAATCTGTTGGGCATCATGGAGAGGGAGGGGTAAGGAAGAAGTCTCTTGGGCACTATAGAGACAAGCTACAAATCTTCATCCCCCGTCTTGATTTATATAGCTCCAGGAACCTTTTTATAGAAGTTCGACGTTTATATATCATCCCGGGTGTGTAATAATTAATATTGTCAAAACCCGTGTTGCTGTAAGGCGAGGAAGGGCGTCTAAATAAATAAATAAAATATTTCATCCCGGGTATGAGTTGACTTATGATATTACCTTGAGCAATAAGCAACAAGCCCCAGATTTGCCTAAATATAAACAATCATTCATGTTTTATTTAAACAAATTAATATGTAAGGACCTATAGTGGACCTATACTCACATGCAGATTTAAGGCACCTATCAAACTCATCTCAATAAACATCGTCTCAATCAATTTGTGACTGTAGTTAAATGTAGTGAGCATGAAAAATTAGTTTGAAATTTCTTTAATTTTATTAAAAATTAGCATGTAGAATTTATTACTGATTTTTATATCATTTGTATCCGGCTGAGATCGAATGTGAAATTTCGGTAGTGGAATCGAACGACATAAATATGGTTGCTACTTCCAAATTTATGATGTTCCTTAGTGTGTTCCAGACACGTACGGCCATTAAACTTTGGCAGAGTTCCATTATTTATTTTATTACTTTTGAAAGATTCATGGCACCGAAAATTTTAATGAATGTCACAATACGTGGAATGATTTCCTTAGGTAATACATTTGTTTTAAGTTAACAATGGTAGTCAAATTAGGGAAATGCTAATTTGACTGAAAAGCCCGTTATGTTCCAATTCAAATGTGTGCAAGTCAAAAACTTTCATTTCAAAAATATCACAGGTCTGCAAAAAAACGTTTTAAAGTATTGTTTTGATTTAGTTAAAAAGGGATTTATGTTGTTTTTTGTGCTGATTTAAAAAATGACTTTGGTTTTTTCTATCACGAAAGGCTTGCCTACAAAATAAAGATGTAGTTTTTGGAAGTACAAAAAAGCGGAAAATTTTGGATTTTTTCAAATTATTTTAACCTCAATTAAAACCAAAAAAATAAAAAACGATACCCAGCTAAAATGAGTGTAAAAGTGATGCACATGTGTTTTAAAGTTATTATAAGTCTTTGTAAAAACGTTTTAATTTTCCATTAAAGCTTCTTTTATTACTTTTTCGGCTGTGTTCTTGTGAATTTTCCCTTTTTAACATCCAAAAGTAGTCTGTCATGATGTTGACATTCCATAGACCTCAGTATCTGCGCTCCATTTATTAATTTCTAGATGGAAACGTTTTCCTTGTTTCTCATTTACAGCCCCAAGATTTTCTGGAAAGTAGTCCGGATGTGAGTGAACGAAATGAACTCCATTTCTTTTCCATTTTATTGACAAAGCTTTCATCTTTTCAAAATCTTCTGATGTCAGGCCCAACAAAGACTCCCTCTTTCAGCTTAGCATCGAATATACCAGGAAACTGTTCACAAAGATACTTGAAACACTCTCCTTCTTTGGGTTATGCTTTCACAAACTGTATCATTAGCTCCAATTTGATATGAAGTGGTGGACGTAAGATCTTTTTAGGATCCACTAAACTTAGTCTTGCAACATTTTTAACTCCAGGAATAAGAGCCTTTCTGATTGGCAACGTCTGCTTGACATAGTGTTGATTCTTATCACGGCTATCCAATTCACAGAGGAAACGTGGAAACTTTGTGTAACCACTTTGTTGACCCAGTATCATGAAAATCACTTTCAAATCCCCACAAATTGTACATTTATGTTCAGAGTAGCCGAGCTTATTAAGAACAAACTCAAGGTTTTTGGTAGCATTGTTGCAAATTGACTGAGTGTCCAACAGGCACAGAAGCATATCGGTTGCCATTGTGAAGAAGTACAGCTTAAAACTCCCTTTTGATGAATCGATGAAAAGTCTCCGTTTCTCTGGTTCATACGTGATTTTGAACATTTCCATGTAAATTGTTGCAGAAAACTAGGTCACCCACTTGTGTAAAAAAGGGGCAAATTCCTTTTCTCTAAATCGGTACCACGAAAATGAAACATCGGAGGCTAACATATATCTTTCTTTAAGTCTAGAGCCTAAAATTTTCAGGTGAAATTTGTGACTTATCTAGATATGATGGAGGTGATGGATTTTTCCCCGTAATCGGCACAAAAAATACTGTTAAACCCACTAGTTAAACATGCTACAATTTTTTCATCGCAAACCTGTGTAATAGGTCAAATAACCGAAATTCGACAGCGTTTAATTCTCTCTCTTTTTTAAATATGTTTTTGTTATATATGTGCATACTAAAATTTATATGCTTAGAATTTTCTCATCGTTGCTTTTTGCAGTTACAGCACGCCTGACCCTATCACTAATGACACATCCATCGAAAGCTAGTAAGAACAAGAAATTGTTAATTACTTCTTAATGCGAGTTGAAAAATATATAAAATATCAACGCTACTACTGTTATTAGCGTTTTTGTAAATCAATGAAAAAGAATATATTAAAGAAAACATTAAAAAATAAATAAATAAAACATTATTCTTCCTCATATCCAATTAGCAATTTCTTTAGCATTAAAGATGGCAGTAATCCATCCTACTATATTTCATTAATACTTTATAAGCGAGGGAATGTAACAATTATAGATTGTAGATGGCGATTTTGAGTGGAAAATAGTTTACTGGATAATTCTAATGATGGTCAGGGGGTGCAGGCAAAGATAAGACAAAATAAGCAAAACTAATTTTTTATTGATCTTGCCAACGTTGTAGGCCTTCTTCAGGGCTATGAAAGAAACAGAAAATAACTATAGATATCATTGCAGTACCAAGGAAGAATTGAAGAATTTATAGTAATGTAAAGAGATACAGAGAGTAAGATAAGTCATGAAATATCTAATGAGAAAAAGTAAAGAGTATGGTACATTACGTCATACTGGTGAGATATAATAAGCTTAGTTAAATTAAAGGCAAGGATATAACAATTTTTTGACTACGTTTTGAAAAGTTATATAAATATGAATTTATAATAACACAAATTGTGATTTTTTATTTATATAAGAATTGTATTGAGAGTATGGATAAAAAAATAATGGATGCCAAACGAGTGATGATAAAATGATCAACAATATTAATGATAAAAATTGATACAAAATTATGAGAAATAAGTTATTTCATAATTCATCTTTTTTATTTAATAATTTTCATTCTTCCATTTCGATATTGTATTCATTCTTGTCACATTATTATTTCTCATTTTTTTAATGATTATTATTGTTGATCATTTTATCATCATTCTTTTGGTATCCATTAATTCTTTATCCTTACTTTCTATAGAATTCACCTATAAATAAAAAATCACAATTTGTGTTATTATAAATGGATATTTATATAACTTTTCAATACGTAAAAAGTAAAAAATTGTTATATCATTACCTGTAATGTAACTATATTTTTCATGTTAATTATGTCTCACAAGTTTTACATAATGTACGTAAAATAAATTATTTTTTGTAAGTAAATTACTTTTTTTCACTAGTTATTTCACAATTTATCTTACTCTCTGTATTTCTTTACATTATTATCATATATATATTTCTGTACATAAATTCTGTTATTCATACATTATTCTATTACAATTTTGTCTTAATCTCTGTATTTCTTTACTATACTTAATTTCTTTACATTATTATAACTTCTGTAATTCTTCCTTGATACTGGAATGATTCTGGATGAGATTCTGTTCCGAAACGTTGGCACAATTAAAAAATAAGTTTTGCTTATTTTGTGTTATCTTTGACTGCACCCCCTGACCAATTCAAACCATCATTATATTTTATATATTTATGATTTACCTACTTGTCCAAGACTCTTCACAAGGTTCTCCACACAGCTTGCACGAATTTATAATTTTTCATAGGGTCATAGTAATTTCATCTTTTGATGAAATATTCTCCTTCATTTCCTCAAGTTCTATTGTAAGGAAATTAAATTCTGGAAACAGCGCACTCTTGAACGAAATCTTGACGCAGAATCGCGCTTGGTGAAATGAAATGGACAATTTAAATGAATTTTAAAATTAAGGTAATAAAATATTTTATAAATAGTAATATTAAGTCTGTTTTCTCTTTACTTCATTGAAAGCAGTTTGTAAGGACACTGTCTATTATTCGAAAGGTCTCGTGTTCGATACCGGCTATGGCAAATCAATTTTTTTCTGGTATAAGTGGTGAGTCAATCAGGAGTCCTTCTGAGGCACATCCATCATCTTTGAAATAGGTACCCTTAATAAAGGAATCGTTGGGTTAGAAGTAGAACTTATTTGGCCTAATTATGTAGTTTTTTCTTCATAATTCAGCGTGTTTAACTTAGATTTAGTCATAACAATTTGTCCCAAATTACCAATTAAGTACTCATTACTATTTTTTAATCCATATATTTATTACTCCACTGTGATTAAAAAGTAAAGCAAGAGAACGAAATAGAGTAGAACTAACAAGTTGAATCCCGATCTTCTTCGGTTTGAAATGTATTTTTTTTTGCTCAGACCTAAACCCCATCTCTCCCCTTAGGAACGGGCAGAAAAAATATTTTATGGTTCACTTTTTTCTCGTTACTACTAATGACCTAGCAGACTTAGAAAATTGGAAACATTAGTCGAAAAGCGAAACTGAGGAAGGGAAATGATATCAAAAATAATTGGAATTGAGGGAGTAAAATCATTGTTAATTGAGATTTATCAAGATAGACAAGAATGACAAAGATTTATTTAAAAAAAATTGATTTATTTTTTACTCCGTGCACTGTTCAATCTCCCTTAACCTGTCTGAAGCTAATGACAGATATAAAATCTCGATAAGATTCCAACGGATATATCCATATTTACCATTCCTAAATTACCATATTACCGAAATACCCAATTACCTAAATGTTAATGATACCTATAAATGATCCATTGAATGTCATAGCTTCCTTGTGAACAGAGTTGCTTAGCATCCCAAACTATTTATATTTATAAATACTGCCTTTGAAATACTAAATAACAAAGAGTAGCGAAGATAATGGTCTGTACTCCTTATACATAGTCGATAGAGTATTGTCTGGACTTAGTAGATCTCTTAGTAGTGGTCATGAAAGGTCTAACCATCAACAATAAATAAGTTAAATAAAAGAGTTCATCAGCTTGAATATCAACGTTTCTTTTAATGTTAGGGTCCCTCAGGACACGCACAATGTCCATTCATCTACATCTCTTCACTGCAGATATCATAACTGTTTCAAAAAGAGAGGGAGAACATATATATGTCTAATGACACATCTGTTGCCTTCTTCTTGGTGACATATTGTAATCATTGGGTCTAGACTATAATAAAAGATACCTGACGCTGGTGGTTCTGTCTAAGAACTTGAAGTTTAATCTTGTTTAATCTCGGAGTCCTTCTGTACAATCTAATAATCGTAAACCCCGGCCAATTGCAGAAGCAACAGCATGTGAAACAAGCCCGTCGAATTCATACTTGCTCTACTTCTAAGACAACTAATTGCACTTAATCCAAGATTAAGCAAGCACAAGATTGCTACTAAAGATTAGAAAAATAGGGAAGATATTGGAAATGCCTTTATAAGATTAGAGAATTACTTTATTTATTTATAAGATACTAACATACTTTACTTTATTTATTTATAAGATTACAGAATTAGGGCACTGTTCAATTCAAATATTCACAAATGTGATAATAATTAAAATAATAGACGTTGTTTTATAGCCTTCCAATTATTAGGCAACTTATAATAAACACACTGAAAAAAAAGGTTTTTATTTTATTGAATCAATATTTTTTAACCAAACGAAAACCACCAATGGAAACTTAAAATACATATTCACTGCTTTTATTTTATCTGCCACAGCTCACATTTTTTGTTGGAATATATTGATATATATTTGTACATAACCTAGTCCAAGAGAAATTTTAGATTATTACTAAATGGGAAAGTAGTGCTTCTATCTCACCAATTATACAGTGTATTGATTTGACCTGAACCATCCTCGACCATTTTCCTCAAACCCACGGTCTGGTACAAACCAACTTTAATACCCAGATGTGCCATATACGGGCATTTCTTATCCATAATCAAAGATACTAGACAGAAGGCAAATAATTTCTCAGTCAGAAATTTAAGATTCTGACGCCCCACTTAACCTAAGTGGTTTAGTAAAACTTTACTATGTTCAGTACCATACTTTCTATAAACTTTTTCCCAGCGTGTTGTCAAATTTTCAATCTCTGGACTGATAAATTCACGGTTTCGTGATGATATAAATTCTGGTAATGCGTTATTGGCTTGAAAATTATATTCAAAAATTTTATCCTTAAAGAAATTGTCTAAATTTCTGAACAAATGGAAATCTGCCGAAGTTAATTTTGACGAATGAGGTGGGTGTGGGAGGGCTTCGTCCACTGTTTCGCGTTATCGTGTAAGAGTATCCGATCAACCAAAGCAGGTTTTTTTTTTATTGGATTATGTCAATATCCCTGCTGTACAATGTGATGATTTGACTTCAGGGAGGAAAGAAAAACTGAATTAATAATTTATTTATGAACTAATCTGCGTAACCATTTGAAAATTTCTCAAGCCAACCGCGAATGGTCATCCGTGCTGTACAATATCGTTCCCTCAATGCGGTGGTAATGTTTCTTGCAGCTTGGGCTTCAGAGTGTCCAAGTTTAAACTTTGGTACATAATTTATTTATGATCTTCTTTCGAAAACCTCCACTAAGGGATTCAAGTGAAAGCGTGGATAGAGAAACCTGAGAAGGCATTAAAGGCACTCCTAGGGTGTTTCATCTCACAGTAGTAGATCCCTGCTGCAGAGACGTTTCAGTCTTCTTGTCAGATTCTGAGGTAATGTATCTGTCAGTAACTTAATGTGTTTGCACCATTAAGTTTGGGTGTCCAGCAAGGGAGTCATAAACATTTATGTACTTTTTCTTGACCGTGTCAGTCACGAGAGGTATGTTCAGGTCTTTGTGTAATGCTTCATTAGTAATATAAAAGTGAGAGGATTAATAACATCTTATTACAGTCTGGAAACATACACTCAGCAAACGAAAGAAACCCACTAATCCCTCTTTGAGTTTTATAAATAATAAAAACGGACATTATATTTAAAACCACCCAATAAATGAAAGACTTCTAAACTTCATAAATTATCATTTCCGGTCAGTGTAAATTTATTTGCCTAACACATTACGGTAACATTTCAAGACGTATTCATGAAATATGGATGTTTATATAATGTATTATATCGATGATGGTGGTCTAGATCAGAAAGGATGGACTAGCACGCCAAGTGTGGATTCTCGGGCCGAGCAAATAAGGGAATTTGGTGTTGATAGCATGTTGGGCATTTGCTCGTATATTGGGACAGCCCTTGGATATTTATCCATATTGATGAAGTGGAAGTTGATGTCTCTCCAGCTTCAAACTTCGAAGTATATAAGTTACCTTGTGGAATAAAATAAAAATAAATAATGGTTTATACAACTAAAAAAACATGATTTGATAGAACACAATACTAAAAAGTATGGTATAATTTTCAGTAACTTAAGAATAGATAAGTGAAAATTTATGGTAAAAAAACGTGGGGCGCTTGATGTTAATTGTTAATTCTTTTTAACGATATATAATTATGGAAACTTCGTCATTCTATGCTTACTTTAAACTTATTGAAAAAGATTAGATCGGTTAACTACAAATGTTTGTTATTTAGTATTGTCTTATAAAGTGATCAGCTACTAACAAAACGTGTTTTTTAAACTATTATCTTTTTTTTTCCATACCTAACATATTTCTTTCGGTTTCTACCGTGTCGCCAAATTCTTTGCCGATATTTCGCTAGCCACACTGCAAGCTTCCTCAGGCCTGAATGAGCGAGTCTCAGATAAAGTCCAAAACCAGAAGACATACATGAGGAATGAATTAAAAATACTATTGGTCGTGGCAAATTAAGATATTATTTTAAGCTATGCATGCCTGAGTAAACAAACACCTTAGTACTCTTGGCACAGGAAACTAGTGTGTTTTCCTAAGAGAAAAATCACTAGGCCTGAAGATACTAGTAATGACGCTGAGACAAAACGAGTAATTTATTGCATTGTCATAAGGGCGTTTTATGTTTAAGTTAATTAAACATAAACATCATTATGATGAGTTAAAGTGGCTCTTCCCACCCATTCGTAGACATTATTTCCTTAGTGTTTTTCTATACCAATCCATTAACTCGCAACACCCTTCATATATCTATAGTCTCCTTCAATTTAAATCCACTGTCCAACACCATCAAACAAGATCCCGCCTCTCCGATCTCTACATTCCATCCCATAGAACTAAGGCATTCGACCGTTCCTTCCTCGCCCGTTCCACCACTGTGTGGAACTCAATCCCTCCTTTCATCCGCCATTCATCTTCACTGGCCTCATTTAAATCCCTGCTTTTCCATCATCTCTTGGCATCCCATTCACAAATTAGAGAAAATTTCCTAACTGCCAAGTTTTATAAATTTATTTATATGAGGTAAGCTTTAAATTGATTTGGGAGTGTTCGACATTTGGTTGAGGGAAGAACCAATAAATTACCACCGTGGTAATGTTCTTTTTTTTTCTAAAGGTGGAGAATAAAGTCAAGTTCGACTCTTTTAGATTAATGGTGTTTTCTAAGTCGCTAACTAGAACGTCCGTTAAGTGAGCCTGATTTCTATCGCTAGATCCAATCTAAAATCTGGAATTCTTTTCTTCTTTCAGTCCTTTTCGAAGTATTTATTACCACAGTCACTTTTTATATATTGAAAGGTAATCTCAGGGATTGTACTAAAAAAAAGGAACGATAAAATGGGAGGATGTACAGGTAAACATAAATGAAAATGAAGTCAAAGGGATAGGCATATAAAATATTGAGATAATATTTTCTGACACACATTCAAGTAAACCGGAACATTTCACGTAGTGGTTAGTGAAAAATTAAACGATATTCATTGATTTATTTACACGTACCAATCAAAGCGACACGAGGTTTTAAATTTTAATTTCGTATGTAGAATTGAAGTATCGGCTTCAGGCTTGCCAATAAATCTGCCAATATGTTCACATAACTTATAGAATATTAATGGTGATATTATTTATTTTTAAATATTTAATAAAGTTATTTTACAACAATAATAAGTAAATAATCAGATAATGGATTATCCATGTAATACTGGTCAACTTAATTGCTTAATAACCAGGAGGCCATTATGATGGTTATTAATTTAGCAGAATGGTCTATGCTTTATCCCACAGGGTTTATCCCTTGATTATTGTATTATTAATGTCTGTTAGAGCATTAATATGTTTAATACTTTATTAAACTGGCCGACGTTAAGTGATTCAAAATAAAAACAGTATGTATATTTATAATAATATTTTTACTGTCACCATTTTATTGTTTGCTAGTTTATTTAACATCACTGTATGCTGCTACAGTGGATCAAAGAAGTATTGCTACACCCACATTTTCCTGAATTATGGAAAGAAAAAGCCTGATATAACTGTGAGAATAATTTTATTAAATATATATATATATATATATATATATATATATATATATATATATATATATATATATATATATATATATATAAAGTAAAAGTAAATTAACAGACACATTTCTTAAAACAAAATGTTTATTAAATTAGCATGGAAATTAACAAATATGATAAGTCAAAAGTATTGGTACACCCTTCTGCTTTTGCGCTATGAATAGCCTGCAGTCTTAAAGGCATTTATGAGACCAGATTTTAAGTGATTTCCGGCCCGATCTTAACCCACTCCTCAGCTAAAACTCTTCTCAAGTCATTTTTGATGAAATTTTATTCTTTCGAGAAAATACCACAAATGTTCGTTTTTATTGTATCTGGGGACTGCGGTGGTGTTTTAAGCTGTCTTCTAACATTGTACAGCTTCCATTCTTTCGTTTTATTGGCGGTATGTTTAGGGTCGTTATCTTCCTGGAACACGAATGTATCCTGAATTCCCAATTTTTCAGCACTGCTCTTCAAGTTATGTCGACATCCTTTTCAGCATTCATAATCCCTTCAATGAAACTCAAATTTCCAACCCCATTCGAAGACATACAGCACCAGACTTGGACACTGCCACCAAACATTTTGCGCCTGCAACTCGGTGGTTGGTTTCACCCAAACCTATTAGCGACCATCGGGTCCGAAAATATTAAATTTACTCTCTTCAGAGAAAATTGTTGTTTTCCAAAATTTATGTAGATTTTTGAAGTCGCCCAAAACGCATTTAATTTAAAACTGGACCACTGTTTCGAAACTTTTTCACAATGTTCCTCACTGTGTAAAACTTTAAAACTTCTTCGCCAATTTGACAGTAACTTATTCCGCGAGAATGTAATTTCATTACTCGATTTCTGGTTTGCACACTGTGTTCTTTGGTTTTTGTCATTTTCAATGCACCGATTCGGGAGAGTAATAAATTTAGACTGAGGCATTATTTGCTTGTGAATAACAGGGACTCAATGATAGAATATTTAAGGGATTAAAGGAGATGTTTTTCTATAAATGTAAAAAATGGACAGCTGTGCCAATACTTTTTGGACCGTCGATTTTCCTACTTTTTTTTCTTAAAAATTGTAACATCAATAATCTAGCTTTTAATTACCTTCAAAAAGACTAATTTGGGTTATGTTTTTACTATAAAATGCCAAATTAAAAATAATTTACAATATCACCGAAAAAAAATAAAATAAGTAAGGTGTGTCAATAGTTTTTTCATCCGCTGTATTGCTAATCGGACGATGCTACAACTCCAAGTGACAACAGATACCAAAATTTATATTCATACAGTAAACTTAATTTGAAAGCTAAGCTATGGAACTTGATTAATCAATTCGTGATTTAAAAACTTTCATATGAAAGATTTTTTTTTTTCATGAGAGACGCCTGTGTATACAAAAAGTTTGTCAGTCTCTTCTTTAAATCAGTGCTGGAAAACTCTGTGCCGCTACGTAGAGAATTAGTTGCAGAGCCAAGTCGGAATAATATTGCAATCTGTAAGCTAATGTATTCATAGAACATGACTTTGATTTAGCAATAAGCTTCATGTTTACCAAATCCTCCATAGCCTTTAGATGTTTCGTGGAAAGGGATTTGCTGCGACTAGTATATTGGTAATTATGATATATACTGTCGGTATTTTTTAATTGATCAATATTTACTGGCCTACTCCGTAACCCCTATTACGTCTAATAACGGATAATATTTATATACATGTAAAATTTATTAATTTCTTAAATCTCCTATTATTATTACTTTCAATATGAAATTAAAACAACCTAGATGTATTTTTTGAGTTTACTCCCTAAGAAAGGATGTTCATATTTAGCCCGTGGTACGAAAATTTTATGAGGAGTAAAATCGAATTTTAGCTAAACGTGGTGCGTTATGTTCCTTTCTCGATAATATTGTATTATTTGCTTTACATAATAGGTAGAAATTAAAAGTTAAATTCCGGGACTAATCGGGAAGATTACTTGTCATAGTGATAACTATTCTCGCAGAGCGAATTCAACAGTGACCAACTTTCAGCTTTATTTTGTTTGGACTTGTTTAGATAGCGTCCTCGAGCTAGTATTCACAGCCCTGTATTGTATACAGGCTAGTAGTCACTGTGTTGTGTGGAAAAAGGTTGTGCAGCCACCCTATTGGGTAAGGGCAGCGTTGCTCTGGCAAGTCCTCCCCCCCCTTTCCAGTTAGTGAGTAGTGCACGATGATGGAGCCTGCAGCAGGGAACAGCTCATCTACAGCGACCCCAGCAGCACGTACCTCAGCGGCATCAAGCACAGCCAAGGCTGCCAGGAAAAATAAAACTGTCACCAAGGCAGAAGATAGTGAATGGACCAGCCCCAAGAAGCCATGCCGAATCCTCAACCAAAAGATTGTACGAACTTCACAGTTAGTACATCAAACTGCTTTTCTATTTAAAGTGATAGTGTGAGTGTTCCCCACGCACAAGAAAATGCACCAAAGAAATCCCCACCCATCGTAGTCAGCGGCGTGACCAGCACAGCCAACGCTGTACTAAAATTACAGGACAATGGTTTCAAAGATTTTGAAATACAAAAGACTAAAGAGGGAATACGGATTTTCCCAATAACTCTGGAAGCCCACTCGGGAATAATAGATTTTTTAAAATCTCAAAACCAGCCATTCCACACTTATTCTACATTTAGCGGACCAAGGCCCAAAAAATACATCATTTATGGAATGGATCTGGAATATGATATAGAATCGATAAAATCATATTTGATTGAGCGGCTTCAGGGAATCCTTGACATCCGCCGTTTAAGAAAAAGCTACAAAGACGGTAGGAAAAATGATATACCCCTTATCCTACTCACGACCTCAGCTAGTGTCAAGCTTGAAGATCTAAAGGCAGTGAAGGCTATCCATAGTGTAATGTTCACAGTAAAACCATATCAAGGGCGAAGAGGGATCGTCCAATGCTTCAGATGTCAGCAGTTTGGGCACACGAAAAACCACTGTTCTCGTACAGTGGTTTGTGTCCGTTGTGCTCGCCCACATCCAGTGGCGGAGTGCCCAAGAGAAATTGCACCACTCAAATGCAGCAACTGTGGAGAAACACATGTGGCGTCATTCACGGGGTGCAAGTTAAGGAAGGCTCTCCAGGAGAGAATAGACAACGTAAGGAAAAAAGTAGGCTTAAGGACTAAGGCTACTTCACCACCACCATCGCTCACAGAACAAAATTATCCCCCACCCCCCAGGCCTTAGAGACGGACAGACGGACCGATGAAGGACCAGCATCAACCCGAACGAAAGGTACTGTCTCAATATCTTAAGGCATGGAGTTTCCAAGGAACGAGTGACACCGGGTGTGTCGAAAGTGGACGCTATTACCAAGATGGATATCCCAAGAAATGTTACGGGTATAAGGCGGATGTTGGGTGCACTGAATTATTCTAGGCGCTTTGTGTCAGAGATGGCGAAGTATATTGTACCTATTAATAATTTACTTTAAAAAGGAGCAAATGTTGTAATTACTCCAGTCATGGAGGGCAGTATCCGTCGGTGTATGAATCGATTGAAGGAAAAACCGGTGTTGGGGTTCCCGGATTTTAACAAGCGATTCACACTCACTAACGACGCGAGCGAATACGCACTTGGAGCTGTAGTGTTTCAAGACGGACACGATGGTGAGCGGCCTGTCGCTTATGCGAGTAGAGGTTTTTCTGAAGCCGAGGCTACATATTGTGCATTGGAGAGGGAGCTCCTCGATATAGTATGGGCTGGGGATCATTTTAGACCTTACTTATTCCGACGAAGGTTTCGGGTATATACCGGTCATAGGCCCTTGCAATGGGTAGGCAAGCTAAAAGAATCGTCGGCGCGGGTGACGCGTTGGACGCGTTGGTAAGAGCTCCTGAGCCAGTACTCAAAGAAATTATTTATAAACGAGGCATGGAAAATGTGGTGGCAGACTAGCTGTCTAAGGCGGATGTAGTTAATGCTATTGAGGATGCGGCAGTAGGATCGTCACGGGATATAAGACAATTTATCCAAGACTGCTCGCCTCAAGATGAAGAGGGCCAAGCTGCGACGGAGGTTGGGAGAGAAGGAACATCCTCAGACGGAGACACCTCTACGGGTGAAAGATCAGCAGAATTGGAAGAAATTGATGAGATCGATAATAGCAAACTCCGACAAAGACTTCGGACACGATCTCCCTGGAGTATCTACGTTATGGGCGGTCGTGTGCCAACATTATTTCATTCCAATCAAGGGCTCGGTTGAACCTCGCGTGTAAAGCCCTCAAAGACGCATCAAAACTCGGACATACTAACTATTTATACGTTGGCAATGCCACCATTTGGGAGAAAATAAAGCAGGTGTGTAAAACAGATCAAATCCCAGATCGCGTCTTCATTCGGTGCACTGTCGTAGTGGAAACCATCAGGGACGTTGAACGGCAGAGGGAATTAACAAGGACATACCACCAGGGCAAAACCAATCATCGGGGGGTCAGCGAGACGTTGCAGGGCTTAAAGAGGAGATATTTCTGGTCAGGAATGCGGCGGACCAAGAAGTAATTGGGTCAAGCGAAATCTGTATGGCTACGAAGTAAGACCGCCATCCACCGCATGCCGTACAGGAAGAGACGCCAGCGAGAGATTGGCCACTCCGCGATTTACAAGTCGGTACCTTCAGATGGAGGGGATTTAGTTGGTTGACAGTTATCGATGTATTTACCAAGATTGCGATGGCCCACTTAATCAAATCAAAAACAGCGGAGTCAATTTCGTTAGCATTTCATACATGGTTCATGTTTTACGGGGTGCCGGATCACATCACATCCGACAAGTGGAGGGAAATCGAAAACGCGTCTGTGAGGGCACCGGGGCACCCGAAGGGCAGTGGATGAATAGCACCCTCAGTGACCCCCTCAGGGTTTACCACGTGGAACAAAATTATTAAGGAAAAAGGATCAAGGTGATTAGGCAGAACGCAAAGGTAAGAGATTGCATGGGGGATATCAAAATCGGGACCATTGTGTATCGGCGAATCGGGTCTGATAGAGGAAAGGAACCAAGGAGATATGAGGGACCGTTCCGTGTCGTTGTCATTTGAGAGCATTATGTGGTCACGATAGAAAGCGTAGGGGACCCTAAGAGGCGGCGGAAGGTACACATTGAGCAATTAAAATTTCCCTTGGGATCTGGAGCGCCTTCGCCTTTGTAAGCGGAGTAAGTGTAATAATAAAAGTGATTTGGTTTCAGTTATGTTATTTTGTATAAAGATTTGTGGTAAAAGATTGTATGATGTTTCTTTTTTTTCTGACAGGACAGTTCCTTTGGACATCCAGACAATATCCAGTGACTCAAAGAGGTTTGTTATTTCCTTATAGGCCTAAACCTTTTATTTGTAAGGCCATAAAGTCTTCTGAGGATTTTTCTCTCCCACATATTTAATTGCCTTCCATCAGTTAGGGTCATCGTCCAGATCTCGCTTCCATCCATAAGTAATGATTGCAGGACTGTACAGCACATTCTTATTTTGAGGGCTCTGGATATGACCATCGACAAATAGCATCTATTATCAGATCTTATTCTTGCCCTAATAATATCGCCCTCGTAATAATAATATTGACAGTTCCCAAATACATAATTTGAGATTCTCCTTTCTCGAAGTGGTGCTTAGCCCTCCTCATTAACTTATTACTTCTATACTGGATATCATATATTTAGGTTTTCCTGTATTCTCTAATATAAGTTTTTACTAAAGTACTGACCTAATCTGTACCACTACAGCCCATGAAATGTCTTGGATTATGTACGAGGTAGAGACATTACTATTTCGAAGATAATGGTTGTGCAGAAAGTTGAAATGTCCTGGATCACTCTCAACCGTCAGTTTAGGAACCCACATACTGGGCTTCCATCCCCGGCTGTTGAAAGATTAAATAAAATATCTGCCACATCCGGATTTGAACCAGTGAGCTACCTCGCATCCCAAATAACTACTATATGACGCCAATTACTTTGAAACATTATCGTTTAACTTACAGTCAACCCAATGTTACTTCAGCCGAAAATTCAAGTGTTGAATCTCAGCGAAGATATTGTTACGGTCAGAGCAGGAAGTCGGACCGGCTGGGAGGATAAGACAAACAATGGGATTAAGCGGAAGGGATTATAGAATGGCGTAGATCCTTGTGGGTCGGTCTAGGCGGTTCTGGGCCTTCTTCCGAGAAATCCCCACCCCGACCGGCCTTGCCTATATAAAAAGGACAGCTGTTCTGGCCGGCGGTCAGTAATAAGACGAGTCAGTAATAAGCAGTGAAGTAATAAGCCAGTGAGTAGCAGTCGGTAACTAGTGATAGTGCGTGAGTTACAGTGAGTTAGTATCAGTCTGTAATAAGTGCTTAGTGAGCAACAGTGACAATTAGTGGCCGTGTAATAAGTGTAATAAACTGTGTGGCAGTTTGTCATATTTGGAGAGTCTTACGGTCGGTGGACTTTAGTTAGCGAACTGTAAGTATTAATTTGTTATTGTAAACTATAGTGTAATATTATTGTATTTGTACAAATTTATATATAAATAGTTTAGTTATTTAGTATTAGAAATATCTTATATTGTTTGTATATTATCTTAGAAATTAGATAACATTTAGTAGAATATTATTATTGTAAATTGATATTAGTTTAATAATTTAACTGTTTTAAATAATCTCATTGTATTCTTTCTAATTTGTTAATAAATATTAGATTATTGAATTATTAAGTAATAGTTTAGTCCATTTTACACCCAGTAGCCCGTAACAAATTGGTGTCAGAAGTGGGATCTTGTGTAATTGTTATTTTGTCTTGCATTTTGTAATAATTGGGCTACTGTTTGAAAAATGGCTTCTCAAAGTCTTAAATTGATGGATTTAAAAGTTGCGGATTTAAAACGGGAATTAGAAGAACGTGATCTGGATTCTTCCGGAAATAAAAGTGTACTGCAACATCGCTTGCGTCAATTTTTTGTAGAGTTAGGGGAAAATCCAGATGACGTTCTGTTTGAAACTGATTTGAGCAAGTTGTCTGCAACTTTTAAAAATGAATTAGGCAATGTAGAAAATAAGCTAGGTAATGAATTAAGCAATGTTAAAAATGAGCTAGGTAATGAGTTAAGCAATGTAGAAAATAAGCTAGGTACTGTAAAAAATGATTTAATGGATACATTAGAGTCTAAGTTAGGCACATTAGAGACTAAGTTAATGGAAAATGTAGATAATAAGCTAGCTAATGTAGATAATAAGTTAGCTAATGTAGATAATAAGTTAGCCGATGTAAATATAAAAGTAGCTGATGTAGAATCTAGGTTAGGAGAAAAATTGAATTCAGTTGAAAGCAAACTTAGGCAAAGAGTAGAAGCTCTAGAGGGACGTATGAGCAACCCACCGATGAACGACACCGACCGTTCCCCCGAGGTCAGTCTTCATAAAACCATTCTGCCCGCCAATAATGGGACGCCACCAGCTCACAACACCATTCCAGTATTCGACGGAAAGACGCCGTGGGAGGACTACATGACTCTCTTCGAGACAGCGGCTTCGATCCACGGGTGGTCACAGGAGACCCAAGCTTCAGCGTTGTGCCTGGCCTTGCGTGGAGACGCCTTGGGAGTTCTGCAGGGGATACCCATGTCGGAGCGGTCCAACTACGGGGAGCTGATCAGAAGACTGGAGATGCGTTTCGGCCACCGCCACATGGACCAGCTGTATCGCTCACAGCTGAGAAGCAGGGTCCAGAAGACCAACGAGACTTTGCAGGAATTTGAAGCGGATATTGCCCGGCTGGTGAGGAACGCCTATCCATCGGTCACCGACGATGTTTACGAAAGCTTGGCTGTCGACAAATTCCTGGATGGACTTCGGGATCCAGAGACACAGCAAGCAGTGAAGCTCGCCAGGCCGAAAACTTTGGGAGACGCATTATCCCAGGCCATGGAGTTTGAGGCTGTTAGGCAGTCTGTACGGGGCCATGCGCGAGTACGAGCAGCAGAAGCGGAGCCAAATGCGTACCTCAGCGTCGAGGACATAGTGACGAAAGTTTTGGAGGCTCTCAGGACTCGTAAGAAGGAGATACGCTGTTGGAGCTGCGGCCAACTTGGACACCCTAGAAGCAAGTGTCCATCTAAGAAGCAAGAAAAGCCACAGGAAAACTAAGTAGGGTTGATGGGAGGGGGCAACTGTCAACCCGTAACGTCAAAGGCCCCAGGAAGACCATCAGGATTGCGTCAATAGGAAGCAGAACGAACAGTTTCTACGTTGATGGGATGGTGAACGGGCAGCTGCGAAGTCTTCTAGTGGATACTGGCGCAACCATGACAATTTTGAACTCGAAGATAGTTCCCGCTGAGAGGGTCTTACCAACCACTTGGGCATTACGGACCGCCACGGGACAGCCAGCCAAGGTCTACGGGGAGACAGTTGCCACCTTCATCATCGGGGGTCAACATCTGAGGCACGGTGCTCTCGTGGCAGAAATCGATGAAGATGTCATATTAGGCACGGACTTGATGATCGAATACGGGATTAAGTTGGATATGGCAAGAGGTGTGATGACGCTGGGAGACGAGGAAGTCATCCTTCGGCAGGGAAAGGACCTCTACGCACGAGTGCTCTTACTAGAAGACACCACATTACCTGCACGGAGCCAAATCCTGACCCATGGGACGGTCGAAGGACAGTTACCGGAGGGTCAATGTGTACTACTTGAACCCGGAAGGCACGAAGAACAAGAGATCGGACGTGGCGTACTTGTTGAACCTGAACAGCTTCCCGGTAACGCTGAAGAAAGGAACACCGGTCGGGGAGTGTACAACCGCTACCTCAGTGGTTCGTCAGCTGCAACGTCGTCCCACCGAGCTCCGAGGACTGCCAGAAGAACTAAAAGGATTTGTTAACGAGTCATGCCGCGACCTTTCACCTGAACAGAGCGAGGAAGTGAAGAACATGATTATCCGATGGCATGACGTCTTCGAGATCGGACCAGGACCACGGGGCAGAACGGATATCGTCCAGCACAGGATTGACACCGGGGATGCGAAGCCCATCCGACAGGTCCCGCGGAGGCTGCCGTTAGCCAAACGGGAGGACGCCGAGAAGATCATAAAGGAGATGGCGGCTGATGGTGTCATTGAGCCTTCGAGTAGCCCCTGGATGTCTCCTGTCGTATTGGTGAAGAAGAAAGACGGCACAACGAGGTTCTGCGTAGACTACCGTCTTCTGAACAACGTCACCAAGAAGGACAGTTATCCGCTTCCCAGGATTGACGATACGCTGGACACCCTGGAGGGGTGTAAACTCTTCTCTACCTTGGATCTCCGCAGTGGATATTGGCAGGTTGGATTGGCACCTGAAGATAAAGAGAAAACGGCGTTTTCAATTGGCACTGGGCTCTGGCAGTTTACAGTAATGCCGTTCGGGCTTTGCAATGCTCCTGCCACATTCGAGAGGCTGATGGAAAATGTGTTAAGAGGTCTCTCTTGGGAGGTATGCCTGGTGTACCTAGATGACATCATTGTGCTGGGAAAGTCCTTCTCTCACCATCTGAAGAATCTGGAGAAGGTCTTCGAACGACTGCGTGCAGCGAACCTTAAGTTGAACCCGAAGAAGTGTAATCTCTTCCGAAGGCAAGTCAACTACCTGGGGCATATTGTGTCAGACAACGGAGTTGCTGTCGACCCAGAGAAGGTAGCAGCGATCACCGACTGGCCGGTACCTCGAGATAAGCACCAGGTGAGAAGTTTTCTCGGGCTCTGCACCTATTACCGGAGGTACGTGAAAGGTTTTGCTAACATCGCAAAACCGTTTACCAGGCTTACCGAGGAGAAAAGGACTTTCCATTGGGATCACGAGTGTCAAGCATCCTTCGAGGAGCTGAAGAGCAAATTGAGTAGTGCGCCTATTCTGAGCTATCCACGTCCTGAGGGCAAGTTCATTCTAGACACAGATGCCAGCAACATCGCTATTGGAAGCGTCCTCTCTCAGATCCAAGATGGAGAAGAAAGGGTCATTGGATATTTCAGCAAAGCACTCTCAGCTCCGGAACGCAACTACTGTGTCACAAGGAAAGAGCTTCTGGCAGTAGTAAAGTCAATAGAGCATTTTCATAAATACCTATACGGACGAAGGTTCCTCCTGAGAACAGACCACGCGGCTCTAATGTGGCTGCTGAGATTTAAATCACCAGAGGGACAAGTGGCGAGGTGGATCGAGCGCCTTCAAGAGTATGACTTTGAATCTGCTCATCGTTCTGGGACAAGTCACAGAAATGCGGATGCGCTGTCAAGAAGACCTTGTGATGAAGGCTGCAAGCATTGTTCTCGACAAGAAGAGAAGCAGGTAGCGGTATTGAGGACTACAGTTGTCATCGACAGTTGGCAAGATGCAGAGGTGTCAAAGGAACAGGACGAGGACCCGGACTTAAAACAAATAAAGGAATGGAAAATATCGGGGCGAGGAAGACCGGCCTGGCAGGATGTTGCTCCAATGTCGAAGAATGTAAAAACGTACTGGGCCCAATGGAACTCCATTTTAGTGGACAACGGGCTGCTGAAACGGGCATTGGAGAACGCGGAAGGAGATCAGCGTAGGCTACAGCTCATCGTTCCAAGGAATAAAGTGCCTGAAGTGCTTAGGGAACTACATGACGGTGTAACTGGCGGCCATCTTGGAGTTCACCGTACATTGGAAAAAGTTCGTGAACGCTTTTACTGGGCAAACCTTAAGGACGATGTGTTGGACTGGTGCAGGCGTTGTGCGACTTGTGCGGCTTCTAACGGACCAACAAGAAGAAAGAGGGCCCCTATGAAGAAGTACAACGTGGGAGCACCGTTCGAGAGGATAGCGATCGACATCGCTGGCCCTTTCCCTGTCACGGACGAAGGTAACCGATATATTCTCGTGGCCATGGACTATTTTTCTAAGTGGGTGGAAGCTTATGCCCTTCCGAATCAAGAGGCAGTCACGGTTGCAGACGTACTTGTGAAGCAGCTCGTCAGCCGGTTTGGAGTACCCATGGAACTCCATGCTGACCAGGGAAGAAACTTTGAGTCTGCAGTCTTCTCCGGAATGTGCGAAGCACTGGGGATACGGAAGACCAGGACAACACCTCTTCACCCTCAATCGGATGGCATGGTGGAGCGCATGAACAGGACAATGGGTCGATATTTGTCTAAAGTGGTCTCCGAGCATCAGCGAGACTGGGACCAGTATCTTCACTTGTTCTTGTTAGCCTACCGGAGTTCAGTCCATGAAGCAACGGGGCAGACCCCCGCAAATGTGGTGTTCGGCCGAGAACTTCGTTTGCCTTGTGATCTATAATTCGGGTTCAAGCCTAATGAGGAAGTTAACGGAGAGGAATACGTCACGAATCTACGGAAGCGGATGGATAATATCCACGAGAAGGTTCGTGCAAACATCCAGGGAGCCAGTGACAGAATGAAGGAGCGTTACGACATCAGGGCAGAGAAAGGTGGCTTCCAACCTGGAGATTTGGTCTGGCTACATGACCCTCGAAGGAGGCGAGGCTACTCACCTAAACTTCAGAACTCCTGGGATGGCCCGTTTGAGATCATCAATAGGATAAACGACGTCATCTATAGAATCAGGAAGCAGCCAAAAGGAAAACCCAGGGTAGTCCATTTTAATAGACTGGCCCCATACAAAGGAGACCATGGCCCGACAGAAGACCAGCAAGTCAGGAACCTCAACAACGTGGAGACCAGTAAGGTATCAGTTGCACAACCTAAGGTACAAGGTTTCCGTGGAGTAACTCAGACAGTATACAGAGATATCTTCTCGTTACCCGCGGACTATTCTCTGGCCCATTGTGTAGCCGAAGATCTGAGGACTTCCCGAGGGATTGCAACGGTCTTCAGGAAGAAGTTTGCTGGAACTGAGGAACTGGAACGCCAAGGACCACGCGTCGGGAAAGCACTCCACCATACGCACGAAGGACGACACCTGTTCTACTTAGTTACCAAGTGTGCTACTGATCAGAAGCCCACATATGACGCACTGCGGCGAAGCCTCGACGACCTGCGGAGTAAGCTTCTGAGACTGCGTGTCACCAAGCTCGCGATCCCTAAGTTGGGCTGTGGATATGACGGCCTGGAGTGGAAGGTTGTCAGGAACATGCTTGAACAGATATTCGCCAACTCTGGAGTCGCCATATTGGTGTGCACGTTCAACCCCTGGAAAGGAAATGCGTCTCCATCGAGGGAAGCTCATAACCGCCCGATTTCTCCGGACTATGCTCTGGGGCAGAGCACTTTTAAGGAGGGGGCAGTGTTACGGTCAGAGCAGGAAGTCGGACCGGCTGGGAGGATAAGACAAACAATGGGATTAAGCGGAAGGGATTATAGAATGGCGTAGATCCTTGTGGGTCGGTCTAGGCGGTTCTGGGCCTTCTTCCGAGAAATCCCCACCCCGACCGGCCTTGCCTATATAAAAAGGACAGCTGTTCTGGCCGGCGGTCAGTAATAAGACGAGTCAGTAATAAGCAGTGAAGTAATAAGCCAGTGAGTAGCAGTCGGTAACTAGTGATAGTGCGTGAGTTACAGTGAGTTAGTATCAGTCTGTAATAAGTGCTTAGTGAGCAACAGTGACAATTAGTGGCCGTGTAATAAGTGTAATAAACTGTGTGGCAGTTTGTCATATTTGGAGAGTCTTACGGTCGGTGGACTTTAGTTAGCGAACTGTAAGTGTTAATTTGTTATTGTAAACTATAGTGTAATATTATTGTATTTGTACAAATTTATATATAAATAGTTTAGTTATTTAGTATTAGAAATATCTTATATTGTTTGTATATTATCTTAGAAATTAGATAACATTTAGTAGAATATTATTATTGTAAATTGATATTAGTTTAATAATTTAACTGTTTTAAATAATCTCATTGTATTCTTTCTAATTTGTTAATAAATATTAGATTATTGAATTAAGTAATAGTTTAGTCCATTTTACACCCAGTAGCCCGTAACAATATGAAGGTAAACGATTACACAGCAATTTCGATGTATATGAGCTTTAACCGTTTCTTAACTGTCAGTTAAGTATTGTAGCAAGAATACTTCGGAATAAGTATGGAGAGTTATTTGAAAGCCCTGAGTGGGTTAACTCGATTGCTGTTGATAACATTGGGCGCGAGTAGAAGCTGTTAGGAATGGGACTAATAAGGTAGAGTGGTTCGCAAATATTCCATCTCACCGACATGTTCATTTCCTACCCTGACGCCATCGATTGTGTTCGGACCCTGCCTATTTCCAGCTCGATTAGCTTGTCCACTTAAATTTTAAGTGGGCTCGTGTCATTGAATTTCGATAGCGAACAAGGATGAGGTTAAGTGGGATAGAGCGGGTGGGGTTGATTTGAGACACATACCGATTGTTAGCTCTAACAACTTTTCATATTTTATTTGTTTTTCAAAGCTGTACATTGTTTTTTAAAATGTCCATTTATTTGTATATACAACGGTACTACAACAATGCAATAAGAAGAAGGCCGCGAGGTCATCTTCTTTTCTGACGTCTCGGAGGATTACTGGGAATTGAACAAGTAGTTTGAGTGGGAATAAAGTTTTTGGACAGTAGCTTATTTCGGAGGGGCATGTATTAATGCCTTAATGTAAGATCTTAAAAACGGTACTTCAAGCGGCAGCTCATGAATACTGAGACCATGAAACGTTTAACCATTTTAGGTCAGAAAAGTTATATTTTATATAAACTTAAATCAAATTCGAAACAAGAACTATTCGTTATTTTCATGACAATAAAAAGTAACTAGTGATATTTTTAAAAATCTATTGAAATTTATAACTCTCTTTCAACTTAAAAGGTCGCGAGGCCATCTTCTTTTCAGACTTCCCGGAGGATTATCTGGAATTGGATAGGTTTGAAACTAGTGGGTTTGAGGGGGAATAAAGTTTGTGATAAAAGGACTGATATAGGATTCCGTCCACATCAGAAACAAATAGGACATTAAGATATTACTTTGTCACTATGAATTACTTTATTGGTGACAAAGTAATGAGCGTTAAGGATTTTACGAAGGATATAGAATAGAATAGAATAGAATAGAAAAGTAACTTTATTCTGGGACAAAGTCCCTTTAGAATAACAGATATGAACAGGAATAAAAACATAATATTTATCTGGCCAGAAGGCTAAATGTTACAAATCATAAAGCGTGAAAACATGACAGAAAACAATTTAAAAAGAAATATATAAACAAAAATAATAGTAAGTAAATAAATAGTACAGATCTTGACAGGATATTAAGCAATTACAGAGAATAGATAAATCCATAGCTTTTGAAATTGAATGCATGAGCTAGCATTCAATAATTTGTTTACATGATTTACAGCTTTTCAAAGAGCAGAATTAAAAGAACTAGATAACACAATGAGTTATTATATACATTGTATTCTAAGCAAATGACTAACCTACCTAGAGACTATCCTTTTGGGAAGCTAATAGATGTTGATACAGAAAGGATTTGAATAATGATAGAGAGGGAGTATGACGGATATTAGGAGGGATTGAGTTCCACATTGTGGTGGAGCGGGCGAGAAAGGAACGTTCGAATGCTTTAGTTCTGTGTGAACGTATATAGAGATCAGAAAGGCGGGATCTTGTTTTATGGTGTTGAACTGATGATTTGAATCGGAGGAGACTGTAGATATATGAAGGGTGTTGAGAGTGAATGGATTGGTATAAGAATGAACAGAGGAAATATTGTCTTCGGAAGGGAGGGAAGAGCCACTTTAACCCATCATAGAGGTGGGAGACGCGCGATCGCTTCGGAGTACCAAGCACAAATCTTAGAGAGCAATTCATTATTCTCTTTAATCGGTCTTCAAGCATTTTAGAGAGGCCTCCATATACCACGCTACAATAGTCAAAGTGGGGGAAGATGAGAGAAGATACGAGAAGCTTACGGGAAGATTGTGTAAGGAGATGACGAGAACGATGGAACAACTTCAGGGAACTAATTGTCCGTCGGGATATTTGGGCGATGTGGGATTTCCAGGAAAGGTTTTGGTCGATGGTGATGCCTAGGTTTTTCACCGAGGAGGTAATCGTTTAGGAGTAATGTTGGGAGGGTGTGGATGGATGTAAGGAGGGAATTGGAACCTAAAACAATGGCCTGAGTTTTCAATGCTTTCAATTCCAGTTTGTCCAGCTTTGCCCAGGCACAGATCCTATCTAGGTCTTCCTGAATACTAGCGAACGCAAAAAATAGCTCAGAAGGGGGAAAGGACAAATATATTTGGAAATCGTCAGCATATAGATGATGGGAACAGTGGTGAACAGATTTAGGGAGATCATTGATATAGCAGTTGAAAAGAAGAGGAGAGATACTTGAGCCCTGTGCCACGCCTGAAGAAAGAGTGAGGAAAGAGGAAAGGGGATGATTAGGTATAGAAACTGCTTGAGATCTATCAGAGAGGAAGGATTGGAACCATCGGATGGAACTGTTAGAAAAGGACATTGATTTGAGTTTGCTAAAAAGGATAGAATGGTCCAAGGAATCAAAAGCTTTAGTAAAATCAAGAGGGATAAGCACAGTTAGTTTTTTGTCGTCCATAGCGGTATGTATGTCATTGGTGATTTTGGTAAGTGCCGATTGTGTGGAGAAACCGGGACGGAAACCAGATTGAAGTGGGTCAAGGAGGTTGGACTGTTCGAGGAAATTTGACATTTGTGACTGGACTATTCTTTCTAGAGGCTTGGAAAGGTTGGAGAGGATTGAGATTGGGCGGTAGTCTTTGAGTGAGACAGGGTTAGAGGATTTATTAATAGGATGGACTATGGCTTTTTTCCAGGAGGCTGGGAATACTCCGTTTTGCGGTGAAAAATTGTATATAAAGAGTAGGACAGGTATAATATCGATAAGGCAGGTTTTTAGCAGTTTGACAGGAATCCCATCGAAGCCTGTGGAGTTGGAGTGGGATTTCAGAACAGAGGAAATAATGTCGTTGGGTGAAATGTCAGCGAAGTAAAAGTTGCCAGGGTTGAAAGATGGTGGTAGGGAAAATACGGGAGAGGATGATTTAGAAGTATTAACTAAGGTGGACAGAAAATATGAGTTTATTTCATTGGGAGAGGCTGGAAAGGGCCTAGAACAAGATGAATTAAGAAGAGAAAGCTTTCGAAGGAGATGCAATTTGGATTTAGAATCGGGAGCAGATGAAAGGGCTTCGTGGAAGTATTTGGTTTTTGCCTGCCTGATTGTCGACTGTGTCAGATTGCGGAGAGCCCTAAACGCTTGATATAGGATTGGATACGAGAAGATTTCGTTGGCTAAGTGAAGCCCAAAAGCTCTACCCCGTAATTCCAAACAGGCCTTAAATAGACGTCTTTATAAGTCTTTTGCCTTTTATAATGAGCTTAGAGCGTTTGTCTAGTACGTGTTGAAGAGGCGAGCTGTTTCCTGTCTTTTCAGTGTAGTATGAGGATACAAAGTTAAATGTTCGTCAAGGTGTAGTTCTAAGTATTGAATTTGCTCTACAGGAGTCAGTGGGATATTATTAAACGATACTGGAGGACAGGAAGTCATTGGTCCATTTTTCTCCTCCAGTTTTGACATCACCAGCCAAGGTGAGTGATATGGGATTGACCAGTATGGGATGCAATATCTGAAGTAGTGTTGACCGATAATAATAATGTATCATCAGCATACTTTGATAACGTTAGTGGTAGGATTAGTTTAGCGTAAGGATACGAGAGGGGTTCAATGGCTTATTGGAGCCCCAAAGCTCTACTCTGTAATTTCAAATAATAATAATAATTAAGCTTAGCGAACCCGAAGGCTTCATGCCGATACCACCAATCTCTGCTTACAAACCTCTGTCAACGTTAGTCTAAGTGTAAATATCTCTTAGAATAGTCACGAGTATGAGTCTTTTGCTATTAATTGAGAACTTAGAGCGTTTCTTTATTAAGCGTATAAGAACATGAATCGGCGGCACATAAATTACTTTGAAAAAGACAAATGTGAAACTGATTTTTTGGAATAAACAGGACTTGAATATAACCAAAGGCTTCAGCATACATTTTTTATTTTCTTCTCTTTTTAAAATTAAAGGTTGAAGAAGAATGTTTATGGAATAAAAAAAAAAAAAAAGTTATGGGTAAATTTCAGTTTATTTTTAGCTGTCAGGAACTCGAGGTAAAATATGAAAACAAATTGTCATTCTCGTTATGCCCCCTTTTCTCGAGAGCTCCAACTTTCATAATCTTTTAAACCACTTTAGTCCTTTAGACGGATCTTTAAGGGCACCTACGTGTACTATATTTTCATTTCCCATTTTCCGCAAGTTTTCGGGAGTCTGTATGACCTCTTCACTTCCTATTTCGGTATCATGTAATGTTGAATATATGAAGTTTGAAAGAAATACTCTGATCCAGACACCATAAAAATAAATAAAATAAAATTATAATAACTATATCGAAATTTTATAAATTTGACATCAAATACATTCATTCCATTGACTGTCTTCCTTCTTCTTAGCGGTTGTTAGGTATTAAATGATTGTTCATTCGTTTATCGTCACCATATCAATCCATGGCTATTTGGAAGATGTTACAGTTGGATTCCTAAATTTGGCATATCCAGGTATAATTAGGACAGGGATATTTAAGGAGCCATGTAATATACTCTCCTTAACCATTAATAGATGCCCATTTTTGATTAGTTACTTTTTTAGTACTTTACTCTTTATTAACGACTTCAGCGAGGCAGCTGTATATGTTGCGCAACGCTACTAGTTCTGGTGTACTCAGTGTTATGCAGTGCTCCTTATAACCGATGCATGCTCTTACGTAATGTTCACGTCCATTTTCACAGTGTATAACTCTCTGGATGTTTTTCGATTGCGTTGTGGTATATATTCATGTACTTTTTATTATTGACTTAAGAACATAACGTTCAAATAATGCTCTCAGATAAAAGGTAATTCGCAGCTAGGGTAACCTTTATGAACTTACGTTCATGCTGATATTAATTGTATAACTAATAACTAAAAAGGGACAAGAACTACTATTATATATATATATATATATATATATATATATATATATATATATATATATACATTAAAATGAAAAAGAATATTATATACCTAAATTTTATTTTTACAAAATTGCTAATAAACTTCTATAACTTTTTACTGCCTTTAAAATAAAGGACTTTTGAAATTTGAATCTGATGTTATTGTAGTTCTCGGTCTCCATATATATCTGTGCCAGTACAACCCATGTAGGGTCTTAGGTTCAGTACATGTATGTACATAGATACTATGATGTTTCTTGGAAATAATTTGTGCTGGGAGGTGATTTGTACGAGATCATGCTCAACAGCCAGGTTTTTCTCCCAAAAGGGTCTTCAGATCCCACAGAGTTCAACCAAGGCGGATTACAGATTAAATAATTTATCTTCCACACCCGGATTTGAACCAAGAACTTCGGCACGCCTTCTCAGCGCTCTAACACTGAGCCACTCCTCTCCCTATTCCTTCGAGTTTATATAACTTACACGTTTTAGATCTAAAATGGTTAAACGTTTCATGGTTTCCATTATTCATAAGCTGACGCTTGGAGTACAAATTGTAAGACCTTACATACAGGGCCTACCTAAACAAGCTACAGTCTAATATTACATTCTACCGTATCTAGGGTTTCAAACTACCTAAAACGTTTTACTTCACCTCACCACTGCGTTCAACAACTAACTTAAATGGACCTAATTATATAAGAGATAAAGTCGACAATTGTATTAAATGATCGACAATCGTTTAATTGGTAATAGGACTGACTATAGAATAGAATAGAAAAATAATTTTATTCTGGGACCAGGTCCCTTTAGAATAACAGAGATGAACAAAATTTAATGAATATATATCTGGCCAAAGGCCTACATCAAAATAAAACAATAATTACATAATAACTGAAAGTAAATAACTAAACAGGTATGTTTTGGTAGAGAATCAGAAAATGTGATACAAAATAAAAATAAAAGAACAGACATATTTACAATAAAAAGAAATAAGCTTTTGGAAAAATAAGTGAATAAATAATAGCATCTAATAATGAAAAAAACAAAAAAACAATGGTATTATTATGAATGAGGAATATTTACAGTAGTTCATCAATCGATCAATTTGAATATATCTATAAATTATTTATTGATTATAAAGCATCTGATTGGGAGTTTTGAAGATGTAGGAAAAGTTTGTATTTAAATGAGCTTAAAGAAGTCGCATGACGGATATCGAGAGGAAGAGAGTTCCAAAGAGAGATAGAACGGGCTAGAAAGGAACGCTCAAAAGTTTTGGTCTAAAAGTAACAGATAGATCGTAACTATACGATCTAAAAGTAAATGACACTTCACACCATTAAAATTAAAATCTCAAAACAATACAACATGCAGAATATATATCGAAAAACTTTATGAAACTATTAAAAAACAAACTTGTGATTACTTAATCTGATTAAAAAAAAGACAAATACTGAGCCGGTTCGGTAGTCATCAGCAATTCTTAAAAAAACTCATAAAAAAAATTCTTAAATAACCTCAGATCCCTATTATAATTCATCCCTTGCTGCAAAAGAGTTTCATCAAATCCACTATCTCCTCTGAATATTAATTTTTAATGTCCCATGGGATTTAAAGGAAAAAAAACATTCATGTCATCTCATCATGAACTTTTTATGACTGACTGTTCAGAGTGTAATGCTAGAATAACATAAAGAGTAAAACCAAAATATTTATTATTTAAAAATAATTAAACACTGTTGTGTACAATAATTAGTCTATTTAGGATTATCCTATGCATATTACTATAGTTTGCATTCTTAGCAGAATGGGAAATACAGGTTATCAGTATTTTTTACCCAAATTGGTAAGTTTGGATTTTTTTATTTTATTTGAGTACTACCACTGGGTAGTTTCTCTACTTGCCTTTAGCTCGGGACATTATTTATCTTTTATTGTATTTACTTGATGTATTCAATATTGTAAATTTCAATATATACATTTTTTTTAAATGTATTTTATTTTATGAATGTGATTTTTTATGGATAACGGATAATGGCGTATTTGTTTATAAACCTGCAACTCGCGGGTAAAACTAGTAATAATCCAAGCTTATATACGATAATGATTTAATAGATAGTGACAACTTTCATTCCAAAGAACATTTTTGTTGGTGCGGAAAAGGATGATCAGAAATTATTTTTTTATTTTATGACTAAACAATTAAACTTTATTGTTAAACTAAACAAACTACTATGCAGTGAAGAGAACAACAATCCATAATACGAATCTTAATTTGAAATTGAATCCCCGTAAAATATTAGCTATAGAGGTGTAATAAGATATCTGAAAATAAGACAATCCAAAAAAAGAAGTTTACATGCGTATACTTAATTATAATAAAAATATAACGATACAAATTAATTGCATAAGTTGTCATAAAAAATAAACCTAATGATTATATATAATTAGCATCGGTATGTTTAAAAAAAATATACTAATTGATTTGCAAACGATTATTTAACAAATAAAAAGGTTCTTATTAGGGTAAATTTATATATAACGTAATTAATGAAAATAGAATTATGAAAAAATAACCAATCAGCAGAGAATATCAATAGTCTTGATGGAACTTAACTTGACACGTGGAAGACCTCTCAATCACTCTGTCATCTTAATTGGGCCTCTTAATCAATAGTTCTGAATTATTCAAACTAATTTTATTTCATAAAGGTGTTTGAACTGCAGAGAAGTATTTATAGAATAATATTAAATGTTTCGTTGTTTTTGAACAGAATACTTCTTCAGCCTTGTTTAGTGACTTATGGTAGGGGATAAACTTGGAGGCTCGTTACTGGCGACACCTAGCGATATGTGTATAAATTATACAATTTATTATAATCAACATTAGTTTAAAGGGTAGAATTCTATTGATATAAGAATAATTACATTTACAAAAAAAATCGTTTAATAGTTGTGCGATTGATACTAATAACTTAAAACATCTAGTTGAACCAACTAAACTTGTTGAATTTATCGTTTCCCCTAAAAGATTTTATTTGTAATCGTTAACTGTATTGCTTTATGAAATGATTGAAAGTACAAAAAATGAAAATAAAATCTATGTAACAACAAATACTAGGTAAAACAACAAAAAATAACTATGTACTAGTTATTATTTCAACTAAATTATTGATATTTTCTATTAAGCTTGTGTAGCTCATCTTATGCTTTGATTAATAAATAAACTTGGCAGTTATTGTTTGTTTTTTTCAGTTCTAGTAATGAGTTAAGTAATTAATAAATTTTATAATTTGAATTTGTGTCTCATTTACGTGAAATTAGGAATAAAAAATCCATGCTTATAAATATTCGGTTTTAATATTTTAGAGTAAAATAATATGTACGTTCCTAATTGCCAGATATACTTAATGAGCGTATTAAGAACAAAATAATTTTGTACATTAATTCCGATGGAGCTACAATGAGTAGTGCCTCTGTAACTAATTATCATGTATACTGTTTTCTTTTTTGAAATATTATAAAATTTCTAAAAATATAACGATGTAAGTTATCAAGAACAAAGTAATTGTCTTTGCCTTCATACTTGTATCACTTTTACTTGAATCTTAAATGTACGTATATTAATAATACTAAATGTTCTATAATGTCAATTTATAAATTAACCTTAAAGCCCTGCAGAGCAGCACAGAATATTTTCTGTTCCCCATTGCCGGTTTGGTCTACAAATTTAAGCACATAAATGCTCACTCTGTTACATTAATTCATTAATTGGACAATTTTATTGGACTAATTATTTGTTTTTTAAAAAAATATCGGATAAGTGAGTGATGTTATTACATACCTATAATTTTATGTGGAATGGCAGCTACTGCCAGCCGAATGACTTGTTTTAATTTACCGATTATTTAATAATAAGCTTTGATTTCAGATAATACCCCCAAAGAATAAAATTATATTTAAAAAAACCTGTTTCCCCCTAAGCTGTCAAGTTTTCCGCCACAATGTGGTTAAGGTTACTCTTTGGATTTTTGTAATAAGAATGTAATTTTGAATTTTTCCTAATTTTATATATCATAATATAATATAAATAAAACACTAAAATATTATATATGGAACGTTTTAATTATAATTGATTACACCTTTTTAGTTATTATAATAAAACTAGTTAAATTATTATAAAGACGTTTTTAACATTACTAAATGAAAATTAATTAAAATTACTTACAATAGGATAATTATAATTATTATAATTGGAGAATATCAGATTTGTAACAGTTACGTTGAAGTAAATAAGCAAAATGAAAATAAAAACTTAAGAGATCTAATTGTTAGACTTCGATTCTTCTTAAGTTTCAAAGTCCGGCGAAACACTCGCAAAGCTACTGACTGCCACCTGTAGAGCTATTCTATAAATACACTACAGATTTAGAATTCATTTTATTTAACACTTTGTTCTGGTGTTAATTAAGCCGAATTTAATTGATTTAATAGATAAATTCCTTAAATTTTAGATCTTACTTTATATTTTTCAGCTTATTAATTGTAGCAAACTTCGGTGCATAATCCTGTCCGTTACAGCTGGGATAAAACCTTCTTTCTCTCGCTCTTTTGCCTTTCAGCTTCTATCTTAATAAGACCAGGAGATTAAAAGTTTTATATTCCGTCGTTTTCCATTTGTTTTTAAGTAACATTTTCTATAATACTATATAGTAAAAAAAAAACGAGGGTTATCCGGAAAGTGGAACCCGTTAAATAAAGACGCAGGAGTAAATATTAACAAATATAAACACTTTTATTGGTAAGAGCACACTTAACACTACTTCTCCACATAATCTCCAAGCTAATTTAGGCATTGGTCAAAACGTGTGACGAGATTTGTATTCCAGCGTCATAGTCCTCCACCGCCAGCATATTGAGAAACGTAATCACGCCTCGTTTAAGTTCTTCATCGCTGTGAAATCTTCTTCCCTCCAGAAAGTCTTTAAGCTTCGTAAAGAAATGAAAATCCGAAGGGGCCATATCCGGGATATACGGTGGATGGTCTAAGGTTTCCCACTTGAATTGCTGCAAAAGTTGTGTTATCGCAGCTGCATGAGGCCTGGCATTGTCATGAACGAGAATGACGCCTGTAGACAATAGACCTCGCCGTCGATTTTGTATTTCCCGCCGTAATTTCATTAATGTTTCACAATACGCATTAGTATTAATTGTGTCTCCACGGGCCATTGATTTTGAGCAGTACACCTCGTCGATCCCAGAAAATGGTTGCCATGAGTTTTCTGGTGGACGGAACTGTCTTGAATTTTTTTGGTTTGGTTGGTGAATGAGCATGATGCCACTCCATTGACTGTCGTTTACTCTCAGGTGATGCATAACAAGCCCATGTTTCGTCCCCAATAATGATGCGAGTCAGGGACTATGTATCTCAATACGCTGGCGGCGGAGGACTGTGACGGTGGAATACAAAAACTTGTCACACTTTATGACAAATGCCTAAATTTGCTAGGAGAAGTAGTGTAAAGTATGCTCTTTCCAATAAAAATGTTAATATGTGTTAATATTTACTCCTGTGTCTTTATTGCACAAACTGGTACCACTTTCCGGATGACCCTCGTATATAGATTATAAAACAAAATGGTATGAGTAGTCAGGAGGTACAGTCAACGATTACATAAAATACGAATGACTTAGGATGTAGGTACAATAAAATAAGTCATTCTTGTTTTGTGCAGTCATTGACTGCACCCCCTGACCATTTCAAAACATTGCTAGAATTACACAGTCAACTATTTTCCACTTAAACTTGAAAATAAAATATCATTGTATAGATATAAAATAATTAACTTTCAGATTGACTGAAATATAGGTATTTATTTCAGTTTCCATCGGCGAGTATAGTTCCAGTTCGTTAAGTCAACCACTATTGATGGCCGTATGCCTTTCGTGTAGCGCTGTGTTCTTTCTTTCTTATTTATCTTTCTTTTCTAGATTCTTCAAAGATTAAGATCTTCAGTTTAGTCTTGATTTTGTATTGGGAACTCTTGTTCTTGTCGTTATAATTCTGAAACCATTTAGTAAAAGTTATTTTAGAAAAATACCACTATAACGATCTTTCTTAGTGTTTCTGGATAAAAAGTTAATTGGGATGGAACAAAAAGTGCCTACGCCCCACATCCGTAAAAGTCCAAACCATAATATATAATTATCCATCTAAATTTAGACCATAAAGAAATATAAATATTAAAGCCTATAAAGGGAACCTCCAAAAACATTGCTGAAGATTGGTAAGTTATCCGGGGAAATAGGAGGAAGGCAGGTTACCTGTTGGATCCCACAAGATATCTACCGAACCATCTCAAGGGATTTAAAGGGAGCTTCCCTAGAAAATTTTATTACCTTGCCAATTCATGATGTATCGGTAATTAAAGTGAGTTATAATATCATGTTTGACGCATTTTTCGTGGAGGGGGTCACCTAATATAATAGAGAGATTATGGAATGAATTTCTTACTTTATAACAAAGTTGTGTTATAACCCTTTAATAGATTGCAAACCAAAGTTTATTAAAACTATACGTAAATTGTAAGCAGTAATCTAACTCGATTGCTATATTTATTTAAAATAATATTTGGCAATAAATATACAGAACAAGTTTACAATTGTTTTGGTATCTTTTTTTTTTTTTACTTTTACGATATATGCTTGGAGGAGTACAATTACGATGCCAGCTCATCAACAAGGCGATCCAGACCTAGCCTCTTCAGAAAGGAGCTTCGACTTTCGGCTTATCGTTGAGGCCTCAAGGGCTCTTTAAGAGTCGAGGTCTTAATAATCTGGTACCGATATAAAGACCCTGATTCCTTTTCAATCCTTCAAGAAGCTTTAGAGCAAAGATTCAAGAGGTCATAGAATACAACAGGCGCTTTATCGATTTGTTTACATTAAAAATTATAATGTTATTTAGCAAGTAAATGTCTCTCCTATAATTAAAAATCTTTTTAGTGATGTAATATTTTATGGTCTTTGCCTAGCAACGGACCGAAGAATTACTTTTGATTTAGTATTTTGTCGTGCTAGATCAGTTAAATTATAAATATTTTTACAAATACAGAAAACCTCTATCCAAGATTTCTTTAAACCGCAATACAAAATATAAAACTTTTTAAAAATTGAAATGGAATAATGGAATGCATCGATTTAAAAAAATAAAACAAATCTTATTTCATACATTACCATTATTTCGATATTAGGACTGTTATTTCAATTCACATAATGTAGCGAAATAACATTAAGACATTTTTTTCTACAAAAAACACAACCCTAATAAAAAAATGACCCCATTTCATTATTGTTTTAAATTATTGATAAATATGATTTCATTTCAGCATTTTGCTTTATGCAAAATTCTCAATATCTAAAAACAGTAATAATTTATTTGAAATATGCACTTTTCTGTGCAAAAAATTGAATTTAAAGTTTAATGAGATTTAAGTTATTCATTATTATTCTTTTCATTCTTGTGGTATGTTAAATCAATCTTGAATGATCTGTGTCATTCTTTTAGCACAGTATGGCTTTATATGCATAAATTAATATTACACATATATAGTAGATTGTTAATAACATATAACGTTTCTCTAAGTCTAAGGGTTTATAGATTGCTAAAACCAAAAAAAATTGAAAAGCATCCATTTGTACACTCTCTTTTTACTGCCACTTACAATGAATAACAAATGAGATTCATAATGAGATGATAAAATCATACAATGAATATATTATATTAATATATTAAGCATCATTCGATACACAAGACTCATTTGTATTTTCTTTATCACTACAAATTATTTCTCTTTGTCTTGATTTATTAACTTTCTTAGGATTCCTACTAATAAAAATTCCTACTAATTTTTATTTAATGACCAAGTTGATTTCTCCTGTATGATGGATCCGACCTTAATTCAATTAATAAATATGATTTAATGCTTATAGATGATGATGATTTCATTCAATAAAAAAAATAAAAAAACTGTTTTACTTTTTTATTGGAAGGGCGGTAGTAAAAAAAACGTGACTGCATAATAAAACCTGTTCCCTTGGAAAAGTTCTTGTTTTGATCCTGGGTCTACGCTATAATTTACGATTATATACGAGTATTGCTTAAGTTTCTGTAAGAAGAATTTTTAAGACTGATTTAGAAGATCAGCAACCACTTATTCTGGATATTATTTAGGAGATATTAGATATTGAGGAAAATTTTTTGAGGTCCTAGGAGTATGAGGCTTTGCATGGAAGGAAAGGCGATTTTCAGGCATTAATAGCTATTGATTTAAGTCCCTGTCCACCGCCGGGCAGTTTCTCTTTTTCTTTACGTTGCGCTGCTTGAATAATAATAATGGTCCTTTGGCAGGATATATATATATATATATATATTTTAAATATAAGTATTGATTTTCATTGGAAACGGTTATACACCGTTCCTTTACATTAGGTATGTAGCTAATTCTTTAAATTATTTTAGATTACCCATCAATAATACTTATTAATTTAATTTATTAATTGATATTATAATTTATTCATTATTAATTTAATTCACAACTGTATTATAACACTACAACTAGGAAATGGCAGGAATGATACATAATGGACATGGTCCAAAGACAAGTAGAGAAACTACCAAGTGGTTGTAGTCAAATTAAAGAAATCAACTTTTTCAACAGGAAGATCACGAGGCTATCTTCTTTTCAGACGCCTCGGTGGATTATCAGGAATTTAAGAGGTTGCTAGGTTGGAAATAGTGGGGTAAGAATAAATCTTTTGCAGGGTTGGAATTTAAAGTTCCATTGACCAGGAGGTCGTAATCTTTCATTTAATGCACTTTTCCAATCACTTACTTCACTTTGGGGTTTATTGGTTTTTGAATATGTAGATATAATTTGACGGTTCTACAACAAAATTGTTTACTTTAATTTATTTTTCGATTCTCCCAATTATTCGGTCCGGCGGAGAAATGAATGTCTTAAAATTCTTATTTTGCCCACGACACCCATCGTAAAATGCTCTCACTATAGTTGTCTCTTCGGATAAAGAAATGAAATTGACATGAAAGTCTTAAAGGCAATGCTCCAAAATCGTGAAGCTTGGACGTAACTACTTTTGATAGAAAGCGAAATCTTTTGGTATTGGTTTCTGATAGATCTAGATGGCTTTGAAACAAACACATCAAATACATCATTTATCGGATTAAAAAAAAAAATGTAAAAATGGATGTACCCGATTTTGAAACTAAACGCCTCAATTGATCATGATTTGGCCTAAAAATTTATCTTTATGCACTTTTTTTCGGTTTAATGACTCAGTAATTTAGAAATTAGGATTTATTAATTATGAACTAGGGTTGATTCATCAATATATTATATATGGGACACCGAGACACATATGTGTACAGTGCTAAGCACCTTCGACAGTTAAACACTTACCAACTACAGGCAATTGACAGATCCCAGAGTCCCATACCCTATGTAAACTATACCAAAGAACAACAGCAATCATATTACCGAAATATTTAGTTATTCACTAGATAGCTAGATATTGAGTTTTAATCAGTTAATGTACTTAATTTCAATTATTTTCTCTACATTATCGTTCAATTTAGCCACGTATATTGCGTTATTGTTGTTTTATTTCTTTTTTTCTATTTGTTACACACACACACACACACACACACACATATATTATATATATATATATATATATATATATATATATATATATATATATATACGTCTAAAATGGGCGGGCCATGTGGCCAGGATGTACGAGAGTAACCCAACCAGCAAAATTATGGTGACGCCCATAGGAAGGAAAAGAAGACTTGGAAGGCCCAGATTGCGCTGGATGGATAGGGTCTACGCTGATGGTAGAGCTCTTCTTGGACTGGGTAACTGGCAGTGGCGGATTATCCGTAAGGCAAACTAGGCACGTGCCTAGGGGCGCGTAGTTACAAGGGGCGCGCGAGCTCAGAATTTTTAAATAAATAAAAAAAATAACATATCGACAAAGAAAGAAAGAACTAAATGCTGATCTATAATATAATACAAGCATGATGCTATGATGCTGACAATCAGTTAAAATTAAGATGGCCATTTATGGCCGGTACAGGGGCGCCGATAAAGTTATTGCCTAGGGCGCTCTGGACCTTTAATCCGCCACTGGTAACTGGAGAACCGTTGCAAGAGAGAGGGACCAATGGGTGAAACTACATAAGGAGGCCAAGATTCAGCGTTGAGTTGTAGCGCCGATGAAGAAGAAGAATATATATAAATGAAAAGATTGAAAAATGAATGGCCAAATAGTACCTATACCTAAGATTGTTTGTGTGGATAAATCTGCAGCCCAGTTATAACATAAGGAATAACTCCATTTCAGGCCGAATACTACTAGAATAACACGGTTCCATTACCCTCAATACAACCTATCTCTGAACAAAATAGTAAAATATGGACAGTCTAATTACACATTAGTAAGTATATAACAGCAAGCAATAATGCTATATAAATATTATGCAGAAGACTGGTGAGTTTGTAACTAAAATAAAGCTTAGATATAAAGTTGTGACATATAAAATATATAAATGTATATACTACTCACAATCAATGCCATAAAAGAAATGAAGAGGATATTACTAGATTTATTAGGATTCAGCGCACCACAGTTAGGAACTTGTATACATATTAACATATAAGAACATGTACTATATTATTCCGTGGTAACAGGGCGAATCCTTCATTCATCCTAGAACCAAATATTAGGTTAGAACCATAGGTAAACCATTGGCCGATTTCTCAACAAATTTTAAATAATTGCTCACAACGTGAATTACTGTTTTCAGATACGTAGATTCTTGGTTACCAAAAAAACAACAAACGATTTTTAATATTATCTTCATATTTCAACACTAAACGTATGCACATTTATATTAGATGTTCTTCAATAAACATAATAATAACAAATTCTTAAATTAATATATTTAATAATAGAATGACACGATTCCGTTTCCTTCAATACACCTCTCTGAACAATATTCGACTCAACTGGTTATTCGCCTGGACTGCAGATATATAAATGGAAACAGTTAAATGATTATTATAAATCGAGTTTATAATAGAAAAAGTACGCATTAAAGTAATTAAAAATGGTATAAAATAAACAGTTTAATTGAGCAAGTATATAAAATCAAGTATTTCTTAATAATGTTACATAAATATTGTATAGAAGAAATATGAATTAGTAACAAAAACAAAGCTTTGCCCATTATATTGCGACATTTATTGAGAGTTTGGTTTGTACTGCAACTGTTTACACTATATATAATTCTAAAGCACTGTTAAGTTGTTCAATTCTGTTTAACTTTTACCCTTCGACCGCTGCTTATCAACTGAGCTGGAGCCGAGATTGGCTGTGAACTCGCCTTCACTCATTAAACTCATAGAACTTACTTATGAAATCCCATAACCCTCTTTCCTTTGACAATCTTTCATCATCTACTCTCAGTAATAACAGGCCAATAGCATTCGATTTTATTTATCATCATTCACATACCAACTTTTTTTTCTTGCAATGAAAACAAAAATTACACATTCCTGCTAATAAAAGTTTTCAATTTATGGGGAAGAAATTGGTCCGATTGGTTGAAAAAAAAATCCTTAAATTAAGGAATTAATTTTTTTGACCTCTATCGAGCCTTTAAGGTCCTATATCTAACAAATATCTTCCCCGTATTTATAAGGTCAACTAATAATCAACATGTCATTGATTAGGTGTCGATTGTTTTTTGGTTAATTGTTTTTGGGATTTATTTCGATAAAGAAACCTATACAGGAGATAACCTATAGAATAACATACACAGGGTTGTGACCAGGGTTTTCATTTTTAGCCAGACTCGTGTTGTTATCAGGCTGATGTTTACCCCGAGATTACCCCAGGAGCTTTGTGTACACACCCTGTGACTGTGTTCTGCTTCAATAGCATCCTCTGGCTCTCCTTCGTGTCGCATGAATATTCCTTCCATTCCTTCACCTTATTGCAAGTGCTTCCATACCTTCAGTTGATTTGTATTGGAATTCAAGAATCGGGATAGAGATGCAGTTTCGAACTAATGTCACCATTGATTTAAAAAAACACAATAAACGGAACTAGAAAAGCTTGATTTTTTTTCCAAGGTTCGACTTAAAGACATGAGTCAGGATGCGTATAGCATCAAAATCAGACAACTACGAAATTTCAAAAATCAACTTTTCCATATTAATGATTAGTTTGGTCAAGCGAAATTCTTTGTTTTGACCCTTTGTCCCCTTATTTCTCATATATTTTGTCCAATTCTGAACCTGAAGATGCGGGAGCATAAAGCATCGCTTGCGAAAAATGTGAAAACATCAATCTTCGAAATTTGGAGTTATCTAATTTTGATCCTGAACGCCTCATATACAGGACCACTACAACGGAATTCGAAGATTATAATTTTTTCGTAAATTAAGGATTGAAAATGTTGTTGTGATGGGGCTCAACACATAATTCCTTTTGGTTCAGATAGATGGAACTCAAAAAATTTACCTCCGTCTTATGTCTGTCATTATCGGTTGGTACCTCACGAACTCAGGGCGCTACAGTAATTACTCTAAATGATAACTGGTATGTTTTAGTATAATATTAGATTCGGTATTAATTATATTTAGAAAAATATTGTTTTGAAGTTGTATGATTAATAAATTTGACTCGTTTTTTTAGCAATGTAATTTTATTTAGGGGTGTCTAATTGGTATAATTTATTAATCATTTTCGCTGCTAAAACAATATTCACTACTGTTACTAATAGGAATTATGTATGAAATGTGTTTGCAACCCACGGGTTTACCTACTTTAATTTTTTTGACATGAATACTTCTTTAAAATTGCTTCAAAGTCGGGGGATACAATTTAGTGTTGCAGCTACATATCCATCATCTCCATTCAAAATTCAATTAGAAATCACTACCATAAACGATCACTGTGAGGCATCGCGCGCGGTGTATGGGGAAGCGTCACCAATTTGATTGAACTTTTGATTCGTAGAAGCTACCTCGCATCGTACTTTTAGGTTTAAATCGTCAGCTATCGTCAAAATATATCGATTGTATACAAAACGTTTGTGTAAAATAGTACAGTGAGTATAATACAGTGTTAGAATAAAAAATATATTATCAAAAGTATATAATGTCGGCCGCCAAATCCAAATACAGAGATCGTATATATTTGGAAAGGGCTTCTCGGGAGTAATCGAATGGTAACAATTATGTATAGTAATTTTGTAACACAGTAATTGGTTGTTTGCTTGATTTTTCCTGAATGCATAAATAATAATATTTTATATAAAAAGTACTATCCGTTACGTAAACGTATTCACGTACAGCTCACGGCCGTGTCCGTGACGCAGCCAGATCCCATTTTTTAAAAGTCGTTTGCTATCTTCACTTACACGAATGATTATACTCAAAGTAGCAATAATATATTTCATTCATGATTTATTACTTCTCATTACTGGCGAATAAGTAATGAGAAGTAATAAATCATTAATAGAAGAATAATTGTTTTAAGCAGAATATTGAATTGGCACGAATATATTCTATAGATAAATGTTATTATTAAAACGAAGAAACCTGGATAAGCAAAATTTGGGGCTCCCGCTGCAGTAGTACATGTGTATATATAATATAGTAGTATGCGTGTAGTTTATTGAATAAATAAACAAAAAGAAGTTTAACTTATTTATCACCTCGTTCAAGAAATGTGATTCTTTTCACATTCAATAATTAGTCCTTTAAGAGAGCTAACGTTTGTTTTTAAAATAAATCAAAGGGTTGTTATGTAATTGTTGATCATAAAAAGAAAAGATAATGATGTATACAAAAAATAATTCTAAGAATGCTATTAGTTTAATACATTCATTATTATCTTCAGAATGCAATATTAAAAACACCTTTTATAGTAAATATTTCCCCATTCTATACTGTAATTATCCAATACAAATAAATTATTTCCTTGACACTTTATGTGCCATCTAGTAAATCATAAATTATGGTTAGTTAGTTTTATTATATTCTGAATTCTCTTGACAATTTGGCCTAAAAGTATTTGAACATGTAATCAATTATAATCGCAAAATAATCAAATCTCTTTTCAAGTTGTATCTGGATTATTACGGATCAAGTAATGACGGATTGACACTTGAAACATCGCGATGTGCAAGACCGTTGAACTAAAATATTTATACTGTTGTCCGTGATTCTGAATGAGCATACCTGTCATCTACAGATTCAGCTTGAAAAAAAAAATATGACCCATGAATCATTTTGAGTGAAATCCTTTGGGTCTCGTATTGTTTTCTATTAAAGCGGGGTTGAAATATTCCATGCAATTTATATCCGTTTGTTACGTCATATTTTTTTATCTTTGATTCACATTTGTAATTAAATGGACTGGAACGCTCATTATTTAGCTCTGAAAATGTTTCGAATTCGACACAGTATTCGTTTGTTAAAACTAATTGAAAAAATAATCCTATTATATTTTGATTTCTTAACATTTAATTTTAATTAGGCCATATAACATCATTTCGAAACAGTTAAAGAAATTTTTGTGAAATATCAATAAGATATTTTTTACTTTTGCTGTATTGCACAGCCTGTATATATCGTTCTCTGACTTGGATATAGAAAAAAATATATCCAAAAATATGTTCATAGATGACAAAAACATGTCAGATGGTCGTTTAAATAAAGGGCCTCTCACGCGCTTGCGCAATATATTTCTGTGTGCAACTGTCATGCATTTAGTTCTTTTAGCTGTAAGTTTCTGGAAGAATTTAAAGTTTGACTTTAATTACAGTTTTAATATATAATTAACCAACAGTAGGTATATTTCACCGGAAATTATATTTGGATTGAATTCGTATTTTTTTTATTAAATCGAATATAAAATCTGTCCATAGATTTTGTTTTACAACTGCTTACTATAGCCACAAGGGGAATCTGCTAAAGACGACTACTCATTAAATATATTAACCTAAGTTTATATCGTTCTATTGTAATATCATCGATGTAAGTAATGCAACTGCAAATATAAATTTAAAAATAACTCAGCACTCAGCTGGATATCACAGACTATGGTTGAAATATTTTTAGTCGTATTATATCATAAATAATACACTTTTCATGGAATGGGGCTCATTTTAAGTCCCATTCATATGCCCCAAAACACTAGTTGGTGTAATTCGTAGAAGTTGGATATATATAGAGTCCCTTATTCTCTACCAGCCACCATTTTTGTATTTTCAATAATGTATTTAGCTATTATTGAATGCTATTTAACCTTCTAAGGGTAAGGTACGGGTCGGATCCGACCCTAGCGGTGTTTCACCATACATCTCTCCCCCCCAATCTTTTTCTCAAGGTCTAAAAGGCAATAAACCCTACCAGTCAGTGTTTGTAAACACGTGGAAGCGGTCACATTGTTTTGGTAAGTGATGCTTTACTTCCTTTAGCTATTTTACGAACCTATATCAGGTGTTGGGTCGGATCCGACCCCACCTTACCATTAATGCTACATATTTTCCAGCGTTTCTTTTAACTTTTTAAATTGAATTTTTTAATTTTAACCTGTTTTTCACATCTATTATACTGCTATTATTGTTTTTACATAACCTGCACTAAAAACAAGTGGTAGGTACATGATAATAGAAGTAGTGTACCTGCTATAATAGAATTTCATTTTTTGGTTTTTTAGATTTCCTAATATGTCGTTTGATAGAAGACTGTTTTGTACTCCTGAAGATGTTCTAGCTGAATTCAGAAGACAAGAGGAAAGTGAACTGGATGATGAAAACGATGATCAGTTAAATGAAAGTGATTCAGAGACGGAAGATGAGGTTTTACCTAACACTGATTATGTGGAAGATGCGTTTGATTGTGACGGTAGTGACGATTTTTTACTTGATGGGGATAATGAAAATGATCGAAATTTTGAGTTAGGGAAAGATTTAGAAAGTATTTGGACCAATAAACCCCTCCATTCCAAGTTTTCCAGAACACCAGCGTCGAATGTTGTAATTCATTTACCTGGGCCAAAGAGAAATGCTCGTGACATTACTGATGAATTGAAATTATTTTCATTGTTTGTAACAGATGATATGATAGCTAAAATAGTTTGTTACACTAACAGCTAAATTGAAATAAGAATACCGAATTACAAATCAGTTCAGTGGTTTACAAATCTCACAGATTTCATGGAGGTGAAGGCATTATTGGGGGTTTTGTTTATGAGTGGCGTGTTGAAGCAATCAGGATTGAAAACTGAAGACATGTTTTCACCAATATTCGGCCCACCAGTTATTCGTTGTGCTATGACACAGAAGAGATTTTGTTTTCTTCTCGAGAACTTGAGATTTGATGATAAAACGACAAGGGTAGACAGGCGGTCTCGTGATAAATTTGCGGCATTTCGGGAAATGTGGAATGCTTTCATAGAAAATTGTGGAAAGAATTACGTACCCTCAGAATACGTAACAGTAGATGAGACTCTGCTAAGCTTCCGTGGTAGATGTGGCTTTAAAATGTACATACCGTCAAAGCCGGATAAATACGGGTTAAAAATAATTTCTCTTTGTGATGCCAGAACATTTTACTTTGTTAATGGTATTCCGTATGTTGGTAAGGAGATAGTAAGGAAAAAAGGCGATTTGCCCATTCCAACACAATATGTTATGACACTAATTTCATCAATTACAGGGACAAATCGGAATGTAACCACCGATAACTGGTTTTCTTCTTTTGAATTGGCTGACGCTCTGCATGAACGTCAACTAACATTCGTCAGTACCCTTCGGAAAAATAAACGTCAGATACCACCTTCGATGATATCAGCTACTCCACAAGGTTCTACTAAATTCATGTATCAAGATGACAAAATGATACTCTCGCATGCAACAAATCCTAGAAAAAAGGTGATTCTTATGTCTTCAATGCATCAAATAGGAGAAATAAATGCTGAGTCCAACAAACCAGAGATCATAGAGTTTTATAACATGACGAAAGGTGGTGTGGATGTCTTAGACAAACTTTGCCATGATAAAACCACGAAGAGAAAGAGCAGAAGGTGGACCATGCGATATTTTTATGGAATGCTGGACATAGCATGTGTCAATTCGTTTGTGATTTTCAAGTGGAATTCCGAGTGTGATAAATTCTCCAACAATGCTCGCGCCAACTTTATCAAAAACCTTGCTTTTAAATTAATTGAACCTTTTATGAATACAAGACTGGCCAATCAAAGAATTTCAAGAGAACTGCGATTCGCTATAGGTGCCATTTTGGGTAAAGAACCGCCAGAATCGACAGCTTCAGCACAAACATCCAATCCAGGCCAGAAAAGGAAAAGGTGCCCTTATTGCAATCCCTTAAAAGACAGGAAAGGTAACTGTTTTTGTGCAGAATGTAAGGCCTGTTTATGTGGAGAGCACAAAATCGTTGTATGCCCCAAATGTGCTACGAATCATGATGATTGTGATTAATATTTTATTACACTTTTTTCAATGAAAAATGAATACTTTAAATATATACATTATATATTGACTTTATTTGAATTTTAACAACAATATTTTAATGTTTTAACGAGTTTAAATATGCAATTTTGTTCATTTTATCATTATTTAATAAATACAATTGTTTTTATAAGTCCAAGTTTTTATTTAATAATGAAAAGAAAAGAAAACCGAAGTTGGGTCGGATGCGACCCGACCTTACCATTTACGTGACTAAAATCCACCTTACCGACAAAGGGTTAAATACGTTCCAAGTGAGGGTGCTGATGCTGAAACTTCTCTAGTCTTTTATTTGTGAATGAAAATTACTATAGACTTATTTTTCCAGTAAAATATTTGCATGTACACGGGATTAAAAAAAATAGAGTGCTACACTTGAAAATATCTATTTAAAATAGTAGGTGATAAAAAAATCACACCAACGAAACTCCTATTCGGACATAGACGCTTCACGCATCAATATTTGCTGACTCAAACACCTAGACTAACTGTGCACAGCGTAATGGATCTATTTAAACACTCAGACACTGAATGCAGACAGCTGATAGATTTCAGTTGTCAACCTAACTATATGACAATAGAAATTATAAAACCGAAATATTCAATTATTTAAAACTCTTTAACAGAATGTGTTTTAATTAATAGTTTTAAAATTTTAAAAAACTTCATATTAAGAATCTGCTTTCTTTCTAATTATTGGTGTTTGCTTTGGTTTTGTTTATTGTCCTTTTTTTCTTTTATTTATTTTTGTATATATGCCTACACAAAAAAAAAATACACTTCATAGTATATACGAATCTAGGATATTGCTGTTGAATCTGCTGTCGATTATAGAATATTGCTGACTGACGTTTGAGGAGCATGTCGACGTGGTTGACTTTAGCCAGACATTATCTTAGTCTTGGGTTGTCTTTATTTAAAAAAAAAATGAAATAATTGAATTTTCTTCAGTACTTTACCACTGAACCATTCCGCTCCCTTTCAATTTATTTCAATATATAAAAATGATGTAGATTGGGTTATTTTCCAAAGTCTGTCTGTGTATTTACTAATCAGTTAAAAATAATAACTTGATTAAATTAATAATGTTGTAATAATGAATAAACGGTGAATCTAGTTCAAGTACACAACTAAGTCATAAAAACAAATATAATTTATTTATTAAATATGCATATACCTATTTTGAATGATGGTCATTATTGGTTCAGATTAATATAATTGTCATAAAACATTTATTTGTAACGAATATAACATTTATTTGTGAAAACGATACATATAAGATGCTTCGTCAGGTAGGTCTGATGGTAAGGGCACCTCCCTAATCTCATCTTCAGTGTCTTCCCATCCACAAGTCTTTCCTCCTTCGGTGTCACCTCAAAATCCTCAGCCTGTTCTACGACACACGGTTTCTTCACCCTTCCATTTTTCTTTCTCAATGTAATTGGTTGCAATCTCCTGTACAGTTTACTGTACAGTATCCAACAAATGCATCTTCACTAGGGTGGATTAAAGACAAAATTCTTCTTTGAAACATATTTTTCATGACAATGATATATTCATATACGGAGTTAAGATGCTTGAGGTAATTACTTAGATAGGCGACCGCACACTGAGAGAGTCCACAAAGCCCGAGATTCTGCAAATGTTTATCTCGTAGCCCACAGAATGCGAGACCCCTCAGTCTATTGGAGAAAACTCACAAATATTGGGCAAAGGAGTGCTGACCCTACCCTAACTATTTTTATCGTAAATCGCGTTGTGGTTCCTCAGAATGTTGATTAGCACATGAAGGTTCGGTTTAGAGATGGTCTGCGTCGGCGAAATAAATGAGAAGGTTCACGTGCCCCTTTAAACACCAAGGCAAAATCCATGGATCAGGAACGAATCGTAACTTCACTGTAGATATCCAGTTTTTTCCTCTGTAATATCTCTCCCCTAATGATGAATTAATATCTCTCCCCTTTCTAAACAGAGAGTTGTGATCCCGGTGTTTTCCTCTCCTCATTAACGTTTTTTTAATAAGCTTCATTTTTTAACATGATTGTATTTTATGATTTTTTTAACCAAAGATTCATATCGACTTTATCATAAAAATCAGCATTCGCGACAATCTTGTAGCAAACACGTCTAATTTACTTAGTCTAAGGAATAATCACAGACATTGAAAAATAAAGTAATAGAATCTGCCACGCGGCAGAAGAGTAGAAGGTATTGTGATAATAAGAACATATTAGTTCTAATATACTCGGTTAAGTATTTTTTTATATTTGGTCACTACAACCCGTGAACGGGTCTGGTGTTCAGTACATGGTAGAGACTGTACTGTTTCATGGACAACAGTTATGCAAGGAGGTGACTTGTCCTAGGTTACGCTCAACCGCCAGATTTCCCCCCCTTATTTTGGTTAACCTATTTTTATAATATTTTATAGAGGCTGGGTGGGCCCTATAAATATGAGAGACCTAGATCCTATATGATCAATCTCCCCCTGCAAACAGTCTAAATAAAAGTCATGGCCAGCAGTGGGATTTGAACCAGGATTTCCGGCATGGCAACTCAATGCTCTACCACTGAGCCACTCTGCTCCTTATTGGTCACAATTGATGCTATAAAAGAGATGTGACAAAAAGTAGGTTCCTCTGTTGTGCATGGTTTTTCCTTTATAAAGTTTTCCTAACTATCAGAAAATCTAAGAAAAGAAACGGTCCACATTCTGAATTTCAAATTTCAGATTAATAATAAGATTCTTTTTCTTTTCCAAAACAACAAAAATTCTATTATATTTAAATACATTCAATACTTTTTTGTTTCAACACTAAACATTTGAGATTCTTTTCAATAAAAAAAAGGGAATTTATTATTAACAATAAATTAACACACTCTTACTTAGTTCAACGTAAAAACAAAATTGAGTAGTGCTTCCATTCCAGGTGGAGCACCTTTTAGAATATATTATATGGCCATGTAGCAATTCATTTGTCAAACTAGGAATTTGATTGTCTAAGGTGCCCACAATTATAAGCGCCAGGAAAGGATCCATGCCGGGAAGTGGGACCCACTTATGTGATAATACAATCTTGCTGTTTACTTTCGATAAACAATATCGACAAATTCTCGGAGTTTGAGTTCTACAGGTTATACTTGAGTATCAAACAAACAGTGAAACAAGGTCTTTCAAGATTTGTTATTATAAATAATTTCCTTATACTAAACGTATTACTCGACGATCCATGCGAGAAAATTCTACAGTTTTTCAAGGAAAGTTGACATTATATTTTAGTAATTTGTAAATGTTTGTTTTTTAAAATTTAAGATTATAAAAATAACGAATTAAATTTAATATTAAGGTTTCATACAAATTTCTGTCCATAAACATAAACGAATTATTTTATCTGTTGACAGTTTTATATGATCGAAAGTACTATATTTTCTTAAGTTCAGTTGATAAACTGGGAGAGATACATTACAAATATCTATGCATTGGTATTTACTTCCATATGATATCCACCACAAGGGAAGGGACATAATTATATATAGCAAAGGAATGGTAGTAAAAATCGGATATAGAAACTTCTTGTGAAGTGATCGTAACTGTTAATTATTTTTTTGTTTACATCACGCTGTTATGTAATAAATAACATACTAATTTAATATTACTTGATTCACATTTAACTACATTCAGATCTAAATGTTAATTTGATTCAGGTCCACTTGTACAGCATGCTTCTAGAAGGTCATTTATTCTGATGAAATATCTGTTTAATGATTTTTATTAAGATTAACTTTTATGTAAATTTATTAGTTTGCTTCCTAAAAAAAACATTGACCGAAAAAAAACATGATCGCTCATAGATGCATATACATTATTTACAATTCTAAAGGATTGTCTTAAGGTTTATCTTTACACAGTACTTTATGGAGCAAGTTATTGTAGTGTTGTTCTTCTTTTTAATTAAAATAAAATAAACACTGAAAGGGATTACATTGTGAAAGGCTACATCAAAAAAGTGTGTGAGTATTTTGTGGAAAGCTCTCCATTGTCCCTCAACTCATCTCTTTATTTGGTTAACTATTGTAATTCCATGAGATAATAGTAACGCATCCTAACTAACACAATAATTATCGCTCAAAGGCATCAGTTCCAACAATCGGGAAAGGAATGAAGTCTCTTGACTCAATTCAATTATAAGTCTTTTGACATTATTCAAAAACGTTGGATTGCTGTTGCAGTCACATAAGCAATGAAGTCCCAGGGACTTCGCGTGGCTTTATTTGTTGGCCTCACTGCTTTAAAATACAATGTTCTGCACCATTTGTTTAGATTACTCTTCCTTACAGCTATGTAGGTACTACTTATTGTGTAAAATGCTTACTACACCGGTTAAAAGCTAAGTAGAATGACTAGAATAAAATAATCCAGAACTCTAAATTTGATAATAATGGAGGCAATTTTTGGAGAAGCGTAAAGTTGTTTCCATGCTACATGGAACTGAATCGTGTAACAATTACTGGAATCGCTATTTTCAGCTTCCAATAAAATATGTTTTCAGGATATAATAAAATGTTGTTTTGAGTGATATTTCCGAAGATGCCCGTTTCATATCGTCTGACAAAGGTGTAGGGTTTTTTACTCTCCTAAAATTAAAAAAATTCATATCCTTTATTTTAACACTGCGCTTACTTCATAATACTTAAAGAGGAGGCATTGTAATATCAATTAATAATAATTTATCCGTAAAATCAGTCCCTCACAATCGAAGGAGGCAAAGTAAGAATTAGATAAAATTGGCTCTGAACAAAGTTAAACACGTGAGCACTTTTACTTACAGAAGGATTCCAAAATAAAACCTTTCGGATTTCGTGACAAAGAAATTAATTTAGACGATACTATATTCTCTCAATCCAATTTTAGAATCTTAAAAACTCCATAGGATGTTTCTGGCCACGTTTCATATCTTGATCGTAGAAGGAGGAAAAACCGAGCAAGAAGGATCAAAAGGGTTTTCGACGATTGATTGATGAGACAATTTTTCATGAACTTCGATGATATGGATGATGATGGTCTAGGGCAAATAAATCTTTTCAATGTTATGATACAAAACATATATTTATAATGTATTGTCAGATACTATTGCTTTAACATTATACACTACATAAAAAATATAAAAATGATTTTTTCATATTAATGGTAACACACTGTCAAATTTGAGATTCACTGATGATGTACTTCTCTTTTCACACTCACCATCTGAACTGAAGAAAATGCTAGAGGAGCTGATCCTAGTAAGAAATGAAGCTGGGCTGGAGATAAATTTTAACAAATCAGTCTAGATGACAAATGCCGAATAAGAAGAAATATTTCTCGGTACCAGCAAACTCCAATGGGCTAAAGAAACAATTTATCTAGGGCAACTCAAATCATTTTCAGGTAGATCCAAGAAAAAAGTGAATAGAAGGATTAAAATTGGATGGTCCAAATTTTGGTCACAATAAAACATTTTCAAAAGCAATATACATCACAAGAGAAAAGTTTTAGATGCAAGCATCATTCCTTCTTTAACTTATGGATGCAAACTTGGAGTCCTTGGAGAAATAATGATATATCTAAATCCCTAGCAATCACTCAGCGTCCGATGGAGTGAAGTATGTTAAGGAAAAGTAGAGGGGAAAAAATAAAGAAGATAGAACTACGGAAGCTGAACTGTTACGCGCGATACTTTCAAGACCTGATCTTATTTTAAATGGCAGTGGGCTGGACGCATTGCAAGAATGGGACCAACGCATTGGACTAAGGCAACAACAGATTGGTATCCAATACACCGCACCAGGAGAAGAGGGAGACCAGCCACTAGATGGCGGTACGACATACAAAACTTCATCGGAGAACTATGGCACCGTTCTGCTTGGAACAGACTGGGACAAATTGTGAGAGGCGTATGCCCGAAGAAGGGCTTTTTTTTCTTTTCATTAAAGAACTTTTTGAATTTATTCATTGTATTGTGTACTAGTATTTGTAGGTTGGAACTTATTATTATGTAAATGTACATAGATGAAAGAGAAAAAATAAAATAAAATAAAGCTTATTATTATTATGATTTTTTCAAAAATATAATCTTCATCATTATTATCGTTATCTGTTCGGCAAACTGTGATTATTTTATCGTAGTCTTTATATACCTATTTGAAAAATAAAAACTGAGAAACTAACTGCACCAGTAGCATATAGCGTTATTTGTAGGCCTACATATCAATATCAGTTACGGTCAACGAACTTAAAAATTGTAATAAACACAGCGGCTTTCCGTTTTTCCTGCTCATTAATTTTCTGTAGCTGAAAGAGGGGTTTGTGCGAATCGTGTAGAATTCTTTTATCTTCACATCGCTAAAATATATAATGAGCGTTCAGGATCAAAAGCGGATAACTAGAAAATTTCAAAAATGGACCTTTTCACATTTTACGATAGTATAGTAAAGAAAGTTATCATTGTTCAAGTCCAGTTCTAAACTTGAAATTTCGAGAGCATAAAGGATTGCTAGTATACTCCTACAAATACCATTTTTTCAGTAGTAGCCGTCCCGAGCCTTGGCCTCCTCCAAGTGATTCTTTCATAACTCCCTACCTTGTGACTTTTACCTCCAATTAAACACACCGGTAGCTGCAGCATCTCTGTCCACGCTATCTCTCCATCTGGTTTTTGGCCTTCCAATCTAGCTTAAAACAACAAATGATAGGAGTCTTCGTATCATCTCAATTTCATCCACAAAATGCCTAGCACATAGTAATGGGTCTATTTTTATAAACTTGACATTAGGTATTTTTATTGTAGAGGGAGTATATTTCATGATCATACCGGATTCTCCATCCTCCCTCATCCCCAACCGGACCGTAATTTTTTTTGTCGATAGACTAAACTATCGAAAAAGTCATTTTTTAAAATTAGGTGTTGTCTACCTTCGGTCCTGGATACCTCAAATATCAATCATTAATGTCAAAGTCACAATTTTCGTTTAACTCAACCGGAAACGTTTGAAATTTGCTTTTATCCACCAAGGGTAGCACTGCTTTATTTAAAGATGATTTCATGCTCACGAAAAACTTAGCTACTTACTATTCGCAGGGAGCCTCACATCAACAGACAAAAAATAAATTCCCTACCGTGATTCTTTTGTCTTTCAACTCACTTTTTCTTCCTTCTTTAGTAAAGAACTTAGTCCATTGATCGGCTTAGCATAGATCTTTTTGTTTAATGTCACCACAAACAAACGAATCCAGTGGTTTCTTTATTTTAATATTCATAAAGTTTTGGGGAGTGTGCTGGCCAAGCCACTGGTCCTGCAAGCCCAATCCATTGATTAACATTTATTAATTGTTGAACCTCTTCTGTAATGTGCAGGACAATCATCTAATTGAAACCCAATATTCCTTTTCAGTTGTTCTGGGTACAACAAACACAAAACCAGTTCCGTTCTGCCACAGCTGCTGTTTAAGGCTACACCTACATTGGATCCGATTCTTTGTGACGTGATTCTATCACATACGATGCTGGGGTGTATACATTATACATATTTTACTATACATTATAGTAAAATATAAATGTATTAAAAATAATTAATAAATAATCTTAATTATATAAATTTAAATAACCAAATGTTATAACTCTCGATATATTTCAGTCATTTGGTTTGCTAGCGACGTCTCATAGTATCACACCGGATCCAATGTAGGTGTAGCCGAAGACGGGTGCCGAGCCTGCCATATTGCTCAGGCTCAATCACTTCGAACAACTTTTAGTATGAATGTTAATGTTAAAATTTAATGAATAAAGTAGTTGAAACAAATAAAATATTTGTTTAATTATAAAACAAATAATACTTTGCCTAAATTATTCACAACAATGAAAATCTTCAGGTGGGAATATCTACCGTGTGAACAAAGCGTGTGCGGATAAAGTTATGGAGCTTTATGAAAATGTTTTTCTTGTCTTGAGGTCCTAAGTTCAAATTTTCAGTTTGGCTTCTTAACCATGAAACACCCGGTATTGAAGAGGGAGGGTGAAATATATTATCTGCTTGTTATGAATAATTTTCTAGCAATGTAACTTTTACTCTTTACTGATGCCCGTTTCGTTGGTATATATTATGGGTCTAAATCTCACAAATGTAAGACATTAAGTTTCACCAATTCCCACTATGATTCTTGTATTAAAAGGTTTGCACTTGCACGTGAGGCATCAAAGGCGGATAACTCCAAATTTCAAAAATTGACTTTTTCATATTTTACGCTAGGTGAGTCAAGCAATACTTTATGCCCTCAAAACTTCTGTTTCAGGACCAGACTAAAACCATGAGATATATGATAGGAAAGTGTCGCGTTGTGACAAATTTATTTGACTAAAAATGTGAACAGAAATAATTATTGAACTTTCGGTGTTACCCGTTTTGATCCTGAATGCGTCAATTCTTTTATTGACTTTGCATCATGTATCAAATATATATATTTGTATCATATATCATTATTATAATGTCATAACATAATAACTCTATAATAATGAGTTCTGTAGTAGTTATTATGGAGTTAACATAAGAACACTTGGGTGCAACGCTGTGTTGTATGAAGAATGTTCATTTTGCAGCAAACAGTGGCTAGATTACCTCTTGTAATTAAAAAGGCTAGCGGAGATAGCCGCCTTCTTGGTTAGCTTTAATGAAACACAAACAAACCACACTTTATTGCTGCATTGCGATTTTAGGCTTCTAAATTAGTTTTGATTACTTGAAGAAATAAAGAATATATTCATACGGTTGTTTCCTTTTTTTTTTATTCCTTTTTTTAGAATAATATTTTCTTAATTGGTTTAGTGATTAATGGTTAAATCGAAACCCTTTATTTTCTGTAATAATGGTAATCGTTATAAATGATCGCTTAATAGCCTTTTTCTGATTATCTTCGATTAGCTAAAATTAATTAGTTAATAAATTAACCCTCATCGATCTAATTAGCTAATAATGAGGGGGATAACCCCTTGTCTGCTATGAGGCGGATTCTTCGGCTCTTTCTTTCTCAAAACGTTTAACTTAATTTTTGACAACCCATTCTTTTTTTCTTCGACCGTATATATTCATAAATTTATTAAACATCGGAAACTTTTTTTTATTGGTCTAGTGGTTAACATAACAAACTACTAAGCCCAAGATGGCGGATTTGTTGGATTTGACAGGTGGCTGTGATTTTTTTAAAGGGAGTAAACAATCCTTGGTTATGCCTTCCTTCGGAAGGGTCGTTAAACGAGGTCCCAAATAATGGGACTGACAAGCGCATTATTAGAATATTTTATGAGTATCGGATAAACATAACGCGCATGAAAATAAATGTAAAGAAACATTTTGTTTTGTTTTTATACATTAGACAGACAAAAGATGTAGGCATAATCTGTTTTACCACCCGTGCAAAACCTGGGTGGGTCGCTATAAATACACCTGGTATTACATACTTGGAGTATGAGTAGAGTGAAATTTTCTAGAAAGAATTTTTCATTGTTCCAAGTCCCAATTTTTTCTATATTGATGACCTAATTTTCTTGTTGGTTATTTGTATTAACAAGCTTCTTTAATAAATAGAATTCCTAATTTTGAGTTGTATGTGCAACTTTTCACTTTGGAAAATCCAATAAGTTCAATTCAATAAAACTTTCCTCATTAAATAATTTTGTATCTCACAGGCGTGCAACGGGGTTCCCTTTAGGGGCGCGGATATGGTGCGTTAAGGTCATTGTGAATGACTTTGTTCGTAAGAAAGTAAAGAACATTTAGGATTATGAAGGATTTCGGATTGTAAGGAATTCGATTGCTCAGTGGAGCCCCTAAGAAATTAAAAATAAAAAAGGCCATAGTTGGAAATTAAGGAAAAAAATTGGTTTAACTTGCTGAATTATCAGTCCATGCATAATTAATCAATTCGATACAACAATACTTGACTAAGCCAAAGTCGTAAAGTGTATAACTTGTTATTAAAGGAGCTAAAAATTCTTAACTGGAGCCATAACTTTTTTATGTCCTCGTCTCTTTTTTTTTTAGTTTTATACCGGACATAATTCAAGATCTTACAGCCTCATCGATAGCAGAGTAACCCGGGTATTATAAATATAATGGTCTTTCCGTTTTTTGACAAACACAGTATTTTTTAAAAATCAGCTGTTCCGTACATCAAATGAAGCCTTTAAGACGGCCCCTTAAACGAAATGGTTCCTATTTACTTCGCTTCTTCATCTATAAAGATATTTGTGACATTGTTTTAATTACCAGGCCTATACTTAATGTCTTATTTTATGCGGTTGTTAAAGGCGGAAAACCTGTTTGGCCAAGCTGTTTGCGTCAGCTTACTCTTCGAGCAAACATTGATACGGACTTTTCCTTGGGCTGGCCAATACTCTAGCCTTGTATACATTAAATTTTTATGCTTAGAGTGTAATTTTTATATTGTTATTATTGCATAACTTGGAAAAAAAAAAATGTAATTGCATGGTAAAAATCACTGAAACGTTTGGTAGATTGGTAGAAGCCTTGTGGTCGAAAGAATTGCAATTTTCAGGAGTGCCTATTTCGCGGACAAATCGGAAAGATCAACAAACTATTTTATATTGTTATTAGTTGTGTGTACGGGTGAAATAAGGTAATCTTCTTAACCGAACCACTCTAACTAGAAAGCTAACGTGTAGAATAAAGATCAAAAAGGCTAGGAGAGGACCTGTTGGAATGAAAAATGATGATGGTCGCTCATTTGTTATATCTTATCAGGCCCTTCCAACGTCCGAGACTTTACCAGATTTACAAGTTGACTCCTTTCTTTTTCTAATAGAATAATAAGATAAATAATAATCAGTCAACAGGTCTTAAAGTGTTCTGAATCATTATTGAAGATTCTGAGCAAAAAGCATTAGCTCATAGCGAAGGCATTAAAAAAAAAAAAATAAGTACGTACTCATAAGGACTCCCGACAGGAATACAAACTAAAAAAATTGGAATAACTGTGTTCTTTTTTCAATTTCTAAATCAATTATAGCCTGGATTATATATATTAAATTGTTAACACAGCTCGCCATTTCAGGCTACTTCAACATTTACTAGACAAACGCACTAAGCTCTCAATTAATCACAAAAGACTCATATACATGACAATCATTAGAACTATCTGGACTTAAGGAGTGGAGCTTTGGGACTCCACTAAGCCATCGAATTCCTCTCGTATTGAATCCTTACAATTCAAAATCCTTAATGCTCCTTACTTTGTTACGAACGAAGTAATCCATAATGACCTTAATGTCCCATTTGCTGCTGATTTTCCCCGAATCCGATATCAATCTTTTCTTGATAAACTTTATTTCCACTCAAACTCTATAATATTCAAACCTAGCAACCACTTCAATTCCTGATAATCCTCCGAGGCTTCAGAAAAGCCTCGTGACCTTAGTTGAACTTTTATCTTAGTACTACGACTGTGTAGTTTCTCTACTTTTCTTTATTCAGGCTAAATTTACCTTTCATCCTATTTAATTGTTGTATTAGTATAATACAGTTGTAAATTTCGACTATTCCCCGCTTCCCTCACTACGGATAACTCTTTCTGGACAACATTTGACTTAACCACTTCTCTCCCGTTCTCACCACAATAAATGTACTGGGCGTTAGTATAGTAAATTAATTGAATCTAATAGGACTAAAAACAAATTTCAGAAAATTAATCAAACAAACTTTTGTAATTGCATCTTTTTTTGCTACTATCAATCCTTTGAAGAGTTCTTAAGAAAACTCTTATGACTGTCATTATTGTTACAGGGATTATCTAGTATCCCAGAACAAATGACTGTTGATGAATTTCCCGTACCCACTTGTTATGAATATAACCGAACCACAGTATCAATCTTGTATATACACTTTATGATTAATGATTTCTTGACGTATGCTATAAGTTTATGGGAAGGAAGAAGCCCCGCACTGCTCGACAGGTACATCAGTCATCTTCTCTTGGAAACTTGATGTCTTCCAAAGTTCCACATGATTTAAGTTGTTCTAGTATGGGGTTAAGGTGATCACCTTCAACTATGATTTGTGTTTAAAATTAATTAAGGATCATTTTACAAACAGTTTAGCATAATATTCAATTGGCATTATGCATAGCATCCCTTACGGCTCAAGTATCTTTGAGCCTGTGGTTCCATCGTTGGATTATCGCTGATTGGTGATTCCTGTTGTCCTTAAAAAAGAGGTATTTTTAATTTTCTTTGGAAAGGGTTTAATTAATAAATTTACATTGTGTATAATTGTTTTATCCCTATAAATAAACTCCAAAACACAAATAACTTCCTGAGTGACTTCATCCAATCATTACTTGTGACAAACAAAGTTCACGAATGCTTCAATATTTAGGTTTGCAGTATTGATGTTGAAGTAATTCAAGAAGAATCTAAAGCAGTAATGAAAATAATAATTACAAGAAGAAGAATCAGAATAATATATGCGCAATACCCAAGGGAAACGTTTATGATTTGGCTGAGCCCATATAAACTCCATACCAAACGCAAATACTTCAATCGTCCCGTTGCTATCAGTTCAGTTATTTTCACAGGGCCTAAGCTCCACAATTTCATGCTGTATAACCTCCTGAATTCTCCAGAAGCCTCGTCCTTTTAAAATCTGTTATACTTATCTTGTTTTCGAAGACCATAAGATAATGCTCATATTAAACGCTATAATTAACATGGATACAGAAAATTTAAAAGAACAATAGTTATCAACGTCTTAATTTTTAAATTAAGTGCAAAAATGCTTGAGCTATATCATATAACTACCAATATTATAAAAATAACATTTGTTTTCTGGAGGTTCCGTAACTTCACTTCCTCCTAATTTCGATTTTTCCAGTCATGTTTATACCCTTCTTTCTCTTTTTTTTACTTTTCACCGTTGAGGCACCGCATCAACGCAGAATCATCATATGCCTCTTGTTATACTCGTAATGCATACATTTTAAATATATTTGATCCCTACTTATAAGGACATTTTATCTCTAAGGTATCATCTAAAAGCACGTTGGTCATCACTAATAATTTCCTGCGCGTGCTTGGATTAAAGCATGGAGAAGTGATATAACACAAAAATTATTACATTTATTTTTCAATCCCTTTTTATATAGAGTAATCATAGAGTCATTATGTCCTCCGCTTTTTTGTAACCCCACTCATTTTATTATTTATCTAAGCACGTTGTTTCCTTTGTTTCGGAAATTATTCGATAGATTCCTCAACACTATTCAGGAAGAGGGGGTAAAATGTGATTATTTCACATTACCAACATACTGTACAAGCCATTTACTGAAAACATATTAAAAATATTTATAGATTGGCCATAATGACGATTTATGGTATTTTAACCGATAACTTTAGTGGTTTAGAGCATTCACGCCATCTTCATATTATTCTTTGTTTTTTTAATTTCGTTAATTTCTGTCTCTATTATTAATCTGGTTGTAATATTCTCTCGTTTTATATTTAGTCGGTTCTTTTTTCAAAGCTTAGAACTAGGAAACGTCGTTATCGCAGGGTTTATTTAGATTTTTTATTTATCTGTTTTTTCGCCCATAATTAGACAGTCATTATCAAAACAAAGTTTGTTCTTCTATCTCTCTCTTCTCCCAAGATACAAATTACCGACCCCCGTAATAATATCTCCGATTTATAACCGGTCTAAATCTAAACGTTCTAAACCTTAATACATTTCATTGTATTTTATTTGTTATTAATTTTTAAATATATTTATTTGAAAAGAAAAGATATGTCCAGAACCGGGACTCGAACCCGAGTCGTCCAGATCGCTAGTCTGGAACTCTACCATTTGAGCTATCCTGGCCCAATCAAGCACGCTTCCAGGTCGTGGTCATATCCTTTCTTTTCACTGATCCAAAGTCCCCGCATTCTCGCAATTTTGCGATGTATACGATGGGAAGAATGTTCAATGAACATTATTTTAATTTGGATCTTGTTGACTTTCGCCATTATAATTATTATAATTTCTTGTATAAATATTTATATTTGAAAAGAAAACAAAAACAAATATTTGAATAAATAAACTAAATACATTTCTATTACTTTTTCAAGAAGGCAATGTTATTATTTCAGCCTTTTATATAATTACCGAAACTTATGCATACTATTTAGTTTTTAAAATAAAATAAAAACTTCCCCCGCTATATTTGCGCTGATTTTATATTTTTTAATGATACTTCGAGGTATTGTATCGTAATATTACTTTAGTTTATTATGAAATTCGCATTTAATTTCATCATCACCGTCTCCAGTGGGAGAACGTATGCTAGGTAAAGTATTTTTAACGCTAAACCCCCGAAATACGGCCTCCGATATCCTTTTACTGAGAAACTGAACGTCACTCGATGCGGAACGCAATCCATCCCCAATCAAACCACATCACCTAAACAATAAATATCGCTCCCTCCTTAACCAATAGAACATTCCTCATCTCAGTTAACGAATACTCAACCTGGCCAGTAGCATCATGCAGCACCGCAGTGTCTAAATTATATCCTTTAGTCTTGAATCTCATGAAGCATTCCCCGGAATTGGGACTCATTTAGCTCTGAATACACTCTATTGTACCTCTGTATAATGAGCGTTTTACTTCCGTGAATGCAGGTGATGTTAGGTGAGCTAAAACATATCTGAGTAAGGCTTTCAATCAACGCCACATTCTCAACCTGGGGCTAATCTTATTGTTGCAGAATTAGACGAGATCATCCAAGGAGTTTTCATCGTGTGATAGCGGAGGGTTAAACATTTGTTTAAAGTATTAAATATCCTTCTAAACGAGTTATTCACTGTTGGCAGTAAATCATCTAAACTTAGTTCTTAGTCTTGCTAGTCTTGTTAGATTGAAAATCTGATAATGAAAAATGTTAGAGTAGAATAGAATAGAAATGTAACTTTATTCTGGAACTACGTCCCTTAACAATAAATAGAAAAAGAAACATAAAAAATATCTGGCCAGAAGGCTACACAATACAAATCATAAAGTACAAAAAAAGTAAATAAAATAAATAAAGTATTAATCATGTGAAGATTAATAAATTAAAGCGAATTAATTAATTAATAACAACAGTTAAATACATGAAATAGGATGCGATACTTTCTTTACATGATATATATCTTCTTTACGAAAAAGAAACAAAAACAACTAAGCAACAAAATCAATTATTCAATACTGATTTATTTAAGCAAGTTAGTATATTAGTAGAACAGTTCAATTTGTACATTGAAATATTCTTCACTAACATAGTAAGACATGAAAGCTTGATGAACTGGTTGTATATTATTATAGGATAAAGTTGCGTACAAATGAAAGTAAAAAGTAGCTTAATTTATTCTAATTATGGATATAGTGTTTAATTTTATCCTATTGAGGCAACACCTAAATACTAATTATGCAGAAGAATTTTGTTGAGGGATCTGTTAACATAGGAATTTAAATCAAGCCAAGGAAGAGGTACATTAAATGACATTCATGCCTCTTTGTCATTTTATTTTCCCGACAGCCAATCTGGTGATTGCCAGTTGATTGTACTTGACAGGTGTAGATAAAAATATAATAATAACAAAGATATTTATTTAAGAAATTATAAAAATGCCATTTGGAACATATTGTATCTTTAATCAGCTTTCGAAAACCTCCTTAAAGAAATTGTGGAAGCGTGTATGGAGAAACCTCCCATTGAAGGCCCTCTTAGCGTGGTTCATTTCTCTCTAGTAGATCCCTACTTCAGAGACATTTCAGTCTCCTTGTCGGGTTCTGTGGTAATGTATCTGTGCATGAGCTCCAGAACTGCGTTTTATAAGACCAAAGTAGTTAAAGAAGCATATTGGATATATTTTGTTAGTTAGTGATAGTGATAGTTAGTGATAGTTTCTTTTAATGATAATGGACGATCTCCTTAAGAGTGAGAGTCGGTGATTCAACCTTTTTTCAAATTAGTCATGTGAGATTTCGAAGTCAGTCTTCTGTCCATTTTGGATGCAAATATAGAGATAAAAAATATTTAGTACTAAATAACTACACGAAACTAATTCGCATACCAGCTTTGCAACACCATAAGTTTTATGATATAAGATTTATTTGGTGTTTTCAAGAAACAAAAAATTGCTTTTGGGAAAGTGAAATCTTGCCAATTGAAGTATACGAGGTTGAACGTATTAAAAAAAAAAAAGAAGTTTGAAAGTGAAATTTCTACCACGAGTGGAATATAAACGAAAATCCCCTTAATTTCACGCGCCGCTGGGAGATTGAGTTTGATCTTCTACGGAGCTTTGAGAAAACAGACTTACGTTCTAGAAAGGAAGGTCAAAAGGATCTGAGACCAGTAGCCGAACAAATTACAAGTTTTATCGTTTATTTGCCTTAACATGAAATAAACTTAGGATTCTTGGTACCAATTCTAAGTCATGGCCCTCTTTATACCTAAACCCAAAAATTAAATTTAAAAAAATAAATAAAAAGCATCTACTTCCAAGGTGACATTTATTAAGTGGCCCTTAAAAAATATAAGCTTAGCTTCGACTATTTAGACTTGTAATTAATTTATAAGCTGCACATATGAATCGAGTTCTGCTTAAATACAAAACTAATGAGCTTCTGTTAAAAACTCCAAGAGGTTGTGGTATACCGTGAATATCATTGATGGGCTTAGAGCCAATCGCCATTTTCAGTACTTAAGCTGATTATGTCTCAATGAAATTCCATTCTTTTATGATTTAAAAAATTAGGAACAGTTTTGTTGAATACCCGAATAATGCACCCTTAGAATTCGTTTATATATAAAATGCATATAATATTTTATTGCCTTCTCGAGACATCATTGTATAATAATGGTATAAGTTAATTTTTTGTATTATCAAGAAATATTAAACGAATAGGCTATTTTTCAGTTACCCACATAATTAGTAATTTCTTGTCAAAACAAAAAAAATTATCAATTTCTGGCTAATAAAGTCGTGAGGCTGATTGGTAAACTTTTAATACTTCTTCAAAAGGATAATATAGTTTTCCCTAAATCAATTATTTAATTATTACAAGATAAAACTGAGCCATTTTCCATTTTTTTTTTCATTTGCACGAGTAATTTTTATTCTTCTACGTTTTGAAGCTTATACAATTTGAAGTCTATAAGTATTGTGAGAGTATGTGTATACAAAAAAACCTGGATCACTGCAACCAATGAAGGGTTTTGGGTTCAGTACCTGGTTGTTTCTAGGACAAGTTACGCAAGGAGATGATTTGTCCAAGATCACTTAATCGCCAGGCTTTTACCCCGATTAAGTGTGTCAACTTTATAGAGGCTTGGTGTTTTTTTCGACCAACAATAATCATGGTCTATCAACTTCAGTTATACTACTCAGAGATTAAAACTGCAAAACATATACACCCAATCGCCACATAAGTTTAAGCCCAAAAGAATTCTTATTAAACAAGAGAATGTAAGGGAAATAACTGGGTTAGTTATATAACGACAAGAGACAAAATATTATATGTCAGTATCGGCTTGTCGATCGAACTGTACACCGTATGGAACTGGACCCATTTGATGTTCAACCATGCGAACCTTGTGTTTGCTGTTGGAGGATAATAGAGTACAGTCCACGTCTAAATCATTTATGTTCCGTGAAGTCTCTGGTGCGTAAAACAATACGATAGGCGTGGACTATCCCCCAACTGATCCTTTCCTTGCTCTTGAAGTGTCTACATTTCTAAATGAACATAAATTTTAATGAGCATAAATTATTCTCGTTAAGGTGATTCATTATTTGTTTTAAAGTACATTTTATTTAACTTGGATTAAAAAGAGGGTTTAGAGAATACAGAAATATGATGATAACATTTAAATTGAAAATTACAAAATTGAATTTGAACATTTTTCATAAGAATATCTGACTTTATTTAGTTTGAATATTGTTAAATTTCTATAATATTACGTTGCACAATAAACTATTTATTTATATTACATTATTAATTTCATGATTATAAAATTGGCTTAGAACTTATTTTGTACACCTTTCTAATTATGTGATGTCATTGCTCAATTAATATTACTTTAGAACTATCTCTTTATATATATTTTTTTACATAGTTTTCTTTATAAACAATTTTTCGCCAATTTCAATTTTTAAAATGTAATTATTGAAATTTATATCTGTATTGCAATAATACAATTTGTAAATATTATGGATGATATAACATAACATAAAGGCAAGTAGAGAAACTCCCCGCTGTTAGTATTTCAGTACTTCAACAACATATTAAACTGGAATAAAAAATGCTTAGTTGTGTCCTTCGGGACGTAAAACGGAGGCCCAAAAAATGTACGATGTCAGGTACTCGTTATAAATTCCAATCCTAATAAACCTACGCAGGGAAAATTCCAGGTTCTCACTGTAGCTTCGTCCGATTAGCCATTTCATCATAAAGTGACTTTAAATAAACAAACAAACGAAGCTTCTTTTAAGATGTCTCGAAGGATCATAGAGAAATGAAAAAGAAGCTACTTTCGAAACTAGTAGGTTTGAGAGGAAATAGAGTTTGTCATGAAAGGACTGTTCGGCTTCGGGCCAAATGAATAACAAAGGGACATTAAGATCGTTATGATTTTATTCGTAGCAAAGCTATGAGAATTGAGGATTTTATGAAGGATTTTGGATTATTTGGTTTAGATACGTGTGCAATTAGAGGACTTATGAAGCCCAAAACTTATCTCAGTAAATCCAAGCTGGTCTTATATTGGTCATGCATATACATATTTTGTAATTAGTTGAAATCTTAGGGTATTTGTCTAGTAAGTAGTAGCCTGAATTGGCGAGCTGTTCCTTTACATTTCAGTCTAGTATGAGGATTTCGAGTTGAACGTTTGAAAAGATGAAGTCCTACAAGTATCGGATAATACTTAGGTGTATATTATCGTATAATTTTTTTGTAACAACTATATTACTGAAAAGTTACTTTAGTAGCATTCAAATAGTATTGTATTGAAATTCGTGGGTGTAAAGCGGAAAAAATTTAAATTTAAAACGTCTTGTTTTATCTCAGTTCATTGCTCTCGTAAAATTGTTTTATTACCTGATTTTTCTGTTTTTCTTCTATTATAATACGATCGGTAAGTGAACGACCTGTAAAATATTACTTAAAAAATAAAATACTTACAAAATGTAGGAGAGTTTCGATTTTAAAATTACTCTACCAAATAAGGCTAACCACTCTTTTCTGCAGAACTACCTAAAATTACAAGAATTTTCACATATTTATTAAAGAAATAAAATTAAAAAAAAAAATATATATATATTACAGTCTATAAAAACAAAATCTAACGTTAGATAAATGTAAAATGTTCTTACACGTCTCTGTAATTAATCCCGAGAACTATCAAGGGCGATTGTCATTTATTTTGAGATCCCCAGGAATTTACAGGGTTAAAATGGACCAGAGCAGGTGTCACAATCTCATAACCACATTCTTGCTTTTGGGGAAATTGAAAATTCATACTTTTGAAATTGGTGAAGCTAGAGATCATACAAAATATTAGACAAAAAATAGAGGATATTTGTATTGAAACGGTGAAAAAGTTTCACTAACGGTTATTAAAACCGATTTAATAGAAATCCACTTATACAAAAAATACCTACAAAGTTCATTGAAGAAATAATCAGCAAAAATGGCTGTAGAACAGGTTAGTAGAGCAGAACCTCAACTTATAAAGATTCCTCTGTAGAGAAAGGGAATTGAAATTATATTAATCGCTTATAAAACTAAGTAGTTAGCGATTGAATTTCAGTGAAAAAACATTAAAGGGAAGAGCTAGTGGAGAAGGTTTAGGACATTCCAGTTGAAGACATTGGAGGTCAAGATCGAGCGAAAAAAGGCCTAAAACGTTTTAAATAATTCATCTTTAGTAAATAGTATAGCAGGGAGCGGAGTAACTCAGTAGTTGACCGCTGAAGGTCCTGGGTTCACATCAAGCTGCATGTTATACTTTTATTTCTTCTGTTAGCAGCTGGAGATGGATCATATATGACCTAGGACCCTCCTGGGGCTCACCCGGCCTAAAGTGGATACCCTAAATAAGGGGGAACAATCTGGCGGTTGATTGTGATCTAGGACAAATATCTCCCTTGCACAACCGTGTCTAAGAAATAGTACAGTCACTATCAAGTACCGAACCCCAGGTTTTCCAATTTTTCTAATTTATACATAAAAAAAAATTGCTGTTATCAAACAGAATTTCAAATATATTTATTATATAAAGATCAGAAATTTATTCAATACTAAGATAAATCAGTGCTGATAGCTTTACCTTCTACTGCCATCAAAGCTACGTTAGGTTGAATATTTTCAAAATAACAAAAGATAGCATTAATTAAATTTTGCAATTCTAGAATTTTTAATATTGCATACTTTCTATTAATTACAATAGCACGAATCCTTCATGACGCTTATTGACTTCAAATTGTTTAAACTTCAATAGATAGGAGAATGAAAAAAAACATGTATATGCTTTATGAAACAGCATTTATCTGAATCTTGAATCTAGTTCTCTATCTTTATAAATAACCATAATTTAATTCAGTTTTTAAACGGTAGTGGTTCAACAAAATTGGTAAATTAATTCACGTTTAAGATCTTTTTGTAGGGAGGTGAGTGGCTCGGTGGTAGAGCATTGAGTTGACATGCCGAAGGTCAGGGATTCAATTCACGCTGCTTGGTAGACTTTTATTTCGTCTGTTAGCAGCCGGAGATGAATTCTATCGGATCAAGGACCCTCCTGAGCTCTCCCAACCTCTGTAAAGTGGTTACCCAAAATAGGGGTGGAAATCTGACGGTTGAGGGTGATCTAGGACATATCACCTACCTGCGCAACCGAAAGTAGAAACAGCATGTAACTGAATCCTGAATCTACGAGGACTAATGCTAAAAGAGTTTACGTTGTCTCCATCTTTATAAATCACCACATTTTAGTTCAGTTTTAAACGGTAGCAGGTAAAAAAAACAAATGGTAAATTAATTTACGTTTAAATTCTTAACTTATCAGTGCAGTTTATCTTACAAAATTTCTTCAAAATGGCTTTTGAATTTCTGGAGATTCTTATGAAAGGCATACTGTAATATACTTTTGATTTTCCTATGTTATTATCTTTAGCTCCAGGGCCTTTTCATATCAAAAGACTCTTTTATTTTTTTATGAAAACTACGTTTACTAAGGACTAAGAGACAGGCCTGCCTGCTGAGAAGAGGCTGGCTTACGGTTAGATGTCACAATCGATTTGTTTCCTCCTGATGCGGTCGTTTATAAGCCGATAAAGCTTATGCTGCCCCTGTCCTTGGACCCAGGGTCTTCTTCCATTCCGCGTTCGTACATTTCTTGTACACTCTGCTTCTGTGTTAGTTCATTTATGTAGTATTTTTTGTCATTTATTTTTAAGTTTTATCCATATTTTGTATCTTGCAGGGGCTGAATTTTTTCGTTTGTATAGCCATATTATATCATTCCATTTGACAGTTAGTACAATTTATTTTTTAAGAATAAGGCTTACTTAATGTAGACAAATAATCGAACTGCGTAATTGATTATTTAACTAATGCGATGTGTTAAAATGAAACCGTTGGATAGATAAGAAAATTATAATTTAACTAAATATGATGATTAACGGTTAAACATTTTCTAATGATAATAATGTAATACAGAAATAACTAATTAAACTGTTCTGCCCCCCCCCCTCCCCAAAATTATTACATTTATCACTTTGGAATGTCTTATTTTAAATATTTAAACTGCGTTATCGATAATTTAACTTATGCAACTAAACATGACCCTTGATAATAATTACAATGTAAATAACTAATTTGTTATTTAATTATACAGTTCACTTCCCCTAAAATATTATGTGGCCATTGTGGAATCTTTCTTTTAAGTTGCTAATGGAAACCAAGCTTAACATCTCGTCTTGCTTTCTAACTGGCATCTTAGAATAAGGCTTCATTAATATTTTTATCTGATTTTCTTTTTTCGTTTATCAATAATCAATAAATGTCATTCATTTTATTTGGCTAAACGTATCGACCTAAATCTCTATATTATATGGACGGATCAAATTCATCTTTACAATTCTTCATTATTCGAATTCATTTTTTATCCTTTAACAACAAGAGTATAAAAATTAGTTAACAAGATAAGAAACATAACCTGTCAATTCGGATTGTGAATCTATTATGTAATTCAAAAAATTAAAAAAAAAAGTAAATCTAAACTATTATGTAGTCCACAAAAAATTTAAACAAAAGTGAATTTAAATCATCCTCAAAACCAATGGAATACACATAAAAAAATCAAAAGTCCAAACACAAAGAACATCAAACAGAACACATATTTCATGTTTTGCTAGGCATGCAAGAATTCGATTGCAATGTAGCGGATGGATTGTAAAACAAAATCTTGAGGTTGAAATACAAAAATTAGTTTATCTTGTTAAAATACATTGCTTACGGATCGATTTTTGAATCTAAAGCATCCTCGAACCCGCTTGAATATTCACAAAAAAACCGTTTAGAGGAGTTCAGTGACGTACACAAGAACAGAAGGTTTTCATATATAAAGATTATCTTTTGTTAACTATCAGGTAACTGTAAATTCTTTTTTTTGTAGAAGAAAACATACAAAAAAACAAAACAGCAAAAATTATATTCAACTTTCAGAGTTAATAAGAGCACCCATTCAAATGTTTTATTCGTTTAAATACTTTTTTCATTCAAACATTGTGTTGATGGAACACTATTCAAGGTATTCACATCATAAGAACTTTTATATGGAAAATTTATATGCCGACTGAACCGCAACAAAGTTCATCTATGATCTTATTCACATACTTTGAATAAAAAGTTTGTTGAATGTTTTCGATCATTTTCCAGGTTATGCGTGCAAAACAATGTGTTCAAAGGTGATTTAGTCTAAGGTAGAAAAAATCCTTTCAAGGAAAACAGTAGTGAATATCCGTTTCAGAGAGCATCCGACGAATAACGAATTGTTTTTTATTTTTTCAAATAAAAAATATACTCTATTCACAAAATATTTGTGAATAGAGTTCTCAGCCTCCTGCTAAGCTGAAATCTATTCCGCTTTCAGGAAACCATTTCGTTTTAATACACACTGATTTTCTATATATTGAAGTTTATAATCGGACTGGTCTGAAACTGACATCGGATTTTCCAAAACATCTCGGGTGGAATTGGGCTTACCCAATGGGAATTGTATTTTTAATTTTGCATACAAAATCTTATTATTCTTTTTCAAAATAATCTTTCACGCAAATCTGAAAATGTGAAAACAGCTATGAGAATTAAAAAAATTATCGCCTAGAAAAATAATTATTAAGAAAGTATGAAACATTGGATAATCGTATAAATAATGAAAACTAATGATTATTCAATGCTGGATTTATGTATTACAATGAATTGACTAATTCATTTTTAAGAAAATCGTTCACTATTAATCCTGGATATTATTTTTGATTTTTTTTTTTATCATTACTGTTTTTGTCTCCATCATATACATATTATACTACAGGTTGACCTCAAATGATACTCTAAATAGTTAAACACTGCGCGCGCTCTCCCCTCTATCTCGAAAATGGTTCAAAATATAAAAAAAAATGTTTAACCAAACGTTGTAGAAAATTTATTCTTCTACAATATTTATAAAAACTACAAATAGCATAAAACCCATAGGAAACGAGATATTTGCAATAAATGTGTAAAAAATCGATTTTTTGCCATTTGACCATGGAATATCTGTAGTCGCGGACACCCTACGATAAGTAGGTTTTGAGACAAGTTTTAGGGTGTCAAAATAAAGATTTATACAAGTTTATAGCTGACTATCACTCATTCCGAGGTGAAACCCCTAACATTCCTTGACTATATGACACTTAAGATAACTTTAAAAATTAGCATGAAATTAATAATTTATAAGTACTTCTTTGATACGCATGCGATATTTTTATTTAATCGTATACTACACCGTACGAAGGGTTGAAAATTAACAATAGTGTTCACAAGTATTTACTATGTGACACTGGTAAGAAAAGGCAATCATAATTTTTTTTTCTGATTCTACAAATTTTATTCTAACAAATATATATAGTAAAACATTTAGTCCAAGTTAATTGTACCATTTATTACCTCGCGGAATTTCCTGATTTTGCCTTGGACTCATTGCGTGAACAGATGCTAGCTGATCCTCAGGATGGTCTACAGGTCCCACCCGCTTCTGATAACACATTTAATAATTATTATTTAATGTGTTATAAATTATTTAGTTAAATTTAAATTTATTTAAATGTATTTATTAAATTGTTTATCTACCTCAGCTGGATTTGCCGGGACTTTCACCACTGCGCACTACAAATCGAGCTACTCCGCTCCCTAAAATGTATATATATGTAAAAAATGTATACTGAACATCTTTCATTTAAATGCAACTGATAAGGTTATCATGGTAACAACTGTGAGAGAAGAACCAGGGAGGTTTTTCTAATTTGTGGGTTGTTTTTGATTTTAACGAAAATAGTTTTGTTAATAGTACTGAAATGTTAGCTTTAAATGTATAGTAAGAGTTTGTGAATCAGTTACAGGAAATTATTGTTATAATAAAAATTAATTTACTTTTTTTATCCGGGCTCAGCACCCAGTCAACACCCCTACTGATTTTCCATCTCAACCTCCTCATTCATATCCATTCGAAATCCATAATCCCACCGACATACATTCCATCATATCTTCCTTCCTGATAGACCTACAACAAACTATCAAACCGCTCATCACCCTCCTCACTAGACTCCTCACAGAAATTCCATTTAACTTCCCGCGATGAATGTGAAGCCCCTAGCTGTCCTCTTATGGAATGCGAACGGACTATACAACCACCGAGACGAACTTGACATATTTCTGCATGACAATCAGATTGACATTGCCCTACTGACTGAAACTCACTTCACTAAACGTTCATATTTTTATATACGCGACTATATCACTTATAGATCTGACCACCCAGACAACACTTCCCACGCCGGTTCTTGCATCCTTATCCATAAAACCATTCCACATTCCCTTATTCCCTCAACTCCAAATGAGGCTATCCAAGCAACCTCTATCATCATATCGACTCGTCCCTTCCAACTTACATTAGCAGCTGTATACTGTCCTCCTGGCAATTCTCTATCCAATAACCAACTAGAATCATTATTCCAATCCCTCGGATCACGCTTTATTGCTGGAGGAGACTATAATGCTAAACACCAACGATGGGGCTGCCGAACATCCAACTCTCGTGGCAATATCCTGTCTCATGTCTCCACTTCTCGTAGTTATTCAATCCTCTCTCCCCCGAATCCTACCTATTGGCCAACTTCCCTGAAAAAACGCCCTGATATCCTGGATATATTTGTCACATCCCAGATTTCTCCTTCCCACGTATTAATCAAATCCCTGGATGACCTCACCTCAGATCACAGTCCAGTTCTGCTCTCATTACACTCAACCATCATTCCTAAGCCCTCCTCTCCTTCATTGATTACAGGACGAATTAACTGGGAGCAATTTAGTAACGATTTGGAAAACAAACTAGACCTACGGATTCCACTCAAGACTAAACAAGACATTGACAGCGCAATAGAAATACTTACAGCAACAATAACAGACAGTATAAAAGATAACACTACTGTTACGGCCGCTCAGTATTTCTAAAATGACATGTTCATATTTTGATAATTTTTGTTTAGTTTCAATTAGTTTGTATTTTTTATTAATTTAATTTAAATTAAAATAATTCACCTGTAAAAAATACTAAAACGTAATATTTGGAATAAGAGTGATTTTAATCGAAAAAAAACAGCTGTGAGACCTTCTTTGGTTTTTTAATTGGAAAAAAAGTCTTTAGTCGTCTTCGTTGTCTCGGCTAGCGCATCTTGTGAGCCTACCCTACAACAGTCGTCTTCGTTGTCTCGGCTAGCGCATCTTGTGAGCCTACCCTACAACAGTCATCTTCGTTGTCTCGGCTAGTGCATCTTGTGAGCCTACCCTACAACAGTCATCTTGGTTGTCTCGGCTAGCGCATCTTGTGAGCATACCCTACAACAGTCATCACTTCTATCAAGAAACCCGCCTGACCAGCACGTCAATTAAGAAATCCGCCTGATCAGGGTATTATAAACATTTTTTTTTAATTGCGGAATTAAACCTAGTTATTATATAAATTCATTTTTTTTTTTTGTATCAAATGGTTTATTGTATTTAACAAATTCTTAATGTATTTTTCGTTTTCTCGTTTGTAAGTAATTTAATGTATTTCTTGTTTTGTTGTTTTGCGTATTTCTTGTTTGTCTTGTTTTTTTTTGTATATTTCTTGCTTGTTTTATTTCTTCAATATAAAAGTTTCAAAAAAAATTAGCATTTGGTATTATAACTTTATATTGGTAGGTAATTTTCTGTAAGAAAAATTTATCTGAGTCAGATTAAGGCAGCAGCCTATCAGAGATTAGTTTCCTATAGGGAAGGCTGTACAAGGGTGCAATCCCTGTTACCCTTACGGCGCCCTAACAATATTGGTCCTCCGGAGGCCGGATGCTTTTTTTTTTGGAACTTTTTCTTTTTATATTTATCAAATTTATTAACATGTGTTTTACAATTTAGTTTATTTCAGCGTTAAGTTATCGATTCCATTTTAGCAGGTATCGATTCGATTTACTTTGTAAATGAACATGTGTTTTACAATTTAATTTCTTGCAGCGTTCAGCTATCGATTCCATTTTTTCAGCTATCGATTTTTTATTCAATTTATTTGTAAATGTGGCATATGGGACACATATTCCCTTAGATTAGTCTTTATAACCTTTTTGCCTTTAATTTTCTGAAATTCCTATTCAGAATTTCCATTACCATGGCCCCAAAAGTAGATAGCAAGACAGAAGCGCTTGAAGAACAAATCGCTCTAATCGAAGACTTATCGTCAGACATTATCGAAACCAAAACCTTAGGCGAATCACTCGCGTCAAATCCTACCAAAATTAAAATTTTTAAAGCGAGGCTTTCCAACATTCATTCGAATTGGAACCTATTCCATTCTACTGCTATCAAAGCGAAACACGGGGCAGCTCTGCTGGAGAAAACAGAAGAATTGGATCATATTGTTGACCTCATATCTCGAACACGGGATGCATTTTATGAGGCACAATCTTTTGAAGATTTCTGTGGTGAAGGATCAAGCACAGCTTCAACCAATAATTCAATATCCGAGGCAAGGAATAACGAGGTTTTTAAATTACCTCCAATTCCACTACCAACCTTTAATGGTGATTTTTGCCATTGGGTATCTTTTAGAGACACCTTTATATCACTAATTCATGAAAACAAATGCTTATCAACAATTCAAAAATTTCATTACTTAAAAGGTTCTCTGAGAGACATAGCTCTTCAGTCATTGGCAGCAATACCGATCACAACCGAATCATATCTACAAGCCTGGCAAGTTTTATGCAAGAAATATGACAATAAACGGGTTCAGGCGGCTAATTACCTCAATAATATTTTTTCGTACAAACCGATATCTAAAATTTCACTTTCAGCACTAGAACATTTTTCTAACATTGTATTGGAAAGTTCCTTGGCTTTTAAAAATCTGGGTCTAGAAGATCCAGCCGGCTTTATTCTCACATCTTATGCTCTAAGTTTATTGGATCCCAAAACGAGAGAAAAATTAGAATCCGGGATAGGAGGAGAAGAACTTGTCTTTACAGAATTTGTAAATTTCATACACAAACAGTGCACAATTGTACAATCCGAATCTTTAACTATAGGGACCAGATCTCATTCACCTAGTTCGGCAAGATCTAGAATGTCAAAACAAGTAATAATGACAACTACTACTTCAGAAGTAAAAAACTTATGTTCACTATGTAAAAATTCGCATCGTATCTACAAGTGCTATAAATTTTTAGGTATGACTCCACAGCAAAGATTTAAAGAAGTCAAAAATCGCCAATTGTGTATTAACTGTTTAGCTTCTGATCATACTATAAAGGCATGTAAGTCAACATATAAGTGTAGATACTGCAATACTAGTCATCACACCCTGCTTCATTTTAATCAAGACAAGGAGGCAACTTCTAGTCCAAGATCTCGCCATGCAGCGACAAACCCAAATGGAAGAGACACTCCTACAGATTATACACCTTTAAAGGAAACTTTGGTCCAGACAATTCAAGAACCTCCCCATACTGCAGTTCTTTCGAGTCATATGAATGGAGACTCGTTGGTACTACTAGGAACAGCCATAGGTAGAATAAAAGATCTTTGTGGAGAGTTTCATACCATTCGTCTGCTTATAGACAGTGGAGCCCAACGCTCGTTTATCACTGAAGCTTGCGTAAACAGATTGGCATTGCTTCAAAAAAGAAATTCTCAAGCTTTGAGTGGTTTTGGTAACATTCCAATAGAAGATGGCAAATTTAAAGTTTCATGCATATTAGCTCCTGAAGACAATCTTCACCCACAATTCCAAACAGAGGCAGTGGTGGTGAAAGAAATAACGGGACTTATGCCTAATTCGATAGTACCTCACAGTGTAATTGACTGCTTTAGAGAATATCAATTAGCAGATCCAGGATTTTGGAGCCCAGGCAAAGTAGATTTTTTACTGGGAGCAGACTTGTTTGGAGAAATTCTTAACGGGGATGCTGTCGTCACAAAAAAAGGGTATCCTAATGCGATAAAATCAGTATTTGGATGGGTTATTACAGGAAAAGTAGATGTGCCATCACAGCAGCAACAAGTTAGTACATTACTAACCGTGACACCCACGATAAACCAACTAATGGAAAATTGTTGGAAAATAGAAGAGGCTGAGGTTCCAATACCAGTCAGCACAGAAGACCACTATTGTGAAAATTATTTTACAAACACACATTCTCGAACAGATTCAGGACGCTATATGGTCCGTTTACCTTTTAAAACCCCTTCTAAAGTAATACTAGGAAATTCTCGGGAGAATGCCTTGCATCGTTTTTTCAAACTAGAAGCTCGTCTGCTCAAATCTCCGTCGCAAAAACTTGAGTATTCTGCAGTACTTCATGAATATTTAGAAAAACAATTTATGGTCCCCACTGCTCCTTCAGCCAATGCATATTTTTTACCTCATCATGGTGTCTATAAGGCAAGCTCTTCCACAAAACTACGCATAGTGTTTGATGCGTCTATGCCCACGTCTAAAGGCTCGATTAATGACAAACTAATGATTGGTCCAAAATTACAGGCAGACATTAAAAATGTAATTTTAAACTTTCGAAAATTCCCAATTGCACTAACCTCCGATATTTGCAAAATGTACTTACAAATTTTAATACACCCCGATGATCGTACATATCAACATATATTTTATCGTTTTAGTCCCTCAGAGGAGGTTCAAGAATACGAATTAACCAGGTTAAGCTTTGGTATGTCATGCTCTCCCTATTTAGCGTTGCGGCTACTCAAGCAATTAATAAACGATGAAGGATCAGCTTTCCCCCTAGCTGTTAGTGCATTAAAGCATAATTTGTACATGGACGACATTCTAACTGGAGCCAATACTACTGAAGAAGCTTTAAAAACATATCACGAATTACAGGAACTTTTAGCGAGGGGTGGCTTCGAATTGAAGAAATGGGCCAGTAATTCAAATAGGGTAATCCAATTTATTCCAGAAAACTTGAGAGACACCCCAATTGAGTTTACAACTCATGACGAAGCGTCGATCAAAGTCCTAGGAATAATGTGGGACACAAAATCTGACATGTTTTACTACAACGTTCATACACCTCCTATGATTAGAACGAAACGGGCAATTTTATCCACGATTGCTAGACTGTTTGATCCGCTGGGCTATTTGGCACCAGTAGTTTTCAAGGCCAAGACTCTAATGCAGGGGCTTTGGAAACATAAATTAAAGTGGGACGAATCGTTGCCGAATAACATTAACACACAATGGGAAAAATTTATTACTGAACTCAAATCTTTAGAAACAATTCATATTCCTCGTTGCATTATGCCATTTAAAACTCGCCAAGTCTTTATTATAGGGTTCGCAGACGCATCGGATCTGGGATATGCCGCAGCAATCTACCTGCGATCACAGTCATTAGAAGAGGGAATTAATACATACCTGTTAACGGCAAAAACTCGCATTGCCCCAGTAAAAACCTTATCAATACCTAGGTTAGAGTTATGCGCGGCACTGCTATTAGTGAATCTCTTAAATTCATGCCAGAAAGTAATTGTGCAACTTTCCCCAATATCGACGTTTTTATTTTCCGACTCGACCATAGTCTTAGGATGGTTGGCTACACCTCCACATAAGCTAAAAGTTTTTGTTGCAAACAGAGTCGTACAAATTTTACAATTATCAAATTTGGAAAACTGGTATCACGTTTCGTCAAAGGACCATACCAACATAGAGGCCGTCTTAAATTCGCGTCCATTGTGCCCACTTTCCACATCTGTGGACGACATTGATCCTCTAACTCCAGGTCATTTCCTTATCGGTGGACCTCTCGTTGCTACACAGGAATTGAATCTCAATGATGTACCAGTGAATAGATTAACTCGTTGGCAGTTAGTGAAAAGATCAATTCAGGACATATGGCAGCGATGGCGATTAGAGTATTTGAACAGTTTACAACAGCGCGTCAAATGGAGATCACACATTAGAAATATCACTGCGGGAACTTTAGTACTAGTCAAGGAACCCCGAGTACCACCTCGTTTTTGGCCAACAGCAAGAATTATTGAGACCTATCCCAGCAAAGATGGTGTTGTAAGAAGAGTAAAGTTAAAAACCCCTAAAGGGGAATACTTGCGACCAGTTGCCCAGTTAGCACCCTTGATGCCTCCTTCAGAGGTTTGAACTGACTGAAATTTTAATACTTAAAATTTGGTGGGCGGTGTTACGGCCGCTCAGTATTTCTAAAATGACATGTTCATATTTTGATAATTTTTGTTTAGTTTCAATTAGTTTGTATTTTTTATTAATTTAATTTAAATTAAAATAATTCACCTGTAAAAAATACTAAAACGTAATATTTGGAATAAGAGTGATTTTAATCGAAAAAAAACAGCTGTGAGACCTTCTTTGGTTTTTTAATTGGAAAAAAAGTCTTTAGTCGTCTTCGTTGTCTCGGCTAGCGCATCTTGTGAGCCTACCCTACAACAGTCGTCTTCGTTGTCTCGGCTAGCGCATCTTGTGAGCCTACCCTACAACAGTCATCTTCGTTGTCTCGGCTAGTGCATCTTGTGAGCCTACCCTACAACAGTCATCTTGGTTGTCTCGGCTAGCGCATCTTGTGAGCATACCCTACAACAGTCATCACTTCTATCAAGAAACCCGCCTGACCAGCACGTCAATTAAGAAATCCGCCTGATCAGGGTATTATAAACATTTTTTTTTAATTGCGGAATTAAACCTAGTTATTATATAAATTCATTTTTTTTTTTTGTATCAAATGGTTTATTGTATTTAACAAATTCTTAATGTATTTTTCGTTTTCTCGTTTGTAAGTAATTTAATGTATTTCTTGTTTTGTTGTTTTGCGTATTTCTTGTTTGTCTTGTTTTTTTTTGTATATTTCTTGCTTGTTTTATTTCTTCAATATAAAAGTTTCAAAAAAAATTAGCATTTGGTATTATAACTTTATATTGGTAGGTAATTTTCTGTAAGAAAAATTTATCTGAGTCAGATTAAGGCAGCAGCCTATCAGAGATTAGTTTCCTATAGGGAAGGCTGTACAAGGGTGCAATCCCTGTTACCCTTACGGCGCCCTAACAACTACCATAAACAGAAATAATATCACACAACAGACTAACCTGCCACAGCACCTTCGCAGCTTGCTGAGCGAAAAACGCAGAGCAAGATCGAAGTGGCACAGGACTCGTTACCCATCAGATAAAACGTATTACACCCAACTGACTAACAAACTGAAAACGGAGATTAGAAACTACAAAATCCAAAATTTGCTTTGTGTGACTGAAAATCTTACGACTACTAACAAATCACTTTGGATGACCACCAAAAAGATCCTTAAATTCAAAGATTTTAATCATCCTCTCCTTACTGAAAATCAAACATGGTCCAGATCTGACGAAGAAAAATCTCACATATAAGCCCAACACCTCTTCAAAACCTTTAATCCACACCCTGATATCCTCAACCCTATTCACATTGAGTGTATTGAAGCAGAACTGGATATCCCACTCCAAATGAGTCTCCCACCTAAGGCTTTTCATCCGTCAGAAATATCCAATGTTATTCATAGTTTGCCTTCCCGTAAAGCTCCTGGACATGACCTAATTACAGCTCACATCCTAAAATCCCTTCCTCGAAAAGCTATCCTATTCCTCACATACATATATAATTCTGTAATCCGTTCTACCTATTTTCCCGATACATGGAAACTATCTATAGTAAAAATGATCCCAAAATCCAAAAAGCCTCCAGAACTTCCATCCTCCTATCGTCCTATCTCCCTCTTACCCATAATGGGCAAGATCCTCGAAAAGCTCCTACTAAAACGTCTGTATCCCATCCTAGATAGTAACCACATAATCCCAGACCACCAGTTTGGTTTCCGAACATCCCACTCCACTATCCAGCAATGCCATCGTGTGGTGGATGTTGTCTCCTCAGCATTGGAGCGTAGATTGTATTGCACGGGAGCCTTTCTCGATGTAGAACAGGCTTTTGATCGAGTATGGCACCCAGGCCTCCTTTACAAAATCCGACAATTCCTTCCTCCTACATACTTTTTGATCATTCGCTCTTTTCTAGCTGGCAGAACATTTAAAGTAAATCATAATGGTTAATACTCTCCTCTCTATTCCCAGTCTGCTGGTGTTCCTCAAGGTAGCATCCTCGGTCCTATCCTCTACACGGTATATACAGCTGACATCCCAACCCATCCTAACACCTTCATCTCCACCTATGCTGATGACACATGCGTGTTATCAGTTAATAACGACCCATATATTGCATCCCAATCCCTTCAATCACATTTATCAAGCCTCGAAGAATGGTGTCGGAATTGGAGAATTAAAATCAATTCCAAAAAGTCTCATCAAATTACCTTTACCCTTCGCCGAAAACCCTTGACTTCCTGTCCTACTGTATCCTTTAATAGTACTCCACTTATCCCTGTTGAACAGATCCGCTACCTAGGACTCAACTTAGACAAACGTCTAACTTGGAACCCTCACACAAGACTGAAAAGACAAGAAACAGCTCGACGCTTCCGACTACTTCAACACATACTAGACAAACGCTCAAAGCTTCAAATCAATTACAAAATACTTATTTATGTTACTGTTATAAGACCTATATGGACTTACGTTATTGAACTATGGGGCTCCACCAAACCATCAAATTCCTCTCGTATTCAATCCTTGCAATCCAAAATCCTTCGCAAAATCCTAAACGCTCCTTATTTTGTCACAAATAAAACCATCCATAATGACCTGAACGTTCCATATGTTACCGATTTAGCCCATTCCAGATACCTATCATTCCATAATAAACTCCAGGCCCATCCAAACCCACTAGTTTCCATCCTTGGTTCCAATTCCATCCCGGACAATCCTCCTAGGCGTCTGAAGAGAAGATGGCCTCGAGACCTTCTATAATAGAAATGTAATTAGAGTGCTGCCAATGGGTAGTGCCTCTACACGTCCCTTCATGCATTTGTTTATTCATACAGCCTTTGTACTAGATGTATAATTATACAGTTGTACAATTCAATAAAATCATTTAAAAAAAAAAAAAAACTTTTTTTATAGAGAGAAACTCAGTTTAGTTCTTATTTTGACACACACTAAATTCAGTATTGAAACCAATCAACATTATATATAGGGACGGCATTTGGTCTACCCGTTAGCATAACAAACTACTTAGCCCAAGATCGTGGATTTGTAGCCCGGCAGGTAGCCTTAAGATTTATTAAAGGGAGTTTAAAATTCCTTGGTTATGCCGTCCTTCCGAAGGGACGTTAAATGGGAGTCCCGAGTCTGTCCGACTGAGGTACTCTTTAAAAATACCTATCCTAATTAAACCTGGATAGAAAAAAATTAGAGCTCCCTAACATCATTAGCCATAGCAGCATAAAGCAACGTAAAATAAAAAAATATATATGTATATTAAAATTATAGCGTAAGCCTTTAAGTTCGGAGATACAAAGGAGGAAAAGAAAGAAGATAATTTATAATCGTTGACTAAATAGAGGGTTCACTTTCATAAATCAAATTTTCATTACCTTAGAAGTTTATATAGAACAATGCAATGGGAAATAGCTTTTTAAACAGTAAATTTATAGCTTAGCTGCGAGAAACGACTCTTTTCTTTATTATTCTCTAACTGATTGTGGTAAATAATAAATTATAATAAGGCGTGATGATATAGTTATACGACATAAGGATCAATTAAAACAATATTTTTGTTCAATAAGATAATCATAGATCATAAAATACAAAATCATAGTGATGGTAAAGTATGAAATATTATTACCTTATCAGCGACTTTGATATCGCCTATAAATAATTTATTTGCCGAATGAGATCTAATCTTGTAGAGCCAACTTTCATATGACTCGTATATTTGGCTTTGCTCTCCAAAGTATTTTTCGCTTATTCGTTATCAGTATTAGATGCTGAATTTTTCAAAAAGTTTTGCCTCTAGTATATGGGCTATTGTTGGTCAGATGTTTTATGAAAGCATGTTCAAATTACGGAATCATTAACGGCTTTGTGTTTTATTTATTTAAGTATTAGTGACATGTTGTTTTTTAAAATTATTTTTTAAGGAAATTAATTTCCCATTGTATTCCTTTAGATTGCTGAACCCAAAGAATATTAGTGCACCGCCTTCCGCATTATTCTTTTACCTATTCTTCTTCCTTTAATTTACAAAATATCCACTTCTATGGTTTTTAAACATCAAAACTACTTAAGGGTGCATTTCTTTATTTAAGCAATATATATGTAAATATATATATATATATATATATTTACACGTGTCATTTTATATTTAGTTTAGTGTGCTATTTAATGTTTTTACTAAAAGCTCATTTTTTCACTGTCAGGGCATGGATATGAGACTAACCTAGTCTCGAAACGCCGCCTAAGAAGTTGAAATAACTGAATGAAACTCAAGAACCATAAACAATATATATATATATAGATATATATATTTCTGGAGCTCATCGCTAGTTTATTCCCTTTGCTGGTACAAGTTCCTTTCAATAAATATCGTTTATGTCCATGTTTCTACTGTATCTGTTTAATACTATAATATAATATTTATGTATTCAATATATGCTCAGTAAACTTTCACCTTATATACCTATATATCACCTTTTTATTTGTCATTCTAGTTTTTCATTTTTTATTTTTTCCCCGAACCATTTAATTCAATATTAAAAACATTGTACCCTTTTCTGCGGTTCGATATCTTAGATGTTGTTCTTTTTATTTTTATTTATAAATATATATATATATATAATCTATATACTTTATCACAAAAATACAATAAAATAAATAAAAATTAATATTTATAGTACCTAAAATTAAAAGCAAATAAAATTAATGGCAATATAACTAAAAAAACTCATGTTCTATTCCATATGGATGAAGCTGTTTAGTCACCTTAAAAATAAAATAAAAATAAGTAAATATCAACTTCAGCATAAGTGTAGTTTCTCATTAATATTTCGTTAAAAAAATGTAAAGTTTATTCAAAAATGGAGTGAATATTATCATATAAAATGAAGCATAAACGCTTTAAAGCATTTCCTTAAGGAATATTTTTTAAATATTTTTAAATATTCCTTAAGGAATATTTTTTAAATATTTTTCGTTCAGTATTCTAATGCAAAGCAATATTCTTGGCTGTACTATTCTACGCTGAATCAATTATACTTATAATTTTAATTATCATATTAATTTAACTTGCGGTTCAAAGGGGGGAAATGATGCGGAAGATATGATCACAAGTGGCCACTCACCCTCTCCTTCCCAACTACTACTCTCACCTTCTAGTGCTCTTCCCTGCCAAGCTTAGTAACTCAGGTCCGAGGTGGTGGAAACAAATCCCTGCGGAAGATCTGAGTGGGTGTCAAACGAGAGAGGAGGTTCCAATAGGGCGGCTAAGGGGTAACTTGATTCCCGGCCTATCTGGATACGTGGTATCGGCAGCAGGGTACCCTGTGTAGAGTTGGTGGGGTACTAACCCTGCTATCGGCAGCACGCTGAGGTATATACAGCTGATTTACTGCGAATTGGGAGTAAACCCTTCAAAAAATCAGGCGGTCCCGAGACGAAGATGGCCGACCCATCACGAGACTAGGGTACGCAGTTTGGAATAGTGGCCCAGCTCAGAAATGAAAACACACTATGAAACCTCAACATAAAGCTTCGGATGCAGATAGTCTTAAAAGGAAACAACTCGGCAATCGTCAATGGTACAATCTAGGATAGGAATGTTTTATCGCTCTACCGACCAGGAGCGCTAAACGTGCTATTAGAACAATTTGACAGATATAAACTTGATATTACTGCCATACAAGAAAAAATATAGTCTGGGCAAGGTATCCTTAAGAAGAAAAACACACATTATACAACTCCTGCAACAACAGAGATGATACATTTGTGACTGGATTCGTTGTAAGAGGAGCCTTCCGTGACCTGGTTATAGGTTTCAAACCAATTAATCCTCGCATCTGTATTTTGCCTATTAAGGGGAAATATCATAATTACAGTATACTCAGTATCCATGGGCCTACTAAAGCATCCTCCTCTGTTATAAAAGGATGAATTCTTCGATTTACAGGAGGGAGCTCTCGACTCATTTACGACATGATGATCATTTCAGATGATCTGAACGCCAAGGTGGGGCGAGAAGAAATCTATCCCCCGACCATAGGCAACCACAGTCTTCACGATGATAGCAATGATAATGGAGTAAGGCTAATCAATCTCGCTGCCTTCAAAGACCTGGTCATCGGAACCACGTTGTTTCCCCACAAACGCATCCAAAGAGACCACATTGTGATCGACAAAAGGCACGCTAGCTCACTCATAGATGCCCGTGTGTATCGCGGGGGGAATGTGGACTCGGATCATAACTTAAGCATTGCTCACATCGTATATATATATTATTCCCTTCTCACCAGTGCTATACATTTTTTATATATAATAATTTGATCGATACTGATTACTTTCAATCAACACTAACTTGGTTTCGCTTGTCTAGGGTGTTTACGGGTTTAAATGGGCAGATGTTAATTATCTACATTCACTGATAAGAACTGGAATAAGTTATTTAAGTTAAATTCAAAATCTTACCTTGAGTGAATTAATTACTTTTATTAACTATTAATAAACCTTTTACCATTTATTTGAATTTAAATATGGATCAACATCAGGAAATCAATAGATAAGGCGAAATACATTTTGTTAACATTGACTTATTACTAACCCCAATTGAAACCAATACAAAAACAAATCGTTTTCAATTTAAAAACAATATAGTGAACAAATAAGTGAAATTGATCTAGAAAGTTAACATGTATCAAATATTATATATATTTACCAATTTCTTACTATAAAATCTCCTTATAATCAAGATATAACACACTAACATATTTTATTTATATAGCGCTTTTGAATTTATTTAATTTAATTTTAATGAGCTCTAAAAAATTATATTTGTCAACGTTATTCTGGAGAATGTTGAAATCTAGTACTTGCATTTAATAGAAGAGGTGATCCTTTCGCTGTGAAGATTGCTTTGCGGGTATAAAGATGTATGTTCCTGCATGAAGGCTTCAGATGAGAGAGATGGTCATTCTTATTCGAAGGTCTGAGATCTAGTGCCTTGTTTTTTATATGGAAGGGATAGCTGAGAATGCCGACCTCTAGTGGCATTCACCTGAACTCTCCAATGATGTCAGAGTTCATCATTAAATTCTCCTGATTCTCCAGGAACAATTATATCCTCCCGTTTTTGTTTCCAGGTTTATTATATTAATTAAGGAATGACTCTATATTCTTCTTAGATAAATAATTCGTTCATTAGACGATAGTTGTATCGTCATGTATCAATATATATATATATATATATATATATATATATATATATATATATATATCAAAATCAAGAATTAAGAAAAAAGGAAGGAATATAATATAAAAAAGTTTCCTGACCCGACAGAAAGGATCCGACATGTGAACACAATGGAACAAATACACAGGCCTGCGATGAAAAAATGTAATATATTTAACTAATGGGTTTAACAGTATTTTTTGTGCTGATTACGGAAAAAATTCCATCACTCCTGGATAAGTCACAAATTTCAGCGGACGTTTTAGGGTCTAGACTTAAAGAAAGACATATGTTAGCCTCCGGTGTTTCATTTTCATGGTGCCGATTTAGAGAAAAAGAATTTGTCCCTTTTTTACACAAGAGGGTGACCTAGTTTTCTGCAACAATGTACCTGTAATCTTATAAATGTTCAAAATCACGTCTGAACCAGAGGAATGAAGACTTTTCATCGATTCATCAAAAAGGAGTTTGAAAGCTGTACTTCTTCACAATGGTAACCGATATGCTTCTGTGCCTGTTGGTCACTCAGTTTATTTTAAAGAATGCTACGAAAATCTTGAGTTCGTTCTTAATAAGCTATACTACTCTGACCATAAATGGACCATTTGTGGGTATTTGAATGTTATTTCCATGTTTCTAGGTCATCAAGGTGGTTACACAAAGTTTCCATGTTTCCTCTGAGTATGGGATAGTTAGTGAGAGTTATTGAGTATGGGATAGGATACTGAGACAGGAAAGAACACAATGTCAAGCAGACGTGGCCAATCAGAAAGGCCCTTATTACTGGAATTAAAAATGTTGAAAGACAAAGTTTAGTGGATTCTAAAAAGATCTTACTCCCACCACTAGCTGAATAGAGAAACAAAGAAGTGAAGACTATTATTATAATACGGGAAATACTCAAAACCAAAAATACAGGCAGATCATTAGCTACTAAACATATTTATTTGTTTTAAAATGTTTTTCGATTTTCTACATAATGCATGGCGTACACACCGTTCAGAATCGACAAGATAACTATCTAAATAGATTCAAACTCAGACCAGGAATGCAAATTATGTGTGCCGTGGCTTGATAAATCAGCTCACGTCTTTCCATTAGTTGCCTGTCTTGACTCTGAACTGTTTCCAAATCACTTCCATCATTGCTAACTTCTGAGAAGTTTGACAATAACGCCTGCTTTGACAGGTCTACATTCACGGACGTCATTCTAACGTTATTTTCACAAACCATTACGTTTATCTACTATTGATTATTATTGCTTATGTATTGTATTAATATTATATTAGTATTAAATACTCACTTAAATGGCCACCGTCAATATTTTTAATCCATTCATCACGTATTGTTTCTAGTTTCGACCGTGTCGTCAAATTATTTGCGACATTTCACTGGCCATTCTACAAGCTTACTCAGGGCTTAATCTGAGATTTGATATTAGTATTGTAAATTATTGTTTTCATTTATTGAGTACAACGAAATATAAGGTTTGTAAAACAGATCTAGTTATCAAGGAAAAGTTTCTCAACAAAATCATACAAAAGTAACCTAACAACTTTTTTCTTTTCGAAAAATTTTCTTTTATATTAATGTTAGTTAAAATCTGGTTTAGACTATAGATCAGATAAACTTGAATTACTTGAAGGAAGAATAATGAGAAAAATTCTAGGCCCAGTGAAAACCACAGAAGTAAGGAAATTAAGATCTAATGATGAAATATACAGGAATGTAGAAAACATAACATAAAATATAAGAAAAAGGAGACTATTATTTTTTGGACATGTTTTCAGAATGGATAATTCGAGATTAACAAAAAGAATATTCAAGTACCTTTGGGAGAAAAAGTCAACAACTAGCTGGATTCGAGAGGTAAAGAAGGATTTGGAAAGAAACAACATAAGGGAAGACGACACCATGAGGAAATAGATTTTTAGAAAGAATATCTTGAGTTTGAATGGATTCCAGGGAAGAGTGAGAAGGAGACCTGGGGTGAGATGGCCTGAAGACAGAAAGAAACACCATAGGGAAAGGATGAAGGAATATTGGAAGGGACGGAAGAGTAAACAACCAAGTGGGAAAAATTGAAATTGGCACGTGGTCCTCAGCTGGCTTCATCGGGGGGAAGAAGAATGTTAGCTAAAAATAAAATGTTTTTATAAAATTACTTTTCTGCTAGTCCACTTATCTAAATTTTACAAGAGAAAAAAAAGGCTTCTTGTCCTGGAGCATTTCGCTATCTGGAGTTGTCAAGACTGTGCTATACGGACAAGTGACCTTTCTGCACCTCGAGTCTCTGGTAAAAGTTAGAAGTTTTAAAAACAACAATGTCAAAGGATTAGTTATCTTTCAGTAGTGAGTGATTTAAGAAGGCAACGTGAAATAAATAATTCTTAGCCAGTATTATTTTTGGATGAAGAAATGATTTATTAAGGGATGAAACACATCTATGAACATAAAATCAACCACCAGCTGAATACTCACTAATACGATTTCATAAAAATAAATTAAATTTTTAGGGGCTTGGGAATTCATTAATACAAAAATTACCGACCTTCTAACCTAAATCTCCGGAAACGAATAGGGTATCTCATATACTGTGCATTTAATTATTGTTTTATGTTTTTATAAAGGCTATGTGTTACTTATACGGAAAACAAATTATTGTGGTATACTTATCTTCTACAAAAGTATAGGAATTGGATTATTTAAAGTTTTACACTGTCCTATATATCAGGCATTCATTCATAAAGTTAAAATTTATAAATAAATAAAAAAGGTTTCTTACTCGTTAAAATAAATATTTACTTAATTACTCGGTGTCTTGATTGTATATTTATTGCAAATTATATTACTTTCACATGTTTATGCTAATAATAAATTATACATAATAAAGGAAAGTAAAGTTATATGTGATAATAGCTGAGCATCTTTTTTTTTCAGTAAGGGGACGAACGTCACCGAACTGGCACCCTTCCTCATGCTTGATGACCAAGACTTGGGTGGGCTCTGCCGGTGTTGGGATGAGCCGTCTTCCCCGGAGTGTGAATGCCGTGGAGATAACATGAAGTCTGTGCCGGGAAACCTCAGCCATGGTCTGGAGCGATTGTGAGTTTAACATTGTTATTTGATCTCTCTACCGTATAAAAATCCTTTTAGTGATGTAATATTTTATCCACGTTGCCTAGCAACGGATCGAGGAACTACTTTATGTTTAGTCTTTTGTCGTGCTCGATCAGTTTAATTATACAGATGTTTTAAAATTAGCGAATTTCGAAGTCACTGTTCCTGATTATTTTAAGCCGTTACACCAAATATACCTTAGTTTCTGAATTTAAATGGAAATAATGTGATGCATATATTTTAAAATTAGGTACAAAATGAGTACGCTAAACTGAACTAATTAACTCAATTTCTAATTACCTTATACCTGATGCAGCAGGAATATCACACTAGTTCTAGTTAAAAATAATGTCATCAAAAAAATAATCAATAAGAATCGCTATATGTGACACTATTTGGAGCATTAGGAGTACCTTAATAAGTATGGTAAGAGGCATAGAAGAGGTAGCTTATATGTCCCTTGGGATCGGTATCTTTACTCTTAAGAGACTTACAGTAGTAGGCAAGAAGCGAGCAACTCAACATGTAGACTCTCACATCTAGCCAAAAGACCCCCATTTTCGTTCCTTGTAAGTATTCTTATAAGATACCTTATAAATATGATCAGCACACAATAAATATAATGTTATTTAATAATTATTATTATTTAGTAAACAGATCCTGGTCAGTCGACCAAGTCAACCTTTGGAGAAGAGAGAGAGCTATGTCTCTTATTCATTAATGAAATAGAATTACTATAAATTAAGGATAATGATCTCAAGGTGGCATCCTATGTTATTATTAAAATATTATTTAGATATTACTTTTCTCTGAGATCATTGTTTTGGCAGGATAGCCAATATAGCAGAATACTTGAAATGAAAAGATTCCAAATAACACATCACATGTCCGTTTCATCCGTTTCGTCACGACAAGATTTCATTTACATATCTGTTCATCTCTACGTCCATAGTAGTAATTTTTTATTGGTTTCGGTATATTGAATAGTAAAGAACGTAAACAAAAACATTTCAATGCTTACAACATAACTGATTAAACTGTCCCATCCTATGTAAGAAATACTGAAAAGAAAAAAAAATATCTAGAACTTTTTGGTATAAGAACGTAGCAGAAGACATTACTAAATTAATGAAATAAATCATTAAGAGGAATAAAACTGTTAGGGCCGAGGTCGAAAAAAATTCTATTTTGTATGAAGAACTGTTTATTTTACAGCCGACGTTACTACCCATATTGCAGGCCTTTTCAGGTCTTAATACACAAGATCCATATAAATTAAAATAATATATAATAAAGAATAACAATATATAAGTTAAGTTCATGTAAATAGACCGTAGGTTAAATTAATAGTATTAGGATTAAGATTGTTAATAAATGTATGTAAACAATTGTGTAGCTATATTTACGGGAAAGAAAGGAATAAAGTTTTAGTTCTATTAATATTAATACTGTGTCGTTACTCTGCCCGAAAACCCTTGTTTTTCTAAGTGTCCACCTAGTCTAATCATATGTGGGGCCGAAACCCAGGACTTATTAATTACGGGATTCAGTCACGTGATAGTTCGATTTTTTTTTAATTCAACGTGAATAAATTAATAAAATCGTAAACATGGGTGAAGGCGAGGAACTAGCTAAGTTAGAATACCAACTGGCTTAGACAGCAGTGGAACGCTCGAAATTGGAGGCTATTGTCAAAAGCGACGGAAATGACCCAACTGGAGCTGCTGAAAATAAGAGCTCAAGGCTCAGCGTTCATTCATGATGTAATTAGCCAGCTGGAACCATTTACAGGAGTTGTGAGCATTTCATCAAATGAGGGGACCAAATTAAAAGTGTTATAGTGCCCAGAAAAAAATCCTGCGCATTGTTAAAAGCCGAGGTAGTGCTTCTAGAGGCATCTTTAGTAAGTAGGATCTCGATGAAAATTTTAAATACGATTCATTGCGACACATTCCTGGGATACATTGAAAGCGAGATTAAAAAAGCTGTATGGCGGAGGGAGGTGGTCTCCAGAAGAAGATACTTTTTATTTACCAAAAGAACGGCGGACTCAGGGCCAATTGGAGAGTGAATTCGCCGAGAAGATGCTAGTGCTGTACAACAGGCTAGTTGAGAAAATGAAGGAAACATTCGGCCAAGCCAAGGAGCCCAGCGGATGGAATTTGTGAAGGGTATTTTGAAACTGCAGTTGAACCACTACATCGATCGACCCAGCTCACTTCCTCGCGATTGACACTTCCTTGATTGAGCGCACGAGCTGATAGATGCACCCTATCGGAAGGAAGCTCGCTTGGACATAGCAGAAGTGGGTAGAAATAAAATCGCCAAGAAGGAGGTATAGAAGGCCACCCAGACAGAACACCGGCAAAGAAGGTTTGAAAAGCGACACACCAGAGTTTCTGAGGAAAGGAAAAGAAGACCAGAACGACGTTGCTATGAGCGCAACCAGACAGGGGACATGTAGCACAGTGTCGGTTCACACGATGTTTTGAATGCGGTAGACAGGGTCACGTAGCGAGAGAGTGTCCAAGACGAAAATCAAGAGTGAACCGGAGGGAACCTCAATCTAAAACCCTGGAAATCAATGACCAGGACTGGTGAGGCTCGCAGACACGCAGAAGGAGTGGAGGCGGAGGCCACTATTTCATCGGGGAGAAGAAGAAAGTGTAAAATCGGGACGCAGTACTCCGGCTCCGAGTAGACAAGAGGTGAGTAAGGAGAATCCAAGGAGGGGGGGTCCTTCCGGGGCCGAATTAATGACGCGGCAATCGCGTTCTGATTGAGGGTACGGTAATAAGTGTGGCAACCTTTCGTGTAATATAGAGATTAATAATACAGAAAAAGGGGGAATGGGCTAGGCTGCCCATGGCGAGGTTGGAGGAATCGGGAATGTCGTTTCTATTGGATACAGGGAGAATTAACTTCCCTCGATAATTAGTAAAAAGGGGGCAGTGAAATTGGGTGTCTGGGGCTCGCAAAAACATTGTAAGTGTACGATTTATACGGTTTGTGGGCGTGCGTTTACCTCGATCTTAGAGAGTTAGCAGGACAAGTCGACAAAATTAAACTACATTCGGTCTAAGACCTTGTGCCGGGATGCGATTTCATCGTGGGCTGTGATATTATGCGGAAAACGGGTCTCAGGATGCGAGTAAATGAACAAACCTGGCGGTAACAAATTGTTAAGTTGCATTATTAAACTGTCACAACAAAGGAAAACGGTGGTATTGAAATCGGGGCAGTTGATAGTGGGAGGGGACCTATAGACCGAATCGTAAGTTGCAACCATGACCTATTTTACAGGGAGAATTAAGTCCTACCGACTACGGGGAAAACGGTCCATAAAATCGTCCTCAAAACAGACACCATTGTTTATGTGAAAGACCGACGGAACCCCCAACCAATGAGAGAGATTATTACGTCTTCAAGAACAGCTTCAAAAACTGCTGCAACAGGGAATCATTCGGCATAGCAATTCGTCTTACAGTAGTCCGTTATGGGTATTGGAGAAGAAAAGTGAGCCAGGGGACAATGCAAAGCAGAACAGAGTAGTAGTAGACTACCGCAAACTCGACGATTCTACCAAAGAAAAACGGTACCCACTTCCTAGGGTCGAAATGTCGAAGACATCCTGGATCAACTTTCGGGAGCTTCTATATTTAGCACATTAGACCTTAAAAGCAGATACCACCAGGCGAGAATGGCTGAGGGGGACATCGGTAAAAGAGCCTTTTCTTGGCAAGCAGGGAACTATTAATTTGTTCGAATGCCGTTTGGGCTAAAAGGAACTCCAGATACTTTCCAAAGACTCATTGATGAATTTCAGCGGGGGTAGGGAGAGGAATTCTCACAGGTTTAAATGGACGATCTGATCGTGTTTAGTCGTACGGAAGAGGAGCGTGTGAGACGCCTGACGCGAGTATTCGACAATTCTGTCTTAAGTTATCCTGGGTGAAGTCAAAATTAGGTCTGAGTGAAATTAAGTTTTTAGGCCATGTTGTTCCGCAAAACGGAGTTCAACCGGATCCAGAGAGGGTTAAGGCGATCCAGGAAGCACCATTACCCACGAATATTCGCGGGATTCGTCGATTTCTAGGGATGGTTAATTACTATCCCAGATTCATCCCGGGAATTGCTGAATTAACTCAACCTTTGACTGAAATCTTACGGAAAGGGAAGCGGTTTTGTATAGGTTTGAGCCAAGCTGAGAGTACCCGCAGATGTTGCGAAATAGTGACCACGAGACCGTTACAGGCCTTTCCGGATTTTTTTTCTTTTTAATATCACGACAGTCGCGAGTGAAGTTGCTATTGGGGCGGTTTTATCGCAGGATTTTGCAGAGAGTCAAAAACTGATAGCATACGCCAGTCGTTAGTTGAATGGGGCGGAACAGAAGTTCAGTGCCATAGAATGGGAACTCCTTGCGGTGGTGTGGGCGAACAAATATGTTTGCCCGTATGTTTATGGGAGAAAGTTTGAATTAATCACGGACCATAAGTTCCTCATTTATTTAGGAACGCTTAAGGAATCCTCGGCGAGGGTGTCGAGATGGAATGAACGATTGGTGCCTTAGACCTTCCGCATTATCCATAAAAAGGGAGTGGAAAACGCTGTTGCGGATTAGTTATCCCGGGGATCTTGTCATCAATGTCCCAGATGAGAAGGAGGGAACGGGTGCTGAACCTTTGGCGCTGCGGTATTTGCGAGAATCGTCGGAAAGTGGGCCGGAAATGTCCTTGGTACGGCAGGTATCGGAGGAAAGCGCGGCGTCGACGGAGCATCCGTGGCAATTACACTGTTCTGCACGAAAATCCTCCTTCAAACCAAAAAATGCTTTCTTACTGTTATCAGATGTGCTGAACACGAATTTGAAGTCAGATTTTGTCTATCACGCACAGTTTGCTGAGAAATTCTAGTATTTTATCCAAAAAGGTGAGTTTTTTGTGGATTTGACAATTTTTTTTCGGCATCAAAACATAGTGAAAAAAAATTCAAAAGCCCGATGATTTTGAGCGCAATGAAGTATATTTGAACGAAAAAAATTTGATTGGAATATTACAAGTGGTTAAAGAAATATGGCTAAAAGTGTTTTTTCTGTTTTGACTGGACCTCACTTTTGAAGCAAAGTTAAATACTACTGAGAAAAAGGCTTGGATTGCTTTTCGAGAGGTATGTGCTAAGTTTTTGGAAAACAAAAAATCTAGAGACTACCGAAAAATAGTCCAAGAACTGCTTACTTCACATAAAACATTGGGATGCAACATGTCCTTAAAAATACATTTCCTGCATAGTCACCTAGACTTTTTCGCCCCAAATTTGGGTGCAGTTTCGGACGAACATGGAGAACGATTCCACCAAGACATATCCAGAATGGAAAAAAGATATTCTGGCAAATGGAATGAGAAGATGCTGGCGGATTACTGCTGGACACTGCAGCGGGAGATAGAGGAGGAAGAGTACAAAAGAAAAAAAACTACACGACGATGTGTGTAAATTTTTTGAGTTGTGTCATATCTAGTATTATACCTGATAGCATGCAGGATTCAATTAATGATATTTTATCGTTGAAAAAGAAAACAAATCTGTTATAATAAAGACAATAATTTTCAAATACCATTTTTCCAAGTTTCACTTCTTTTCTATCAAAATCAGAGGGTGATAGAATTTTTCTGAATTCGGATTCGGACTCAGCACACCTGAAAACATGAGAAACAGGCAAAATTGTTCAAGGGAGGGGAGAAAAGTTTTTTTTTGCAGAACAGTGTTATCGGAGATTGATGAAATCATCAATGATTAACGGTATCGACTTATATTCAGGTCCAAACAGGATCTCGGTATAGTCACAAACGCCAGTTCGTAGAAGAATTATCAACAATTTTAGTGCGCACCCCCGTGACGATCGAGGACACCAAAGTTGAGCATATTTTCACGGAATTTGGCGTTCAGGGTTGTAGTTGCTACGTCTACGCAGGGAACAGGGTCATTGCCGAGAAATTAAAACGATTGTGGCGACAGGAGAGGATTGGGGTTGGGTACTCGTTAACGCGGTGCTTACGGCATCGGCATGTTGAGACGATTTCCGACCCTTCCGTACAACGACGAATCGTTATCGACCATCAAGGGGAAAACGAATCACCGTGGATTCGAAGAGACCTAGTGTGCGCTCAAATCCTTATATTTAAAAAAATATGAGCATATTTTAGTATATACACTGTAAAGGAACATATATCGCTGTGTTCAGTATGTCAAAAAGCTAAGTACGCTAGGCAACCTCCGGTAGCGACGCAAGTAGTTACGCCCACTCCTTTGAAACATCATAGAACGGTACAGATTGACCTCTAATCCAATGAGGGACAGTCATGGCACACGGTAATTGATGCCTTAAGCAAACTGGCGATGGCGTACCCCGTCGAGGGGAAAACTCCGGGCGCAGTATGGTATGGGGTTCTTCAATGGTGTGCGACTCGTGAATTCGACAATGCTCTGATTGTCCCACGTGTTGTGTTACAATAAAGACTTTACTTATTAAATCTTAAGTTATCCTTATAATCCTTAACATGGTTATGGGCACAGAGCCAGAGGTGTAGTTGTGAGTAATTCTGTTATTTATACAAGAAGAATTTTAGTGAAATGTCAAAATACAAATATCCGATTGTCCCTTTTGGAGGAGGCGGGGGGGGGGGGGGGGGGGGGTAATTTTAGTGCCTGGGAATTCCGACTCAAGAGTATCCTGCGGGATAATGGAGTTATAGAAGCAATTGGGAATGATGGATTCGGCAAATCTTCAGAGAAGAAACAACTGGAGGCCAAGGCGCAGGCAATTATAACAGTCATTTTGATTACCTGAAGGACAAATCCGCTTATGAAATGATAAAAAATCTGGTGGATAACTACAAGAAAAAAAGTTACGAGATCAAAACTATTTTTGAGAAAAGAATTAAGCGAAATGAAATATACCGAACATAATTCTTTGTTGGATCATTTTGTTATAATGGAGAAACTCTTTTCACAACTTAGGAATACCGGTAGCGAATTGTCTGAGGAAGAGAAAATTAAATACATGTTGACGATGCCTAAATCATTTGAGAATATTATTACGGCACTGCAACCATTGAAGAGTTAAAACTGGATTTTGTTAAGAATTTATTAGTTGGAAATATTAGCCATAACAAAACTGAAGTTACATTAAATGATGTGTATTATATACCTCAATTGAGAAAAAAATTATTGTCAGTTTCACGGATGGAAAAAAAACGGTTTAAGGGTTCTTTTCTGCAAAGGGGAAGTTAAAGTTTTCTCACATATTGATCAATTACTAATGGTTGGTTATCGATTGGGGTCTCTTTATTTTACAGATTTTAAAATTGTTTATAATAGTTGCAATTATTAAGCTAAATTAGATAATAATGAAAATTCTGTTTAAGTCTGGCATAAACGTTTTTCGCATTTAAGTTATAGTGCTATGGAAGCATTATTATTAAAAAATATGGTTGATGGTTTAAGTAATTTGGAAAATAGACATTGCGAACCAGGTATTCTTGGTAAGATAACACGCCTTCCTTTTAATGGTAAAATGAATAAAGCCAGAAAACCCTTAGAACTGATACAAACAGATGTTTGTTCTGTCAGCCCTTCTACCTGGGATGGATATAAATATTTTGTGACTTTTATAGATGATTTTTCACACTTTACTGCAGTGTATTTATTAGGGGAAAAGTCAGAAGTTTTTGATCATTTTAAATCTTATTATAACTGCGCATGTAATCATTTCGGACATGGGGTATTAAAGATAAAGTTGGATAACGGAGGAGAGTATATATCTAGGAATTTCAGATCGTTTTGTGATGATAAGGGTATTGTATTGCATAATGCAGCTGCATATAATCCTGAAATAAATGGAGTAGCTGGAAGGATGAACCGTACTCTCACAGAGAAAGTCCGAACCTTGCTGTTAGACTCACAACTTCCAAAAGAGCTATGGGGTGAAGCCCTTCGTTACGTTGTTTATGTATCCAACCGACGTTCCATGACATCACTTGATGTCACCCCATTCGAAATGTGGGAAGGAATACGCCCAAACGTATTCAATTTTAGAATATTTGGGTAATCTCCATATGCACATATTCCCCAGAAACTCCGAATGGAATTAGACCCTAGTGGAATCAGACCCACGTGGAAGTTAAAATTAGTCGGGTATGCCCAGGAGGATATAGGTTATGGGATAGTGATGAAAGGAAAATAATTATAGAAAGAAATGTATTCTATAGAGAGGAAGTATCTCACAATTTAGAGTCTCCTAGAGTAGTTGATATTGATATTAAACCAGTCTCAGACCAGAAAGAAAAGAATAAAAGTGGTGATCATGAGAACGCACCTTTAATTTCTGATAAGAATTTGGAATATATTCCAGAAGAAAGTGAAACGTATATATATATATATATATATATATATATATATATATATATATATAAAGGGGATACTCATTTATAGGAAAGGGAGGAAGAAAACTAAACCCAAATATTTACTAGATAAAATCTCAGAAGATTCAGATTTAGACGAAATATTGAGGGCATCTTTCTTATCATGTTCAAATAATAATGCCCCAGAAAATTATAGTGATATAGAATCTTATGATGATAAAAATCTGTAGTATGAAGCTATTAGTGAGGATATTAAACGTTTAGAAGATAACAAAACTTGCGATGTCGAAACACCAGAAACTGAAAAATCAATTGATTGTAGGTGAATTTTTACAAAGAAAGCAGGAGATGTGTATAAAGCTAGACTGGTTGCTTGGGGTTTCCAAGAAAAAGGTAGGTTTTCAAATATCTATTCTCCTGTTTTAAAACTACAAACTCTCCGTATTCTTTTTATAGTTGCGGTTCAAAGGAATGATTTAATTCACCAAATGGACATTAAAGGAGCTTTTCTTCATGGTGAAATTGTATACTTAATACCCCCACCGGGAATAAATATAAATAAAAACTGTGTCTTAAAATTAAAAACTCACTTTACGGTCCTACAATATTGTCTATAAATTGGTACAATAGATTTTATGACTTTATGAAAGGTAAAGGATTTCAAATAGCAGAAAGTGATTATTGTTTCTATTACAAGGATGCTATTTAGATATTATTATATGTAGATGATCTATTGGTTTTTGGAGTTGATCTTTCTAAGATAAACTATGTTAAAGAAATTTTAAGTTCTGAATTTAAAATGAAAGATTTATTATTATGAAATATAAAGGTTCAAAAAGTTTAAAGTATTTGGGTTTGAATATTAGTCAAAACAATGATTGTTTATATATATACCACAAAGAATATTTAAAGCCTGTATTAACTAATTTTGGTATGTCTGAAGCAAATGGATGTGAAACACCTATTGATGTTAATGTTAATCTTGATGATTGTAAGGTTGACACTTCTTTAGAACATACATTAGAGCTTGTATAGGTTCCTTAATGTATGCTGTTGTAGGTTTAAGGACTTTTTTGTGTACTACTGTTTCTTATTTAGCAAGATATAAATCCATCAGAAAAATTATGGCAGTGTATAAAAATGATATTAAGGTATGCCAAGAGAACTATTGATTATAATGTAATATACAAAAGGATTGTGATTCCCAACCATTAATGGGATATACTGATGCTAGTTTAGCTGTACGCAAAGATTGTAAATCTATCACAGGTTACATATTTAAGGTTTTTGGAAATTCAGTCATTTGGAGAAGAAAAAAACAGAGTACTATAGCATTGAGTGCGACAGAGGCAGAACTGTATTCTCTTAATGAATGTGCTATTGATGCGTGTTGGATTAGGAAATTATTAAGTGAATTAGACATTGATTGTAATACGACTGTTATTTATGATGACAACAAAAGTACAATATGTTCTGTATGTAAGCCTGATCAGAAAAGAATGAAACATATTAATGTAAAGTATAATTTTATTAAGCACAAAATTGAATCAAAAGAAATTAGCATTAAGTATATACCGACTAGTGAACAATTAGCAGATATATTTACAAAACCTTTGAACAAAACCAACGAGGTTTTTTCTTCCTCATATGTCTGCCAGTTGTATATGACTAAGTGAACTATATCTATTTATTAATAATAAATAAATGTGCATATAATAATGCAACATTGTTTTTAATAACTTTTTCTGTCCCCAGAATTTTCTCACATGATAATGTACTCTAAGTAAAGAATACTGTAAAGAACAAAAAAAACGGCTCTTTTTTAATACTAGAGGGTAGCAGAAAACATTATGAGCATTATAAAAGATGACAAACAATTATTAACTGTCAAACTAATAACTAATTTTCTTCGATTTCGTCCACTGAAAGCTACTGTTTCAGAGAGTAGAGTTACAATAGTAAATCCCTAATGTTGCTACGTCTACGATTTTATATGGCTTTATGAATCAATCTAATTCATTCAATCTATTAATATAACATTGTAACGACTTTTTTTTTCATCGCTTATCTCGTTCGTCCGGTGCTGCAACCTATCGGTGTAGACCGAAGGGATTTGAAGTCCATAAATTTAATTAGTTTTTTAGGGAATTATCATTAGATATGGATTGAATTATCATTATGCCCTCAGTTTATTTTATATTTGGACAGGAAGTAACAACATTTTTAACCATCATATGTTAATTATGGAATATATTTTTTTTTTTTAAGATTAATTATTTTTCAATTAATTTTAGTTGGTGCATGTTATGCTATATTACGAAAATATCGGTTTGTCGTGTAAATGAAGTATTGCATCTTGATTTCTAAGGATTTTTTTATTTCTTCAATTGGATCTTGGGACCGGAATCATACAAACTTGGTCACAATAAGTTCCAAAAAACATTCCTTGAATACGCAAATCATTAATTTTTTTGCTTACCCAAAATTAATCTTAGCTCGCATAAAGGAATCATAATCCATAGGCTATAGTGGGCTGAGAGATAATGAATTCATGAATAATGAATCAGACGGCCATGGCATACAATAGACTCCGAAAGATCAATCAGGCCTTCCGATAACTTGAGAACTGCCCATAGTTTAATCAGCGCTCCAAGTTAGGAAGAAAGTTGAGACAAAAAATACTGTTTGGGAAGTGGTGAAGGAAATTTATGAGCAGGGAGTGTTGATTGAAAATTATATTAAAAAACTGATCTATAGGCATCTGTTGATAAAATGTTTTTGGGGAAATATTCAATGAATATAAAAAAAATATGTTATATAACCTTATTAAAAAACAGAGAATAAGCAGCCATTAGACCGATGTGTGCCAACGTTTCGAACTGCTTTGTAGGTCATCTTCAGGGCCAATAGGAGTGGCTACTCGGTGAAAAAAGTAACTGGCCAATTTTTGCACCGAGTAGCCACTCATATTGGCCCTGAAGATGAACTACAAAGTAAGTAGAAACCTTGGCACACATAAAATATATTAATATATATATTAAGTTTCCATTTATTTATTGTGTAAATTTTTGACTGCACCCCCAACTATTTCCATTCTACATTAGTACTTACAGTCAACGAATTTCTGCTCCAACATTTGCCTAACCAGGTTTAATTAGGATAGGGATTTTTAGTGAGTAGCTGACATCTTACAGGCTCGGGACCCAAAAGCTGTTATGCTAACCACTAGGACACAGGCCTAGAGCATATTGACTACTATTGAGATGTCCCACTAGAGCATATTGAGCTGTTATTAATCCTCTCTTTTTTTGATAATATTTACTATCACTACAATTGAACGAACATTGTTTAGGTGCCATCAAATATGACCATGGAAATGTGTGATTTTTGTATAATGTTTTATGATTTTAAGCTTAGGCACTCGGCATACTGAAGCTGCAAGAAATTGGGTAACGGTGTTGTAACGAATGGACCATCCACCGTTGGTTTAAGAGATTTTCAGTTAGTGGCAGAGATTCATTAACAAATAAATAATTCATTTCTCCTTTCATCCCAAAGACAATACCATCACACCAATATCGTACTTCAGGTTTATTGACATATATGCAACAAAAACATTATTCCGGATTTTAATTGTAATTGGTTGAAGTTTTTTAGATAATTCTTAATAGGACATTAAGAGTTGGAATGTCGACTCTCTAATTTTATTAAATTAATCAATTCACAGACATCTAACATTGCTACTAATAAATATAAATGGTCTAAAGGCGAAAGTTAGAAAGCATTTTTTTCGCAATTTGAAAGATGAAAGGATTTATCTCAATATATAAGTAGTTTAGAAAATGTTTTTAAAATCTTATAGAAGTTGATGTTTATTAAATTTTGTAATAAGTAAGTAACCTCGCTAGCTTCTTATTTTCACAGAGGAACATTCTTACATTTTAATGGAATTTATTTCAAGAAACAAAAAACTAATCCTATTTTTTATGAAAGGGCTTCTTCCTCAATTCAAAACATTCTAACAACGTTTTGGTCTTTAATGCACATCTTAAAGTTTTTAAATAAATCCTAATATTTTTCTCCTGCTCCTAATTGAACATTGTTTTGTATTTTGGAGTGGTCCTGTTTTTATTTGTTTTGTTTTTTATTTTTATTTGTACTGAAATTTACAACATTTTAAGCATGAACTGAATTATTTAAAATAAAATGTGATTGTGTTGGAGTAACCCCCGTTTTTTAAATAATAATATCACGGAACTTAAAACATCTATTAGTCATTATTTAACAATTATCAAAATTATCATAGATTATTGTAGATCTACATACTGATTTTGTTTATATAGTAATTTCTAGTAAAACATTAAATTTATTTGACTGCGTTTTCTGTAATAAATTTATAAATGACTGTCATTTATTTTTATTTTTAAATTAATAAAATTTTACAAAATACCTAAAATACCATTAACTAAAAATAATTTGTATTTCCTTATTTTGTATTGTTACTCATTTTCCCATTCTTTCTATGGTCTAAGCCCAGTTCTTGTCAGATTAATCAATAAATACATTGTCCTGTTCACCACTCATCCTCTCTTCTGATCTTTCTTAATTAATGGCTCTTTTAATGTTTAAATATTGTTACTAATTTTAACTTTTGACATTTTAATATTGTGTTTATCCATTTTCCCAACATAGGTTTTCTGCTATTTATATACTTTTAAGCTATTCTAGATGGGGTTAGTCTTAAAGCTTATAACAAAGAATGTTTAGTAATAGGCAATAGATAGACATTAAATGTTTTTATATTACCAAAAGAAATGACACCATTATTATAAATACTTTATTTAGATGTGTGTTTTATGTACTTCAGCTTTTCTTTTTTCTTTTTTACAACTGGTGACATGCAGATACACTTTTCTCCAAATTGTGCTGTCTCTCTAACTTACGATTCAATCCTTGAAATCAATTTTTTTATTGATTGATTAATTAACTAAATGTTTAAATCTTAATTTAATTGGGAAAACCAACATGGAAAGTCTTTAGTCTCTAAATTCTGGACGAACTAACCTTAAATCTCAAAGAAAAGAAAAACTAAACAGTTACCACTCTGGACAATTCTTCCTGCATCTTAATGAAGGATTGGTTGAAAAGTATGGCTGACAGAACATCCTTAATTAATAAAAAATATACAATTTAATGTAGGGTTTTTAAATTTAAAAAATAATAAGTTTAATACCATGCAGAAAGTAAACCAAAGAAAACAATTTATTTATAAGTTATTAATATATAAAAAAGTAAGTATAGAAATGTACATAAGCAATTTTTAAATTAAAGTTTGTTTTAGCCCTTTTTTATAAAATATGAAAATAAACAAACCAAATGAAAATTATAAAGTAAACAACATGAAGATGATCGATACCGCTCAAAATGTTTTTACAGTATTCAAATTAAGAAAAAGAGTACTTTTTTCTCTAAAATTAATTTCATTATAACTTTTAATAAAGTGTATTCGATTACAACGCTTCTTTAGGAGCGTATAAGTAACTAATAAAACTCCGGAAATTTCAAGTTTTTTTCCACAGGGCTGGTTAATTTATATTCTGCATCATATTTGTTGTTTATCCACTTCAATATTTCATATGATCATTTCTTCGCCTAACTCCAGTTTTATGAAAAGGGCGATTGGACGATATTAGTGCATATTGCTAATCGTAGGGGCCAATTCGGGCATTATTCGAAAAATAAATACGAATTTAGAGAACGAGGGAAATGACGTTTACAAGACCCAGATACCAAAAGCACACGTTAGCTGGTAGCTGTACAACCTAGGAGCGGGTAAGGATACTTGCAAAATGGAGAGTCCAGGGCATGCCTTAGGTAAGTTTTTATTTAATTTTTGTATGTATTTTAAGGCAATACTCTATTTACCGGAATCATTATTGGTAATTTCTAAAATCATTAATATTTGTTGTAATGATTAAACTAATTCCTTTTTCGCCATGCGTCAATTATTACATCACCGATAATTCTATTGAGGTATTAAGCTGGCTGATAAGTAAATTGGTAAACTTACAACCAACCTCTGGAAAAAAATGCAATCTAAAACAGGTAAGGTCACTTGAGTAAATAAGAAGTTCGATTATTTATCTTCAATAATCACTCATGCGATTCCAAGATAAAATTAAAAGGATAAATGGCAGCCTAAATAACAGCCTCTTAAATGACAGTACATACCATTATTATAATGGCAAAACAAATGTCAAGAGATTCATTATATTAATGAACCAAAACAAATGTAGTGAGAAACAGAATTAATAAATCATTTTTATCGCAATAAAACATAGCTTACTAACTTGATCAGCTACCCAAAATTTGCCCAATATTAATAGATACAATTATAAGCACTTTTTTAAACATCTTATTATTAAAAGACAATTATTGTTATATCTTTAGCTAGTATTCAGAGAAGCATATATAAAACTGGAAGTATGGTTTTCGAATTAAGTATTAATAATTTATAGTCTTAAAAGAATTTGAAATATTGTACTGTCTAACAATTGAATAAAAAAAAAGAAGTTCTGTTTGCATGGTAGACATTTAAAAACTCTTATATCCAACTCCCGTGATAATATCATCTTTTGTCTTGTTCTACAAGAGTAACATACATAACTAAGAAACAAAGACCTATTGGCCATCATCCTTCAAAAATATTGGGACATCCTGATGAGCGATTTCTTCGACCTCCAATTTCTTCCACCGATTCATCAAATCTTTGTCACACTTCATGAGAACATAATTCAATTTTTTATTCATACAATCAAATTTCGTCCTATGCTGCCCTCCTTCTGGATATATTAGGGGATGAATCAGCACGAATAAATTTCGTTATGATTTAGAAAATAAATTGGACTTAAAATTACCACCTAAGAGACAAGTAAAATTTGATATTGCATTGTATTGAAATGATGATTGAAGTGTTGAGTTACAATCCAAAGGTCCTGGGTTCAAATTCCGCTAGCTAGCAGACTTTTATTTAATCTTTTAGCGGCCAGTGATGGATCTTATAGGGTATAGGATCCTCTTGGGGCTCACCCAGCCTCTAAATGTGGGAAAATCTGCCGGTTGAGCGTGATCTAGGACAAAACACTTCCCTACACAACTGTTGTCCAAGAACCAGTACAGTCTCTACCATGTACTGAAGCCCAGATCCGTTCACGAGTTGTAGTGGTACAGGTTTTTTTAATAATGGATGTATGGTTAATAAAGTATTATATACACAGTTCTCCCAGTAGGGCTTGTCACCCAGGGAAGTGTTAAAGACTATTACTCCTAAAGAAAGGCCTATGCAAGGGGGAAAAAATGTGTATAAATGTGTATATAATCTAAGAATGGTTTTTTTATGTTGTTTGTAAATTTATGTTTTTATAGTAATTGTATAATTTACGCACAAATAAAGGCTATTTTCATTTCATTTCATATACACAGTTCAATAATCACAACAAATATAGTTTATATATATTATTTTGTTACTATTAACACATACACTTAGAAATTACCATTAATGATTCAGGTACGGAACTGGCGCTTCAAGATTTGTGATGAATTCAAGTACCTGGGTAGTATGATAACGAATGAGAACAGAATAGAAAAAATTTAAAGGGTAATTGGTAAAACTTCAATTTTTTTGTATATTTTTTTCTTTCATTATATATTACGATTCCATACACATACATTTAAATTTCTCCAATATTTTTAATTTGAGACTGGTCTAATTGGTACAGCATGTAATTTTTGTGATTGTAGCAAATTATATAAGAAATAAATATTTAAAAAAAAAATTCAAATTATAAAATTAGTATAGTCGATCAGATTGATTTTCCACAGCATATTCGCAAATTTTTGGAAAGCGCAGGGAAAGATTGAGGTTGAATAAAACTAGAAGCCCAAATGATAAAACTAACTTTACTAAGTTGATTAATTAACTTAAAGCGGAAATCGAAATATTCTCAGTTTAATCTGAAACGAAAATATTACAACTGCAAACCAATCATTATATAAGGCTATAAGCTCCTGAAGTTCTAATATTATAATTATTGACTCCTTACTGAGTCCTATATCTGGTAAGGATCTGACGAAGAAAAACCCAGTTATTAGGTCAACATACTAATATCCTTAATCCAAATACCTCGAATTTATTACAGTATAATTAAATTCCCAAGGCACTGCATCCATCAGAAATACGAATATTTAACATTATTTACAGATAACGTCCCCTCTATTCTCCAGCATACGACTTAATTTCATAACTTCTTATAGGACCCTTTCAATTTCTCACATGTATCCCTTAATTTAAATGTTCGAAAAAAACAAACCTTATCTCAAAATAAAATAAAACAGAACGCCCACTCTCTACCGCTTTTTGGCTCCTTCAGCAAAAGGAACTAAAGGAACTCTCATATCCCCATATTCATGACAAGAGACTCATTTACATGTTTATTATAAGGCCTATACGGACTTACAGAGTTGTTTTTTGGAGATCCTCTTAACGATCGAATTCTTCCCACATTTAATCCTTACAGTACAAAATCCTTCCTAAAATCCCGAAGGCTTCTTACATTGGCACGAATAAAATTATCCATGATATTATTTTTGCCGATTTGGCACCAACTCGTTATCTATCTTTTCATGGTAAACTTTATTCTCGATAATCATTTAAAGTGTACGAATAAACGACGGCCTCTGAACCTTATAATTTATACCTGTCAGTGGAGTTATGAAATTGGGTAGTTTTTATTTCTATATATCATGTAATTTATTTCCATTAACTGTACATAACCAAATAACGTTTACTTGTTATTTGTTTCACTAAACAGTTGACAAATTAAATTAAATTAAAAAAGTTCATGTCGTTTTCGATAAAAATTGATGCTCGTAATATTTTATATTATTTAGTTTTAACTTTTAACAACGCACACTATAAAAGTATTAGGGCATCCACATAGATTCATTTATTAGGAACAGTAATGTGTATCTTAAATTTATCCATTTAATACAGATGAAATTTATTAATTTTGTCGATTTTATAAGTTTTAAGATTTAATAACTCTTTAACTTGACCTAATATATTTGTACTGAAATATTTTCAAAACACAAAATTTATTTCAAAATATAATGCATATGGTGGTCATTAATATATATCTACAGCCCCGGCGAATAAGTGGTTAAGTCTAATTTCATACAGAGATTTAATTGTATTGAGGGGAGCAGAATCGTGTCATGATCGTAGTTTTTGGCTTGAACCGGATGAGTAATATAATCACTAATTCCATTCCATGGCAATATCCCACTTACCGCCTTATTCAGTATGAAAATAACACGATCCCGCTTCCTTAAGTACAAAAAACTCATTTTTGAAAAAATTCGACTTCATCGAACTTCGACTTTCTCTTTCTCGAATTATATGTATTAATCCTAACACCACACTGGCTAAGTACCATCATTCCTCTGAATGACGGCATAACCAAGAATTTTTTCTCCCTAAAAAAATTCCAATTTTAATGCATATATTGAAATTTACAATTGTATAATAATAATACATCAAGCAAATATAACGGAAGATATATAATGGCTTGATATAAAGACAGGTAAGAGAAACTGCTTACTGGTAGTTCTCGAGTTTTAGGCATCTTATTGTTAAAATGGCCAAAAATATTTTAGCTATAATTATTTTAATGTTATTTCGATAAATATGGAATAATAATATAAGTAAATTGGGAGCGGAGTGGATCAGTGGTAGAACGTTGAGTTACAATCCAAAGGTCCTGGGTTCAAATCCCGCTCGCTAGCAGACTTATATTTAATCTGTTAACTGCCATAGACGGATCCTATAGGATCTAGGATCCTCCTGGGGCTCACCTAGCCTCTAACAGTGGGTCCTCAAAATAAGGAGGGGAAATCTGGTGGTTAAGCCGGATTTCGGAGGGATCACCTCCCTCCACAACTGTTGTTCAAGAACCAGTAGAGTCTCTACCATATATTGAACCCAAAGTCTTCCTTAGTGAGTTGTAGTGTTACAGGTTTTTATACTGAAAATTAACTTTCTGTCAATTAGAATTATTATAGAAAGAATATAAATTAATAATAGTCAACACTAAGATGGCGTAGTCTTGATAGCTTTTTCTTCTACGCTAAGTCACGTTTGTTTTTATTCGTATTATATATGCAGCTTTGGTTAATCGTCCGATACTACAGTGAGAGCTCTAAATTTTGCCTATCCAGGTTTAATTAGGACAGGGATATTTAACGAGTCATGTATTATATGTATAATGCCCTCATTAACTATTTAGCCGAACAGGCTGGGGACTGTGTTTAACGTCCCTTCCGAAGGGCAGGATAACCAAGGCTTTGTTTACTTCGTTTAAAAAATCCTATGGCCACCTGCCGAGCTACGAACCCGCAATCTTGGGCTTAGTAGTTTGTTATGACAACCACTAGGCCACAGGTCGCCCCAAGTCACGTTAGAATGAGAATTTTCTAAAGAACAAAATATAGCAATACAATTAAGTTTTTTTACTTCGAGAATTTGTAATATTCCTAAAATACTTTTAATAATAATAATAGCGTGTTTATGAAGCATCCATAAACCATTATAAACTTCTAATATAAACTTATAAAATTCTACAAACTTCAAAACATAGCCGAATGAAATGAAATTTTATCATGCAAATTATAAAATGAAAAATAAGTTTCATCAAGCCCAATCCTTTATACAGTTTATACAGCTGACATCCCAACTCATCCTAATACTATCCTTACCACGTATGCTGATGATACGTGTGTATTATCAGTCAACACCAATCCAGTTATTGCATCCCCAAGCCTCCAATCCCATATCACTAATCTTGAAGAATGATGCCAAAACTGGAGAATTCAAATAAATTCTCAAAAATCGCATCACATCACTTTTACCTTACGTCGTAAACCAATGACTTCCTGCCCTTCAGTATCCTTTAATAATACCCCACTGGTGCCTGTAGAACAGACCCGGGTTGCATCTCCACAAACGATTAACCTGGAATCCTCATACTAGACAAGAAAAGACAAGAAACCGCTCGACGTTTCAGGCTACTTCAACACTTACTAGACAAACGCTCTAAGCTCCCAATTAACTACAAGAGACTCATCTACATGACCATCATACGACCTATTTGGACTTACGGAGTAGAGATTTGGGGCTCCACTAAGCTATCGAATTCCTCTCGTATCCAATCCCTACAATCCAAAATCCTTCGTAAAATTCTCAACGCTCCTTATTTTGTTAAGAATAAAGTCATCCATAACGACCTTAATGTCCCATTTGTTGCTGATTTGGTCCGAACCCGCTATCTATCCTTTCATAACAAACTTCATTCCCACTCAAACCCTATTGTTTCAAACCTAGCTTCCTCTTCAATTCCCGATAATCCTCCGAGGCGTCGGAAAAGAAGATGGTCACGTCACCATCTTAGTTGAACTAGTGATTTGAGTACTACCAGTGGGTAGTTTCTCTACTTGCCATTAACTCATGTCATTATGTATCACCTATTTACTTGATGTATTATTGTAATACAGTTGTAAATATCAATAAATAATTTTTGTTAAAAATCATATAAGTATAACAATATTATTCTGTCGAAAAAAACTTCACGGGTTGTAGTGGTACAGGTAGAAAAAAAAAAGTAAATTTGTCAATGTACCAACTCAATATATACTGTTTAAATTTAATATACTGTTAAAATTGATGGTGGCTTTGAGAATGATGTGGAACGAAAACATTTTTCACACTCTAATCCAGGATTCTACTTCGACTGGAGCCGTCATATACGCTGATTAAGCTTTCCTTTGATCAATCTACAAGGCATTGAGTAAAAACCCGCGAGGAATGGATGAGATGGTGACGGATTAGTTAAAGAAGTAGGCTATTTAGAAAGTCAGATAAGACGGAAGGATTGTTATTGAAGAGGGCCTGCGGGAGATATAACAAGTTTGTGTCGGGCACACTGGCGCCCGCTACTCCCTTCTGCGGCTTCAATTGTCCGCTTATCTTGTAGCTACTTTGTTTCAGAGCCACCTCTATCTAGATATTATTAACCCTTTGTAGTTGCGATTCAGTTATGATTATCTTCTACAAACGAATTTCAAATTAATCAGAATATAATTTAGTCTATTATTTTGGGAACTTAATACTAAAATAATTAACATAAAAATACAACTACCACCCATGAAGGTGCGAAATATCCCTATGCGACGCCTAACAAAAATCAGATATATAATAGAAAAAAAAATTTATTCTAGGACCAGGTCCCTTAAGAATAACACATGTGTACAAAATTTAATAAAGACATATATCCTGCTAAACTTCTACATTATAAGAATAATACAATATTTACATATTTACATGAAAATAAATATAAACTAAATTGGTACACAATAAAAAAAAAATGTATATATATATATATATATATATATATATATATATATATATATATATATATATATATATATATAATCTATTATAATACTTTTTTTTTAATAACGTCTATTGATCCTTCATAGTCATTAAGTACTCAATTTTCGGCCTATCTTGTACCACCTTTGTTTCAGAACCACCTCTACCCCTATATTATCAACTCCTTGCTAGTTCGTAGCTTCTTATAATTGTCTTCTTCAATCGGTTTTTCAGTTAATCAGAACATAATTCAGTCTATTATTTTTGGGAACTTGATACATAAATAATAAAAAACAATACCTCTACAGCTGACGAAGGTGAAAAACATCCCCAAATGAAGCCGTATTTGATATACTAATATTTCTTTCTTTCTTATTCAGGCATCTCTTCTATCTTGCGATATAGAGATTTTGCATAAGGAGCGCCGCCAGCCTCTGTCAAGGGCTGCTCCCCTGGCTTCCGCCCATCCAATCCCTTTTTCTTTAAGGATATGTTGGAGCTTATTCTTCCAGGTCACTCTCGGCCTTCCCCTAGGTCTTTTTCCTGTTGATTTAATATCCATAGCTTCCTTCGCTGTCATCCATCCTCATTACATGGCCATACCATCGAATCTGTCCTTTCTCAATTATCTGATTAAGGGGTTCAATTTTGAGTGCAGTCCTTATCGTCTTGTTATATCATAATGAATCCGTTCCCTCTTGGTCATTCCCTCTAGTTTCCTCAGGTACCGCATTCCCATGCTTTGGAGTCGGCTCCAATAATAATATACATAATCCATTACAAAACTAATTTATTTTTTAATAGCAACAACAGAACTTTCAAAGTCATTAAGTACTCAATTGTCGGCATATCTTGTATCTCCTTTGTTTCAAAACCACCTCTATCTAGATGTACTCCTCGTAGCTACAATTCAGTCCGTGACTTTATAAAATGTTATAATTACACTGTTCTGCAACAAAATCTGCCATGAAAAAAAATGGTGTTTCCTTATGTTTTTTGGTGTGCTGAACACGAATCTGATGTCTAAAATTCTTTAACACGTACAGTTTTTTTTTGTAAAAATCACAATTTTTGAGGATTTTGGATGATTTTAGCCTATACATAATGACAGATTTTATTTTTATTTTTTAACAGACACCCATGTATGAAGTTAGGTAGAATCATCTAGTTGATGGCATGGCAGTCTACATATTTTAATTTTGCTCCTATAGTTATCTAATCCCATTTAAATGTAACTGTCTACTTCTCTGACCAGGAAGGCTTGACAAAACTACCTGATGGACCCCTCACGATTTCCCTTTGAGAGGTAAAGGGCACAATTAGCAAGGAGAGGACCCAGATACCTGGGAGGGGACTCTTGACAGGTTAGTTGATCTGTAAGCACCAAAGAGAGAAGACCTATTTCTGAACATGCCTCGCGAATGAAAAAATCCAGAGAACAGTTTCTGTTATATCTGTGGTAAGGTGATATTGGAAACAAGTAATGATATAACCCCTCAATCCCAGTTGCTTATGCAGAAAAATAAATGAAACTTATGAGAAAATTAACATCTAATGGAAAATATAATATATAGTGAAATTAAGTGGAACGTATGAGCTGATCTGAAGGTAATAGCCATGCGTACAGCTCTTCAAACAGGTTACACAAACTACTGTTGTTTTCTATGTGAATGGGACAGCAGAGCAAGACAGAGCCAGTACACAGTGAAAGAGTGGTCTTCTCGAAAAACGAATGTGCCCGGCCAGAAAAAACATTGCTTATCCTGCTTTGATTGAAAAATCAAATACAATTCTACTACGGCTTCATATCAAACTGAGCCTAATGAAAAATATTGTTAAAGCAATGGACAAAGACGGTTCCCCGTTCCGGATTTTCTCACCTTCAAATTAAGTTTCCTAAACTTAGTGATGCAAATATTAAAAAGGGAATTTTTGTTGGTCCACAGATGCGATAACTAGTAAAAGACCAGGAGTTCTTAGAAAAATTGACCACTCCAGAAAGAAGAGCATGGGTTTCATTTAAAGAAGTATGCAGCAACTTTATGGGAAATTTGAGGTCGGATGAGTATGAACAAATTGTGACTGAACTGTTACAAGCCTACCAAGTACTTGGCTGTAACATCTCCTTGAAAATTCATTTTCTCCATTCCCACTTATACTTTTTTCCCCACAATCTTGGAGCTGTATGTGATGAACACGGGGAACGGTCCCATCATGATATTGCCAAAATGGAAAGCTGGTATAGTGGAAAATGGACTGAAAAAATGCTCGCGGACTACTGCTGGAGTCTACAGCGAGAAACACTTCAAGAAAACTACACATTAGGTAAAAATTCTAATTTTACGGTTTATTTATTAAGCATATAATATTATCAGAACGCCTTATTTTGTATTTTATACTTTATATAAATAAGTGAATAAATCATGTTAAGCTCCTTCTTTTTATGAAAACCTTATTTTTTGTGAATACATTGATTTTTCTGAAAAAAACTGTACGTGTCAGATTTTGTCTGATGCGAGATTTGGATTCAGGATCATTGAAACCATAGAATGCAGGGATAATATTTATTATTCTAATGATGCTGATTATTTTTAAATATTTTTATTTTGAAGAGAAAAGATTTCTCCAGGCCGGGATTCGATCCGGGTCTTCTGCCTCTCTAGCGCAGTGCTCTAATCAACTGAGCTACCTGGTTCGCTAGATACGCAGAAGACCCACCCGGGTTAGAATCCCGGCCTGGACTAATCTTTTCTCTTCAAAATAATAATATTTAAAATTACTGATTTTTGAATTGGGTTCTGAGTATTGAAGAAGGATAGAAGAGCGTTGCAAGGTGGAGCCACAAACGCATTTGAGCATTTGTCTCTACGCACCTTCAAGTGATTTACTTAATCAAATATTTATGATATTCTTCTTGTCTTCCTTGTAGGTTTTAGAAACTTTGGAGGAATTTTCGCTATTAGAATTGGTCTCGGTCACACCCCCAAGTAAGCAAATCAAATGTTGAGAGACTCAGTAATAACGAAGTGGTTAGAGAATGCGGGGAAATAAGTTTTCACTCCTCTATCAAACATTAATGTTAGCCTTCATCGAGACTAACTTGATTCATAAGTCCTCTTCAACTCTGAGTGCTTTCCCGCTCCGTCAGGAATTATGTTTATTAACGCTAACCCATGCTTATTCATCTTATCAGTGAAAAATAATAATTTTATCTTAACTTTTGTTGTATTTTTTAGAAATTCTTATTATTGGTCTTTTGTCCCTGAACATAAAAACCAGAATTTATAAAACTATCATCCTTCCAACTCTTCTCAACGGGTGTGAAACGTGGCCGCTAACGCTGAAGGTATGGAAAAAAGGATGATACAACTGGAGAATTTAATATATTACACAACACGGAATCGCGAATAATGGCCTGATTCAGATCTTTTTTCGTGTACGTTAATGACGAGCAATTCTAAATTTCCATTGGTAAAATAAAATAAAAAACCTCTTGCAAATGTTTATGACAACAATGGTAACAAAAACACCCTAGTAATGTAATCAATGATAAATCCATTAATTTGGAATATTGTAAAAACATAGTTTTTAAGGTTAATTTTGGATAAATCTAAAATAGTTGTGAACGGAAAGTAGTACTCGTATAATATTTACATTCGATAACAAGAGGAAACAAGATAAAAATAAATTATATTGTAGAAAAAAATTTTGATTCGAAAATTTGGAACGGGTAAAAGTGATTACTAATATAGTATGTAAAAGATTTATAAAGGAAAAAAGTCATATTTCCTGTAATAAAAAAAGTTCTGGGTACTTAATTTGTTTGGAGATACAAATAAACAGTCCCTATTCTATTTACTTCAATGTAACAATATTTATACTTACCTACTTATGAAAATATTGTTGGTATGCAAAGTGTTGGTATAAAATCGAAGTAATTGGAGATCAAAAAATGCACCTTGATACCAACTTTGAAAATACTTGAAAATTAAAAAATATATTCGTTTGAGTTATCAATGAGAGATCAAAACTTAATATTCATAACTAAAAAACTAACAAATTTCATATTGATTATATGCATAAATCGATCTTTTCATACTCTAGTTGATCAACGCATCATAATAAATTACAATGTGTTTTAATGTAATTTTTTAACGTCACAATTATGGGAGGTCATGGAATTATTAAAATAAAAATTAGAACAACAATAGGATTTTCAAAGATTAACTTTAGATGAAGTCAGAAGAAAACAGCAAGGAATTATTCACAGGGGTTCAAACTGAAGGAAAGAATTGGCTGCAAGGGAGGCGAAATACGATACCCCTGTAAGAAATTCAAAAGGAAGAACTGCGGAAAACTTACAAGAATAATTTATGGAAAAAAAGAACTGTAGTCTAGAAAATGTTTTAACAAACTAAAATAACGTTTTTTTACATTTTACATTTAGTTATTTATATTTGATCCTTAAACCTTTGTGAAAAAAAATCTAATAATTATTTGCTATTTGAGAAATATAGTGAATGATTCATGGCGGGAAAATTGATGAAATACAATCGGTTGACGAAGGAAAAAAAAAATTTAGACATACAAATTTAATTATTTCAAATAGTTATATACCTACAACAAGTCCGTGCTAACTTCGAAAATGACGTCGAATAGAAGTCCCGAGCCTGTACGATGTTAGGTACTGATTAAAAATCCCTATGCTTGTTAAACCTGGGTAGACAAAATATAGTACTCCCATTTTAGCATCGTCTGATTAGCCATATGCTGATGAAGTGACGTTAAGTAATTAAAAAAAAATAACAAAACGTCCTACCAACTTTAATATACATTCCTGTTACTGATCAATAAACAAAGGATATCGGAAAATTGATTATATAAAGGAAACAAGAGAGTTTTTCTGAAAAAATATTATTATTGGTAATAGAATTGTAAAAAGAAAAGCAATACAAATCAATTGAAATTAAAAATGATAATAATAATAATAATGCTGATTGGAAACAAAGATATTAACATTACGTTATTTATGGAAAAAAAAATGGTCCGGGTGGAGATCTGAAAAAAATTTCTTCAATAGGGAGAACAATTTATTTGAAAGCCAACATTTCGCACTGCAGGTCTTCTTCAGGGCTGGATATACAAGGTATAGCGAATTTAAATATAATAAATTGTAAATAATAAAAAAAATACATATCGGTATCAAGGGATATGAATGATAAACTACTAATGTAACTATTCTATTTATATAATTTATGTTTTTACCGAAACATCATGTTCATTGAGAATATGTTTGGAACGTCAGCAGGAAAAGGATAAACTTTAAGGAGGGCGTGAAAAAAGTAGAATTGATATTGGAAGGATGAAAATTGCAATTAGTGGAGGAGCTATGAAAGGAATGGTTAAATGCTTCAATTTTGTGGAATGGGATATAGAATGCTTAGAGGGATCTAGTTACTTAAGTTAAGAATGGATTTCAATTGAGTTGCAAATGTAGTGGAAGTTGATGGTCGGTATAAAAAGGATTTCATTACGAAGGGAATAAGTTCAGTTGGAGGGATAATAAGATAATGTTTGTGTGTTTAAACTCGTGCGTGTCAATAACAGAGTTATTAAAATGTGGATATCTACCTAAGATGGAAGATTGGTTGAACTCTCTATCTTCTTCCATTCGTCGTCCCAATAATCTTCCTACTTTAAAAATGTTTAATCACCAAATATTCTTTCAATTCCCTAAAAAAAATCTGAAATATTTGTTCAGTTTTGTGATTAAAAGTTTTTTATTTATGGAGAAATGATGTGTTTTAAAATACATGCATATATTCATTTATTTGTCTTCTAATTTGGCTGTTCACACATCCAGTTTTGTTTTTTTTAAATAAGTTATTATAGTTGTTATTGTTTGTATTTTTCTTTCATTATTTTTTTATTGTGTTGTTTTCGATGAAATTTGTATATTAAAAAAGTTGTACCAATGCAACCCGTAAACGGTATGGGGTACAGTAAATGGTAGATACTGTACTATTTCTTGAGCAACGGTTGTGCAGGGAGGTGATTTGTCCTATGTCACGCTCAACCGCCAGATTTTTCCCCTTTATTTGGAGACCCATTTAATAGAGGCTGGGTGAGCCACAGGAGGGTTCTATTCTAAAGGAACTTATCCTAGAATTAATAGGAGACTTTATTATTACTTTAGCAGGAGCACTTATGACGTAAATTGTTAACTCACGGAACTTAGTTATCACTTAACAACATTTGTTTAATATATTTTTTGTATTAATAAATTTATTTTTTTTTCTCGGATCGTTCCGTTGCTAGGAATTACGGCTGGCCAAGCCGACGGACTTATTAAAGCCGGTAGCGCTCGATATTATTAACCTTAATCTCAGTCCGCCTTTAATTACTACCAGATAATTAATGTTTCCATAATTCAACAGTTTCGGATAATATCCTTCAATAATAACTTCAACTAATAACATCTGAGATACACCGCTTTGCCCTACTATCGGAACAGTCTGGCCTCATGCGGTTTCTAATAATGGCACCCCCTTTGAGAATTTCTATACAACCCTCTCGACTAATTCTATGTTAGTTATGCAATGCAATCAATAGTCATTATTCATAATTAGTGAATTGTGGTAATTACTTGTATCAAATAATATTCTTTATTTTAATAGCGCTATTAAATGTAAATTGATATTAGAAAAATATAATATTTTACTAATATCAATCAAACTTTCGGATTTGATTTAAAAAAAAAACACATATAATTTAGACGAATGTATGAAATTTTTATTTGAGTCGATAGAACGATCTATAAAATTCAATGTTTTGAGATGATTTCATGCAATTGTTGACCGCGGCTACGCCTCAAATGGTTCAGACGCTGGATCCAATTTTGCATACTTTCTCCAACACATCGGCTGGTATCTTACGAATAAATTCTTCAATATTGGCATCCAGTGCGTCAACCGTTGCGGGCTTGTCCCTATAGACATGAGCCTTAACATAGCTTCACAAAAAGTAGTCTAAAGGCGTTAAATCGCACGATCTAGGCGGCCACTCAAACTACTCGACTCCGCTTCTTTCAGTTCAAACAACTCTCCCTGATCAAAATTTGACTTAACCACTTATTCACCGGGGATATATCTGCTACACTGTAATAAGCCTCCGACTTTAAAATTTTCCTTCAAATTGAAATAAAGGGCACCTACTAGATGCGCAGAAATCTAAGTATCCATGGACGATTTTACTACAATTTGGTGGCAGTGGGAGGAGATATGGATGCCGTTGTAGTATAGCAACGTAGGAGGAAATTATTTCCTGAAACCTAAGCGATTAAAGGATCAGGTGATTGCTACTAATCCATTTAAGCGCCTGCTTATAGACCGAGCAGCTGTTTATATAACTACGACGCATTAGTTTAGCATTATATATCAGGCTGTCGAATGTTTGATGACTTGCTTAGACATAATAATAACAATAATAATAGTATAGCGGAGAGGATTATAGTAATCCAATAAAAAACTAATGAAAGAAGTGAAAGCTCAAAAATTTGGGATAACTATGTTATTTTTATAATTTCTAAATCAATTATAGTCTGAATTATTTAAATTCCTTAATTTGTAAATTTAAATTATTAACCCTCAAGGTAGTATCCTTGGCCCAATCCTTTATACAGTTTATACAGCTGACATCCCAACTCATCCTAATACTATCCTTACCACGTATGCTGATGCTACATGTGTATTATCACTCAACACCAATCCAGTTATTGCATCCCAAAGCCTCCAATCCCCATATCACTGATCTTGAAGAATGGTGTAAAAACTGGAGAATTAACATAAATTCTCAAAAATCGCATCAAATCACTTTTACCTTACGTCGTAAACCAATGACTTCCTGCCCTTCAGTATCATTTAATAATACCCCACTGGTGCCTGTAGAACAGATCCGATACTTAGGGTTGCACCTCGACAAACGATCAACCTGGAATCCTCATACTAGACTGAAAAGACAAGAAATCGCTCGACGTTTCAGGCTACTTCAACACTTACTAGACAAACGCTCTAACCTCCCAATTAACTACAAAAGACTCATCTACATGACCATCATACGACCTATTTGGACTTACGGAGTAGAGCTTTGGGGCTCCACTAAGCCATCGAATTCCTCTCGTATCCAATCCCTACAATCCAAAATCCTTCGTAAAATCCTCAACGCTCCTTATTTTGTTAAAATAACGACCTTAATGTCCCATTTATTGCTCATTTGGCCCTATCCTTTCATAACAACCTTCATTCCCACTCAAACCCTCTAGTTTCAAACCTAGCTTCCTCTTCAATTCCCGATAATCCTCCGAGGCGTCTGAAAAGAAGATGGCCACGTGACCTTCTTAGTTGAACTAGTGATTTGAGTACTACCAGTGGGTAGTTTCTCAATTTGCCATTAACTCATGTCATTTTGTATCACATAGCCTATTTACTTGATGTATTTTTTTAATACAGTTGTAAATATCAATAAATTAAAAAAAAAAAAATTATTAACATTAGTCTGTTTTTCACATATATTGACATTCCGAACATTAATTATATTTTCAAGTAGTTTATTTATTAACAAAAAATATGACGGGCTGCACAAGTTTAGTTAAAAATATCAATAATTTAATTTAAATAATAATTAGCAAATGTTTATATTATTAATACCTTGAATTTGTAAAAAAACATAGATTGTATTTTCATTTTTAGCATTGTTATCATCGTTAAGTCTAACAATACATAGATCATTTGTAGTTTCAATAATTACATAAAACAAAACATTTAATTATTACAAATAAAACATTTTAGGTGAATCGAAAAGTTCAGCTAGTTATTGATGTTTTAAGTTATTATTATTATGAATTGGTCAACTATTAAACAACCTTTTAGTTAAATATTATCATTCTTATGTCAATTGAATACTAAATTTTAAAAGGTAGTTGATTAAAACAAATAATTTAACTCATACGCCGGGCGCTATGTGTCGCTATTCTTGTGCATGTTGCTGATGCGAACCCACAAGTTTATCCACTTACAAAAGTCGCTAAACGGGTCTAAAAAAGTTTTTACTTAAAAATCATAGATGAAGCCTCCTTTTACCATAAATACTGATAATAACAAACAAACGGCACATCAATCTATATTGGTTTTAGGACATTGCTGTCTATTATTTCATAGCAACGAATGCGATATTTTGCTTATCTTGAATTAAGTGATGTATTACATCATGCTTATTGTCTGTATATTTTATTAAATAACGTTTTGATCCAACAAAATTATAAAATTATTGCGTAATTTCCATTACCGTAAAATCGCTGAGTAACAAATTTAAAGTCGATTGATTAACTTTCTTTTCTTTTCTTATAATAACCAATTTACCACTTGAAAAAAAAAAACTTCCGTTTTAAATATAATTTGAGAAGTGGAGATGAAAAAGGGGGTCAATACAAATTTGAAAATTTTTCAGGAAATACAAAAATATTCATGATTCAAGTGATTATATATTTGAGACAATTATTTTTGGATCATAAGTTTTCAAACCACATCAGAAACACATATGTACAGTATTATTCAGATTTTCAAAATTCCGAATGTTTAAGCAATTTACATAAATTGGATTTATCCCAATCTGCAAGGTAAAATTTTAATAAAGTCAATAAACTAGGGAAAAGAACCCATGACAATTAACTCATTATAAGTTTTGAATAATTTAACAATGAAATAACTTTGATGAAAAAAATAAGTACCAAAAAATAATGTTCATTTATTTTCTCTTGAATAATTTGATTTTTGTTTTTAAATTATTATCAAATAAATTAACTAATTATTATAATAATATTTGTTTAATGTTATTTTCAAATGAACTTATGTTCATATTGGTCAAAGATATAATTTGAACGATAACATTATCATGAAAATCATCTTATTTAAACATAGGGAAAGACACATTTAGAGTGCAGGAGAAGTGAAGAGTACAAAGCTTAAACTTACATTAAAATGATCTTCACAGCCAGAACAGTTTGTTGAAGGAGCCAGGTTATCTTTTCTTCTCCTCAGAGAAAACCACTTTTGTCTTCTTATTGGATCCATGGTAACTTTAAGGTACAATCTATCTGGGGTTGATTTTGTAGTGCTTTCACACATTGTCACACAACAGTATTTGTAAAACATGATAAGTTGTCATAACTTATAAAATATGATAAGTTATGATAATTTATTAAATAGACAAAGTAAAATTGTTTCAAGTTTATTAGAGATTTTTTAAAAACAAGCTAAAAATGTTTCAAAAATAATTTTGTTACAAGGAAAAGTAGCGATATAAACTGACTACAAGTCTGATAACGTCACATAATACCTAATCAAAGACTACAACCCTTTCGGCGCGAAATCAAACAAAAATTTTCAAAGTAAAAAATTTCATGTTTAAAAAAATATTTTTCCATTATAATTAGCGGTAGCCCATTATTTAACGTTGATAGATTTCATTGAAACGTTTGTTGAAAATCACCTAGGTTGTCCATTATTGTTCTCATTTTTTTCAAGAGGAATCTTTTTGTTTTCATAAACTTGAAATGCCACTGGGCAGGTGGTTTAGTAATTTTTTGTAAGACTTTTTTCCAGTCCATCACCCACTTGCAGGAAAAAGTGATATTGGATTCCCATGGAGTTTAAAAATGTCCACATACTCCTCTATCTTTATTTTTATACACCTTTTTTATCTCCTTCTCAATTTGGCCAAATACCCTATCCGATGGAAGAAATGAGTGACCAACAACATGATAAAATACGTTAATTTTCGTACGTCACTTTCGCACATGCGTACGTAGTGCTCCAAGCGGCTACTTTGAGAAACAAGGATTTATCCGCTACTGAATCTCAACCTAAACTTTGAATGAAAAATTAGATTGTATTTAGCATGTCTTGAACCATGTTCCACCGTAAAAGGACGCTAACTTCGTGAAAAAACATTTAAAAAATTAAAAATGGTAAAATATGGATTTACTCCTTTTTGCATCTCCACGCCTCTCGGTGTTTTATTTAAATGAATATATTAGTAAATTCTCAAATTAATGACTTTTGTTTACTACTTTATGAGCTTCCTTTAATGTACAATTTATGATAATTATTTTGTTACCCTCAATTCAAGAACAATTCAATCACTAAAAGTTTAAACAGTAGTACACTCAATACTCGAATTAACTAAGAAGAGACGTACAAATTCTACATTTTTACATTAATATTAAATATAAAATTTCATCTTTTTATGCCCTATTTTTTAAGTATGTGACTCACGTCCGGACGAACGTGACATCGAAACTAATGTGAATTTTGCAATGGTCAACAGTAATTTTTTCGTTGAAATCCGAATTCTATAATTTTTACGAAAGTATAGTAATTAATATTATTTTCGAAAATGATTCTTCGTTTAACCTATATAGGGGTTGCTACGATCGGGATCACCGCAAGGCATACGGTAAACTATGTTAGAGAGGTTTTTGGTGGGGATCATTTGAAATGCACTATCCTCACCAAAAACCAAGCCCAACATTGTTTCCTGCATCCCTTGCGCTGAACCCAATTGTACAAAGAATCATTTTCGAAGATGTTGGCACGGCAAAAATCATCAACTTCTTCCCAGATTTAATATTATGTGATTTGTCTGATATTTATTTGAATGTTTTATATTTCCTTGTAGATTACTTCGCCGCATCTTATTAACATTAATTAAAAACAGTAACGAAACCACAATCACTGTTATTAGTTGTATTATTATTTAAAAAAATATGTATTATTATTAATAATAAATTAACAATAGGAAACAGTAGGAAAAAAAATAATATATTTTTTTATATGGCAAAGGTAGTAATTAATCGTGCCATTAGCATTGATGAGTAAGTCAAAACTGGGAGTGGTTTAGTTTTTTTGAACAAAATCTTTTAGTTTTTGCATCTCCTTTGAAATTACTTTTTTATGAATTACTACCTTTTCCATGTCAACGCCTCAAACAGATTCAATTATTTTTAAAAATAATAAAATTAAATTGGAAAATTAGTGTACTATATGCCAGTTATAAAGTTTGGAAAATAATTTTCAGTTCAAGTTCAAAGAACCTTAAAAACATTTTGAAGATCCTTCCTCGAGTGAACCACCTCATAGGATATGAACAAGAAGCTGACTCAACAAAGAAAACAACCCAGTTTTTATGCTATTGTCTTTAGAAACATTTCCAGCAATCGATAAGGCTACTGAGGTCTCTCAATAAACAGTATCTCCATTTCACGTCGTGGGATACTGGCAGCAGATGACCTCAAAATATTGTTTTTGAATACTGCAAAAGTTCCTGCTACTGGTTTTTGTTTCCTCTTTTTCTATTGTTTTCTTATGTATTTGTGAAGCACCTAGCGTGGTGAAAAACTGGAAATTGGAATTCAACATCTTAAGAATCGTTGAGGAAAATGCTTTTATGATTTTTTTAATAAGACCACTATTTCTGCACCTAAATGCAGATGACCAAAATTTATTAAATATTTAAATAAACGTATGTGTTATTTTAATAAATATTATTTACTGAACAAGGAAATAAACAGTTTATGTATTTATTTTCCTGAGAGGTCTATGCATGTATTTTTTAGTTTTTCTTAAATACTCATAATATTAGTTGAACTTATATAGATGAGAAAGAAATGATCCGGGGCAGAAAAATTCTCTTTAGTAAGGTGAAATGTTTATTTTAAAGCCAACGTTTCGACCCGAATTGCAGGTTTTCTTCAGGGCTAATAATGGGGTCAAGGGTTGACAGTTGACTCAACCTCCAGTTTGTATTTCAGAACTTGAAATAGATCAAAACAAATATTGTTGACAGTTAAAAAATACATATATACCTACCTCAACAATGCACGAAGGGACTGGGTCTCAGAACATAGTCGTACTGTTTCTAGGACAATGGTTGTGCAAGGAGGTTACTTATTTGAGATCACGCTCAACCCAGGCTTTCACTCAATTAAGTATACCCACTTTATAGAGGCTGGATGAGCCTCAGGAGAACCTAAAGATTCCACAAGGTCCATGAGCGGTTGTTAACAGATTAAATAATTTATCTCCATTAAATAATCCACTAACTCGAAACAACCTTCACATATCTACTGTCTCCGCCAATTAAAATCCTCAGTCCAGCACCACAAAACAAGTTTCCGCCTATTCAAATCCTCAGTCCAGCACCACAAAATAAGTTTCCGCCTTTCCGATCTCTACATTCGTTCCCACAGAACCAAAGCATTCGAGCGTTCCTTTCTCGCCCGCTCCACCACCGTGTGGAACGCAATCCCTCATTTTATCCGCAATGCTTCTTCACTGGCTTCACTTAAATCCTTGCTTTTACAACATCTGCTGATTTCCCAAAAAGATGCGCTCTAAGCACGTCAATAATTTCCTTAAATAAATCAGTATTGAATTTTTAAATCTTTTTATTTATTTTTCCATCCAAAGAAGATATAGACGATCTAAAGACTTTATTGAATGCTATCCCAATCATTTATTTCATTTAGTAACTGTTGTTATAAATACATTTATTCTCTACAATAGGTTAAAATCCTGTCTAGATTCGTACTTTTCAGTTATTTAATTTATTTTTTTCATTTTTTCTTTTGTTTTTGTCACTTTTTAAATACTTCATGATTTGTATTATTATGTAGCGTTCTGGCCATATATATATATTATGTTTACTTTTCTGTTCATGTTTGTTATTCTAAAGGTACTTGGTCCCAGAATAAAGTTTTTTTTCTATTCTATATATCACAGCCACTCAGCTTTCTGCACATTTAGCTACCACACTCCTTACAAAAAATAAATAACGTAAAATATTTTTTTTTTATATATATATACTCATGAAGAACGCCTAGGAAAGAAAATAGTGTCGCTATTTCTTTGTTTTAAAAAAGCAATACTGAGGCATAGAGACCTTTTTGGCAGCTATAGATGAACTAACTGTTGACTCTATTTAATTGAAGCCAAATTAAACAAGGCCGACTGGGGGAAGCTATAAAGATATATCGCAGTGGGTCAACTATTTGGAACCTTCTCACATCTGGAGAATTTAATGAAACAGAAGCTTTAACGTTGTTGGGAGCTCGCCAAGACGGTAAAACTTTGTCTGGTAATTTTTCATCAGGTCAAAGAAATAAACGTTTGACTAAGTGCTTTTCCAGATCCCAGGCTGATAGAACAAAAGAAAATGTTGAATATTAAATATGACCATTATTTACTTCTTATGAACCCCGTTGCTTTTAAATTATTTATAAATACTTACCAGATTTCAGATTTACTATAACATTCGGAAACTTATTTAACAGTCGATAATTGATTTAAAACATTACTATTTATTCGCTTTCTTACTCCTCTTACATCGAGGAACGACATAAAACATGCGATAATTATGGAAAAAATGTTATCATGATTATTCGTGTCTTACTAGATATTATCTTAATTTGTTAATTTAAGCAATATAGATAAGAGTATTTAAAAAAAAAAAATCTATTTTAAGAAATAAATTTTTAAATTGATTCTTCTAAAGTGAAACAAGTACACTTTTTATAGGTGTTATTGTTTTCGATGATTTTGGTAGGATTAAGTTTTTTGGCTATGCTTATTCAAAACCTACTATCATTTTTGGCATGTTTACTTAATGAATTTAAACTTTTACAAAAATATATTTTCGACCTAAAGCTATTTTACACATATCTATTAATGTAGTTTGGAAAACAAATATATTTATATAGATAAACTCGAGGTATAAAGTAAACCAGTTATGTGTGTGTGCCTTTCTAAAAGGTAACTTTTTAGACCCGTGGATACAAATGTTTCGAATATTTTTCAACATAAAATCAAACAAAAATAAAATAGTAAAATCGCATAATATAGCCCTTGGTAAAAATTAAATAACTCAATTTATTCTATTCCATGCGTGAAGTCTATAATGGTTTGTTGTATATGAAATTCCCGAAACATAATCTGGGAAGCTAATGAATTAAAAAAAATGTTAAAAACAAAACAAATCATTCTATACCTGGAAACAAATAAAATTACTTAATTATATAAGTGAACTAATGATAGGAGACAAAAATTACGAACGATATTTGGAACACGATTACGCTCTGTACAAGGACTTTAAAGTTATATCACATAACCTGCATGTAGCCTTTATGTTACATACAAATAATAATTTAATATTATTAATAATAATTGCTCATTGACTTACTTATTTATATTCAAATTTTAAAATTTGTTTTATTTTAAACGAAAGCTTGTTGAGGAACCGTTTTCTCAATTATTATTTATTATGTGAAGGAGATTAAAAATTGGAGGATAATAAACAAAATATATAGAATTTAGGAACGAAATTATTAATTTCAATATACTGTATTTATTACAATAATATTCCGGGACATTATTTTTCATTCAATAAACATCAATAAAACATTCAAACTTGGAATAAAAATAACGTGCTTTACAAAAAACTTACTATGATTACCAATTTTTACCTATTCAACGTCTGGAAACGATGTAGTTAGTGTAGTTTAGAGTTGGAAGACTACCTGGAATACTATCCATTTTGTCTGTAAGTGCCACTTTGTCGAAGACCATTTTTATCCTGTATGAGAAACTTTCTTCCACTTTAGGGTTTCACCATACATACGCCCCAGATAAGCGGTAGTTCAACAGTACTAGAAAAAATTGTTGGCTCTAACAACATTGCTGGATTCGAAGATTCCAAACCATTTTAGGGTCTATAAGTCTAATATTTCAAGCAAGATCGACCTCAACGACCTGCTTATATTTTATCGATTTAAATATATTTCTAAACATGTATCAACAGGGTTGTCATAAAAACACAGTTGAAGCTATAATTAATTAATAAATTACTTTCTCAAATTTCACTGAGTTGCTTATATATACTTCCTATGGAAATCATACTATATTCGCAATTTGTAGCAGTTAAGTTGTTTACCTTTTTCTTTTGCAGTGTGGAAACAGTTGATATTCCTAATTGCACTCATGAGTTTAATACCTGAAAAATATATCATAATGAACATAATTTCATTGCAAACACAGTAGTATACGATTGGTTGCAAAAACGTTCATACATTGCAGTCGCCTGGACAAACAGATTAATTATACATTCTGCTTTCATCTAATTAAACATCCATCAGCTGTTTACATTAACGCATGATATAACAGCTCTCAGCGCTACTCTCTTCAATAGGAGCGCCTACACTGCATGTATTATAATTAATCAGAGTAATTTGTTTTATCACCATTTCCTGGTTTAATGGTGTATAATCTAGATTCATCTGATCTTTTTATTATATAAATCAAACACGAATAATTTCAGGTGAAAACCATAAAAATACTAAATAACAAATTATAAAAAGTATGAGGAAGAAAATGGCACTTACATACATGTATTTTAACATTTACCCATACCTAACTTTAATTTGTCTGTATTTTTTATATTTAGTACTGAAGAGGACCTGCAAGCGGGTAGAAACGTTGGCTTTCCAATAAACTTAAGTTCTCCCTACTGAATAGCTCCACCCGGACCATTCTCTTCCTCATACATATAAGATTAAATATTAATATTTAATAAAAATGTAAATAATTAATAAATAGTGTAAATATTAAACGTCAGGTGAACCTAATTACATGCATCAGGCATCATTTATCTGTATTTAAAGGACCGACGGATTTATTATATTTACCATTATTGTTGCACAATGAAAATACACCCGGAGCAAATTACTGAAAGCATATACATGAGGGTTGTGGCCGAGCGGGTTAATGAGTTTGCACAAGTACAACAGCTTACTTGTAAAAGCTGTTAGTTGGAATCCGGAATTCCTTAGGCTTCTTCGAGATCGGGTTTCTGAGGCCCGTCAGTATACTGTAGGCGGCTTATAATGACTGAGTATAGGTGTCCTCAGTAAATAGCGTTGTGCTTTTCTGGAAGATGGAAGAGAAGGTAGGAGGTAGGAGATTTGAGAGGAGATGTACTTGATAACTTATAGTTAATAAGTTATAATGATAGTCCATAGGCAATAAGTCACCTAGTTAGTTCATAACAATGTCTCTATTATATCTCTTGTATATCTGTCTTATAATGCTCAATAATTCAATAAACCTATAGATTTCTTACAAGTCGTCCACCATTTGATAAATATGATATGTAGTGCCAACCAATTGATTTTATAATACCATAGCTAATAGGAATTTTAAATTCCTTTCCAAAACCTCAATTCAGTCTCAGTTACTCTCTCAAGATAGAGAGGTATCCCTCCTGTTAATATTTGTATCTTTTTCTGTTACCCATCGTCTGGCTTTGGTGACACCAATCGGTTTTGTGGTCACGAAATATGTGGATTCAAAGTGGGAGAAGCATTCAGGACAACGAGCACATTTGTATATCGCCTTAGTAGCTTGAGGCTATAGAAGTCCATTTATGAAGTGAGCCTCCTTTGTTCTCAGGCTAGGGAGTCGTCCATAATTGAGGCATCAAAAGGGCGTATCCTCACACCCCAGAAGTCCAACTTCCAACTCCCGCATATTTCTGTAGCGTTTGAGTTACGAACTTGAGGAACGTTGGCTGTTCACTTTGGCTTCCCTTGCGTCGAAGTCGAATCTAGTTCAATTGAGCTGATTAGTCTTGGCCTTGTACTATATTCGCACAGTGTGTACGCATCGTAGTAGTTATAGAAAAATACATTTCTCATCACGATCATTTGGCTAAAGAACTACTGAAAATTTACCGTTGAGAATTCATCGAATTAAATTTTGGAAGTTATTATTAAGCCATGGATATTTTCTGAAAGTAACATATAAAAATATCCTAATATCATTTTTTTTTTTGCAAATCTTAAAACCATGAACTAATTAATTTTATTAATGCTATAAGTTGTTAATACTAATGTTCAAACAGGAAATTATATTCGAACTTTTTAATTAAAAACAGTTAATTGAAGGTTTATTTATAATTACATAAATACAAAAACCACGATCAGTTAATAAACTCTGTTTCATTGGGCTTCTATAACTTCCTTTATCTCAGGTTTATATAGAGGAGACCTTTCTTCTGACTTGATTGACTTTTTTTTTTTTAGTTCACTTGCAATCGGAAGGGGGAGAACAAACAAAGTTCAATCTCTACTTTCCACCCCCCTTTTTTTTATGTTGAATTAGGTTATAATTTTTAAATTAGTTTTATAAATACAATTCTATATTTTAAGCTTCAGTATAGATTTCAATGTATTCTTCCAATGCTTACGTGCTTCGTATAAGATAAATGGTATCGCGGAAGTTAGTTACTTGAATATATTAAATAAATATATATTTGTGTTGGAATGATAAATATATTTAGTGAGAGAGAGAAAAAATATCCACAGCCCCGGTCGAATTATTCCCAAAACGACTTTCTTGTACAGAGGAAAGCGGAATCGTTTTATTTTCGTGGTAAATATGGTCCTAAAGTAGGAATTGGCTAGAAATGGGGGTGTTGCATATATTTCAAACCAAAAACTATTGAGAATCGTATGATAATCATATGAATGAGAATTATATTTAGGTGATAGACAAATATTTAATGAAAGGTACGGTGTTGCTATTGCTTATAAAACGAATGGATACAGGAGTATTAAATGAAGAATACGTAATAGATGTAACAGTCCTTCTCAGGATGAAACTGAATACTCCCGTGAGTTTTCAAGAAAAAACAAAGCTGAAGATGGGAAGAAAGAAGGGAGCCGCACTTACGATGAATAAGGGAGTACTAGGCGAGAATTAAAATACACAGTTGAAATTACGTGGTCTTTAGTAAGCCAAAGAGAAAATCATCACATCAATTTTTTTAGGACATGAATCGTCACTTGCTATTGAAAAGGCTTCTCGAAAAAAAAAGTACTGCACCACGCACAGCCATCTGATTCTCTAGAAATCATTTTCTCAGCCGAGTGCTTGAAGCCACTAGAATTGGTCACCTCAATATAACAAGGCATTCCGCTTGTTTTGAATCAACAAATTATTCATACAAGGGTGACAGATCTCCGTCTACTTTAAGAGCAGTTCCAACCAACCTGCTAAAGCTGTGATGATATAGAAATTACAATGAAGCATCTATTTGAATGCAAGAAGCACCCAATAGAAATAATAAATTTGGTGCATTGAAACGTGCCAACCGTTCAAAGATATTAACAAACTACCGAGGACTCTGATGTACTTGAAAAACTCAAAGTTAATCCAAGAAATATTAGAAGAGCAGTCATCGCTAATGGGCTCAGCAGCAGAAGCAACGTTAACGAAAATCAAATAAACAAAAAATAATCTCGCTATTTCCATTGCAACAAATTTGTTTGAGAGCGACTCTGAACAACTCCCAAGGTCATAATGGCTTCAGTTTGTATTCCCTATTTCCTTGCCATTATTTAGGAAAATACCTAATGTCGGTGGTAACTCTGCCAGATTAAATTGGTATTGAAATATCATATTTACAAATTTGTTGTATTTGCTTTATCGTTATCCAATTCAGTTAACAGCAAATCAGTATTGTCACCAATTAAAACTGCGTATTTTCCTTCTTTCCCTTCACATAATATTTACATCCCAACAAATAATTTATTTTTTAAACCATCAATTTTATATGGAAATTGAAAACTTATTAGGACATTTCTATATTGGTATAACTTTTTTAAACCAGTTTTTTACATCTTATAAATCATTTTTTTTCAGGAGTATGTGTTACGAGTGAGATACAATATTCATCACCTTCTGGCTCTCTTTGGGTACTTGGTACATCGTGTATCGATTGCCTAGCAAATTGCATTCTCTCTTCTCAACTCAATAGCAATTTATATGTTGATATATGTTTGCCATTTGTTGAAATTTTTATTACTTTATCCATTTCACCACACTGATCAGTTTCCGAACGATTTTCACTATCATATTATTCATACAATGCAAACATAGATATAGTACAATTTACATATAATATAATTCATTACATATATTCATTTTCAGACATACTGAGACTAGTTATCATTATCAACATTCCAATGATCCTTAAAAACTTTGGATTGCAGATAACGATTTCCTTGAAATGAAAACGCTTATCATCATAGTGATGGGGGGTGATTTGACCGAGATCAAACTCAAAGGCCATGTCCCGCCCAATTAAGGCTACCCAATTTATAGAGGCTGAGTGAAGACCAGGAGAATCTGGAGTTCCCACAGGATCCATCGGAATCCTATTTCTTCATTCCGTAATTTCTAGTGACCCTGGACACATAATAGAAAGAAGTGAAGTCAAATACGTGGATGTTTAAATTGTTCGAAACAATCTACAGATAACCGCACCGACCTTGATATATATTATAGTTGCAGTAGTTTGGATAAAGTATTAATTACTAACTGTGTGGTTTAGAATACACAACTTGTGTTCCAATCAATTTATATTCAATTTGTATTAAGTGATTATTTCCCAGAACCAGAATATTCCACCACCCTTCCCTATTTAGTGCATACTTCTCTAAACACAAGTCTAATCTGTGCATGTATTGCACAATTCATTAAACTAAATTGATATGGCATATTATAGTGGACGTAGAAAAAAATGTGGTTTGGCTGTGTCATGCACTAGAATACGTTTACGTAACGGGTAATATTTTTAATAAATATTTTTTATAAATATTATTATTTATGCATTATATCTAAGGAAACAATAGCTTTTCAGCGGTGTTGAACACTGGCCCGGAGCAACGACGAGGCCATAGTGTGCAAAGCATAGTGCGCTGCCTTTCAACCAGAACCCCTTCTGTCACACTGAAGATACTAGGTCGGATCATCATCTGTGGCGTTGGCTATCTCACAGCAGGATATTATGTTAGCATGAAATGAATTCCAGTGTAATGTAATCTTTTAATGCTCAAACAACGTTTGAAGAATAAGAATTGTAGTCAAGCTTTTACCACTGACTTTTTGACCACGCCCATCAGATACACAGATTGAAGTATCATGTTCTTCTTTATATTAACAATAAAAGCCTGATCATCGTCCAATTAACGCAGTAGCTGTTGAATGACATGCCCGATGATATCATAGCTACCTACTTACAACCTACGTATCTGCACGAGTGGCAGTCACGATGTGCATTGATCAGATCTAATGTGGGCTGCCGTTGTTGCTTAGGCGGATACACAAATCCGATTGAACGTGACAACGAGGGAATTTTGCCTAGTCCAGTAATTTTTTACAAGTACCGCACAGTTAAAAGTCCGCTACTAGCCCTTCAAGGAAAGTATTATTAAGCAGCTGTTAGTGTTTTTCTTTTGTTGGCTTCAAAGGGACGCAGAAAACATAGAAGATCACACACATTACACTTATGTCCGAATGGATTTTTGACTAATCCCAATCCCCAGCCTAAACAGTCCATTGCAAATATAGAATCGATTTCATCATCCAATTGCATGATTTCAACCCCTCCAGCTGCAGATTTACTGGCACCATTGTTGATCGATCAGCCAGGTTCATTCTTTTACGTTCCCGGCACTGCTTGACTCGGTCATATGGTTTTTTATTCTTACCATTCGATCGCTCTTGAAGTCCTTTCCGGTTGTATACGATTTCTAGATTTGGAATTGGCTTTTCAACGCGTACAGACCAACATTATATATTTTTGATAGTACTTTTTTTATTCTACACTTTATAATAATCACAGTCACTATTTTCCACTTATGTTTTATGTATGATATTCATTCGATAGATTTAGACAACATATTCATAAAAGAACGGCGTAGCTTCTCCGAGTCAAAGCTTATGTTGAATGAAAATCTCGATTGCTGCAAAATGACCTCAAAATGGCGGCGCCCCCCCCCCCCCACCACGCGCTATGCATCACAGTACTCAATTATCGTAATAAATTATTTGATTCTTTAGCTATCCAGTGGTCTGATTAAATTTTGGATGATAGATATGTACCTGCAACACTAAACTGTACCCCTCGATTTTGTTATCATTGCTTTTTTAACTGTCTCCCACTATTGAAGCAATTTTAAAGACGAATTCACTTTAAAAAAGAAAGAAATTATAAAATTAATAAAAAGCTCATTTATGCGCAGCATTGGAATGGCATACCTGTTATTTCACTATAGAATCTCATCGACCTTCTCACTTTGGTTAGAATACATTGATAGGCTTTAGGAATACCTATTCCGTTTGCCTAAAAACGAGTGCTAAGTATCATATAGACGATATTTGGTTGTAAAAGTTATAATTTAAATAAGAAGACAAGGGAATCTTAAGGTGTTTATTAAGGAATATGACAAATAAGTAATTTTATTAATAATATATGTACGTTGGTGCCTACTAAACCCAGATGCCCTATAAGTCTAAAAATACGATTTTGATGGATCAATTCATGTTTTAAGTTGACAGATTAGAAAATTGGTAAAGATACAACCAGCCTCTGGAAAATGATCAAATTTAAAATACTGTTAGGATATTAATATAAATAAATCAATGGGTGATTATCTTTAATAATTACTCATGACAACCTAAATAAAATAATAGGAAAAATAACCTCATAAATAACAACACTAACCATTTATAAAATAGCAAATATTCATTAAGAAGGCAAATTAAATAGATTAATCAATAAAATAAATGAAGCATTTTTTTCCACATAACATAGCAGGAGTAAGAAAGGACTTGATTCTATATCAAATCGATATCTAATGTCTTCATTTGAAAAGAAAAGATATGTCCAGGACCGGGACTCGAACCCGGGTCTTCCAGATCACTAGTCTGACTAGTGATCTGGAAGACCCGGGTTCGAGTCCCGGTCCTGGACATATCTTTTCTTTTCAAATGAATATATTTAAAAATTAGTAACAACTAAAATAAAAAAAAGATATCTAATGTCATTTGCTGAAACTTTTTTTTAACATGTCTCTCTATTATTCTTAATTTTAACTTATATTTAATTTTTTATCAGCAAAAATCATGGTTATAATATTGATTTTTGAGTTGCTAAATATACTTGACTTCGAGAGAAAACTAAGAGTTAATTTCATTCAACTTCGGTTCGATACTACTCTGATGATAATGTTCTCGAAACAATAGTTGCAACCAGTTGCATAATAATACTATATTACCAATTTTTATCGTTTCACACTCCGTTGGCATTTCTGCATACAATCTGACGCTATTAAAGTTTCAACCCATTTACATGAGCTCCGAATTTGGTTGTAGAGTTATATAAATCGACTAATGTGCTTCAACTTTACTTATTTAGCATCACTTTAAACTACTATGGCTAATCGGAATACGCTATAGATGGAGTCCTGAATTTTGCAATTTCTAGTATAATTAGGATTAAAAAAAATATATGGCTACAACCCATGGAGGGTCTTGGGTTCAGTACAAGGTAGAGGCTGTACTGCATCTTAGACAATAGTTATGCAGGGAGGTGATTTGTACTAGATAGGCTTAGCCTCCAGATTTTGGTTACCCGCTTTATAGAGTCTGGGTGAGCCCGAGTAGGGACTTAGATCCCATTGGATTCTTCTCCAGCGGCTGACAGATTAAATAAAATCTGCCAAGCAGCGGTATTTGAACCCGAGAACTTCGGTACTCTACCACTGAGCCACTCCACTCCCCTGTGTAATTAGGGTAGGTATCTTTAACCTATTGATTTATCCTGACCCCGCATTAGATCGTGACCATCATTTTATGCCATCTCTGCAGGACTTCACAACCAACGATGCTTTATTCCTTCAAAGAATTGCTCCCGCTTTATTTCCTACGATATTTATATTGCTATATTGGTTATCAGGTACTATATCCACCTTAATAAGAAGCTTGCGTAGTAGAATTGGTGAACTTATACCACACTCACTTTAGGCTGAATCAATTTGAACATTTTAACTGGAAGACACGTTAGTATCAGTGAATGATTATCCACTCATTGCAAAAGAATACGATATTAAAACTATTCTACGAACGTCTGAGGTGTCTATCGATGACTAACCTACAATTAAAAACTAACAAATGCTTGGTGAACTGTAAAGTTCGATGGCGATCTTTCCAACAATTTCATAAGCCAGTTTTCAAAATTACGGTGATTTCATTTTAACATTTACAGTCCTAGGAGAGTGGTGCGTTTAAAAGTATGAAGAATAATACTTTTATTAAAGCTAAAAAATTTAATAAGACTGCAAAGTAAGTGAGGATGTAATTTAATCATTTATAATAGTTATTGAATTGGGAGGAATTTTTCTAGCTTTCAAACCAATATTCGTTCTTTATCCTAAAATATTCTTTATAAAAATAATATTTTTAAAACACCATATATTGCGGAATGATTTTGTTACACACTTCGCTGAGGTATCAGTAAATTCTTCTTTCGGATAAAGATGAATTATCCGATAAGCCACAGCTAATAAGTTTAGCGATTGCTTCGAATCCATCCCAGTTTCCTGACTTTATTAGCCACTTTCTATTAGTTGGAAGAAGGGTGGGAGGGGGATTTAATTTTATCAGTGCGGTGACTACGGGTGGATGGTTGGATCCCAAAGGATATATAATGGGGGATTCCGACCTATAATAGCAACCATGTTAGTCAAACAAAATGCTACATGCAAAGACATATTTTGACAGGATAATGTTATTTACGAAGTAATGAGCGACATTATGTAAGCAAACGAGATTATAATTTTCTATAGAATAGAATAGATAGTTTGTTCTTCGCTATAACAATTTTCACTCCCTCCCTTTCATAATGGTGAGAATTCTACTCCATATAAAGGACCTTCAAAACTGTTTTTCGTGTTTTCCCAATAACATTTCTTGATACAACATACAACAATCGTATTACCGAAATATTTAATTTTTTTTTTAAATCGCCATATACTCATTGATTTAACTCTTAAAGTGCTATGGGAACGGCAATCGGCGGATACTATATACGCATATTTCATTTTTTTCGGTTTTTCATTACATAATTATATGAAATTTTGATTAAAATATTATGTATAACTTTATGAGAGATATATACGTATAATTTACTGTAAATATTATATTGATATTAAGTTTTACATTGTAGGTGGATTTATTTATTTATTATTTTTCACTCAGCTTATTTCTATAAACCTGTCCTATTTTTTTTTTTTTTTTTAATTCTCTACCAAAACATACATCATAGTTTTATATTGATTCTCATGTTACTATGCAAATTATAATTTTCCCGAATTATTCTAATAATGTAACCCTCTGGCCAGATATATCCCTATTAAAATTTATACACATAAATTTAAAATATTTGTATTCTATTCTATAGTATTAGTTACGACATTAAAGAAAGACAAATTAACAAACAATCAGGTTTGCAGAAAAAAATTAAAAGTAAGTCAAAATATTAACGAGTCTATTTAACTATAATATCCTGGTATTAATAAATTTTATAATAGGTATTCTTGATATATTTTTCGTCATAGCACGAGACCCTAAATAGCAGCGAAGGCACACCACATATTTTTTCTTATTTTTATAAGAATAAAAAATAATAACAACAATATAGATTTTTACTCATTTCAATAGATTATTGAACTTGAAAATGACGTTCTGTTATTATGCAGTCATGAAAAAAAGAAATATTACAGTAATTTATTAATTGCGCCATGAACTTTTAATCAAGGAATAGAGCCGGCACGAGTGAAATGTATCCTGTACCCGGGAATGGTAAGCGCCCGAGATCAACCCGCACCTTAAGGGTAAAAAAATAAAGATATTTTAAGTTTAAATGCATTAACTTATAAATTTTAAGATATTATAATATAATGTTATTTCGATACTGTATCAAAGTTGATAATTTTATAGATGTTTAAAATTTATTAGTGATCTGATTTTGTGCATGATAAATGAGTTTTATTTTATGTAGATGATAAATGAGATATAATTTTATTAGTATTGTTACTCCTCCATAGCTATCTAATCTATCCAAACACGTTTCAGAATCGGACACACGTTTCACCCTTCAATATCGCGACAATAGACCGATCTGTGGACCGAGAAACCCACCTAGGGCTGTTACAGACTACAGGCAATAGTAATTCCATTCCATATGTAAAGCATATCATAATACCGAAATATTTAATTAATTGAAAGAAATCGCCAAATAATCATTGACTTAAAAGTTTAAGATATTTTACTCCAATGTCTTGTAATTGCTTTCTATTTATTCACGAAAACTGCACTTCGGTTTGTTCTCAACCCAATTTTCATTGTTTTGTATAGGTTTATTTAGATGACAGACAACGGTGGTTCGAAGCCCAATGGTTATGATCGTTTGTCCTTTTCTTAGTTAATGGAATTTCCTCATATGACCCACACCAGAAAAATATGTGGTTTATCCTGTAACTATTGATGTCATTATTAATGAAAACAAATGTTAAGAATACAAATTATTGTCTTATAATGACTTATTAATAATTTTTCAAAAAACAACAACAACAAGCTTACGGAACCATGAAATAAGATATGTTATAATCCAGAATCCATGGTCCATTTTTGCACTTGATTACTATCAAGTTGAATCTTCGTGAATAGCTTCGTTTCGATAAGACGCCCAACAATTTCCTGTGCGAAAATTCTCGATTGTGGTAGCTAACAGAGGTAGCAAGGATAAAAATGTCGATTTGATGATTCTCAAAAATGTATTACTAACTGGCTTATTTTGTTGTTAAATCTCAAGATAATCATTTAAATTATTTGAAAAAATATTTGTCCTACAAAATGTATGGTTTGATCAAAGAGTCCTCTCCTTCCAATATAGATGAAAAAACATACATTTTGTTGGACAAATATTTTTTCAAATAATTTAAATAATTATCTAGAGATTTAACAAAAAAAAAAACAGTTATTAATAAATGAGAGTCATCATATCGACATGTTTTATCGTTGCTACCTCTGTTAGCTACCACAATCGAGAAGTTTTGCACAGGAAATTGTTGGGCGACTTACCGAAACGAAAAAATGGACCATGGATCCTGGACTATTATTAAGGCCGCATCAAATTAAAACCGGCAGATTTAATTGCATAAAATTATATTTTAGCTATCAGAATTGCATTAACTCGGTATTTTTATTCTGTTAAGTAATATTTTAATCATAATTTCATGTAATTGCGCTCATTGTATCCACCGATTGCTTTTTCCCAGACATTGCATGCGTCCCAGAGTGCATATATGCGTCCATTGCACTTAAAGGGTTAAGCCAATGCTTATAAGGCGATTTGTTTTAAATAATTAAATATTTCGGTAATATAATTGTGGTATGTTGTATCAAGACATGCAATTGGGAAAATATGATAAACAGTTTTGAAGGCCCTTTATCTGGAGATGAATACTCACCATTATGAAAGGGGGTGTCAACAATTAACGAAGAAAAGACTATATTTTCATTTCTATTGAAAATTATAATCCTGATGACTATCTATAATATTTTTGATAGTCTTAAGGTAATAATTTAAAAATGCGTAGCACATTTTTTCGCTTCAAAAGATGTATAAGAGAAAAAAATATTCCATACCTGGACTTGTATGTTATGTTTGCCTACCTCACGTTCCCATATTTTGGAACATTTATCAAACTTCAACCGAGCAAAGTAACAAATATTGATGTTTATTTTAGTTTACTTAACCTTTTTATCCTCCCTATTAACCAACGATTTTTTTAAATTTTGAGCCTTACACTTCAGCCCAACTGTTATCATTTTAAGAGTAAAATTGTGTTAAACGTATTGGTTATGACTTTTTCAATATTACTCTATGTACATTTTGCTAAATTTTGTGCCTCCAACGAACTTAAAAATGCCTAGCACCTATCATAACTTGTTTTGGGTTAAACAGTCTGGATTGAACTGTTGCATCACTGTTCTAAATCGAATAAGTGATTTATCGCAAATTAAAATGCCTCATGCATAAATATTAGATAGATTAACTCAGTCATGATGTAATCCTCTCAAGGCAAGGTAATTCCAGCACCTTTATATATCCATAATTAAATCAACATTTTTACACGTTTAATATAATAATTTATTTGGAGAGGTTCTTTGAACATTATTTTTTTAATCTCTAAATAATCATTTTTTCTCGTTTTTAATTAATATTACCCATTCATTAGTAATTTTGTGACAGTTTCGATGTCCAAGGTCTGCTGTATACCTTAACATACATTTCTATTATTTCACTTGTAGTTAAAACTTTAATTTCCCAGGACGAGGTAAATCCCAAACATTTATTGATTTTGTTCATGGTTATTTATTCTCCGGCACCTTACACTTTTTATTATTAATGCTTATAATAATTAATTATTGATATGCTACTTATTTAGTAATTGTCAATGTTTTTTAGGTGTTCCTAATGCTAAAATATCTTGATTTTTTTTCTTTTTAACAGTAACTTAAAAAAAAAGGACATAAAGAACACTCTCCATTAAGAAGGTCATTCTTTTGTTTTATAAAAAATTTTAGAAGGACAACTTTGACAGTGTATATAATTTTTATAATTCGATATTTCGTTTGAGATTTAGCATTGATTGATTAAACTTGGAAGAAATAACCTAGCATTTAGCCAATAATCGGCAACAATACCTTTCATTAGATGAAATCAATTATAGTAAAATTTAATATGTACACTTCAAGTCTGGGATGTATTGTTATTCACCATATAAAACTCTTTGCTTTTAACAGATGTAGAAATATAATATCACACGAGACACAAATAAATAAATAATATTATAAGAATAACATTTTTGTTGTGACTAATGGTCTGTATTCGTATTATTAAACGTACAACTCGATTATGGAAAATTTAGCAATATGTTATGTACTAATTTGAATGGCGATTTCTCCGAAAGTTCTAAGAGCTCTACTGCTCACATATATACATATATATCTAAGAGCAAATATATATATTTATATATTTAAATCGTGTACAGGACCCTCCTCTCTATTCACGTATTCAGGAAGGGGCAAAGTATTAAAGTATTTAATAAGAAATATTTATAACTGAACAGAATCGTACAGAGTGCATCAAATATAGCAGGCATGTCCAGAAAAATATTTGTTTGAGATTACAGTTAAGCAATCGGGAAAATCGAAGGAAGGTCATCGGCTAGTGGTTAAGTTCGGTATCGTAACTGTGAGGGGTCGGTGGCCTGGCTCTTCCCTATTTGTCCTTGTAATTATCTGGGAACAATAATCGCCCGCTTTCGCCAGCTGTCGTATCAATTACCCTTGTCTTAGTGGCGACAGTGTCTTGGGATTGATGGATGCTAATCACCTTGTTAAGAATTGGATTAGCAAGTGTCCCAAATATTATTAAAGATTTCAGAACTATTTATGGAGATTCCACTAGCAAGACAATTCCTTCCGAGTCTAATTTGAGTTGTACTTGACCTGGAAATGAAAAAGCGTCACTATGTTAATCATTCCTGTATCAATTTTAACATCGAATTATCTGTTATAAATAAGTAAATGCTTTTATTAGATATAATTTAATATCTATTATAAGTAAAATAAATGCTTTCTTAGCTCTTAGCTATTGAAGAAGTCATTATGGGTTTTTATCTTATCAAAGTATCCATCTTGAACTATGATGAGCCAAAACCATTGAGATTATATTTTTAAATATATTTTTTCCCGAGCAATCAATAGTGAGCTGTACTATAGGCAGACAGACGGAGAGTGGGGATGCCTTTTTTTATCAATATAAGCTAAACGATTGAGGAAATATCTAGAAATTATTGAGGTTTATAAGAGACGGTGTTGTATCTTGGATTAATCAATTATAACCCTGATAAGCCTTACTTATGACAGCATTTTGTAAAAGGTCATCTGCAATAATTTCATTGATTTTTGGATCATTAAATAACAGACATTTAAATAGATCGATATACAATAAGTATTTTACAAGTACCACCAAGTATTTAATGATTTGGTTAGTTTGGATGATTAATGACTTGGTTCTCTTAAAATATGCTTTGTTCCCTCCCCCTTCATTAAAGTAGTCCTTAAATTCCTAAATATAAATCATAAGGTCATTTGTACATTGATATTGGGACATTTGTATTATACTTCATTTTATTTGATATATTTTTATTACCAACATGATCTTGTTTCATTTTAGAGAATGAAGACTGGATCAACCTCCAGTAGCCGGACTGATTTAAACATCCCACAGCAAACAAAGACGGTTTAAAAGATGATATTAAACAGCTTATAAAGATAAAAGAAGCTTCTTGCTCTCTTGAACCCAACTTTAATTTTCCATCTCAAGAAGTTTAATCTTATCCAGACTAAATCTATCGTATAAAACAAGAAGATCTTTTAAATCAACTCAAGCCTACTGAATTGAGCGTCTTTCAATTGAAATTAATTTTCTTCGTACTATGCAAAGCCGCTGATGGTTGCATATCTTATCGTATTATAAAATTTCATAATACAAATATTAGCCAAATATTTATGCTACCATTACACGGTTAATTTCAAACTATTAGAAATTATTATAAGCTAGTTAAATATAAAATACAAAATAAAATTTGGTCAATGGCTAGGAAACATGGTTGTATCTTAAATCATATAATAATTTTTCTATTACTTTTTTTTTTGTTAAACAAATAGTTATACTTTTTACTTACTGTGTCAGCTGTGGTGTTTTGGTTAGCATAACAACCTACTAGGCCCAAGATTTCGGGTTCGGAGCCCAGCAGGTGACATTAGACTTTTTTAAAGCGAGTTAAAACTGATTTTCATACCGACCTTAGATGTGGATATAAAATGGATGTCTCAAGTCAGGTACTCCTTAAAGATCCCTATCACAATTATACTTGGATGAGAAAATTTTAGGATCCCCACCGCAGCAACGCCTGATTAGCCATATCAGTATAAATTTACGTTACATGGAGGATGAAAATAGTTGGGGGTGCAGTCAAAATTTACACAGTAAATAAGTGGAAACTTATTTTTTTTTGTGCCGACGTTTCGGCCTTCTTTGTAGATCATCTTCAGGGATATGATAAAAACACAGACAAAAACAAAAATGACTATAAAAATACATAATAGTACCAAGAATATAATAAAATAAAATAAAATAATAATAATATAGAGATATAGAAAAATTGACCGAAAAAAGTGAAGGATATATTATGAAAGGATATATGAATAAAGATGATTACAGAATAGATGTATAGAAAGGTGATAATGTAAACAATATACAAAGAGAGAAATCAAGTTAAACAGAAAGTTACAAAATGAAAACAATATAAATATAAAGAGTGAGATATATAAGTATGGAAAACTTAGTTTAATAAAGATAAAATCAATAATGTATGGTAATAGACTCCTAGGGAGTTACATAAGTAAAATGAAAGAAAATTGATTAAAAATATGATGCCAAAGAATAAATACAGAAGAATTATGTAGAAAGTAAAGAATAGGAATCTCGTGTATGACAGGCAGAGAAGTAAAATATAAATATAAATTTAAAATATAAGTATCTGATGTTATATAAAAGAATACAATTGGAATTAATTTTTATTAATATAAAATATGATGTAAGTATAGAAGAAGCTATAGAATGAGCGATACAAAATATCAGTTTGAGAACGGAGATATATTATAAACAATTATGATGCTCAATAAAAATGAACTCTTTGGTTAAAACTATGATGGATGCTAAAGTGATGATGGGAAAAATAGGTGTGAAATAAGGAGATGGAGAAAGATGAAGAGAATATATAAATATTAAAAAACTGTACGACCCCAACACGAGTGGCTACTCGGTGCAAACTGAAACTGGCAAGTAAAATACGTTACAAAGTAAGACGGAAGCGCTAACAGCGATCTCATATTTTTGGCCGTCAGAGATCGCCGATTTTTTCGATGTAAAAAAATAAATAAAAAATTAAACAATTTTTTAATTAAAAAATGCAAAAGATTGAAAGAGGAAAAAAGTAACGAAGAAAAAGAATTTAAGGTTTTTTGAGTAAATTAAAAATTTGGGAATAGATTGAGGATAGGTGATGAGAGTCGGACTTGAGATGAACAGTGGAGGAGTCTAGATTGATGTGGATGGTTTCAGAGAGAATGAGTTTTTCATAGTTGGGAACAGAAGCTAGGATAGACGTATTTTCGAAGTCGAAAATGTCGTTTAAAGATAATGCATGTTCAGAGAATTTTTGAAGTGGTTGGGTGATGGAATGAAATGGAGTATTTGTGTTGGGTAATACGATCTTTAAGGAAGTTTTTAGTTTCGCCGATGTAGGAAGAGTTGCAATTGGGAGTGGAGAAGAGGATACGGTAGACAACTTGTGAGCGTTGTTTAACGGGAATGGGATCCTTGACTCTTTGGTATAAATATTGGAGAGTTTGTTATGGGATTTGAAGGCTATACGTAAATTGGGGATCGAGAAACGTAAGGATTTTTGAATGTTATTTGAGAGGGAGGGTGTATATGGCAAATATCTGTATACAGGGATAGATGAGGGATTTGGAGACCGGGTGGGGTTAGGGGGTTTATTATAGTCATGGATGAGTTTATTAATAATATAGAGAGGAAAATTGTTTTTTAAAAGGATTTTTTTGATGCGTTGGGTGTTGGTTTTATGGAAGCAGGGGTCAGCGAGGGATAGGCCACGGTGGATAATATTTTTGGTGGTTCGGATGTTGGGAGTAATAATTAGTTTACATTATCACTTTTCTTATTTATCACTTATTCTGTAATCATCTTTATTCATATATCCTTTCATAATATATCATTCACTTTTTTCGGTCAATTTTTCTATATCTAGATTATTATTATTATAATTTTATTTTATTATATTTTTGGTACTGTTGTGTATTTTTATAGTCATTTTTGTTTTTGTCTGTTTTTTTCTCACAGCCCTGGAGATGACCTACAAAGTAGGCCAAAACGTCGGCACAAATAAAAAATAATAAGTTTCCACTTATTTACTGTGTAAATTTTGACTGCACCCCCAACTATTTCCATCCTCCATTAGTACTTACAGTCTACGAATTTCCTCTCCAACTTGAATTACATGAAAAAAAAATGTTTTTACTTATGATATAAACTTAAAACCACATTTTTATGAGTGTGTATTTATATATTCATTTGTATTTACCAGATTTTGTGGCTCCTTTTTCCTCTACATTGCCTGTTTACATGTGACATTTGATATTGATTGGAACAAATATAGGCCCTTTTATAGCTTTCATCCATCTTTTATGCTCTATTCATGCCGTCTTACCTACCCTTTTCAAAACCATCTCCGAACAGCTAATACAAATCAACGGAACATTGCCTTCATTGATATGAGCATTATTCAGTGCATTACATGCATTAAAAAATGAAACTGTGGCAAATGTTTCAAGTCATTTTAGTGTATTTGTAACTATAATTGTACTAAAATGTTTTTTTTTTGTTTTCAGAACAATAAAACAATCAGCAATGACTGAGTTGAAGAACGACTCCCTCCTACCATATCGAGATACTCTAATGGAGCTGTAAGTAATCATCTTAATGTAGTTAGTATTCAAATCATCCATTTACACTAGAAGTAACATGTTTATTCATTATTACATTAAATAATGAGATGATTATTTATTATTCATTATTTATTACTGTGATACTTCTAAAAAGAAAAATATTCATTAACTTTGATCGTACATTCAAGGCTTTTTACATAGTCATAGTTTGTGTACCAGTGAAGTGAAAGGTTGAAGTTTCGTAGCTAATCACGGACTTAAAACTTGACTTTAGTAATTAGAAAATTTACCGATTCAAGTGATTTACTAAGTCAAGGAGTTAGTTATCTTTAAAGAAGTGGTGGCGGGTCCATCCCGACCCACAGCATAAGGTAAGACTGACTATATCAGTTGTCAGTTAGTGATGGGCTTAACTGCTACTTTTCAGTAACAGGTCTAACCGTTACTGTGATTTTTCTTACCTGTGATTTCTAAACTGCTACTAAATGTGATTCGTGATTCTGTCGAAGTGCTACCAACAGTGATTGCGTCGGCGTACGTGATTCCACATCTTGAATATAACGATCACAGAATACGCAGTCCATTATAAGGATAATAATTACTTTGACACTTGTATAATTCACTATAATACTATTAATATACCTACAGATGGAATTATTTTCAATATCCCATTTAACGTAAATTTTCCTCCTATAAAGTTTAACCCACTCAAGACGACGATTTTTTTTCGAACACGTGCCCCTGGAGCGAAATTTATTTTTTCTTTATATTGTTCATTTTTAATTTTAAAAACATGTTTACTATGGAAATCACCGGATGGAAAAACTTTTTCCAGGAAACCTGCTGGAGACTGGGTGGCTCCCCCTCCCCCAAGGGTGGATCCAGGATTTCTTTCTGGGGGGCAGACGGACAAAAAAATCAACAATAACTTAGAAATAAACTTTTAGTATTTATAGAAAGGTTTAAAAGGTTTATTAAAATATCAAAACAATAGTTTCACTCATGTTCTTTCTGTTATTTTATTCATATATTTTAACAACTATGATCTTAAAATTTGCCTATAAATATGTACTGTAATGGATTCTCCTCAGTACAAAAAAAAGAGTCTGGCACGTGCTCCCCCCCTTAAATCCACCCCCCCCCCTACATAGTAGTACCTACTAATACTGCCATTATTTTTTGTATAGGCAATTTACAAGTAAATATTCATACTTAATAAACAAGCTGTAAATAGATATCTGACTTTCCCTTATATTTAAATATTCAAATTTATTACTGAGCACTTAATTTTATACAGTAATATTGAGTCAAATTAAGGCAGCAGCCTATCAGAGTTTATTACTGTAGGGAAAGGTTTTCCAAGGCTGCAATCCCTGTTACCCTTTAGGCACCCTGGCAACAGTAAGCACTCTTTTCACCTAAATCGCAGTAGTCACAATCACGCTTCGATTCCGTTCGCCGACGACCAGTTCCCATATGCGAAGAACAGTTTAAAACTGTTACTGTAGTCACAATAACAATCACGCTTCAATTCCGTTCGGTTCTATGCCAATCACTGTGAAGAACAGTTTAGAACTGTTACTGATGAATTTGTGATCACAGGTAGACCTGTGACTTTTGAGTAGCAGTGAAAAAGTTACAGTTCGTGATTTCTGGCCCATCACTATTGTCAGTACGGCCTCTGGCACCGAATGAGGTTGATCTGTGATGCAATCAGCTCAGCTCTCTTACGAACTTATTTATTTTTATTTAGTTTTCTCCCCTCACCGTTATATATTTATTTTCTTTACTCCTAAGTGCTCCAGTATTATAACTTACAAAAATGAATTTCACCGCCAGGTATTATCTTGCAAAGCAGATGAAAAAGAAAATTCAAAGTGAAGTCGATCCCTAGAATCAACTACGAGAAATAGCCCAACTAAACCTAAACCTGATAAAAGTCGTAAAGTGGATACACCTCCTACTACTCCTAATGATATTAAGGGACCCAAAGCAGGGCCATAGAATGAAAATACCCAGTCAGGGTCATCTACTGAGTTTACTGAAGATTTTCCGTACTACTCACCAAACAGATTTCAGCCCCTGACAAATCTACCTAGTGAAGGAATGGAGTCCACACCGGCCCCTTAAATTCACAGGCCAACACCAATTTTCGTACGGAGTATAAAAAACTTCTTTGCACCCAATTGTATAAGGCAGTAGGCACCGGAAAATACTATTGCACTAGTAGGACCAACAATACAAAGATCCAGTCAGACACGCCCGAGATATACAGGGGAATAGTCAAATACCTAACGGAGACCAATGCAGATAACCACACCTACCAATTAAAGGAGGAAAGATCCTTTCAGAGTGGTAGTCTGGGATAGTAAATTGCATCCCACCACCCCTGGCTGGCGTCATGGAAGTAAAGCTAACCGCCATCGGCTTCAAAGTTAGACAAATGACAAATAACTACAAAAATAATACAGTACACCCTGGGGCAGGCAACAAAATGCCAATGCCTCTTTTCTTCATAGATTTATAACCAGCACCCGGAGTAATCTATGAGGTAACTAGACTTTACTGTATTCAGGTTCAAATCAAAAAATCTTACCCGAAGAAAAGCATTGTGCAATGTCATAACTGCCAAGCATACGGGCACACAAGGCACTACTGCCATCATACCCTAAGGTGCGTCAAATGCGGAGAACCACATAAAACTGAAGAGTGTGTCAAGCCCAGAGAATCTGCCTGCTGTTTGCGCACTATGTCTACAAGGCCATCCAGCCAATCATCGCAGACGACACAACCATCCTATCATCTCATCCAGACCTCGAAATGGCTTTTTCGAACCTCCAAAGGCACCTTTCACTCATTGAAATTTGGTGTAATCAACGGTGGATCAAAGTCAACGAGGAAAAATGCAAACACGTGACTTTTGCACTTCGTCGGGGAACATGTCCTGTTCAATTCAATGAACCCATTCTACCTTTTTCCGACACAGAACGATACCTTGGCTTCCTCCTTGACATAAGACTTACATGGAACCCTCATACCAGACACAAAAGACAAGAACATAACAGATGATTCAGCCAACTATACAGATTACTATGTTGTACCTCCCGTCTTTCAATTGACAATAAACTTCTAATATACAAGGCTATCATCAAATTTATTTGGATCTATGGACTGGAACTGTGGGGGACCGCAAAAAAATCGAATATCGGACATATTCAATCCTTTCAACCAAAAGTCCAGAGAACTATTATCAATGCTCCTTACCGTGTCTCCAACCAAACCCTCCATTTAATACTCACAACATTCCTTTCGTCCTCGACCTCATCCATACTAAATTTTCAAACTTTCACCAAAACCTTGCCTGTCATCCCAACCCCCTGGCTCAGTCATTATCCAGTTCCACACATCTATATAACCAACCCCGCCGTCTAAACCGTCGATGCCCCCGAGACCTGTTGCAATAATGTTATTTGATGTACTGGCACTGGCCAGATTCTCCACTCACGATCTGTGAGTGTGATATCATGCGTCCTTAACCAGCTTCCATTGGCGTTTAATGCCAGTGACGCGGCTGGGAAAGTGGGCAGCGGCCTCCCGGACTCCTCCTTTGCTCTCATGGCTGGGGAAGAAGCTTAGTTCGGGTACCCCAGGCAAATTGTAAATAGTGTAATTATGGTATGAATGTAAGCAATCATATTATTTTTATGACATTTTCGCATTTATTTTGTTGTTTTTTTATACCGCATATATATATATTTTTTTTGTTTATATGGAATGATTGCATACCCACTTAGCACTATTACTTGTTGCCCACAAGTGGCAGATTGTAATAATTCCATAAAGCATATCTAAAAAAAAAATTAATACTGACGGATCTAGACAGGAACATTTATCTTTTCTCTACTATCAACATAAAAGAGAAAAGAATAAGTCTTGCCCGGGATTCGAACCGAGCTACCAAGGCTCCCATCCAAGCCAGACAAATCCATTCTCTTCACTGATCCAATATCCCTGTGTTCTCGCAATTTTTGCGAGGTATACCTGGGGAAGAAGTCCTTAATACAAAGCACTTCAATTATCTATTAAGTATGTTCCTTAGGCCTAAAACTTTACACATAAAAGAGTAATGATAGTTCGTCAGCTATATATAAATTTCAAAAACGTTTATGATTGCATTTAATAAAGTAAAAGTTTTCCTACACAAACAATTAATGACATTTAGTTCAGCACTTAGCAGTGAGCTACTCTTTCTGGACCAATGGCTGCACGAGCAGTTGATTTATTACCCGAGATCACGCTCGACCATCAGGATTGCCCCATCCCCCAAATAAATGATAGCTACTTTATTGAGGCTGTGTGAGATTCAGAAGGGTTTCCCGAACACACGGTGTCGGACGGGTTGATGTAATTGATTAAATGGCTAAAACAGCTGGACTCGAACTCGGTTTGGAGACAAATGTGTAGTGTCTTCCTCACTTAGCGACTAAGGGACCCTTCCTTTGTCGCCGGGCATCAATCAACTAGACCTCGGCCACTGATTTAATGCAAGTCGATTTAAAGACCAAGAGTGACTTAATTACTTCCATTTATTAAGAAAAAAAATTGATTGTTCGTATTGTCCACTGTGGGTCACGTTAGAACTCTATTTTCCTTTCTCATCCTGAAGTTGTAGAGGTAGGAATTATCTTCTAAAGTAAGATCCCATTTTAAGTCCGAAATGATTTTTTCGTTGTTTAGTCCCCTTGGTTCTTTCTAAGAAACTATTTATACAATATTGAATAATATTAGTTGACCTTATATATTTGAGGAAGAAAATGGTCAGGGTGGAGGTCAGAAAATATTTATATGTATATTTAGCCCTGTAGAAGACCTGCAACGTGGGTCGAAACGTTGGCTTTAAAAATATTAAAAATAAACGGCTTCGGACCATTTTCATCCTTATTTGTAATATACATTATGATAAAAAAAAAATTGAATTTTTTCTCCTTTGTAAACTAAAAACAATGTTATATAACGCACCACAGTTCTAAGGTTCCCTCTGTTTGCTTCAAGTTTATGAAACCGCAATTAGCAGTCAAGCTACTAATGATATCAGGAATGTTTTATGAGCTGCGCGGTTGAGTTGTACCTGGGTGTGTTTTCAATGTTACAACTCTAAAATATTCAACAGGGGAAAACTCTTGACATAAAATATTACATTTTGAATTTACATAGAGTAAAGTTAATTTTATACTATGGTGTTTGTTTCCTTATTATTTAATTTCTACGTTTGACCCCATTGCTAAAAAATTAAGTGGAATCACTAGAATTGATCTAGAGGAATGCGATACTCCATTAAGTATAAAGAAGCTAAGTTTTCTTAAGATAAGTAAACGTTTACCCTCGGATCTCATTAAATTAAATATGCTTCTAACTTAAAACTAGGCACCTTATGCTCTTGAATAAAAAGATTTTATAAAGTTATTCATTAAGTCTGGTTAATGTCATACCCTGACATTTCAACGTATCTTAACGTTTTTAATAGCTAAAATAAAAATTTCTGATTTTTTTCTTTGTGGTTATATACTCTTGACTCGGAGAAGCTGCGAAGTACGTTTAAAATTCAATTGTCAGCTGTCGTCAAAATTGTGTATAAAAAATTATTGTAAAATAGAAACGGTGAATATAATAAAGTGCTAGAATAAAACAACTATTATCAAAAATATATTATGTCGGCCCAAACGCGCCTATACAGTGATCTTGTACGGTTCTCAAGAGCAATCGAATGGTAGCAATATAACAGCATATGATCGATTCAAGCTGTGCCGCGAACGTAAAAGAATGAATACGGCGGATCAACAACGGCGCCAGTACATCTGCAGCTGGAGAGGTTGAAATTATGCAAGTGGATGATGAAATCGCTTCGGACACGATTGAGTGCGATCGTCGATTATAAAGACACATTGGGAAGCAGCTAGTGGACTTTCACTACGATGTTTGTCAGCAATCATGGTGGACATAAGTGTGATGTATTTGATCGTCTATGGTTTTTGCGCTCATTGAAGCCAACAAATCAAAAACACTTACCACTGCTTAGTAATAATTTCCTTTAAGAGTCAGCAGCGGACTTTAAACTTTGCGGTACGTGTAAAAATCATTGGACTCAGACAAAATGTCCTCGATGTCACGTTCGAACGGATTTGTGTACCTACATAAGGAATGCAGGATGCCCGCATTAGATCCGATCGGTGCACGTCTAGTTTCACCGCGACTACCATTCATGCAGATGCGTAGGTTGCGTTACAACAGGCGTTGCGTACAATGATCAGGCGTTTAATGTTAAAATAAAGAAGAACGTGATACATAAAACTACGTATCTGAGCGGTGCGCCGTGGTAAAAAAGTCATGCAGTAAAAGCTTGGCTACAATTTTTACTAAGTCAACCATTCTTTAAGCATTACAAGATTACATTACAATGGAATTCATTATATGCTAACGTAATAACCAGTTGTGTGCCGGCCAATGCCACCGATGATGATCCGATCGAGCATCTACAGTGTGACAGAAGTGCACCGGAATCGGAGATTCTGCTTACATCATACTACACTTTAGAATGAAAACATTGTCTCGACACACCCCATTTTTTTATTATAATGTATCTTCATGTAAAAAGTAAATTTAATTAGAACCAAACATTATATATCTATTCCCTCCATTTTTTGAATTACAGGAAAACAAATCTTAATCTTATTCTGGAAATTGTGTTTTTAATATTCAATTATATACAAATATTTGTTTCACCGGTTATTTGACGAAACATTTTCGAGGAGCTGAAAAAAAATTTAAATTACTTCATAAATATAAAAAATAATTAACTAGTCACCTGAAGTATGTAATCTTGATTATATTACATCTTGAGTATATAATCTTGATCTATTACAGATTTTGTAATAATTATGATTCTTGTAGCTGTTCTGAAGAAATTAGTTTAGACCACAATTAAATTTTTGCATCTTTGATTAGGCGAGGACTTGCTTCAAATCCATTTCCTATATTTACTCAACATTCATCTAGTGTTTTTAATAATAATTTCGACCTGCTCTTTCATTCCATATTCATCCATTTAAAAAATTAGAGACTAAGCTGATCGATTTGTTATATCTAGAGATTTATAGATTTATGTTAACTATTTAATATTTTCCAAAATTATTGGGCATTGAAGCTTAGTCATCATAATTGGCATGTACTCGTGGGTATTATTAATACAATTTGTGGTCGATAGGTACTCCATTATAAAAAAACAATCGACCACTACAGCCCATGAAGGGTCTTGGGTTCAATGCGTGGTAGAGACTGCACTGTTTCTTGGACAACGGTTTTCCAGAGAGGTGATTTGTCATGGTTCACACTCAATCGCCAGATTTCCCTCTAATTTTATAGAGGCTATATGTACACCAGAAGGATCAGCCGGAGTTGACACCGGGACATTCGACACGGCAACTTAGCGCCCTATCACTGAGCCACTCCGTTTCCGTTCTATTGTAAAATATTCTAAGTTTGAAAAATAAAGGGAAGAAGTATAGTTGTTTCATATCTGTAAATATTTATTTTTATTTTATAGCAAAGAGCTTATATTAACATCCAATTAAGTTCAGTTTGTGGTAATATTTTAGGATATTTTATATTGCCACGAACTAAAATCAGTGCTCAGTGGTGAAATCAGAGCACTGAGTTCCATGCCGGAAATCCTGCTTCAAATCCCACTGTAGGCAGTTGCTTTTATTTAGTCTGTTTTCGGCGGGAGATGGATCATATGGGATCTAGGACCCTCCTAGGGCTCACCCAGGCCCTATAAAATATCACAAAAACAGGGTACCCAAAATAAGGGGGAAAACCTGGCGGTTGAGCGTGACCTAGGACAAGCCACCTCCATGAAACAGTACAGTCTCTACCATGTACTGAACCCCAGACTCGTTCACGGGTCGTTGCCGTTACAGGAACTGAAATTAATTGGATGTAAATATAGATTATTTGGCCTTAAAATGATAAAATAAACCTTACTTTTACACATATTATTAGTACTATATTACTTCTTTTTTTTAAACTAGGGAAGTATTAAAAATATTGTCTCCTTTAGTTAATTTTTATTCGTAATTAGTCAAATTATTTCATTGTTGATATAATATGCTTATATTACCGCTCGGGTTTGTATCATATTTAATTCTCTATCAGCCGTCTTTTACTATTTTTTTTATTGATATTTTATGATCAGGAAGGGGATTTTTTTAATATATAAATATTTGTTTTTTTATAACGGATAGGAAATAGGAAACATTAGGGTCTTCTTCATTCTAGATAAAGCATAGTAAAGTATTTGTGAGGCGGCAGAGGACTTCGTTGGTCTATTCAATATACATGCGGTCGGCACCTCAGATGTGCCTGTCCTCAGCTTCCGACTGAAAGCTACTTATCCACTCTGTCCCTCTTGTGGGTGCTTTCACTGAATAACACATAACGAATAAGGCAACTAGGCCTTGTCAGAACGCTATATAACATTTAGATATGACGTAACTGGGAGATGCCTGTTAACATTACGCAGGTACATAACTGTATTACAGAGAAATAATTAATATTATAGCGCAATTTAAATTATTATGCGAGTGATATCGTTGCAAAATTCTATGAAATTCTGCTATAGCTAATTGGACGATGCTACAGTGGGAGCTCTAAATTTTGGCTACCCAGATTTTGTTAGGATAAGGATTTTTAACGAGTACTTGACATTGTATAGACCCCTTTTTAATTTCCCTTCCGAAGGACGGCATAAGTATATATAACATTTATTTTATAAAGAAAGAAAAAACTTGTACGGGTTGATGTAATAATCCCTATCAGTATAATAAGTAATATAATATAATAAGCTAAATAATTGCTTAAATAGTATACAAGTTAAAAATATTAGTTTACATATCATCAAAATATTTGATACAACCGACGCACAGTGTTTCGATTAGTAGGAGCTAGGTGAAAAAAAAACCTTTCTTGAAAATAAAAACTGTGAAATTATATTAAAAAAATGTGTACTTGAGTGTGCGGGCTATAATGCATCTTATTATAATGGGAGAGATGCGGCTATGAAATATATAAAATTTAGCCAAGATACAAACGGATACAAGTCATTAACATACCTTGAATATTTCAAACTGAGGAAAAATCCTTCATGCATTTTTTAGAAAAAATTAATGTAATTCGATTATCAGATTTTTTTTATTGGAAAAAGTAGTACCTATGAGTACATATAATATCGATATTCAAAAATTGATTCATATAAAATTAGTAACACTTTAATTTTGAGCGGTTGAAATGAAGCTTTGAATACAACTGATTTAGTCTATTGCAATGGATTCATGTTCCATTTTGAAGAATTGTTTACTATATTCCAATAAAATATTTTACATTTCAACCGCTCAAAATTAAAGTGTTACTAATTTTATATGAATCAATTTTTGAATATCGATATGATATGTACTAATAGGTACTAATTTTTCCAATAAAAAAAATCTGATAATCGAATTACATTAATTTTTTCTAAAAAATTCATGAAGGATTTTTCCTCAGTTTGAAACATTCAAGAATTTTAATAGGGACTTTTGTCCACCTAACTTGTACTAATCGAAACACTGTGCGGCTTGTCGTTTCATGGTTCGAAACGCCGATTTCAAATAAATACTTTTATTTATAAGAGAAAATATTTGTCCTGACTGGATTCGAACCCGGGTCTTCCGCATCTCTAGCGCGGCATTCTTCCGACTGAGCTACCAGGTTCGTAAACAGACCAGACAAATCCATTCTCTTCCCCGATCCTATATTCCCAGTTCTCGTAATTTTTGCGATGAATATATGGGGACGAATGTTCAATGAACATTACTTATTAAATAATCAGCATCAAATAAATATTAAATTAAAAAATATTTTCATTGTTTAATGAATTATTATTTTACCTCCGCCCGGACTAATTTCTTCTCCTCGTTTATACGGCCAACTAATATTTATTGTACACAGTTCTTTTAAAAAAATTAAATTAGAAACAATAATCTAGGATTTTCAGAAACAAAATGATTATAACTTGCATAATATTAAGTTGAGCTTACATATATGAGGAAGAAAATGGTCCGGATGGAGGTGAAAAAAAATTCTCTTAATTGGGGAGAACTGTTTATTGAAAAACCAACGTTTCGACCCACATACGAACTTAAATATTACAGAGTAAAAATAAATCAAGGATATGGATGAAAAAAAAATATTATAAAAATAGACCATTCATTTGATTAATTTGAATTACTTTTAATTACTTATAACAAATAATTTGATTAATTTGTACTAATCTTTGTTACTTATATCATGCATTTGATTAATTTTTAAATAATCTCCTTATTAAAGAAGAATTTTCTGATCCGGAAAATTTTCTTCATTAAAATAATTATACGTTTTTCTGCTTGGTGAAATACCATTTAAAGTTATAAATATGGAATTATGGGAGTAAAATTCTCGGAAATGATTGAATGAAATAAAATGAAAAGTCAATAATACGAATTTAAGGTTATTGAAGATTACATCAGTATATGTAGAGCATACAAATATTTCTAAAACCAACCTTGAGGTGATGTACTTAGTCCTATGCCAAGGTCAGAAAACAGGATAAGCGCTGTTGTTCAAAAAGAACTTAGAGCACATCTAACAATAGTTAGCCAAGCTAGAAAGTTTCGACCATGCTTAACAATGAACTCCATCTTCACCGAAGTTTTTTGATGTTGTAATGTTACATTGGAGTTATAATGGGATTGTAGCTTTTATTATTTAAAAAAAAAATTATATTACAGGTAACCCCACGAAAACATTCAGCATCCATAAAACCTAGGAAATTTCTGATTATTTTAGTGTTTTGTATATTATCCGGAATAGTGTAATCAATCTAGAAAATTATGGTGTAATAAATTACATAACATTCAGCACTACGTCGATTTAGCTTCACACCTCATGTAATAATTCGTTTTAGAGTTATTTTCAAAAGTATATGTTATAAAAATAAATTATATCAGATATTATTGGAAATGTAATCCTCTATAAAGATGGTTGTGCAATTGTCCAAAGCAGCAATGGGCAACAGTAATTATGGTGTAACCATTTCGTTCTTTTTTCGTTTTCTGAAGATATTTTACACATTTATAAAATATAATGGTACCCCGACCCCGTACCTCGTAAGCTATTCTTAATTTTTTTTTTTAATTACGATGCCGTTAGACCATTATTTTTAAACGTTTCTTTTAACCTGATTAGTATGTGTGTGTGTGGTACTTATTACTAACAGAATTTTAGAGTAATTTAGTTTTATACGAGTTTTACTATACATAATAATGGTTTGAATATAATGGTCATGAAATAAAGTGAAAACTAAAGATTTTTGTATCTCGAAAACCTCTCGTGGTCACCCATGTTAGAGCTTTCATACAATTTATTTTTGTTCACATTAAATTTGTTATAAAAGTAAAAGCTCCTACGATATTTATTTCATTGCGGACCCTTGTTTTGCTTCGACACGGCCTGGCCAAATTGCTTTTTCATTTTTATTTTTTTTACTTTGAGGAAATATATGGCTCCCCAAATCGAGTATGAGGGTTGTATTATATTATCATGTATGGTATTGTATTATGTTATATTATATTATGTATATCGGTTATCTTTCAATCGCTAATGCAATGCCTTGCGTTCAACCTTGAAAACTTGTTTTAATAGTGTGTAATTCAACCTGTAGAATGCGTTACCGTTACTAACTCATTTTCACCAAAAGTTGTAGATAGGCGGTATTGTTTTGACAGCGGCGATATATATAGGCAATGTTCATTCTTGATATAAACTGCTCAAAAATTATTTTATTATAAACTGCATTAATGTTTACTAGAAATTATTATTTTTTGTACTGCAGGAAAGTTTAATTAAGGGATTTGGAAACATAACAAAAAAAATATTTTTAGTTGCATATTTTTTTTTATTCAACACAATAGTTTTAGGATACAATTAATACCTTATATAATGTCATCCTTTAGCCAGAATTTGTGTGCACCTATTAGGCATACTGTTAATAACATTGTCACTAATTTTTTGAGGAATTTCACTACATAGATGTTGCAATACTGCACTCAGTGTTGAAGTTCAACTGGCTGCGGATGATGGTTGAAGAGCCTTCTTTGCAACGCATCCCACATGTGTATCCTTCAATAGTGTGTAGGATACGATGTGGTTCGTCCTCCCGTGTAAATTTCAGCCTAAACCATTACACCACCTCCTCCAAACTGCACAGAGGGGAGTATAAACTGGGGTACTGTACGCATTCCCTGTTCTGTGTAGACGCGATACAGACAGAAACGCGACTCATCAGTAAACATTACAGCATTCCAGTTGGTGTTCTCTTTTAAGTCTTGCTGCACCACATTCTTCTCAGCTGATGGTGGCGGGGTGTTGCTACAGGACGTCTCAAAGGGGAATAAGATGTAAGGTAAATTTCCCACAAACTGTTACGGATCGTTTGTGTGGATACATGCCTAGCCAAAACACCTTATACCTCATTGAGGATCTGGGGGGCACTGTGGAAAGGGTTCCGTCAGGCATCGGTGGCAATATTTCTGTCCTCCTTTTGGGTTGTAATGCGCTGCGATCCAATACCCGGCCTACTATTGGTACTCCCAATCTCTAAGAAACACCGACTACCTCTGCGATATCAACTTGCCGGTGACCTAGGTTGTTCATTCTCACAATAATATTTCAAACTTCTGGTTCAAAATGATGTCTTTCCACGGTTAGTAGAAATAAAACTGAAAGAAAAAACGAGAAAAATTGTTTGTTAACAAATAGAGAAATATTCATGTTTACTAATATAAAAAAACAGGAAATTAAAAATACCTGTCCTTAGTCAGGTACTTTACTTTTAATTTCCTGTTTTAGTTTAGAGACTTAAGGTTTTTAGTTGGAATTTTTCCACTAATGTATTAATTATATTCGTTATTAAAAATGAGAATTACCAATTTTATATTTTGTTTGGTCAGACTAATACTAAATATATTGTCTAAATTATTTAAAGTAAATAGATAAAGAACAAAGTTCAAATATCACTATTCATTTTTGAGCAGTTGCTGTTCAATATTGATAGATATATGACAATAGGCTTTAACTTTTTATTAGCTGATTCTAAAAGAATATGACCTCACACTGCCATTACAAGTTGCATCTGTCAGTAAATATAATGTAAACTAAAATTGTATTATTTTTAATATTTTTTTTTTTAGAAAATGTTTATCATTCCAGCAAAAAGAAATATAATTTATTTACCTCTATTCCTTTGAGCTGAGAAAACTCCACAGATGTTTTGTTGATAAGGTAATGTTGCTAATCCCGTTATCAGAAGCTATTCAGTTAATTGACCCTACAGAGATTGCCCCTAAGTATCAGCTAGCGGTCGTATAATCAGACTAGTAATATTCAACAGCCCCATCTTCTTTGGCGCCATCCTGCTTCCTCAATTAGTTATCGGAATGCAACTAGTAAATCCTTGCAATAACAACTGATTGCTTGGAAATAAATAAAACTGTAATTTCCAGAAAGGTATTTATAATGGTGTGTTTATTCAAGGTACAAAAAGAACCATAAATATCAATTTTAGTACAAACCCTATTTAACAAGATAATATTGTATACTATATTAGGGATTCAATAAACTTCAACCACAACTAGAGATAAACAACTAGAAACAGTAGTATGCCGATTTGATTGAAGCTTTTTCGTTCAGGAATTTCTATTTCCAACATTTTGAGTAGGATCACGTTTTAACTTGATGTTTTATGGGAATAATTATATAACTTAAAATAAAAAAAATTAACTCAATATTATAAAATAATTTTAATTCTATCAATATAATAGGAATGCATTGCTTTCCCAACGCCCAATTTTGCTTTTGCAGGAGTGATATGGTAATATATTTTCATCTAAATTATTTAACAACACTAAAGCTAAGTTATATAAAAAATGCAAAAATAATGAAAGTTAAAAAACTTTACACTACAATTGAACTGAATCATAAGTTGAATTTTCAAATCATAAGTTCAATTTCACTAGTTTTTTTAAATGTTTTCCATAACGGCTAGTCTTCCTCAAATGGTCTTGTGGCGCACGTTTTGACTATCCCGAAAAGGGTACTTCAAAATTATAACAGAACTATATACGGACCAATACTTCCATTTAAATTAACTAAATAAAGTACAACGACTAGTAAATCTTATCTTTTAATTTTATCAAAATCTATAATTATAAATTTTAAATCTAATAATTAGAAAACATAAATATATATAAAACACTATTCCCACTACTAAATATGCTGTCCCATATATGTACTAAATATCATGGGAGACATTAAAATTAATTAAATTAGTAAACGAAAACCAAGAATTATAAGATAATATTTAAAAATAACTTACAATTTACAAAAATGATAAAATAATATCTTTCCTTCAAAATCACATTGTTATAACTCAGAAAACCTAATGCTTCAATGGCGGTATTTGAAATTTCTACGTGAGTTAAAAAAAAAAAAAGGGTACTGGTAAAGAAAGGAAAGCATTGCAATGATTGCATTGAAATTTTTTTACAAACCATTAAAACATTTTCACAAGCTTGAATTTTTTTAATTTAACTTCTGTTATTTTTCCCATTAAACTTCTGACTCTAACATGATATAACTAAAAAAATTTATTAAAAAAAAAAAAATACAAATAAAAACACGTTGGAAATGGAATATGAGATATGTCGTTCCTGAATTAAAAAGCTTCAACTAATACAATTGCTACTGAAGGCTTACCTCAAAAATGCTATTTTTGAGAAATGTCGTTGTTCTTTTGAAAGAGCCATATTAATAAATCAACGAAATAAAAATCTTTTTGTTGAAAATGAAAGGGAAAGATGAAATGTTTCTAAGGCTGTAAATATAATCAGATACAAACTTGAAAAGAATAGATTATAGATTCGGTGAAAAACAAATTATCTGGATGAGAGCTCAGTCAACGGATCATTGATTTTAATTTCTTTCAAATAGTATACATTTAAAAATATTAAGCAGGTTCAATGGGAGTGGAATGTATGATATTTCCTCAAACAGTCCGGCAAATAAAATCTATGCGGTTTTTCTACCAAACATGGAAGTGATTGCTGTTTGGTTAAATCAAACGAAACAATATGTTTAGATTATGAGGTGACAAGAAAAAAATGATTAAAAGTAATAGAAGATTTTTATGCAGTACCAAAACAAATTTATGCTGAATGTAACATCGGAAATGCATGACAGATTCTAGTACCTCGCCGTATATTGTATTTAAGCGACAAAATTATGTTTAGGCTTGAAGAACGCCAATTCGATTTTCTTAGATATGTTGGAAACAGTGAGTTTCTGACCGTCACGCATATAAATACTACACGATTCTAGAAAATCTATGATAAAATATATTTTAAGTAAATATTATTGTATAGAGATGTTTTGAGGGTATCGATCATTCTGATAATGATCGATGTATAATCCGTTGATGAAACACGCTTAGTTAAAGAATTTGTATCTATAATTTGTTTTCAATTAATAGATTAAGCTAATTAAAGTTTTGCTTATTAATAGAATATTATTTGAAACTTGAGAAAAAATAAAAGAGTTTATTATTGAAGAGGTAAATTTAGATTTTTTTAAACCTAAAATTTGAATACATCTTGGCCATCCTAAGGATTGATTAAAATTAATAACTTAAATTTAATGTGTTATATTCAGTAAAATAAATAGTATAATTTGAATGTTTATATTTCCGAGCTATTGAATTTATAAGATGAAACAAGTAAATTTTAGATTGATCTGAATGTTTTTAAACTCATATATGTTGAAAAGAGTATTTATATTAGTGAACTATGTTAAACACAATCTTAATGAACTAGATTAGTGGTATTTAGTATTAGAATCACAAAGCGTGATTTCTTTTTTCTTAATCTATAACCAGTTATATCTTCATAACCATTGATTATTTAAAGATAAGAGCTGTCTGATTCCACAAGGGATGAAACGAAAATACAAGAACAGATATATTACAGAGAAAAATGCATTGCAAATACCATTCCTCATCACTATTTCGACATTCCTTGAATGTGATAGAATCGTTTCTATTAACGATAAGTTGTTACGGGCAAAGTTTCATGAATATTCGAACTTTGTGTTTTTATTTAATTAATTTATCCTCGTATCATTCGATAATTTTTAACAGAATTATTAATGAGAATTGGTATAAAAACATTTATTGCTACACTGTTATAAATTTTTAATTAATAATATAAAATGTAAAATTACAATGACAATATACTTACTATTACAAGTTCTGTAGGATTAATTTTAAGCTTAAGTTTATATATTTATTAAGACTTGTATATCTTAATTATTAGTTCGTTTAGAAATTTACTTGAAAGATTTAATTAATGCCGACATTACAATCGTAATGGATTGTCATATAGTACTAATATAAAACTAATAATGAGATGAATGAAGTGATAAAAGCAAAAATTAATATACTTCAGCAATACTTTAAATACAGCAATGCAAAAATAGATGAAATTCCTGATCATTTATGAGGCTAACCATCTTGGAAGTTTGTTCCGAACTGGGGAATCTTTAATAACGGGCAATGAGATTATTACAATACACTGAACCGTAAGTTATCTTTAGAAAGCGATAGAAGTTGTGTGTTTCAATATCAGGCCAAACCTTCTCCGAAATCAGATACTTTGTTGGAAAAGTTGTGGCGAAAATTGATTCAATCATATTTATTGGGCAAACTGGATCTAAAGGTATGTGTATACACCAATGATGAATCGTCAATTATGCTCGATGAATATTAAAATAAAACTTTACCGTGAAAACAACTAATTTGAATAATATCTGTTGGTTTCTGATTTTTAGATCAAACAGGTCTCTAGAGCGTCCTAATCATATTCATTTTAATGTAAAATAATAATTTTTATTTTATTATGAAGTAAAAGTGTAAAAATTTAATATCACCTACAGTTTCAAGATTTATTACTTATGTACTATATCATCTATCACGGCCGTGTTCTCTTCTTCTCAAATACGTCTCTGCATTCTGCATTATATTTCCTATCAAGGGCTATATTTTTTAAATATTTTTGTTTGGTCTAATATTAGTCTTTGATTGTCTAATAATAGCTTTACCATATTTGTGGGCCGTTCTTTAGTATTTAAGGTTCTGAAAAGTAGAAAGGTATTGAAAGCCACCGATATTATATATCTCTACATACTGCTAAATGTAGCACTATTTGGAACATTAGGAGTACTTTGATAAATAGGTTAAAGGCATCGAGCAGGTAGCTGTGTCCCTTAAGGGGCCCCTACACGATCAGTATTACTGACAGTATCTGACTGTGATCGTTTAAGGGCAATACTGATGTACTGAAGTGGGGTATTGATGGGTGATGGTTCACTCCATCATTCCTCAGTCTAACCCGGCGTAGGGGAGGGGATACTGATCGTGTTTCCCCGTTTCTTTTATTCATCAGTATTTTGTAGCTGTTGAGTGCGACGCATCGACTGATTTTCGATGCAACAATGAAAACATAGCCACATTTTTCAAAAGTTATGAATGATTTATGTAATGTTTTTCTTAAAACTTCATTTTTTTCTTGTAACAACAGGATGGAACTTAATTTTATACGTAAAATTGTGTATTGTATATGGGAAAAAAAAATATTAAGTAACTTCACAGGCTCTATCACAATCCGGCTGATGGAGAAATTAGCGGTGAAAACTTTAAGTCCTCAAAATTTCGGCCTGTTGCTAAATAGCGTAGGGTAACTGCCAACCGCTGTTTTGGGCATATACTTTCCCTCATATTTGTATCTTGTTGTTTAATATGAGGAGAACCATATTTAATAAATTATTGAATACGTTTTCATTCATCCAAAAATAATTATAGTAATCTGATTGTTCCTTTACTGAAATCTCGTTGATAGAGTTTAAATGGGTGAACTTATCCCTGTCCATTAGCCAATCCTTCACCCACAAGCGTCTTTTCCTGTTTTTTTTTCCAATGCCATGGTGATCACAATTGCTAAGCACGCTCTATCCATTAAAAAAGTAGGTATAAATAAAAAAAATGACTGTTCTTATCACGAGCTAACTGTGAACTGAGTTTTTTTTATTTATTTATTTCTGATTTTTACATTAGTAAAATACAGAGAGAGTTTGGTTAGAAGTTATACAAAAATAATAGTACATAAAAATAATAGAATAGTAACACATGCATAAAAAGAAAGTAGATAATTATAATACTAAACATTCTAATGAACATAAAATACAAAATATAGCCCTTAGTCGACACTACATCAAAATATGGAAAATGAGTTAAATACTGACAGTAATATTGATCGTGTATGGTGCAAAAATACTGAAGGGCGATTTCTCAGTATTTCCGTCATTCCAATACTGTCAGTAATATTGACCATGTATGGGCCCCTTTAGGATCTTTACCTTTACCCTTAAGAGACAGGACATGGCAGTCGTAGGTAAGAAGCGGTAAACACAACATAAAATGTCACATATAGCGAAAGGATACCTTTTTTCTTTAAATTAAATAAAAAAGGATCTTTAGTTACTAAACAGCTCCTAGCCAATCAACCACGTCAATCTTTGGAGAAGATAGGATTATGTCTCTTATTCATTAATGATATAGAATTACTATACATTAAGTTTAATGATCTCAGGGGGGCATCCCATTTCATTATTTAAAAATTAGTCAGATCAAAGGATCTTACTTTTCCTTGATATCATTGCTTGGGCAGTGAAGCCAATAAAGTAATATGTTATATGTGATATAATGTATATGATGTTATAATATGTAGATGTGATGAAATCTTTCACTACCTGAGGTTCGAGGTAGTAATATATAGTAATTAAATTTCTGCTTTCTGACGCAGTTGGAGCCTCTTCTCATATAAAGGCATAATATTTGCTAGCACCGGTGCTTCATGCAAGTTGGCCTTAAGACACACCAGAATTGAGGAAAATTTAGTTACGAATAAAATTTCAATTACTCACCATGTTTGTAATACGGGTGTGTTCAACTTGCGCTCAACTCGGAGACAGGCTTCCATACAATTGATTTGAGGTGAATGAATGAATTAGGAGACGTTAAAACGTGGTTCGGTTTATAAGAAATGGTCCTACATTCCTGAATTTCTTGTTGCAATGGCGAATTGGTATCTGGTGTCTTAAGTACACTATACTGCTCGATGGCCTGATTTCTTGTACCAGTACTAGAACAGACAGTCAGCGTGTTTTCCTCATTAACTGAATATATATATAATTTCCAGCCTCGTTGAGATCTCTCTGACAACTGTTAAACTACCCCTGTGTTCACTATTCAGTAAAAACATGTCACCGGCGTTCGCTGGTTCTATAACTTTCCTGTATCTTGATTGAAACAACAATTACAGATGCGTATAACGAAAAAAGCACCGTGGTACCAATGAGCCTTGGGGGACACCTCTCGTGAAAGCGATATCTTCCTATTCTGCATCGCCAACTCTTACCCTTTATTAAATCACTGGACCGTGAAGATATGCTCCAAAAATCATATTGACTATGATAATAAATAAATAAAAACGCTTAGTGAACCCGAATGCTCGTTGCCGATTCTACCATTCTCTGCTTACAAACCTCTGTCCACGGACCACTAGCCTAAGCAGAATACTTCAGACCACTCTTAACGCAATCTTCCCACCTACGCTTCGGTCTTGCCCTCAGGTCTATGGCGACACATATTAAAAAAAAAAAATATGAAAAATCTTTTAATTTTGTATGTCGAGTATTTCGTCTAGAACTAAATATCGTAAATAAACCTGGGCGTTATATATTATTCTCCCTCATGCAAGGCATAATTTCTCTTGTACGTATTCTAATAGAATGAGAAATATCTTGATATAAGATCTCTCCTCACGAATGTACGAAATAAAGTCTCTTAAAATGCATGTGAATTGAACTGTTGAAATTTTGCAATGTGACTGATAAAAAGCTTTTAGAATGACATGAATCTCATTAAGTTTTTATCAGATGCTCTGTTTGCTTTAGGCATTAGTCATTGTGCAAAATGTGGAAAGCCTCTCGGCCGTCCCTGTCGATTGTATTTGTTTTAAGGCTATGCGTTTGATGAGGCGGATTCAGTATAATTGGGATTGAGCTAAAATCTTATTATTTGAAAAATTCATTATACAAGACAAACTTATTCCAAAATAATTAGTGATTATAAACTATATGTGAATATAGTTGACAATAAATGAAAATAAGTAAGCATACAGGAAAAAACTTGGATAATTATAATACTGAACATGGCAATGAAGATAAAATCAAAATTATAGCCATGAGTCAATACCACATCAAAATATGGGAAATTGTACTAACAAAACTAGTATGTGAGAAAAGGAAAACATATATAATTCAAAGGTATTGTTGTGGGGTTCTGCATAAAATGGACAGTCAAAAAGTGTGTGGTTTAAATCGTCAAGTAAATCACTTAAGCATAGAGGCCAATTGTCTTCAGTATTAATTATGTGGGTTGTTTTATTGGTGTAAACAACTATTTCCTTGCTGGGGGAAACTCTGATGTCAGGTACGGCTGAACCGAATTTATGCAGAATAAATTTTTGTATAAAACATTGTACTGAGAACAAAGTGCACTATTTACACCTTGTTCCTATAACATTTATTTGTATTTATTTATCATTTCGTTTTTATATTTCATCACTAAATGGTTGTTTTGCTCAGCCCATAGCCAGTCAGATATATCACAGATCAGATTTGCCACAGATATAGCCTAAGTCAGATATCATACCCTCAAATTGACTGTAACATTTAAATTTGATTAAATTAGTAGAGGACTTTTGAACCGATAACATTTTACTAAAACATATTTTAGGCACTCTATTATTACACCTTAGTAAGATTTTCAACCACCAATTCATTGTTAGTTGTTTTTTTGCGACTCGATCAACGTGTTAGATAGTAAAACAAAATCGTCCGCAAAGATGAGGATGAATATTGAAAATAGTATGAGTGTGTGACCTTGTAGAACGTCCTGCGAAACAGGGAATTCCTTAGAAAATTTGTTCTGAAATTTAAGCCTAAATGGAGCCTGCAAGATTGCAAGTTGAGGGCTTGCAAGATGTTGACCCATATTCTACTTACTCCAAAGCGAAAGAGTTTCTCCCACAGCAAACTATGATTTACTGTATCGAATGCTTTTTGTAAATACTGCGTAAACCTGGCACTTGGGTTTCATCAGTAACTGGTTGTAATGTATGGTTGTAACTGGATAAGACTCGACAAGGTATTGTGCCTATCAGTGCATCCTCTATATTTTCTAAATCCATTTTGGCATTCTACTAGGGGATTACAGAATTCGGTCCAATTGAGAAGTCTATTACCGAGAGTTTGGGTATATATCTATAGTTTTCATGTTTACTTGTGTCCCCTTTTTTGAACAGCAACAACATATCAGATTTACACAAAGCATGCGGTACTGTTTCTTCGCTTAAAATTTTGTTAAACGGATTATGAATAAATTTTACACCATTTTCAGAGATTTTTTCATCAAATTCATTTGACAGGCCGTGCGAGCATTTTTCTAAAGCTAAATTAATTTAATTTATAGAGTTGTCAACGTGGAAGAAAGGATGTCGAACATCCCTTACCGAAAGATATTTTGTTTGAACAGGGGCGTAGAGTTGAGAGAAATAATCGCCCCAGTAATCCATGTCAATTTCATTGTGATAAGAAATTTTAACAGATCTGAGTTTCCGAATGCCTCCCCAGAACAATTTAGTATAATTTATATTAGGTACTGAAGAGTTTAATGAGATTTAAAAACAAGGAGCTTTTTGCTAATTTTATTACATTTTTTAAAAAAAATTCTTGAAAATCTTCATATATAATTACCTCGAAGGTGTTATTTACTTACAAAGCTGTTATGCTTTACAAAGCTGTTATGCTTTACAAAGCTGTTATGCTTTTTTCATTTTCATTTTAGCCTCACAGCAAAAGGGAAAAAACTAAGGTCGATTTCTGTGCAACTCTTTTTTAGTGGTAGTGAACGATTTCTTAAGCTGTATAAAATTTAGTTCACTAGCAGTGGAGTATAACGTTTGTTAAAAATAATCAGCGAGGCTGTCAACGTTTGAGGGAATTTGATTTATTTAATTATATCACTAAAGAGCCCTGATTTAGAGTCATCCCAAGATGTTACTGTTCTAATATTACTTTTAGACTTATTTTTTTTAGATGAAGTAGTAAATTAATGAAATAATAACAGCCAACCCTTGCTAAATTAATCCAATAGAATTAAAATATCAATATTCAATATACAAAACTGCCAAATCAAATAAAAAGAAAAACTTATAATTTGAAAAACCGACATACACTCTTTAGCTATTGACCAATCTAAATAACTAAACAGTACAAAGTATTATAAAATAAATTGAAAAAAAGAATAAAGTGATGAACAAAAAATTCATTTTAAAGTAAGAAATTAAGCTTTATGTGAAATATTTTATTGAAATATATTGGTAACAGTACAGTCATTATGAAAATATCTTAAAAAGCACCCTACACTTTTCTTATTTTAAACTTATTAAAAATTATTTTCGTTTTTTAAGCTATTTTAGATCAATCAATCATTAAAGTCTGTATTTCAGTTTTTCAAAGCATTTTTTATTTTGCAAAATATACCAAACTCTCCAGTTGATCCTGGATGTAGTCAAATACTTTTTTCAAAGATTAATTGTATATTAACACCCAAACCCATTGATACAACAAATGACCACGACTCTCATGCCTGAGAAACTAGGAGGAAACTAAAAAGAACGTAGATGAGGGCATATTAAAGTAGGAAATTAAAGCAAGCCAATGGAAAGGTACCGCTGGATACTGTTCTTCGTTATGCCTTCCATCTCATTCTGTATTATTTTCCAGTCAACCAATCCGCTAATTGCCAATTACTTATTTTTGACAGGTGTGGATGAAAATATAAAGAGTGGAAAAAAAATTGTATCTTAGTACTTGGCACAAACACTGTCGAGTATTCGGATATGAAGAAATCTCTAATCCTGAAAATTCTGGTCAGGATACTGAGATCTACTTATTAAGCTATTGTATCGTCAGCCGTCCTTGAAATGTGTTCAAAGTTTCAATTTAATTCGATGTTTTGATGTGGCCTAATATCGAGTTCAAAGGTACAGTTCTAGATTAAGGTGAAGCTAACAGAAGCCCGTTCAAATAAAATAATGGAGCCTTATATAACATTTTATAACAAAGAAGATTATTAAAGTAAATTACTTTCAACTTTAAAGGAAACAAAAGACTCATTAAATTAGGGGATTCGCTAAAGCTTAGAACTTCATGTGTCTATCGAGATTAAGTTAAGTAAAGCATAAACATGTGTTGTGCTGTTAGATAATTTTTTAGCCAACACTTTGGTCTTTTACTTATTTTAAATTAATATTCATTTAAATTGGTATTTGTCAGGACTGAATAGTATTGACGGGATCACTTTTACTGCGCCAGATGCATTTTAAGAGATGAGGATGGGAGGCTGGGCTGGATATCTCGTGAATGATAGGGACTAGGGCTCTAGTGATAGGACTCACTAGTTCTTTCTGATTTGGAGTATGTTGTTAGATAAATAATTTGTTATTCACAATACTGAGATACTTTACAACAAATAGTCTTACGACAATATTACTTTTTGGATTTGACCCAAGCTTTAAATCATCTCGTAAGCCTGAATATTCAATATCAACTGTCAAGCTGGACAAATAAAATTAAGTGACAACGTAAGAACTGAAACCAGCAACACCCTTCCTTCCTGGACGACATAGCATGAGGTAAACAGCGTCCATTCAATTTCTCTAACCCTACAGAAGAGAGGCTCCTGTGTAAATAGTAATCTCCAACCTGCTAGGACCGCTGAGCAGGTTGTGTTATCTTGCTAGAGAAGATTTGAAATATCTTCGGGCACTCAGTACACATTGTGGATCGGCACAGAGAGAAAATCTGATTGTTAACCGTACATATCGTCTACCTGTAGCATACAATTCATACTAAAAGTGATATGCATTTATTAGAACATAATATATAAACACGTTTTACCGATAACATATATAAATTTAAAAAAAAAAAATGTACCACTAAAACTTATTAAGTAAGCTACTCCGCTCCATCAATATCATTTAAAAAATATGATAAAGTAATTAGATTATTCTATACATTAGGAAAGTGATGAAGCGTGGTATTTTATCCTCACACCACCATTAATAAAAAATTGCAACTTTAAACGTTTTAGTTACTTTAAATCATTAAGACGTTTTATTTTACACCCCGACATTGTTTCAGTATTCCAGGAAATGTTAGATAGCTATAATCTGTCAATTTTTATCCATGATCACCTAGCTCAAGAAGGATGTTGTAAACTCGTAATGAAACATCACTTCAACAATTACTATGTTGTTTATTCATTTAAAAGTGGTTACCCAAAATGAGGGGAAAAATCTGGTTCTTGAGTGTGATCTAGTACAAATCACTACCCTGCACAACCATTTTCCTTAACAGTACAGTCTCTACCATGTACTGAACCCCAGATCTGTTCACGGTTAGTGGTACAGGTTTTTTCGTTTAACGTCACTTCGTTTTGCTATGGCTGATCAGATGATGAAACAGTGGGCCCTAAATTTCGCCTATTCAGGAAAAATTAGGAAAGGGATCCATCACGGGTAACTGACACCGTGAAGGGGGTCTTTGGAGCCCCATTTAATGCCCCTTCCAAAGATCAGTGTAACCATGGTTTTTATTTTTTTTTAAAACCTAGGTCCACCTTCAGGTTCAAACCTTAGGAATAGAAGGTAGTTATGCTTACCACTTTACCACTATGATTGTGGATCCACCTACTACTTGCATATTCTCTAATAAATAGCAAGCCTACCTCATTGTATTGATTTGCATAATGTTTTTTACCTCATCTATTGATTCTTCAATACCTAATTATAATATTGGTTCTCCCTGACCGTGCACCAATATCCTGAATAGTCAGAGAGCCCATACAAAATTTGGTCATTATATAATATTTGCAGCCCCGATGAATATGTGGTTAAGGTATAATTTTATTCACAATAAGTTATTGTACGAAGGGAAGCAGAATCTCACTAGCCGCAGCTTACGGCTTGAAAAGAAGTTATTGCTTAAATTACAACTCGATTTCGAGCCAAAGTCTGACTTACCCCTCGATACGTTACGAGAATGGCAGTACACTACTTCCTTCAGTAAAAAAAACTTCTTTTAGCGAAAATTAGTTTGAACCACTTATTCAGCCGGTCTGCTGGTATAAAAACATTAAAATCAATTTTTTGAAGCATGGTGGAGTATGATTTATTGATACTTCTCTTCAATAGTTATGAAAAAAATTGCCAAGTCTACAATCGACGCAGTTTTTTTTCTCTCCTGTAAAATCGCCCAAAGTGTACATAGGCGGTGTTGTTTTGACAGCGAAGGTATAAGCCCCCAGTGAGAAAATGTGGTTGTAGAGGATCAAATTATGCAGCTATAGAGCACAAGAATGCTAAACTCCCGAACTAACCATAGTTTCCAATGAGTGGAGTAAGGTAGCTTTTCCAGGTATGTTATGTGCATCATTATCATCATACATAGTTTTAACTACGCGTTTCCAAACTTGTGCTTGTAGTGATTTTTCGCCAACTTGAACCAACCTATAGACAAATTAAAAATAATACACATATTAAAATATATAAATAACATTTCTTTTTTTATTACAAAAGTTGAATTATTTGATACAACATTTGATTAGATGTAATAAATGAAAATTTATATCAGACGAATCAAATTAAATTATATAAATAAAAATAACAATAATTATTGTAAATTGTTTTTAAATATAACAACATAATAATGTGACAAGCATAAGTAATAAGGTGCCCAAGTGTTGCGTTAAACAAAATTGCTTGGCAAAATTAGTGAAAAAGTTCATTTTTGAAATTTCTGAGTTTTTCGTCCTGAATGCCTCATATAATATTTACAAATGATTTCAACTCTGTGAGGATTAATGAAATGAAAAAAAAACATGGAAAAGTAACACTTGAAATAAAAATATATAGAATTATTTAAGATTTAGAAAAAGTTGCAATTGGCTAGAGAATGATTATTCTGTTTGCGATACATAGTTGATTTTTTTAATTTGAAGATAGTAAATTTGGAGGGCTGGTTTTTAGTATATGGCAGCGTTTGTCAAAAACACATTTTATGTGAAATGATGCAGCTGTCGTATTTTAAATATCTAGGCACCCAAAACTCATAATTTAGAAAAAATATTAAATGGCGATATTATGAAAAAAATGGTACATAAAACTAATACTGGTCGCTGGAAATCCTACACAGGATTTTCGTGTATTTAAATTAACAAAGCTAAAAATTATTGGGAACTAATGATAAAGTGGTGATAATGAAAATTAAGTCCATATAAAAAAAACACCATTTCCCCCCATATAAAGCGTTTTGGCTTATAAAGAAACATTTTTTAAAAATGTATTCATATATTCCTACTGAAAATATTTTCTTTATCATTTTCAGAGATATATATATATATATATAAAGATCTGTAGAATGTGTCTGTATGTTACAAGATATATAGCGGAATATTTATTCGAAGCAATAGTTTCTTTTTTCTATAATTTTATTTAAATGTAATTTATGTTTCTCAAATCGTTTCAAACTGTTTTAATAATTGGATTAAATTGTAATTTATGTCCAGTAATGGTTTATTTTACAATGATAAATATTTTCACTGTAAATTTAATTTAAGGAAAAAAGAAACAATCAATTGTTTCAGTTTTATATTAGATGTTTCTCTTAATTAAATCCCTCAATATAAGAGACAAACGTTACTTGAATTTTAAATAATGGTATTACTGGTATAGCTCCATCATTAGTCTTAAATAATAAAACTACTTTTACTGATGCGCCTGTTTCATCTAAATTTCAGTTGTTGCATCCTTTGAAAGTTAATTAGGAGGAAGCTGGAGAAAATAGAGATCTCAGTTGGCGTAAAACCTTGTTGTGTTGAATAATTTCCTTTTTCATGCAACTCTATTGAACGAACTACTTTTCTTTATTGAAACTCCCAAGAGTTGATGAAATTTAAATGAAACATTTTCTTGATTGTAAAACTTTCGCTTTCAATAGAAGATTTCTATTCTATTCTGTAATCCAAGCTGGTTTAAACTTTACTAGAAATTTCATCTTTTTATTTTGTTTGATAAATACTAAAACAATTGGTTTCATGGCCAAAGTGGATAAGTACCGTATTCATAGTAAAATTGGAAACATTAATTTCTCAGAGTCAGAAGTTATTTATTATGCTCTAATTTTACATTTTCACATATTAAAAAACCTGTCTGTTGGGTGAAACATCAGTCAATATGAACTTGAAGACCATTTAATAGGCTGGTTGTGTTGACATTTATAAGCACCCATATCAGTTTCATCCAATCCCATCTCCCATTTTGAACATATTTTCCTTCCTACTTGTCTTGCTCTTGAACTAGATAACAAGATTTGATAATTGGAATTCATTTTCCTTGAAAACTAACTTAGGCCACATTAGTAGCGCCACACGGTACAACCTAAATAATCTAAAATATCTAAAGTTTTTAAAGATTTAATATTGTAAATTAATTTTCTCCTTTCAATTGGCAGAATAGAAAACTTGCATTCTGGGCTAGATAGAATGCTGCACTTGTGACTTTCGCATTCCTAGTGGTCTTCTCGAACGAAAAATGACGCATTGTTCTTATGAACGAACTGATCCTTACTTCGAATAATTTTCTTCTGAATTATTTCTCTCTCTCTTTCTATTGGTATTGATATATTGGAAAATTTTGTCAAGGTTTGTTAAAAAAGATACTTTTCTTTTGGTTTATTTATAATTCTGGTTTGCGTTTTATACATTTTTCTTCTTTCATACACCTATAGGATATTCATTCCAAATCCATGTATTCATAAGGGTAATATGCCTGCATACACAAGTTATCTAACGGCGCTAAGGTCCTTGGAATTCTTCCTCCTCAACAGTTCTGAGACCTACCTTCTGCTACTCTTCTCCAGCTCTCGGCATAAGTCAACATCTCTCAGCCAATGAATCCTAGGTCTGCCTCTGCTTCTTCTTCCACCCAGATATCCCTCCTTCATTATTTTAGGGAGTCTACCATGCTCCATTCTTTGGAAATGTCTCAGCCAACTTATTCAGGACTTTTTTTATGGTGTAAACAATATCTAGTGTCTAAAAGAGGTTTAATATTTTCTCATTGATCTTCATCCTCCACCGGTGCCCTCCCTTTGTATGACAATAATTCTTCGTCCTATTTTATTTTCCCCCATATTTACTAGCCTTTCGTCCGTAAGGGTCCGTGTTTCACTTCCGTATATAACCACCGGACACAAGGCCGTAAGGTGCAGTATTTTGAGGGTTCTGTTATCGAATTAAATTTCGAATAATTTTCATCAATGGCCAATAGTATATTTAACTAGATGAATCCATCCCTTAATTTCTTACCCGATACTATAATATTGTCCTCGGTGATAACAGCATTCAGATACTTTAATTGTGGCACTCTATGAAACGGTATCCAGCCTCTTTCTTCTTTACAAGATACCATGTATTTAGTTTCTTCACTATTGAATGCTATCCCAGCTTTCCTAAAAGCATCTTTATTTTTCTTGAATGCCCCCACTAGCGGATTGGTTGTTCTGCCGTTAATCACTGCATCATACGCGAATGATAGATGTGTCGACCTACATCCTCCTCGCCTTATGTGGATCAACCTCATGACTACTTCTAGCATCATGTTGAATAAAACTGAGTAAAGAGGGTCCCCGTTGCTCTGTACCTTTCTGAATATCAAATCCCTCTCCGGTTGGTCTGCATACATACCATCATCGGTAGTTTGAATAAATCCAGTATTGGAACCGTTAGAATACAAATATCCGGAGTTGAAACCACTCATTTGTTGACATTTTTATTTTATACTTTTATAAATACACCCTTCAATTAGATCAAACTGGGTATATTTCGCTAAATCAGAAAATTCAACAATTAAATTCTGTACAATTTTACAAATATGACATTATGCAGATAACCAAGTAAAATATGCAATATATAAGATAAATATTAAGAATCATTTATGTAATCCGTTCTTTAGATATTGACAGTTGGAAAAAAACACTGTTGGTTATCCTGTGTCTTATTCACCAAACTTATATTCATTCAAGGTGGCGTAAAAACAACTACACGGAGCTGTATACTCAAGTCAACTTAACCTCTGTTTATTTCCTCATAAACTGACTTAAGAGTTTTGTTCCATCCTTTATTTCTCCTTCACCTCCATAAACTTATATTAGGCTTTATTTTGAACTTTCTGATTTAGATTTATTGAAAATTTGAGTATTCATTAAAGAGGAACGCAAATATTATATACCTGCATACTTTATTACTACTCGTATCTGATATATATTGGAATTTCGATATTGAACTTAGTCTAGTTTTTCTCTCGAATAAAAACACTATTCGTATCAAAAGTATATCTGTAGAGCAGAAATATTGATTATAATGAAATAAAAATGTTTCCATTGGAGGAGACCATTGAATGATGGTTGTTTCATTAAATTAATTTCAATTTCGTACTAGTTTGAAGTATAGTTAATATATTCTATCGTAGTATATTTATATATTACCACACATAATCGACTACTATGGTACTACAGCCAATAGATTCACCAGCTGTGTGTCGTACCGGGCGTTATTATACATTTTTTTTTTTTTGTTAAATTATTTTATTGAATTGTACAACTGTAATATATACATCTAGTACAAGCGCTGTATGAATAAATAAATAAATAAAAGGACGTGTAGAGGCACTACCCATTGGTAACACTCTAATTACATTTCTATTATAGAAGGTCCCGAGGCCATCTTCTCTTCAGACGCCTAGGACGATTGTCCGAGATGGAATTGGATCCAAGGATGGAAACTAGTGGGTTTGGATGGGCCTGGAGTTTATTATGGAATGATAGGTATCTGGAATGGGCTAAATCGGTAACATATGGAACGTTCAGGTCATTATGGATGGTTTTATTTGTGACAAAATAAGGAGCGTTTAGGATTTTTCGAAGGATTTTGGATTGCAAGGATTGAATACGAGAGGAATTTGATGGTTTGGTGGAGCCCCATAGTTCAATTATAAAAATAAATATGAATTTGCATAATGAGCAAACTACGGCAACAAGAACTAGATTACTCAAGCTGGTAGCAAGATTCCTTTGTGGTTGAGGTTGAATAGATACCCAAGAGGGGGTCCAATACCCTAGCTTTGGAAAAGTACTCTCTGAACGGGTCCGGAAGAAGAAGGTAGCGAGGACACGGAAGACGGAATGCCGTGTCGAAACCGTACCAATAAATGTATCCTTGATATACCCGTGTTTTACCATATAAGTTTTGTTTTACGTTATATATGTATTTTCTATATGCATCTGAATCATTAATCTTAATTTCTAAATGCACATATTAAATTATAATCCAAATAACAAATTTGATTAATAAAGAAAATTCATTATAATTATTTTGGAGCTTACTTAACCCAAATGCAGTATACATTTATACAGAGTCTAATTAAGGTATTAAAGTTGACAGATTATTAAATTGATAAAAACACAACCAACCTCGGAATAAGAATCCAATTTATAATATAAAATTAAGACGTTTCAAGCAATAATAATTTGAGTACTTACCATAAATGATTAGTCTTGGCATCCCAAACTGAGTAGAATTATTTAAAATATATTTAATACACCAAAACATAGCAGTGATATTAAATTTATGTATTCCTTCATCTGTGAGGACAAAGTCAGAAGGAAGTAAAAAATAGACCTTATAATCGACCAATCCTGATTGATGTCCTTAATTGTTTATTTGGTTGATCTGAAATCTCATTGTAATGCATAAAGAAGATTAATTGAATTTGTATATTCAACTTTAATTATTCCATATCGTTTATTTGAACTGTGGTTATATTGTTTTATTAGTATCCATTATTTTATTATTAATGTAATATATATTTCTGTTTTCTGTAAAACATTATTTATTGATAAGTATTATCATATCAGTGAATTAATTAATATGGTTCTAGTTCTAGATGCCTTGGCAATTATCGACGTGCTTCTAGGCTAAGCAAAGGACCCACCGTCCTTATCAAAGACTGTTATCCTAATAAATTAATTAGTTATTAATTATTGTTTATTATTATTTATTATTAATATTCCTAATAAATAATATTTATTTCATGAATATTGTTTAAATTAAATTTGAGACTTACTATAATTAATTTATACACCGAAATTTTGTTTCCAACCGATATAATTGAAAAATAACCTTTTTGGATTTTTGATGGGGAATTTTGATGTAGTAAAAACTAGCCACCGGACCGGAAGTTTACATAAACCCATTTCTCGATAAAAGATACAAATAAATATGAAAGGGTTTAAATCGTCATAATTTTCACTACCAGCCGAGAAATGGTTTGTTTAATTATTTAGGGTCTCTTTATGCTAATATTGATAATTGGACGACGTTACTTAAGGAATTCCGCCTACTCAATAATTTGTATAGTGACCTTTAACGAGTACCTGATATCGCCATAGGTTTTAGGCGATTTAACCCCCCCCCCCCCCCCCCGAAAGGAGGGATCCTGATGATGATCAAATACTCCCTTTAAAAAGTTCTATTTATTCGGAAAATAAGTTCAACTGTAATAGAAAATGTTCTCATCAAAACAGGAGATGCGAGAATAAAAATGGAATTAGTTATAACAGATTACAGGTTCACGAATATAATCGCATTCTGATATTGTGAATTGTAAATTTTGCACCCACCGTAAATATGATATATTATGAAATCTTATAAATGCGAAACACTCAGGGGCACAAAGTCTCGTACTTATTTCAAGTGTGACAAAAGCGATCCGTTTTGACGAATTTTTAGATTGTATTTTACACTAAAAGTTTGAATAACCGGCTTTCAGTATCAGCTATAAAGAGACGGCTTAGAGTTTGATTGCTAAAAGTTGGGTATGAAAAGTGTAATGCAATTTTGAAACGGTTTCATTTTAGACGTACATATCTCATGATTACTGAAGTTTACAATTTAGGTAAGAAAGTTTGTGGTATCAATTACTTAATAACCTCACTACTAGAAATAATAATTTATATTTATAAAGCAGCTATACGTTTCAGACATTTACGTTACATTCATTACATTTACTAGATAAAAGCTCTAAGCTCCCAATTAATTACAATAGACTAATATACATGACAATCATAAGCCCCATCTGCACTTACGGGGCAGAGCTTTGGGGCTTTACAAGGCCATCGGATTCCTTTCGTATTCAATCCTTATAATCCAAAATCCTTCGTTAAAGCCTCAATGCTTTTTACTAAGTTACAAATAAAGTAATCCATAGTGACCTTAATGTCCCATTTGTTACTGATTTGGCCCGAATCCGATATCAATCTTTTCATTTTCCACTCGAACCCACTGGTTTGTTGTTGTTGTTGTGGTTTTATTTTAAGGGCAAACAACTACAAATGGTTATTATTGCCCTCACTACTGGAGAATATAAATATTTACAGTATCTACATAAGTACCACTAGAGAATATACATATTTACATTACCAACATAATTACATTTATATATTCTTGTTACCTTATTCCATTAGTAAAAATATTGTTACATATTTAAATAATTACATACCATGCTATATTAGGCACATAGTAAAACCATATTAACATATTAAACATATGATAGAAATGTAACTTATATGAAGTTGTTCATATTAAAATAAAACGTTATACATAATTATATAAGATTTATGATATAATATAAAATTTATATTATCTATATAACATTATACACACCGACAATATATATATACACCCACATACATAAACCCATATACACATATACACATAAACGTGTAAATGTATATGTCAAATTGACTGGTATATATTGGTGTTTTTAATAAATTTTAACGTATTATTTCAACATTGTTCGTTATCCCCCAACGCCTTTTGCATCTGCCGAGGTACGCCACACCATTCCATCACTCCACTGTACCTAGGACAATCCTCGAAAATATGACGTACTGTAATTGTCACCTTACACAGTGTACATTGAGGTGGGTCTTTCTTTGTTATCAGGTATTCGTGGGTCAAACGACTGTGACCAATCCTAAGGCGGGTAATAACTACTTCTTCTCTTCTACACTGCCTGGAAGATGATACCCAGCTACAGATAGTCGGTTTGATTATTTTCAGTTTATTGTCTTCTAGCGATGTCCAAGTACATTGCCATTCACTTTGGATATTTGTTTTTACTTGTTGAAAAAAATCTGAAGGTGGGATATAAGAAAGCTTTATTTCTTCTAATAAATGGGCGTCTGATGCTGCTTTGTCGGCTTTCTCATTTCCAAGTATTCCTGAGTGGCTGGGGACCCAAAAAAAAGTTATTTTTCTTTACGAGTCTGCTATTTGTTTTAAGGCCTGGTAAATTTCCTGTATGAGGGGATTATCTGAAAAGGTGTTAGCCATTGCTTTGAGGGCACTCAGTGAATCAGAACAAACTATTGTTGGCTGATCTTTTGTTGTAAGGGTTATTTGGAGAGCCTTAAGAATAGCCGTCAATTCAGCTGTGAAGATGCCGCAATCACTGTTCAGCTTGTACTTAAAAATTGTGTCGCCAGTATACACAGCACACGACGTAGAGTCATTGGTACGAGAACCATCTGAAAACAGGATTTTGTTAAATTGATAGTTACTCAGTTCACCAAGGAAGGCTTGTGAAATCTCTTGTGGGGAACATTCTCTCGCCTTGGAAAGTTTCAACATTTTGCAGTTGATGTGAGCTAGCTTTTTCTTTGAGCATTTGTTGGCTGGTGTTGTACTAATTCGGAAATGACATTTCTCATTCTGTACCACAATGGGAGGGAGGGATTTTTCAGCCTCCTATACGTGTTCTCGTTTATTCTTTGGAATAAAGAGCATTAAACTGGATTTTCTGGTTGCGTGTATATTTTTTTTATATACTTAGCCCCTTGTTTTTGGCGACGATATGTAAGTGGAAGGTAACAATGGGTAGTATCTCTACTTTTCCGTGGCACTATGTATCATTCCAGCCATTTACTTGATGTATTGTTATATCAATTATAAAAGAACAAACACTCAAGAATAAATTAATAAAAAAATATATATTAATAAAAAAAAGATGTTGCCAAGCTTTGTATATTTCCACTTGAATGCATTGATAATTCTAATATGTTATTTATTCTTACACTTTCCTTTACTATTGAATATAAATGTTATAAAATATATATTTTAATTATGCTATTCTACATTTTTTAATACTTACTTTTTTTTGCAGGACGTTACTTAACAACCCGCTATTCAGCCACCTAGACCCCGGTCTGTTTTCTAATCTGCCAAACCTTAAGACGTTGTAAGTAATGTATTATTTACAATTATATACTATTGATTTAAAATCCCACTTTACTCACCATCATTTCATGCTCATGTACTGTGACAAAATAAAAAGATTTCCATTTATTATTAAGACATGATTTGAATCGCATGAAATTCCGCTCGTATTTCTTCTCTCAAAACACTTTTTGATGCCTCTTCTTCCTCATTGGTCGAACATTCAAGGTAAATCATACTTTTTCCTATTCACCTCTTTTCCTTTGTCTCTAATGTCCCTCAAGGTAATATTCTCGATCCCATTCCCTACGCGATTTATGATCCGAGCTTATCCTAGGGCTTTTTCATTATTTATTGTGGTTATTTTTCTACAAAAGGGGGATATCTCAGAAAATAAACTCCTGTCTTTTTAGTTATCAGTTCCGGTTTAGAGACTGGGTGTGACAGATAATTTCTTATTCTAATATGAGTCGGGGATTGAAGTAGCCTATGTAAATTGGATAATTGCACAAATATTGATGAAGACATATCTGTTTCTTAACAATACATTAGCCCCTTTGCATTTCAATGGAAGCTGGACTTCATAGATACGAAGCCACCGTCAGATAGAAATTGTAAATATCTAAGAGTTAATTAAATACTTACCTTCTCAGGTAAAATCTAATAATGATTAAACTCGAAGATTAAGATTGTCGGCTAATAAATGCTACTTTGGTTTCATAACCATTTAAAAAGTAAAGCAATCTCCAAGGCCAACGAAAATCTCTAGACTGTTGGATATGCTGATTTAAAAAATAATAATAATAAAATTGTTGATCAGCTAAGAATAGAATTAAAGGAAGTTATGATTAAACAGCACATGAAATATAAAGGCATAACGCTACAACAAAGAGCTGCATTACCACGTGTCCCATATAGCCAAGATAAATTAAAAGTGGTGAAAACCATAGATCAAGTTTTGGCTTAAGTCAGAAAGCATGACTCATTTTGGATAGATGTAGCAGCTAGGGCAGTGACGTTAAACTAGGGCTACTTAAAGAAAATCCGAGAAAATGCATGGCAAAAGGAAAAATATGACAAAATCCCCCCATGGAAGAGAAGACTATTAAATAAGATAAGATCTCTAAGTCTTAATATTGGCATTCTTTAAAATTGTTTAAGGAGTCCAGAGAAAATCAAAATGATAACTAAAATTGATGAATATATTGTCACACATATTGGAGGGTTGCAAATATCCGAAATGAGTCAGGAATTGACAAGGCTTATGTATACCTTGAAACGAAAATTAGCAGTCTGCGCGAACAGGGCGAGGAGATATACTGAGGCCGCTGAAAGTAGAAAACAAAATGAAACTTTCACTACGAAGGAAAAACTTTTTTATAGACATTATCCTTCCAAAAAGTTTAGGAAAGCAACAGTTACCCTAGCAATGAACTTATGATCGATCATTGGAAAAATATATGTAATACTCGTACAAGAAGGATGCAGGATGGCTCAAGGAGGTGCAGATAGGCGGAGTGATGTACCGATAAAGGAAAATGACATAGCCAAGGCTCTGAAAAAGATGCGAAATTGGAAAGCAACTGCGTAAATATTGGCTGAAAAACTTTAAAAGAGTCTACTACCACTGGCAGTTACCTTTCAAAAACTAGTAAACAATAAAATTGCTACTCCTGAAGATTTTCGTGCAGGTCGTACTTTTTTTTATTCCAAAAGGGGAAAAACAAAAAGGATTTTAGACCAATTGTATGTCTAAATGGAACATACAAGTTGTTAACATCAGTAATCAATAATAAGCCAAAAGCTCATGTGACGGAACATTAATTAATAGCTGATGAACAGTTAGGAACAAGAGAAAATGGAAAGGGATGCAAAGAATTGCTTGTCATAGACATATTTCATAGCTTCACAAGTAACATGCTGACAACATAACATATCCATAGCGTGAATTGACTACCAAAAGGCACATTAATCAGTGCCCCATGAGTGGCTACTTGAATCTCTAAATATCTATAATGTAGACAAAACCATAATTGGTCTGTTAGACCGCCTAATTAAGCTTTGGAAAGTGTCGATTAATTTGCTTGGTTGTAAAGCACCATTATCTAACAAATAAATACCTATAAGTAGAGAAATTGTCCTAGGTGACAATCTCTCTGGTTCTGCTTGGCGATCAACCCTTTAAGATTCTTATTAAATTTTTCAGGCAAAGGTCATCATTTTTCCCAGGAAACAATAGCCATTCTCTTTACATGGAGGATGTCAAATTGTATGCCAAGAATGAGAACGATTTGAAACCTTGTTGAAACAGTCTTAGTGGAGATATGAAGATGGGAGAAGACATATGTACAGTACTTCATAAAAGGAAAGGTAAAATAAAAGAGTTAAGTAATTTGGAATTATCAAATAATTCAGTAACTGCCTCAACAAAAATGACTCATACAAATACCTAGGAATATACCAGCTTCTGGAATTTAAGAAGGACATTAAAAAGGTACTCCAGGATAAATTAGCCTACTCATACCTTTCGGGGAAGAATATTATATAAGCGCTGCACACCTGAGCAATATCATCATTGTCTTACTCTTTCGGAGTTATACAATGGGCTGATACGGACCTAGACGCTATGGACTCGTATCTAAGAGTACAATTAGTACAATTGAGAAAACAGCACCCTAAATCATCGGTTGTATGTGTGCAACATCCACGAAAAGTATGAGGTCGGGGCTTATCAAGGTTTTGTTCAAGCTATTCAGGACCAGGTGATTCCTACGAAGACCTTTAGGCTTCTATAGACTTCATATTCCATAATATATGTGGAGAATTGAGCAGGTTCTGATATGTGTCGACTGTGCAAAACAACCACAGAATTAATCCAGCATATTACATCCGGGTGTCAGGTTCTTGGTGGCAAGGAGTATTTGCTGAGACATAGCAATGTGGCAAAAATTGTACACCAAGAATTGGCCATGAAATTAAAATTTAAAAATCAGAAAATATCAGGACCTCGCAAAGGAATTGAAACAATTATATAAGTTTCATAAAACAAAAGTTTTACCGTTGGTCACATCCACGAAGGACTTATTCCAGAAATTACGTTAAACAGCATAAAATAATTAGAACTTAATTATAATATTCTCAATCAAATGCAGGAAGCAGTATTACTCGGAACTGCGAGCTTCTTTTGAAAAGTTATGAATATTACTAATTCATTTTTCTAGCCTCACCCTTAACTCATGACCGGGTAGGTGCATTCTCCTGTAGAAACCGAGAAAATGAACGAATAGTAATAATAACAAAGTATCATGAAACAAATCCCGAATGGCTGCCTGAAATCAGGCAAGGGCTTGAAGAAAGTGGAAGTGTCCAAGTACAGACAATATTCAAGCTTACAGGCTTAAGCAATTCACCAGTCTTCATGGGAAGCTAGCGGATCTCTTTCAATCAATGATAAACGGAGAAGCGGAAATACCGAAAGATTTTGAAGATGGTATAACTTCATTTGATACCCAAGGAGTAAGGACCTAATCTATAACCTAAATACTTTAGACCTATCACTTGCCTAAATTTCACATATAAGCTCCTGACATCGATCATAAGTGAAAAAATTAATAGTCATTGGACGAATAATGAACTCTTACCGCCAGAGCAATTAGATTGCAAGAAAGGAGCAAAAAGTTGCAAGGAGCTGTTAGTGATCGATGCATTTGTTACAAACCAAGTTTGCAAAAAGCACCGTAATACATCAATGGCGTGGATTGATTACAGGAAAGCTTTTGATACATTAGCATAGTTGGTTACTGCAAATCCTCGAATATTATTAAGTCCACCCAGGGACAATTGACATGTTAAGAAAGCTAGTGGAGTCGTGGATAACTAAAATAAAAGTAGGTAGGGGCTGCTCAGGTTACGAAAATGAGACTATAAAAATTAGTAGGGAAATTAACCAGGGAGATTCACTGAGTCCTCTGTGGTTTTGCTTAGCCCTAACGCCTTAGAGTCATATCCTCTAAAGCAGAAAGATCGGTTACCAGTTGAAAGTAGGTGATAAAGAATCGACCATTAGCCACAGTCTCTACATGGATGACCTCAAGTCTTATCTTAAGTCTTATCCCAAAAATAAGAATTAGCAACAATACATGAACTTGTCTCCAGATTCAGCAATTCCATCTGTAGGATTAACAATATAAAATCGGCCCTTAAGGTAAGATTTTATGACTAAATAATAACAGCAGATTTACTTGTTATAATCATATTATAGTTGTAAATATCAATAAATTAAATTTTTTTTAAAATAATATGTCTCCGGTAGCACTAATTTCAGTTTGCACAGGAGACCGTCATGCCAAACTTTATCGAAAGCTTGTGAAATGTCTGAGAAATCTACTATCCAATATTCCTTCTTTTTTAGTGCTAAGGCAATCAACCACTCTATGACATTGTTGTGTTGTTGAAAGGGTAAGCCTAAACCCGAATTGGTGGTTAGGATTTACAAAATAATGATGTATGAAAAATCAGAACCAACACAGATCTTAGGGAGCTGTACAAGAACCATGATGTTAGAGTTATCAAGGAGGATCGGCTACGGTATGGTCGTCATATTGAGGTATTCACACAAGACCAGATACCTCGAATGATTATGAACGAAAAAATATAAGCCACTAGAAGAGTGGGTAGACTCAGGTTGCGATAGATAGATGTACATGGCAGCTGATGAGAGACGTTCCTTACTGGATGCCAGCAGCAGTCAACAGAGATGACTAGCGGGCTAAATAGCGGGAAGCAATGACTCTCCAGTACTTATAGTGCCACGCAAGAATTAGAAGAAGTTTCTGTATATCAATCTTTGTTTTAAAAATTAAGTTTTAAAAATATCTCGAAATTTAATAAATATATTAACCACAATTTATTATACAATATATCCTGATAAACGTGCACCGTGATGTTAATTTTTTTCTCCAATGTTGAAAATAATTTAAGCTAATATAATTCATAAAAAATATTTCTTGGATACAATTAAAAATATATTGATTTTTTTTTTTTTTTGCAGGTACATTGTTCATGCTCCTTTACTTAAGACATTGGATGTGAGTATTCTCAACATTCAGCTCCCGAAGATAATGGTTATGTAAGTATCATCTGATGCATTTATGTTGCACATTGTACAAACATGATTAGAGAGCCAAGTGGTATTTTTTCAAAAGTAAAAATTAGATCGGGTTTCGATAGTTAATTGTTTATCAAATGGATTTTATTCCTCAAAATTCTTAATATGTTCAATATTAATATCCTTGGTGTGTTTTAAAATTAACCATTTTAGGTTTTATTAGATCGTTAAACTTCACAATACATTTTTATACAATTAAGACACCAGTAATAAAAGAAAAATTCCAACCAAAAAGCCTTATGTCTCTATACTAAAATAGATAGCAAACGTACCTGTTTTATATCTTACAGGTTCTTGACAGGTGATTTGTTTTTCCTGTTTTAGTACACAGACTCAAGACTTTTTGGTTAGAATTTCTTCACTAATGTCTGAAAATATATTTTATAGGTCTCTTTTAAGTTATGCTCTTCAATATTGTATACAATAATTAAGCTTTCACTTGCACTCCTTGGCTTCTCCACCCCTCTAATTCAACATGCAAAATGTTATGAAAATTCTGTGAATTCGAAATTCTTGGCGGCAGAAGTGTAGCACATGTATTGTGATATTTTTAGGAACAAAAACTTGCACCACTACTAACCGTGAACGTGTTTGGGGTTCAGTACATGGTAGAGACTGTACTGTTACATGGACAACAGTTCTGCGAGTAGGTGACTTGTGAAAAACAATCTGATATCATAAAAAAAATAAACTAAGTTAAAAATTTACTAACTTCCTCACTTCTATTTTCTTCACATCTTCAAAGTAGCTTGACCCTAGGGTCGAATTTTTAATTTTATATTTTTATCATTCCTACTTATCCAATCTGAGACACTCTAAGTGTTCAATCTCTTTTTTAAACACTTATGAAAAATAATGGCAGCGATCTCATAGGCCATTCGTTTCTCAGTAACACAATCAACATTCTGGCACAAAGAGCGTCCTCATTTCTCACTAAATCAGTTAGTTAATCATTTAATTAAAAAATTAAAAGTTTTTAAAATAAATATATTTACTACATAAAAGAAATATTCAGAACGATTTTAAATTGGAAAAAATAAAGGTATCGTGTTCAATTTTATTAGTAATATATTATTATCATAACTTTATCATTAAAGGAAAACAAAGAATTAATTGATGGTTTCTGTAAGAATTTTTTAATATTTCAATATTAATTTCAATGGTTAAAATCCTGTCGTACTTGTTAGTTATTTTATTTCTATTGTCATTTTTCTTATTTTTTGTAACATTTTAAATACTTCATGATTTGTTTTATTACGTAGCCTTCTGGCCAGATATCTATGTTTATTTTTCTGTTCATGTTTGGTTATTCTAAAGGGACTTAGTCCCAGAATAAAGTTTGTTTTCTATTCTATTGAAGTTCTCAATGTCTGGCTATTTCCGTCTTACTTTATCAACGAGATGAAATTTTAATTATTTTCGTCTATTATGTGACAGAGGGGAAGAGCGTTTTCAGGATAATAATAATGGCATGGTCGTCTTGTTAATTCCAAGTCCTGAACTCGTTAGAACTTTCCTTTTGGAAGCATGTCTTGATGAATTACAAATGTGCCAATGGAATTAGATTGATATAAACTTCAACCTGTTCGTTATGTTCTGTCTTTCAACTTATGCTCTTCAGGTATGCCAGTGTTTACCAGCGAATAGACCTAATTTGTAAGTGTAATATTGTGTATTTGATAAAATCGATTTTTGGATTAGCAAGTGTGGTGGACCTCTGCACTTATTCAGTGAAGGAAAACTTTTATTTCTTTATTATATAATAACATAATTGATTCGATGATGTTTCAAATTTCACTTCCATTATGGCAGTAATGAAGGTTTGCATATCATATGTATGAGGCAAGATTTTTTTTTTTTTCAATTTCATTTCATAAATATAAAAAACTCTCTGGAAACTTTGTATTACATCTTAATTAAAGTGTTTTCCAAAGACGTTTTTATTGACTAACTCTTTAAGGTAGGATATTAAGCAATAGTGGACATGATTTATTATTTCAACATAAAACTTCACTTTAAAAAAAAAAAGAAGAGCTTAGCATTAAATAAAAGCATTTTACAATCCACAAAATCCGAACTTTGTAAAGGGCGCATTTAAACCACATTAAAGCTTACATTTGATCACAAAACAAACAAAAAATTTCCTTTTTTTGGAAACATGCTGAAAATTAATTTTTCGAATATTTTTTAACTTTTTATTTACGAGTTCATTAATATTTATAAAATATGAAATATGAAGTGTTCTTACGAAACATTAAACTTGTTGCCATAATAGACAAAAATGTATAATGAAATTAGTTTACCTAAAATTGGCACTTATTTAATATATCAAGATAGATCCGTAGAATAAATGTCTACAGTGTTCCTTGTCAGCCGATCTGTTCCATGTGTTCAATTTCGCAAAGATTTTTGTAAATTTAGTATTAATCTAATTCCTTACATGATGGATGGTTGTACATATATAGTTCCTTCATATGTATTTCCAGCTCATTCATGAATAGTTCTTAATTCCAATTGCCATTACTACAATTTTTTTTTTCGGTCTGGTATTAACCAATATAGGCGGTTAAGAATAAGTGACGACTACTGGAGATCAGACTTTCCTTGAAGAAAGACAAATGGAGTGGAAACCATCGTGAAAGACGGAGAAGCCAGCAATATAAAAGTTTGAAAGAGGAAAAGGCGCGCTTTGAATTTTCTTGCGGCTTTTGTCTAGCAGCACTGCTCTGCACATCTAAAACTTAAAAGCATGTTAGTGTTATATAGATTCAAATATTATTTTTTAAATCATCTTTTATACAATAAAAAATAAATCTATTTCAAATTAGCAATGATTCTTTTTGACTGGATACCTCCCTGTCGTACATTCATTTAATTCGTCACTTTATACAATTATGGCTTATAGGAATATGCTATTGTATTGTAAGGAGATAAGGTTCTTTAGCGAGTACTTGACATCGTACAGGCTCCCATTTTACGTCCCTTCTGAATGACGGCATATTTAAATATTTTGGTTTCTCTTTTGAAAAATCTTAGGGCCACTTAAGAGCTTGGAAACCGCGAGCTTAGGCATAAAATGTTGCAATGCTAACCGTTACACCACAGCTAATCCTTGAGTATCTCATTTCCGAAGCTGTAATTTTTTTTTTTTAACATTTATTTATGTAATAATTATATTCAAAAATTTACGATAGATTTACAAAGAGTTCATTTTGTCTCTTTATCCAAATGGCAACGATAATAAAAATAGGAATAGGAAATAAAAAAAAAGAATAAAAAGAACTTCTCCAGTTATCTGAACATAATTCTCAAACATCCGAACTCTAGATTTTTTACACGCATTAACACTTTCACATTTCCCTACTACCGATATTTATATAAATATGGACTATATTATATTTTTGAATTGTTAACAGAATATATTTTAACGTTATTTTCAAAATGAAAATAATACTACGAGTAATACGGCATTTGATCCATTTAAATATTTTTAAACCGTACATTATCCGATGCATAATAATATCTGCCGATATGAGCACATTGTTAAAAGCTTATTTTTCATTAGCATGCAGTAGGTACATAAACTATTGTTCAGGCCGGCGTTTAATGTATTTACGAGTGTACGATAATGAGAAGCTTACCGCCGGGTGAGTTGTTGCAGCTAATTTCGAAGCTAGCGTGTGATGGCGATTTACAGAGAAGATATTACCTGTGCTGATGACGCCAAGGTTTAATTTGGTCCGGTGTTGGATTGACAAACAAATCGATTGCTTTCATCATACTAACTACTAAAAAGTCATCTCAATAGTTCAAATGAAATGTTATTCATACTTTTTTTCTAATAACGATTACAAATATTTGTTATCAGTATATTAATAGCTTAAAGTTGAGTTCATTTTTCTTAACTAATGAACCTTTGTGAATAGAGGACAATTAATGAAAGGAATTGAATTCATCGTACGTTAATAATTATTAATGTATGAGTTGGTGAGTGGTGAATTTTGGAATTTTGTTAAACAAACTGTTATTTGTGTCTCCTATCTTGGAGTTTCTGGGGACCTGAAAAGGGCTTGGTGGAAAAACAAGGTATAGTAAAGGACACATAGGGAAAACTTGGTAAAGAAATAAACCCAAAACATCCTCTTGTCAAAAATAAAACACTACTATATTAACAAAAGTAAAATAAAGATACACCTAACAACCAATAATAATAATAACTATAAAACCAGTAAAAATATATAACTAAAATTTAAAACACGATTCACCATCCCATCGGTTTAGTAATCGAAACTTTATAAATAAGAAAAAAGAAAAGAAAGCAGGAAACAAATTTAATTGTCATACTTGGTTGGCTATATCATCAACTGAAACTAGATCTCAAATTCAAATGAAGCAAGGATGTTTTATCAAAAGGTTAATCAGAGCAGGACCGGCTTCAAACCGCGTGCCAGGGCGTGTAGATAAGAAGATGCGTGGATGACTACTGAAAAGCATGAAGTTCTGGGTCGATGTTCTCGTCACTTCGACGCCCTTTTGAAGGGCAACACGGGAAGCTTAGAGGAGTGGGAGATTCCAGGTAGAGAGAATGATAACGAACCTCCGTATCCACCTACTTACGACGATGTGGAGGATGCTGTGAGTAGGCTTAACATCAACAAGGGTCCAGGTGAAGATGGGATTCCTGCCGAGCTTCTGAGCATGGTGGAGAGGAGTTTTTAAGAGCCCTCTACAACGTCATTCTCACAGTCTGCGTCGAGGAGACAATGCCAGGACAGTGGAGAAAAAGCATTATCCATCCTATTCCCAAGAATGGCAATATTCTGGAATGCTCCAACTTCCATTTGCAGAGCGAGAAATTGGAAAATATCAGGCGGGCCTAGAGGAAGATCAACTGCTGATCAATTACATGGTCTCGGAATGATTCTGAAAATGTCTCAGAAGCAAAGGATGACTACTCATCACCTATTTGTTGACTATCGGAATGTCTACGATGGCATTAAAATGCCCAAATTGTATGAAGTTTTAGTGGAACTTGGATTTCCTCTGATATTGGTTCGACAAATCAAGATGACCATGGATGGTACGTGGTGTACTGTTCGAATTCAGTCAGATCTCTCGCCACAGTTGGATCTACTAGACGTGATAGCCAAGGTGGCCTTTATGGCCTAGCCTATTTGCTGTCCAACTTAACCTTGGAGAAGATCGTCTGACATCTGTTCAACCGGCTCTCTCCAATCTCTCTTCAATCCCTGGCATCTTCAACCGGCTTGTCTATATTCTCGACTTTGCTGATGACGTGGATATTGCCGCAAGGTCTTTTGAATCCCTGAAAAACGCTTTTCTCTTCTTGGTGGGAGCTGCGGAGGAAATGGAGATGTGCGTTAACCAAGTATATAAGAGGTGACCTGAAGGAGAAGCAGCAGACCAACAACCTGTAGTTATGGGCCAATTAACTTCCCAGAAGGTCGACCAATTGGGATATCTGGGGTCAGTAGTGACTTCTGGAAAAAAAATCTCCTGGGAAACGAGCCAGCGCCTCATGTAAGGACCTCACGGATGCTATTTTGGGCTCAGTAAACACCTAAGAAGATCCTTCCTCACATGCCACACCAAGTGCCTCTTGTACAAGGTCCGTATTAGACCAGTCCTACATAGATCAGAGACCTGGACCCTGACTTGTAATGAGGAGAAAGAAATTCGTATGTTCTAAGAAAGATCCTTCTTACGAATTTTTGGACCGGTTGAAGTCGATGAAACCTGGAGGCGTAGGACAAATAGCGAACTTTACCAACTTAATGGTGAAGCTGATGTGGTGAGGTATATTGAGCTGGGAAAACTGCGTTTGGCTGGCGACATTGCACGGATGCCAGAGGGGGAAGAGGAAGACCTACTATCATCAACTACTAAACACCCGCAATTGGCGAGTGGCCGCAATGGAGCGAGCCACCTGGCGAAGACCTATTGAGGAGGTCAAGGACCATATCGGCCTGTAGTGCCAACATAGTATGGATGGAAACTGCATCTGGCTACACCTAGAATCCAGTCAGACTACTGTAAAGAGAGGGGGTCCTATCTTGACAGTTCATCTGTCTTACGGTAGAATCACGACCCTTCTCGCCGGTTAAGCCCTTAAACATTTTAAGTTTTCCCCCTTAAGGTGTTGCACTTTAATGGACTCATTCGGTTAATTTCTTTACGTCCTTTGGGATAATTTTCAAATCCAGACAAGTTCCGGTCCACGAGTCTGCAACGTTTTCAGATCCTGGACGTGGGAGTTGCATGCATAGCGTCTCGGTCTCAGATGAGATCCTTAACAATATAATTTCTTAATATAGTTACAAATTACATTTTTTTTAAAATGTTTCCATCATATTGCTAAGTTTTCAAATTGTTGATAGATCTTTTATAATTATGATTATAAGCATACCTCTCAATTGTGCTTCACGAGTTGACTGGAAAGTTTGTGCTCAGTGTATTTCTTTTGATTTCTGTTCTGTTCTTGAAACATTATAATAAACTATGTATCAATGGTTTTGGTAAAAGTGAAAAATACGTTAATGATCTTTCTTTCAAAAGAATTACTCTAAATAATTAATACAGTAATCCCCTTTTTTATTTTCACTTATTTTTCTTTTTTTATTTATATTTTATATATTCATCTTAAATTCACTTACCAGTTTCTTATAAGTTTTATTTACTCTGTTTTTACATTTTTTTCTCGTTATTATACAAATCATTACTGAGAACAAAAATAACAGTAATATATTTTATTAAACTCGGAGTTGATTGCCAAAAGGCTCTTAGCTTTATCAAAACACGCTTGTTTTTTAATTCAATGGGATATTCGACTTAGTGAAATAGTTTTAATACATACAATTATTTTCCAATATTTATTGGTTTCCTGAATGTCGAGTCAGTATTGGTATAGTATGATTGATTTATCGATTTGATATAAAATTAGAAAATCGACATATCTGTAATCATAATTTAAACAGTTTAAAAAGGGATACTCACAACACTTTATATCTTTGATGATTTTATTGAGCACAGCAATGAGATAAAAAGATGTATTGTTCCTTGGCAGGTTTTTGAAACATTCGGCGATAATGAACAATACTTCAACTTAACAATACTAATAATTAAAGATGCTAGGGAGTTCCAGTTAATTCGATCTCTAGTTTCATCGATGAGTTCACAAGCCTGATTAAATTATTGTATTCGGTACAACAAAGAAACTCCAAAAGGAACGGAAATTGCTGGGATGTAAACATTCTTGCGAGTGAGTGAGGGGAGCCTTCTTGCACTAAAAGATTCACTCGACTCAGCGCACAACTTATTAATACCCCTCCCTACCTTCTTCTTCCCTGGCAGTAAAGGCTTCTCGAGTTTATTTTCTCTTAGGATACGCTGAGCATTTCCATAAACAAAATGGAAACTTAACCTAATCAATAAGAAAATATAACTGGATTGCTAAACTACCATATCAAGTTACATATATATTTTATCATACAAGTTCATGTTAGTCTATAAGACTAACAAAAATTATACAAGATAAACAAAGATGTTTTTAAGACTATACAAAAATTAAAATACTCGATTGCTTCTACATTTTTATAGAAATCTGTACTGCTAGAACCTTTGAAGGATCCTCGGTTCAGTAAGTGGTAGATACTGTGACAACCATAAATCTCCAGGTTTTTTTTTCTGTTTGTTTATTTAACGTCACTTTATGCTGCTTTGGCTAATCGGACGATGCTACAATGGGAGCTCTAAATTTTTCCTATCCAGGTTTAATTAGGATAGGGATCTTTAACGAGTACCTGACATCGTACAGGCTTAGGAACCCCGTTTAACGTCCCTTCCGAAGGACGGAGTAATTGAGGATTTTTTACTTCCTTTAAAAAATCCTAGGGCCACCTGCCGGGCTACGAACCCACGATCTTTAGTAGTTTGTTACGCTAACCACTAGACCACAGGTCGCCCCTAGGTTTTTATTATCTTTTAAAGGTACCCTTTATGGGGTTACCACTATTAACAAATAAAATAAAATAGCTACCACAGCCGGTTTTGAGCCCGGGACCTTCGGCACGACAGTTCTACTAGCGAGTTACTTCACTTCTATGCTCTTTTATAATATGCAACATTAATCCACTTCTATACGATTTGGACGAGATTCATTAAAATTTCGCCGTGTATAGTTGATTAAGTATCCTGGTGTTACTTGAAAAAGTAAATAAGTAAGTTTGGCCGAGTTGATTATTTTAAATTTACTTTCTCTATCGGCACCGCTTCCGGCCCTGAAATAATTTCGACAATCGATGATTTGGGCTTTGTTAATAAAACCTGGTATGTTTTATAGGTATACGATTATATCGATGCCTTAGTTCACGTATGTGTTAAGTGCCAAAAACAAGATTTTATTAATAATTTAATACAAGAAATACAGTTCAAGTTTAAGTTCACAATATATTTTTGTAACCTTCACAGCTTCTCTATTAATTTTATATCAATACAATTAATCAATGCATTTTCGCATCTATGACTTCCTGATCACAACTTTACAATATTATTTATGTAAGTTTGAATATTGACGCCAAACTTAACGTGAAGATAACCTTCAGGGACAGGTGTGAGGAAGGTTATAATAGATATGGCTTACTAAGAGACTCGCTCCAGTGAACATTTGTTAAATCTATATTATGCGGGTAATAATGGAATATTGACTATTGTGTTGACTCAAGTTTGTAATTAAAGATACCTGGAGTTATTTAGTTATTTATAAGTTTGTAAATATGTTTTTTTAATTACAGTTCTTCGCTGCATCCACAAGTGTTTCATTCCATTTCACCTCCTTGGTCAAGTCGTTGAATTCACGACTTACATTTATATAACGAAACCCATTTTTGAAAAATTTGCCCTTAACACATTTGTGAACTAAGGCATCGATATATACCAATGTGATAGGTATCGCAAAAATTTTTAGTCCATTCATAGAATTGTGAATTTATATAAATTGATTTTTATTAAATGAAATCTCATTTTTATATATTTTTCTTTTAATTTCAGGAGGATAGTGCTATGCGGGCTTGAAGAGCTCCCGAAGATAACTCAAGTCGAGCCAAATCAGCATATCACTATGGTGTGAGTTAAAGCATTTAGCTTATATAATTTTATGTGCATGCATGTCCTATAATTTAGATCTCCGTTATACATGTCTATAAAGTTGCATGCATTATATATATATATACTTATAAATTCTTTATACACACCTATGAAAGAAATTACATCAATCCTTAAAACTAAAATAATGAAAACATTATTTTTTGTAGATATTTAAAATATCCCCTCTAAACTAATTTGAGGTAAATTTGATACTTTCCAGTGTTCCATGTTAGGCTTTAATTTTTCAATAATTCCACTTTTTAACTTTAAAAAATTTTAGACAAAGCGGACAAATGCCCAGAAAGGGGGAGCATAAAGCGAAACTTGACTAAACTAGCGAAAAATGTGAAGACGTCAATATTGGAAATTTTGATTTATCCGCTTTTGATACTGGTTATGAGTTATTTAGAGAGCTGATATAGGTGTCTTTAAATTTGTTTGTGTTACATATGTATGTATGAATTCTAAATATATAAATGAAAGCACATCAATACTTAAAATTAAAATAGTTGAAACATTAACTCCTGAATAAAATTATTCAACTTTAAAAAAATTTAAAAACAAAGTAAATCTCATTCTTAAAAAATAATAATTAAATGTGAAATTATTATTTTGTTAGGCTATCAAGAATTTCACTTTTTAGCTTTAAGAAAATTTTAAATAAGCGCGGAAAAATACCCAAAAAGGGACTTAAAATAATTGAGGCTTCAGGATCAAAAGCGGATAATTCCGAAAATTCAAAAATTGACTTTTTAATATTTTTCGTTAGTTTTTGTAGCAATTCTTTCTAACACGACACTTTGCAAGTTTATTTCTTAGTTTAATCCATTCCTGTTATTTAGAGAGCTGATATTGGTGTCTTTAAATTTGGAAATCCTCAAAATTAAAATAATTAAAACATTAACTTCTGAATATATTTATTCAGCTTTATAAACGTTTGAAAACAAAGTCTTAAGCTTGGAAAATACTGGAATATAACTGTCCAATCAACGTTTCATTTCATTTCAGTTCAGGTACAATTAATATATACTCTAAAATAATATCATTGAAATGCAGCACACCTCACGTCAGAAGACCCATCAATAATAAACATTACCATCATTCCAAGAGGCTCAATAATAAACTCAATGGAAGTTGGTGTCTCTGATAGATGAGTCTGTTTAGATAGATGATATGGATTTTTTGATGATGCCTGAATTAGCGAAATTTTTACTAATTAGTTATTTTAAAACATTTTACCGTCTTCTGAAATTATTCAAGTGTGTTCTAAAAATGTATAATTTTAGTTACACTGTTACTTGACTGAAGCGACAATAAATTTATAAAATCAAGGCTACTTCAAAAATTACTCGAAAAACGCTCTTAGCCAATTGATTACAAAAGATTCATATGCATGACTACTAATTGGCCTATTCGGACTTACGGAGTAGAGCTTTGAGGCTCCACTAAGCCTTGGAATTCTTGTCGTGTCCAATCCAAAATCCTTCGTAAAATCCTCAATGATCCTTCCTTTTTTCTCCATGACCTTAATGTCTTATTTGTTGCTGATTTGGTCCGAACCCTATATCAATTATTTTTATGACAAAGTTTATTCCCCTCTAACCCACTAGTTCCATACTCTTCAATTACCGATAATCTCCAAGGCGTCTGAAAAGAAGATGGCCTCGTGACATTTCAAGTTGAACTAGTCATTTGATTATTTCCAGTGGGTAGTTTCTCCACTCCCCTTCATCATTCATTTTATTTAATTTTTGTACAAAAATACAGTTATAAATTTAAATAAATATATTTTCAAAAAATTATCTATATTGTTTTCTCAAGTCAAAATTGTTATGATAATCTCATAGGATCGTATAATTCAGTTGAAAACTGCAATAATTTAATTATCCACTCCCTTAACAAATAAAAATTGAAAAAAATGATATCATGAAAGGTTTTTAGGAAATTATTAATCATTTAAATCAACTGTACTTGAAAGGCAAATTAGAAAATAAGGAATTATGATATGTATGATACGATATGCTGTTGTATGATACGAAATCCTTGTTGTAAAAATATAATTAAAAGGCACAAAGTATACTGAAGAATGTGCCAATAAATAAACGGTCCTTTCAAAGGGTTACTTTGAAAGGTAAAAAAAAATTAGCTATTTACTATATACTATTTTATTACTATTTGACTATATAAAATGATATCATCGAAAAAAATAGTATACAATAAATAATTATTATTACAACAAAGACCTTATTACCATAATGCTTTTCCTTGGTATTCCCGCCTGAACTATTTTGTAGTCAAATCGATGATAAAATATACAATCAAATTTGAAAATAGTGATTAAGAGACTTTATCCTCATTGGAAAATGGGGATAGTAAAAGATTGTGACACTAATTTAGGGGGAATCATGCACAGGCTACGTGCCCTGAATCACAATCGGTCTAATTCCCAAATAAGCTCTAACTAAGCGAACAACCCCAATTGGTATTCTTGTACTTATAACCTATATGAGAGGTCCAACAAAAAATATCAGTTCCTCTATCAGCTTCTTGCAATATTTGATAAGATTCTGAAATGAAAATTAAAAAAATGTCTGGATTTTTCACTTTTTTTGCATCTTAATTGGTTAACATAAAAAATGAAACTAATTTCTCCTTAAATTATAAATTTTGGGAAGCTATCTCTTTTAAGTTTAATCATAAAAATTAAACTTAAACAAGTAACCCATAAATACTGTACAAAGGGATGCCACGGGATTATTATATTTCCATGTAACGTCTTTCAGTGATCTTAAGTAAAAATTATTAGATTTATTTCAGGGGATTCTTGTTAATGTTCTCGAGGAACACAAAATATTTTGTACAATCGTGTAAAATGTTTTGTGCAATTTTTGTTGGTTCTGCTATTGTTTTCTATCCTTTTATTTACGATTGACCCACTACGGACAACGTTTGTTTGAACCATTCTTTCTTTTTCTTCCATACCTCCTTCATTCGTCCCCATGTTTTTGCTCCCCTACGTCCAATCTGCGACTGTTTGGTCTTTCTTGAAAGCCCAAAGCATTCCGAAGGTCCTTCCTAAGTGAAGAACGTCCTTCAATGTCATCCGCAGTTCCTCGATGTCCTTTATAGCCTCCTTAATTCACTTGTTGGCCATTTTCAGTTTTTTAAGGTATATTAAAAAAAATTATATTAAATGATTTTAGATACACAAAAGTATCACAAAAATCAAAAAATATGAGTTTAAAAACTTTATTTTTAGAATATTTTAAAGACTTGTGTTGTTTAATGTGTTTCTCTTGAGCATTATATGCCTCGGAATGCAAGGCTTCATATATATATTTTTGTTCACATATTTCTATATATATTCACTCGACTGCCTATCGGTCAAACTTTCGCCTGAATTATATCATTCAGTGCTTCCTTTCCATAAACATTTAAAGTCCTTAATGTGGGTGGTACTGTCTCCAGATTTCATAACCTTTGGCTTCAAGATATTAAATAACTTACTAAACCTCATTTCGATTCCAGATGGTAATAGATTGATAGTAAGTGCATTCATTACACTAGTATTCCTTTTATATATGAACAACATGAATTTTGTATAATGGAAAAGTGTTGAATGGGCAAATCTCTCTTCCCCAACATCAGTGGGGGGGAAGGTGTTTTAAGGATAAAGGTGGAATTTAAGAGAGTCATTTTACTGTGACAGCTCCCTGTGTCTTAGCAAACGCCTTTGTTGCATGATCTCTCGACCTCAGCTTCCAGCCAGTGTTGCAGGGGAGGATGTCACCCATGTATTGTACCCGTCAAAATTCCACAAAAACACTTAACTGAATTACTATTTCTACTTAGTATAAATTAAGATTTTGATAGTAAGGACAAATCAAGAAATACATATCCGACCGGAAAAATAGAAATATGTAGTCGGACATTTGGAGATAATATCGCGGATTCTGGTGGCATGGCGGGCTATAGTCGGCAGAATATATGGCTCCGTTAGGCATCCCCTAGAATAAGGGACGACACTGAGGAAGAATTATCAAGCCGCCTCTACAGAATCGACAAAATCAAGGAAGCCAAGTAGACTAACCTACACGGACTTCGCCTAAGTTCACTCATCGCCGCTGTCCAATAACAAGGGGGCGTAACCTCACGCTGAACCAAAAGCTGAACGAACCATACAAGTCCGTCTATCCCGACCACCAACCCTCTACTTCCTCTATGTAATGCTTATAAAACAGTAATTCTAATATTGTTTTTTTGTACACACTGTGTTTTTTGTACTACACAGGTATAAAAAAAATGCATACACCAATAATTTGGGTGAAAAAAATATAAAAACCTACAAATTAAAAAAATCGTCCTTTTTGTGAGGTATTAAACAAAAACATTCATAAACTCAAACTTTCCAATGAAAATTACTTCATATATTCTTTGTTTTATTGTAAGTACGTTACTCTGAGGAACTATTAGCAATCGAAGTTGAAAGAACAATGATTGGGTCAAACTAAAATCTGATGAGCAGAGGTGAGGATACCTATGGAGGTCACCAAATGGGTAGGAGAAAAACACGGAACTTAAAAATAAATGAAGAATAGAGCAAATATATATATCGAGGCCAAAAAAAATACCCAGACCCGCTGAAAATCGGAAGATACATCACTGAAAAACAACCGAATTTGAGTAAGTGGAGTCAAGGCACTGTTCCGAAACACTGATGTGTTTTATGTGAAACCCGGCTTTCCTTTAGTCTTAGTCTGTATATTAAGGAAACAGAAATTATTTATTAAAACAATTGTTCGGTAAATTATATAATATAATCTAATATAATAGAAAACTTGGCTGTCTTCAGAAAAAAGAGGAAAATTTGTTAGTCCCATGAAAAGTTTTTAGAGCTGTGAAACCAGTTGAGGAAAAGCAACTCAAAGATTTTACAATCATGACAACACATTTAACGTTCAGGTTCTAATATTGTTTTTAATCGGTGTACTATAAATCTACTGCTTTTAGTTTCATTCAATAATATTAAATATATTTTCAGTTAGTTGCGTTCAAATACAGAACTTTTAAAAGCATTCTAATTACAGGAAAATGAGATGTTTTGTAAAACCGGTACGTTAATCTTATTCATTAAGAGAAAAGATCAAAGTATTCTTTATAAAAAATTTCTTTTGAGGAATTATATACGTAATAAGTAGCCGTGATCCGTTTATTTCAATTTTAACGTCTGAAGGTGAAACCTCAGGGATGTAACAAAGTTGGCTAGGTCTTGTAACTCGAACTTCCCCGACCTATTTTTTTTCACCCCCCCCCCTAAAACGGTGAGGTTCTCATTAAGAAAATAAATAATAAGAACGGTCTCCTCCTGTTATTTTTATTAAAGAAAATCTCTCCTTCTAATTAAAAGCAGCATTTAATTACAGGCAAAAACATTAATTCATTAAATAGCCTTCATGTAAGGGACAAAAGAATATATTCGAAGAAATAAAGGAGGTAGGCCTGAAATGATTTATATATACAGATTACTGTTCTCTTTTTTCCTATATGGCTTTTCATATATTAAATGATTTTTTCATTCTTGATAGAGGCTTATAATATAAAATCGTACCTTCTGAATAACTTGAATCAGGCCGAACTAAAGATTGAATATATTTTTTATTGTAAAATAAAATTTAATTTTACCTTCACACAATTTTAAAATGTCTAAACTCTATTAAAGATCATACATACCATTGACAATAGTACTTCATAAGAAAAATATAACCTATTTTACTCCAACAAGGAAAAAATTGTTAATTTTTGACCGAACATTGGATACTGACATACGGCTTGCTTGTGCGTATGTCTGTCTATTAGCGATAAACTCAAAAAAATACTGCAGGGACATGTGGTTTTCACCAATAGATAGGTTGGAAGTGTTGAAAAAAGTCAAGCCGCTTGGGAGCTTTCAACGAAGCTGCCTGAACCCTTTGAGATATAACAAAATAGTATATGGTGGAATATTCCTATTTTATAGATCTACAAAAAAGTCCGCGATCGTAAAGTAATTTAAGTAAACAACTTGATGATTTACACCCAGATCTTAGATTGATTCTGGATCTTTTTTTTTTTTTTGAGAACCATTGTTTACAAGCGACCCGACCCGGCTTCGCACGGGTTGTAAAGAATATTATGCCTACATACTTTTTCGGTCGTAGAACCGCGTCAATTCGATGCGTCAAATATGTAGATTAGATTTAATTGTAATATAATGTCTACACTACATGAAATAGTTGAATATAGATTGATGAACATAGAAATATATATCACGGACTTTATTTATATATCGTATATTTTAAGGGTAGGTTACCATACCCATTAGAATAATATTTTACATAAATTACAATATAATATCATTTAAATGAATATCATAGGAGTTGTCGCAAAAAATTAACACGCGTGAAAAAAGAAATCTAAAATTTTTTTATATAAAAGGATTTTAGTATATAAAGAAATATTTTAGTATGTTTAATGTTTATATTAAACTATTGCATGTAGTGTAGACATTCCATTACAATTAAATCTAATCTACATATTCGACGCATCGAATTGACGCGGTTCTACGACCGAAAAAATATGTAGGCATAATATTCTCTAGTACCTAGGTCGCTAGTACCTATTAAACAAAGGTTCTCAAAAAAAAAATCCAGAATCAATCTAAGATCTGGGTGTAAATCTTCAAGTTGTATACTTAAATTACTTACCCAAACAAGTAGTGAACATTTAATTTTTTTAAAAAATCATTATTAATATACTTCTATTCTACGAATAGAAATGAATAAAGGGATGGTCAAAATAGAAGCTAAATGTGAAAATTTTCGAGTTCACATACCGTATTCCTCCCATTTAGTAGGTTAAGATGTTGAATGTCCTTATTTTCTTGTGTTATTAAGATGATTGAGTTGATACAGTATTCAAACAAGTGAATTACATTTTTTTACATATTAACTGTATTCGATTGTATTATTTATAAGTATGCATTGTAATTCTTTACTTTTCTTGTAATAAACAGTTTAGCCTAGTAATTACTGACAGTTCATTAATTTTCATTAAAAGAATATTATACTCTTCAATCACTTCTCGATTTATTTTTATCGGTATCATATTCGTAATTCGTTTTTCAATGATTTTGACAGAACCTAGAATTTAAGAATAATTAGATATATAATTTAAATTTATTTACTAAGAGATAGATTAAAGATCTAATGTATATCCGCCGAACCTGAACTGAATTTATAAAACATAAATTAGTGGGGATCGTTTGAAACTCATAATTTAATCTAATAAATTGTGGATTTCCTGATTTATTACTATATTAAATTAACTTTGTAGGTGATGGCGCATTACGTTTCTGAGGGCATTAAGTATAAATATCCGCTATATATGTATTGCTATGTTTTATAATCTTAAATATATTTTGAAATTCTATTTGATTTTAGGATACCAGAGTAATAATTTAAGACGATCAAATTCTTATTTTTTCAAACGTCCCTTATCATAAACGAAATCACACAAAAACAAAAATTCAGTTAAAGCTCTTTAAAAAACAACTAATGAACAGTCGTAAGTGAATTAATGATTTAAAATAAATACGTAAAAGTGACTGTAGAAATAGAAATCTAAATTTATTCTTTCGAAAATGATAATCATAAATTCAAATAAATGGTTTTATTATTAAATATTTAAAATTGAATTAACTTTACTGCTATAAAAAAAGAGGAATTAATTTCTTCTATTGTTTTCTGGCTTCGTTTTTGTTTGAATTTATACGGACAATGGAGACCCTTAAAAGGGCGGAGGCACGGATTACTCCATGCAAGTTTTTTCATCTGAAGGACGAAATCGTTGGACTCAGACTTTGGAGAAAAAAGATCAGGCTAGAATTGAACGATATTTTTCCATAAATACTTCAAATGCCGCTGGAAACACCTTTTAATTTAATAAAATGGGGCAAGCCCACGCTCCCTCAATTATAGTTCAAACCACTCGAACTCCCATTCGCGGATAATGGTTATATTGCATATTTTTCTGTCTATTTGAAAGTACAAATAAATGTAAATTCAAATCTTTCCTTCCAATAATTTTCGATCTTAGTGTTTCGCCTTCAACTGTTGAGGTACAGGTGAATTTACAATGTTTAACTGTTTGTTATGCTTCTAATACACCCAAAATTAATTTTCGCCTTTTTGCTCTAACTTTTCCTCTTTTTTTATTCCTTCCCACTAATGTGGTTTTTATCAATTTTTTTCGTTTACTTTTTTCCTGTGCTACCTTTTTCTAACGCGTTTGTGGTGTCTATTTCAGCCATGCTTTTACCACCTATTCTTATATTATCTAACCTTATATATTCATAAATTTAATATACACAAACAACTTTTTTCACATAATTGAAAAATAAAAGTGTTGAATAAAAGCCGTAGTATACTTTACACTTTTTGATTTTTTCAGTCAGTAACAGGATATCGAACCATAAGGGAAATATGATTGTTAATAGAACATAACGCTTAAGTATTTTTTAAGTTCAATATTTAACTTTAATTTTTGGGTGATGGATCTAAATCACATATGAGGCGTTGAGAAGCAAAAGGAGATAATTCCAAATTACAATTTTTTTTCAGGAAATACAAAACCTACGCTAATTCAAGCTATTATGAAATGATTTTTTATTTGAGACAATTATTTTTAGAAATATTATATGGGCTTTGGCATGTTTTGAATGGTGAACCGCATGGAGGACGCTAAATTTGTGAAAAAGTATTTAAAAAATTAAAAATGATAAAATATTGATTTATCCCTTTTTGCATCTCCACGCCTCATATGTATTAATTAATGATAAAAATTCTGATTCAATGAAAATATCAAATTATTATCTTTGGAAAACTCAATATTCACTATCATCATTTTATGGATGTTTAATTTCATGCCAAAAAAATACTTTTTTATTTTTAATTATGTTCCAAAAGTTACAGTATATTTTACAAATAATTTTCCTCGAGTTAAGTGCCAAGGTAGGCTTTTTTAAAAGATTACAATGTTGTACCTTCAATGTACAAGCGGCTTTACTAAGGATTACGGAGTAGAGAGTCATTAAAAAAAGCCTCCTTTGTTGCTTACACAAATTTCGTTACAGAAATAGTTGGTCGCATCGCAATCGATGCGATGTAATTCACACTTCTATTTGTTTTGGGTTTTCAATAGATTTAAATCAATTTCCATTTAGTATAATATTGACGAAAATGAAGCAGTAAAATGTTAAGTTGTACGAAGCCATTTAATATATAATTTGTGAAAACACTTATTTTTCAAAACATTCAATTTTGAAGGGAAATTCAATAAAAATTGGGGAGGAGAATGCATATCAAGCATTCAATAAACTATTTGAAATAAAAACAAAATCATTCTGTTACTCGCTCTATTCAGAAGGTAGTCAATATATTTTGAGTTTTGGCAAATTTTGAGTTTCAGTTTTATCATTTATTAATAAAACAGGATAAAAAATATGTCTTTATAACAATTACAAGGTTCTTCGGTGAAAAATAAGCAATGTTTGGATCAAAGTGGTGATATCTCCTAAAATTATATATTCATTACTGTGAATAGCAAGATAAAGACAAAATAACTTTGGAAATAATTATAAAAATATAGATCACATGAAAACGGGTCTAAAAAATTGGGGTTAAAATAATCCTAATCATATACTAATTAAGTTTTCACACAACTAAAATCAATGATCTTGTTTACTTTTATATACTCTATGTTTACTTTTCTATTCAATGAAACAGTAGATTAGGCTATCATTCTAAAAAAGCATGTCGAGTATAATGACTTTTATCGCGATTTTTATATTTGATTAACATGGTTGTTAGTGACTGTGCCCACCTTTTTTATTTCTTAGGATAATATATCATGTGTGCATCTGATCTAAATGAATTAGAATCGGGATACACAAAAACAGTGCCGTTTGATTCATATTTTTCCAAACGCAAGATGCTGCTTCTTACTACCGAATGGAGCAGGCCTAAGTTTGTTTTACTATCATCAAAAAGTACAACGGTCTCTGATATAGATATAGGTATAATGTTGTCTTTGATATAGAAATAATAAAACTCTAACTACTAACTCTTCATGCGCTTCCAGTCATACATGACCATAAACAATATAATATACAGAATTATCAAGTAAAACATATACAGAAAACAAATAACTTCTAAATTTAAGAAAAAATAAAATTCCTCGTGTAATAGGTTTCATTAATAATGGGCAATATTCGAAAAATCTCAAAACAATTAATGATTCAATTCAATTTGAAGTCTCGAATGTAATAATTTTCCATTCAATTGTCAATGTAATAAAAAATTGAATCGTATACCGATTGTTTTTTTTTATAATTAATTTGTTAAACAATCATTTCTTTGTTTGTAACCAACAACGAATTATTTATGTGTTTCCTAATGTAGCATTTTTTTCCAAAAAATCCCAGCAAAAAATATGAAAGGTATCGATTTTCTGACAGCATTAATCCAATGGATGTTGTTTCTTTCATGAACTATTTAATTAAAAAAAAAAAACTGTACCACTACAACCCATGAAGGGTCTGAGGTTCAGTACATGGTAGAGACTGTACTGTTTCATGGCAACGGTCCTGCAAGGAGGTGACTTGTCCTAAGTCACGCTCAACCGCTAGGTTTTCCCCCTTACTTTGGGTACTCCTTTTTAATAATATTTTATAGAGGCTGGGTGTTCCCCAGGAGGGTCCTAGATCCTATATGATCCATCTCCCGCTGCAAACAGACTAAATAAAAGTCATGGCCTGCAGGGGGATTAGAACCAGGATTTCCGACATGGCAACTCAGTGCTCTACTACTAAGCCACTCCGCTCCCTATTTAATTTTAAGGAAATACATAGTATTTTTCATCTAAAACAAAATTTGTGTTGTTTGAATAACGAATAAAACCTGGGGGTAGAACAGATTTTTAATTATTTTGAAATATTTAAAACACTTGAAACTACTACGGTGCTTTATGTGCAGATGCCAAATATAAAGTCATTATTGAAATTTATAATCTTTTCAGATATATTAAACCTGAAGGATGACTGGAATTTTATTTCTATGTTTTTAGAAATAAACGTAAATGGATCAGAAGTTTTTTTATTTATTTCAATTAATTGTTTTTAGCTAATGTAGGTTATACCTAGATTCGAAACTTTTAATTGCATTTGTATTCATTAATTGAGCTTACACACGCCCTATTTGCAGCACTGACTCGGTCTATGTGGGGCTGCACACAGGGGTATTTGACACCAAAAGTCGATTAAAATAAGAACATTTTTTTTTCCAATTCCGGAAACCTACCTCTATTACATTAAGCCAAATGTTTATAGAATATAAGGTCATAATTTTTTCTGGCAAAAAAGATGTACCTGCCGCTGTATTAGTTCTATTATGAAGGTATTACAAGTCGCACGTGCTGTTACCAAGTGAATGAATGAAATATCTGTGTGTTTCATAATGGTTTTATGTGTGTTATCAAGTGAATATTGGTGATTTATGATAAAATAACAAACATAAATCTGGTGATCCCTTTCAATATTATTTTAATAATTTTTTGTCGAATGATTGATTTTGTGAACATTTTTTTCATAAGATATGTATAAATTAGTAATTTTGATATACTTCCGGCCTTTTCACGGCTTTGATTTTTGACTTTTCTTTAGCGTTAGAGTGTTGTTTCCCAGTTTTATCAAAAACTAGGTGCCAAAATATACATTAAATGAACAAAAAGTCAGTCGTTGTAGAACCAAACGAGGCTATTTATAATTTTCACACTTTTACTTTTTTAACATTTCACTTGTAATAGGCTCCTCTGGATTAAAGATCATGAACCGACAAGCTGTTTATAAGATGGCTTAAGACAGTATAGGAATGGATTTTGCACAGAAACTGGAATTAGTCGAGGAAAATGTTGTAAAACAACCAACATTCCCAGAGGAACAAATGCAACAGTTTCAGCAAAAGTTTTCAAGACTCAAATGGGATATGAAATCAAAATGGCAGGCTGCTAAGATAACAGAAAGTGTATTTTTTAAGAAATACCATGATTGGTTGCAATGTTTATCTAATATGGGCCGTCCCAAAAAATCATTCCAAGATTTGACTTGGGCTAATAGTGGATGTGCCTAAAGCTAATTTTGGCAACTATAATGATGGAAACACCAGCTGGAGGTTTTTTGCTAACACCGAGGTAGGTATCTGCAAACATAACAGGTATTGACAGAAACCTTATCGACAGATTTGCGACTAATTTGGAAGTGATAACTAGTGGTCACAAAATAGATACTAAAAAATTCGCTGGCTACTGTCATGAAACGGCCAAGAGGTACATAGAACTGTACTCATGATATCCGATGTCACCTGAACTACATAAAATATTAATACATGTCCCAATTATTATTGATCATGCTCTTCTACCAATTGGTGATTTGTCAAAGGAGGCATCAGAAGAAAGGAACAAACATTTCCGGCAATGCCGGGGGAGATATTCCAGAAAATTTGTTGCCATTCAATGCAATACGGATGTTGGGAATAGGTTTTTATTGGCATCTGATCCATATTTGAGCAGCATAAGGCCAAGATCCCCAAAAATGTCAAAGTCTTTCAAGCAAGAAACCATTAAAATGTTGGCCCGATGGGGCCCATGTACCCAATTTGAGGACAACACAGAAGATGAAATGACTTCTGATGAAGAAGGATGGGATGATTTCTCAGATTAATAATATTTATTAACATTATTGCACTGTCATACCATTATTATGTACCTATTTTAAAGTTTTTTTTTGCTTTAATGTAATATAAAAAGGTTGTGTTTAATGTTTTTCTTAGTTTCGTTTATTACTTTTTTATAGTTCTAACCTCTATTGTACTAAAGTTATGAAATAGCATCACAACTTACATAAAAATAATTTTGATCGACTTTTCGTGTCAAATACCCCTGTGTAACACCTCTGGCTTGAACTAAGACAAAGAGTACTTTCAGAAAAGTTTTATTTTTATATACGTGCATATATAGTGAATATGATGAAACAGGATCATGTTGTTCGTTCATTTAACGTCACTTTATGCTGCTATGGCTAATCGGACAATGCTACATTGGGAGCTCTAAATTTTGCCTATCCAGGTTTAAAAACATGATCATGCTCTTGTTGTTATAATATGTGTTATCATCTTCTAGATTTCTTTCCATTCTTATTATTTCTTATCAGTTATTTCATAGTTTATTCTTTTCTATTTGTATTCCTTTTCATTCTTATCATTCATGTGTATATAAACTGTTATTCTTCTTTGGTATTGTAATGTTTTATATAGTATTTTCTGTTTCTTATTTCTCAGCCCTAAAGATGGCCCTAAATCTTAAGCCGAAACGTAGGCACTGTAAACTAACTCATTCTTATTTTGTGTATTCATTGATTGCACCCCCTTATCATTTTACGCCATTCTTAGAATTATCCAGTCAACCATTTTCCATTTAAATATGTTACTTATATTGAAATATATATTTTCTATAAGAATCGTTTCTATATATGATGCTTTTAGCGAAAAATTTTTTTAACAATGTGCCATTAATACGATGGCGAAACAATCGTCTTTTATCACTAATTAAATCGTAACATATACTTACTTTTCTTGAAAACCTTCTTGAAGAAACCCTGTGTTAAAAGAATCAATATGGTGCCCTATTCAAACGTACGATGTCGTAATAGATACTTAGAAAAATTATTCTACTTAAAGATATTTTTATCAGCTTCTATTATATAGATCTAGCACATAATTCCTGAATAATTGGATAATATTAAATGACATTCCCAAAACTTTCTTGCCCTCATAAACTGTTAGATGTCGTGTTGCGTGTCAGATAGACCCTTGTCAAACCTCTGCTGACATTCCATTAGTATTAGTGGTTAAACCGTTTACTGTAATTAGTATCTCTGATTACGAAATATATTAACGTTTTCAATTAATTTGTTTTCATTTAATATATATATATATATAAATATATATATATATATATATATATATATATATATATATATATATATATATATAATAAATTATATATTATTATAATTTATATATTATTTTTAATATTTTAACAATATATGACAATATATTCTAAGTTAACCGGCAAAATGGGTTAGATAAAATACTCAACACAATTTGCACAAAACTCACTGACAATAAAAGTATCCTTAGTAAAAAAAATTAAGCCTTTTTGCCTCTTTGAAACAGTATATTATTCTTTTTATCTTATTATCTTCTTTTTATTTTAAATGTCTGGATGTTTTTATATGGTTTTTTATTTTATATTTTATTATCTCAACGTTATGTATTTGTACTATACAAAACTAATTTTAAACAATTCCCTTCTTTGTCTGGGATATCTAATTCCACTTCATATGTTCTGGCAAATGTAATCTTGTCATAAAATAAATCTTTACTTTATCTTTACGAAATAAAATACTAATAAAAGTAGTAGATGTATGTATGTAAATGTATCAAAATTAGAAAACAAATGTAAAAAGTACATTCTGTATTGGTTCACCAGAAAGCAACCTTGCAATGGATTTCCTTAATCCATATTTCTGGAAAAAAAAAGTTTTCTTCTTCAGGATGGCTTTACAAGATCCGTTTTCTTATCCTTCCACGCCGTTGGTTTAATATTGACGGGGCTAAAAGATAATTTGCCACGACAACAGGCACTCCCCTACACCGTCTTTTTTTTTTCATCATCCACAATCCATAACAACTTATTTAATTAGTAATTACTGTACTTATTATTCAGTCATATTACTGTAGCAAACAGGACAGGAGAGGAAAAGATGAATTTTGTACAAAAATTAGGACCAATTCTAGGGTTAGTTTAACTCGTAAAAAAAGACGATATTCTGGGATAGTTGCCATAGAAACCCGTTCAAATGTTGTTAGCCTATTCAATATTTCTAAAACTGTGCCACTATATATTCAAATGGTTTTATTAGATGAAAGAAATAAAGTTATAATGATAAAAAGATATATGAATAGATATACTTACATTTTACGGAGCGGTGATGAATTTTCATTCCGATCCATAAATCATTTCTATTATTATATGTATGTATAAAATTATTAATTTAAAAATCTATTTGTGAAAGTAAGTTTACGAAACTAAATCGTGTTTTATTTTTGTTTATTGTTCTTTTGATGGTGATTATTTTAATTTTAAAGAGAAAAGATTTGTCCTGATCCCGGCCAGGACAAATCTTTTCTCTCCAAAAAAAATCGTGTTTTGTTGATTTTAAGGCGGGCATCAACTTATTCGATTTAAAAAATCCTGAGCCACTAAAAGTTCTTAAATAATAAACTACAAAACTTGAATCAATCACAGCTTCACTGCTTTTCCTCTCTTCCTTTCTTCCCAACGCCTACTATGTAGGTCATCTTCAGGGCCAATAGGAGTGGCTGCTCGGTGCAGAAGGTAACTGACCAAGGAAAGAAATTCGTTGACTGGTAGATACTATAATAGGATGTAAATAGTTAGGGGTGCAGTCAAGAAAACACAGCAAATAAGTGAAACTTATTTTATATTATATGTGCCGACGTTTCGACCTACTGTGTAGGTCATCTTCAGGGCCAATAGGAGTGGCTGCTCGGTGCAGAAGGTAACTGACACATATAAAATATAATAAGTTTCACTTATTTGCTGTGTTTTCTTGACTGCACCCCTAACTATTTACATCCTATTATAGTATCTACCAGTCAACGAATTTCTTTCCTGGTCAGTTACCTTCTGCACCGAGCAGCCACTCCTCTTGGCCCTGAAGATGACCTACACAGTAGGTCGAAACGTCGGCACATATAAAATAAAATAAGTTTCACTTATTTGCTGTGTTTTCTTGGCTGCACCCCTAACTATTTACATCCTATTATAGTATCTACCAGTCAACGAATTTCTTTCCTACATTAATTCACTGTGTTTTTTCTTTCAATTTTCTTGTTCCTGATCTTATTCCTAAATTGTTGTCTATTCTGAATTTCATCTTTGGAGATTTTAAATAATTCCATATCTTCTTGTGTTTCTTTCATCCAATTAGACTTTATTTCGAATTGTGTGCAATTGTCTCTTTTGGTCTGCCATTCCACCTTCCTAAGAAACCTCATTTCGGCAACCTGAAACTTTAATTTTCCTTTTTTGTTCCATGGAAACTCCGAGGAATATGTCAAGATTGGTAGAAAGGTAGACTTGTAGACAGCCATAATTGATCATTGTCTTATATATATATATATATATATATATATATATATATATATATATATATATAGAGAGAGAGAGAGAGAGAGAGAGAGAGAGAGAGAGAGAGAGAGAGAGAATTCCAGATTCAAAATATTCAAAAGAAAAAAGAAACATCTGTGATAAATATACTACAAATATAATATTAAAATGGTTCTCATGGATAACAGTTAGATTGAGCCTTTGGAATCATCTACATAACTAATATAGCAGTTGGGCAATCAACAACTTTCCGCAAATTGGAAGTTTAGAGAATTTATTGTAAAAGTTTAAAACTAATTTCGAGAACCACGCCGCTTCTTTCTTAGTGTTGTATAAGAAACTTCTTAACTGAAAAGGAGTCCGATTGGATCCAAAGGGACGATTAAAGCTATTGGTTCTAATGAAGTAGGATTTGCGATAAATAGGATTTGTGGGAAATACGTAATCTCCAAAGCGGGCTCATGGTCGATGTTAACAACGATACGCTTTTAATCTTCATTACACACAGATTATATGGACTTGGCCAAAACCAAAATCCATGTATCACCGTTGAGGAAATAACTAGGCAAGACAAAGTATGCATTAGTTATGTAGTAATTAATCTAGTTAATGATGTAGGAGGGAATAAGTTCGAACATATGGAGGTTTAAGTACTTCTATGGTAACTAGAAAAAACGAAATTACAGAAGAATAAAGGCGTGCATGCTTGTTATTATCCGTTCTCGAAATTACTATGCTCGCGTCTTTTGTCCCGAAATATAAAAATCAGAATTTATAAAACCATCATTCTTCCCTCTTCAGGTATTCGAAAATAAAGTGTTACGCAGAATACTCGGTCCAAAAAAGGATGAGACCAATGGAGGATATAGGACATTACATAACGCGGAATTGCAAAGTATGCATCCGGTAAATATTATTCAGGTGATTGTGTCACGAAGATTAAGATCGGTATGTAAAGTTGCGGTATATAAAATTCCTAAGTTATTACTAGACGCTGTACAGACTGGGAAGCGTCAGAGGGTTTTTTTTTTTTTTTTCTGGGTAGAGGAAAAATCTTTCATAAGACGAAGTGTAATAACACAACAGTGTGAGATTCCTACTCACTAAAAAACCACCTCCAAATTTTCCTTTTACCATCCCACGGAACAGCCGTCAAGCATTACTTCGTGGGATGGCAGAAGGGCTATGTGCCTATTTCTTCTTTGGACAACTTATGTCGGATTAGCCAGAGCTTGGCCTCTCCTTTCTCGCTCCTGTATTCTGAGCCTTCTTCCGATTTGTGCTGCATAGTCTGCTGCAGCACTCCAATGCTTCTACCTAGTCATCATCAAAGTGACAATATTTTCCGGCCATGATTTCTTTCCGAATTTTATGTCAAGCTCTTCCTTTTCTTGAGAAAAACCTGGACAACAGAAGAACGAGTGTTCCACTGTTTCATCCACGGGATCACAAGCGTCAGAGGGGTAGACCGTGGTTTAGGTGGGTGGATTGCGTTAAGAGTGATCTAGCGGGCTTGGGTTTTGGTAATGGTCCGTGGACTGGTGCAACATCGAGCCTTTGGGTTCGCTAAGCCTTTTTATTTATTTTATTTTTTATTTTGATCTAGTTAAAATTGTCATAGATTAGATAATTGTAAAAATATAAATAATGGAAAATATTTCTATATGCCTAATAAATAAAGTATTAGTATGGCACATTAGTAACAGTATCAGTTCCAAATGGGAATGGTTATTTATTATCTGTTATAATAATATATATTTATTGAAAGAAATTTTACGAATGCCATTAACCACAAGTTGTACTTAGGATCTTCCTTTGGAAACCTATTTAAAGGGATTCACGTGGAAGCATGTACGGAGAAACCTCCTATTGAAGGCACTCCTGGCGTGGTACATCTCTCTGTAGTTGATCCCTTCTCCAGAGACGTTTCAGTCTCCTAGTCGGGTTCTACGGTTATGTGTCTGTCAGTAATGAATGCTCCAGTAAGTTTGGGTGTCCAGCAAGTGAGTCATGAAATTGTTTGTAGTTTTTCTTGATTGTCAGTCATGTGTAGGATTTTGAGGTCTTAGTGTAATGATTTATTAGTTATATAAAGGGGCAATTGGTAATACAACAAAGGAAATTCGACTGAATGGACTGTAAGATATTTTTGGCATACACTTGCGTGGCATTAGTCCCACTTCGGTTTAAGTAGCATATTGTATCTAATATTTAAGTTAGATAGCGATATATTATGGTTACATAATCGTCTTAGGAGAGACGCCTGTGATTCAACCTTTTCTTCAAATTAGTCAGTTGTTTATTTTTTTTTTATTGAATTAACGTTACTTAAAGCTGCTATGGCTACTCTTACGATGCTACGCTGGAAGTCTGAATTTTTCCAATCTAGGTTTAATTAGGATAGGGATCTTTAACGAGCAACTGACACCGAATAGGGTCGGCACCCCAACTTTACGTCCCTTCCGAAGGACAGTATAGCCAAGGATTCTTTACTCCCTTAAAAAAAAATCTTAACTTCACCTGCCGGGCTGTAGATCTGCAATGTTAGGCAATGAAGGTTGATGTATATTGATGTGATATAAACAGCTCACATATCCAAACATTCCGATATTTCACCTAACTTAATAAGTTACGATATAGAGATTGGGAGGCTGCCAAACTCATTCACAATGGCAAACAGATCCTTAAATTACACCACCACAAATCGAAAATATTTTTTTCGGGGGCTTGAGATGCTTGAGAGTCGTAAACATATAGTTTGTAAGAAAATATGGTGTTGTTGACTTCGATATTTTGGTCTATTCGAAAAGGTGGGTCTTATCATTTGTAAATGACATAATTGATCTACTCTGAGAATTTTTAGTTGTATAATACAAGGTGTGGTTCGTTCATAACATTAAATATAAATTGCGCAAAAATGAATGGGAAAATTGCTAATGTTGGTATATTTACTTTTCCTTGCATTTTATATTAGTTCGATAATAAAATCCATTAATATTTATTAGATATTATTATATTTTTTACTGCAGGAAAGTTTAATTAAGGGTTTTTCAAAAAAAAAAAAAATGTTATAATTGCGTAATTCTTTTTTAACTTTTCTCGTATTTGCTCTATTTTAATCCAGTTCTATTTTCATTAACCATGGAATTACATCACCTTGAAACCGAAGCTTGCAATAGGTCATTACCAATTCGATATCGCAAAAGCGGTTGACGTTTCTCAGAGCGCCGTCTCCCGGGTTTAGCCCGATTCATTAAAAGTTAGAGTGCCAAAAGGAGGGTGGGAAGTGGCCGCAGCGCATTAAAACCCAAAGAGAGGATATAAATATTATCATCACAGCAAGCAGTTTGTTATAAACCATGTTGACAATTTGAAGTGGAATGTTAAATCCCAAACGGGAACTATACCTCTAAAATTCTCTTTATGAGATCGCAATCCCCAAACATTGCAGGATATGATTTCGGATAGTTTTAGATTATTTCTCTTTAATTCACTTATGACAATATCTCCCACGTGGTCCATTATCTTTAATTGAGGTAATCTCCGTTTTTACGCTTAAATGTAAAATTTCTTAATTATTTGCCAAATACCTTTATGGGCGTGTTTCATTCTTTGTTACAGAACAAAGATAACATAATAAGCTACGAATTAGTTGAACCATTTTGGCCCTGGAAGATAAACCTGGTAACCTTGGGACAACCAGCTTCAAGAATATTTATATTCTCTCAGGAGAAAATTCGGCTATACCCTGTGGCATTGGATGCCCAACGGTGCACTGTTTCCACTCTTTCAAGGGTAATGAGGGTAATAATTCGTATTATTAACCTTCGTAAGTAATAATTAAATGGGGATAATAAAATGATGATGATGATGATGAATTTCTAAATGTAAAGATTTTAAAAAAACCTACGTAATACGTACAAATAAAAAAATAATTAAATTAAAACTATGACGTTTAAGTAGAATTATGGGACTCGAAAAATGTAAAGCTAAGAGGCCCCGTTAGTGGTGATTCTATCCTGAGCATGTTGTTCAGAAAATCTTTAAAAAATATTTTCTGTCTTTTATACTCCAATCACATTCATGGACTAAATGGTTAATAAAATCTTAAGGAGCTTATTTCAGATAACTTGGGCATTAAAAATACAATAGTAATAATTTTGAAATTACCCTTCATTTTGAATTTTTTTATGTTAGGTTTGTGTATTAAATAGAGCAGTAATTCTTCATTTCCCATTGCATTACTCAAGGTAAAAGGCTTCCTTTTTTAATTTGAATTTGAATTTTAGATACTTAGTAACGAAGTTACGAAAAAAAAAACATTAATGAAAAAATATACTTTAATAACTCTAGTTCGTGCAACATTCGTTATGCATGTGAAAAGTTTATTAATTAATAAACTTATGTGAGATTGACTTTTTATTTAAAACAGCAGTACCTAAGATAGATCAGCCGCAATCCTTACAGCATTAACTAAATTGTAAAAAAGACAAACTTTTGATTTATTTTTGAGTTGTACTGGTTATTTATCTACTCTATTACTTCTTATAATATTGATGATATTGTTAATGAAAGTGTATGTAATAACAAACAGATTCAGCTTATATCGCTCCTTCAAAAGAACAACGCCATGAGTCATAAAACCTAATTTTAAACCTATTTAAAAGTTTCATGTTAGTTAAAAAAATTAAGGAAGAAAATGGTCCGGGAAGAGGTCAATAAATTTCTCTGAATATCAAGAATATTTATTCAGTAGCCAACGTTTCGACCCACTCTGTAGGTCTTCTTCAGGGCTAAATATGCAAAATACAGACAATTTAAAATCACAAAATATTTAAAAATAGATTAAGCATGCTAAAAACCTATGTGTTTGATGTCATTATGGTAAGAGAAACATTACATGGTAAGATGCATTAACTTTTTGTGAATTCACACCCGGCAAGGTGGTTAGGGAGTTCTTTTTTTTTTTTTAGTCTTTTAACTAACTTCATTATTGTAAGAATTATATATAAGAAAAAATATCTGGGTTTTCATTATTACCATCAAATATTCATTTGGAATTTAAAAGATAACTATCGATATCCGGCAGGTTGTGATACGAAACCCGTAACATTCAAAAAGAGACGCCTACTTCCATTGAGTTTTTATCCAACCACTTGGAGTGATGTCGCTATCCCTAATTAATGAGTCTATTTGGACTGTTGACGTGAGATACGCTGCACTCTTCCTTCTTTGAAATTATTTTTCTTTTGGTCTAAGTCCAGATGATGCCTGAAATGGCAAAGCGTTGACTGGTTAGATTTTTTCCAGTATTTCACACTAATTAATTTTTTTTTTAACTTTTGCTCCTTACTATAGAAAAAATAAAATATTAATATAAATAATTTTAATTCTCTAGCTATGCTATTTCAATTTTTAGACCCTTGTAACTGCCGCAAAGGGTAAATGTCGCATGCAGTTGCCTGGAGAGCAGCGTGTCTATGGCCTCCTCAGCTCAATGACACTCACCAGTAAAGTACACTCACATACCCTCACTATAGGTGAACATGTGTAAATCACACGCTTACTAGCAGCATACATAGAACAAGGCACGAACAGTACACACTACCTTCCCTAAATCCACTCTCTTCTCTTAGACACGTACGAAAGGGTTTTTCAGTTTCCCTTTACGGTTAGCTCTCGATTGAGAGACAGTCCGACTCCCTGCAAATCCAAAACTAATCACTATATAAACAAGTCCCACTGCTTAGGCGGTAGACAATGATAGATTGCTAGAGATCCTTGTGACTTTATTGCAAAAGTATCACTTAAAATACTCCTCATATGTCAGTGAATAGGAAAAAATTAATTTGTTGACAAATTTCAAAAGGAGGGTTGGAAATATTTTCATTTTCATCTGTTATGTTGATGATCTCTAACAACCCCACCATTTTTTGCGCTTACGCAGATAAGTTGCGCCATTATTCATAGAGTTCTTACATGTACACCATTCTTCTTCTTCTTCTTTGACTTCCTCTTATGTCATTGCTAGCTTCGAGGAGCCTCCACCCAATGCAGCCATGCCTTACTGTCCCTACTCAGCCGCCTCATTTCCTGGAAGCTCTTGACTCTCACCCCTCTAATGCGCTGGATATATTCCCGATAGGAAACTCTGGGACGGCCTCTCGGCCTCTTCCTAACGGGTCTAGCTTCCATGGTCTTCCTTGTCTCTCTCACTTCGTCCATCCGACAGGCGTGGCCAAACCACTTTAGCTGTCGGTTTTTTATGGAATATTTCACCTCGATCACTTTCAGCTCCTCTCTGATTCTTTCATTCCTGATGCGGTCCCTCCTGGTCCAACAACTCTCCGCAGGAATTTCATCTCCGCCGCTGTCACTCGGTTAGCTTGTTTGTCTAGCATAACCCAGCTTTCACTTCCGTAAGTGAGGGTTGGGAGGTAAACTGATTTGTAGATGTGCATTTTAGTTTCCTTTCCAACCTCCCTATGCCCAACTATACTGTTGCAAATGAGTTAGTAAACCTGGTTGGCTTTTGATATTCTGTTAGCTACTTCTGGGTCAACTATTCCCCTGCTGCCAATGATTGTCCTCAAGTAGGTGTACTCATCCACAACTTTAAGTACCTCCCCATTACAGATCATCTGGACGTCCTCTTGTTCCTTTCTTGGTACCACTAGTACTTTGCTTTTATTGCCATTTATGGTTACTCCTTCGCGGGTGAGTTCTTCCTCCAATTTCACCAGGGCTTGCTGCAGCTGGTTTTTCGTGTCCGCAATCAATACTATGCCATCGGCATATAACAGGCTTTGAATCATAACATTTCTTAAGTTCCACTTCCCGATGACCGTCCAGGCAGTACGGTGGTTACAGATTTTATGGATTTCATCCATAAATAATACAAATAGAAGTGGGCTCAAGCTGTCGCCCTGCCTCACACCTCTCTCTATGGTAAAAGGCTTGGACTCCCTTCCGTTGATCCTCACTACTCCTTTTGCTGCGTCATATGCTGATTTAATTGCAATGATGAGATCTTCTGGCACATTTTTAGGCGCCAAAGCATGCTATATTTCTTGTTGAGGGAAAGAGTGGAATGCTGCTTTTAGATCAAGGAAAGCCATGTATACATTCGTATTTCTGTCCCATGCTTTTTCTGGTATGCTTCGTAATACGAAAATGTGATCTTGAGTCTGTCTCCCTTGGTGAAATCCCGCTTGCTCTCTCTCTGTTTGGTTCTCAACTGCAAGCCTTAGTTTCGTTTCTGGGATTGAGGTGTATAGCTTGAATGCCACCGAAAGCAAGCTTATTGGTCTATAGTTCTCGCATTCAGTGGAGCTACCTTTTTTGTGAATCGGGTTAATAATGCTGAACTCCCAATCCTTTGGGACTTTTTTTGTATTCGATATTTCTTGGAAAATTTTTATAAGCTCTTGACCTCCAAATTTCAGTAGTTCTGGAGGTATGCCGCCCCTTCCTGCTGCTTTGCCTATTTTAATTTTTCCGATGGCGTATTCAACCTCATCCTCCTCGATGACTTCCAGACTTTCCAGGATATTATTGCATATCAGATGTTCTCCAGTGTTAATAGCTTCTCTGTCAGATAAGTACATCTGATAGAACTATAAGGAGACAGTTTCCAATATTTTCTCCTCTTCAGTAATAATCTTGCCGCTTGAGTCTTTGACATTTCTCACTGGCTTATTTATTTTCCCTCTCAGTGTCTTCACTTTACGCAACAAATTCTTAATGGTTTCACGGTGGTCTTCGTTGAGGCTTTTTCCAAATCTCTCTCATGCCAATTTGTTTGCTTGATGAACCACTCCATTGCAATTGTTTCTGGCTAGGCGATACTAACTCAAGTTTTCTAGAGTTTTATTCTGAAGATATGCTTTCCACGCTTTCTTCTTCATCTAAACGGCTTGGCGCTCATCATCATTCCACCATTCTGTACGCTTTTGTCCACCTGAAATTCTGTGCAAGCTACAAACTTCTCTTGCTGTTTCGAGGCGACATGATTTCAAGCGACACCATAGTTGCTCCACATCCCCGTCTTGACTCGTATGTCTTAATTTTTCTTCAATTTTATTTTTCGCACACATGTACACCATAGTACTTCCAATTGTTCTTTTTTCTTAAACTTACCTTGTAATTGCCTTTATGTCCATTATCATGATTTATATCAAATGCGTGCTTTATTATAAAACAAACGCCATCATTCTGCTGAAGCCATTGAAACCAACAGCAAGTCACCATTTTCTTTTATTATTACTGTTAAATTGTAAACGGAAATGAGGAATTTTACCGCTCTCTTGTACTTAAGGAAGCAGTGTCAGATAAAATAATTTGGCCCCAATACGTCAATGGAATTTTCGATTTCCGAACTATGACTGAAATGTGTAATTTCCGCCCTACAAAGGTCATAGCGATTGATGAAGGGATATCGGAACTGACCTTATAAAATAATTATTTTTTTTCAATACTAGTATGATATCAGTTTATACTGTTCATCTAGAGACCTACATATTATAAATAATAATAATATTATTCAAATCTCGGTTGCCAGTAAGATTGAGTGTAGAAACAAGTAGCCTTTGCAAATAATGCTTAGTTCGAATTACAAACTTTTCTCAGAGAATCATTAATGTAAAAGCTATTTTATTCAGTAAATTTCTAGGATTTAATAAGTAATTAATCTCAACTATACAAGAAAAATACACTTGAGTTTGGTCAATCAAATTGATTATTAAAAAATGTATTATTTGTTCAATTATTATAGTCGTCTCTACAATTGTCATTCTGCTGAAATCCTTGATATATAAAGCCATTTTCGAAATAAATTACTTCAATTTCCTCTAGTGAGTCGGGTTTACCGGATGGTAAGGTTGTGTCTTCGCTGCGCGTCGTTTGTCTACATCAGTTCAATTACTATATCCTGGAAAACAATTTAATGCTATCCCTTTTATTCTTTGTTTGATAAAAAAAAGCTTTATATATCATAGTTAATATGATTTTCCAGACGATTATTATTATTTAAACAATCCTATATCACATTAGTAAAATATTAAACGTTATTATATCTACAAATGTAAATCATAATCTCATGAGTTGTCACTGGGCCCAAAACTTCATGGGTTGTATTGGTGGCTGCATTTGTTTTAATTTTTTTTTTATATTACTTGGTAAGTCAGAAAAATGTATAAACGGGAGTATTTTCTTTATTTTTTTATTACTGTAATAATTAGTGATGTGATAATAATTTATTTTAGTGAAATTCAATAGACATAATTAAATTTGAACGAGATAAAGTCAGTAAGACGAAACCGGTAAATTTATATTTGGTAGTGTGTTAAAATAGGTTCTTTCAATATTACCAATAACTTTAAACCATCGTTAGCTTTTCACTAATTCCATTTTATATATTTAGTAGTCAATCTTCAACATTTCTGTTTCTTTTTTACTTTTTAATGTTTCTTACAAATAATAATAATACCTGAAAAATGAAAAATATGGAAATTTCTACCAAACTTTGTGGTTATAAGTGAATTGGTGAACTGTCTTTGATCTACAAGTTGGATCACCGTCATTTAAAATTTTTATCACACATTTATGTCTTGACGTTATTTAAACGTTCCATAATTGTTTACCAACTATTATTCTTCTAAAACTCAACTTATTCATTTATTCATTATAGCAATATCTTATTAAGAAAATTGCTTATTAGTGATTTCTCCTAAAATATTGTTATTTAAAATACTAAAATAGTAATTTAACATTATTTTCATCGACGTCAATTGAAAAAAAAAAAATGTTTCACTGAAGAAACAGTGTGTTTGCAGAGATTGGTGGTATCGGAATCGAGTCTTCGGGTTCTTTAAGAGTTGTTCTTTTAATTCTTTCCGCATTGGCCTACTAAGGACCATGCCATGTCAACTGTCTTTTTCTTCTTCTTCTTGAAATTGGCCCATTACTCCCTCATTCGTCGTCGGTGCTGCTCCATTCTTTCTTTTGTCTACTACTTTCCCGTATTCCGCTTTGGTTTTTTTTTTTAAACCCACACAGGTATCCAGTTTCATTCTGAGCCTGACGATTTTCAGAACATCCTTGCAAGTAATCTCCATCTCCTGTAGATCTCTTTATACCTCTTCGGACCAGATAGGTTTGGTCTTTTTTTCCTTTTAATATGTAAAAATACGGTTCGTTGTGGGTTTCATTCTTAACAGATGGCCATAGAATGATATTCTCCTTTTTCTCATAGCATCCGATCATTCTGGAACATGAATGTATAGCTCTGTTATGTCGTCATCTGTATTCACCTTGGTCTTTAATAATGGGCCGACAATTTTCCTTAAGATCTATCTTTCTTTGATCTTCTATTTTTCTACCAGGCCTTCTTTATTCATAATCAGGCATTCTGCAGCATATAAGACCTCCGGTCGTAAAATAGTGCAATAATGCCTGAGAGCCTAAGTTATGCCGTATGCTACACAAAGCTATTACTTGCTATTATACTTAATCACAACCCGTTGCACACGCAAACATCATTTCATTAATCACTTTAATGTATATTCAACTAAATAGGCGTTTCAATACTAATAAATCGCACATCTAGATCCAAAGAGAGCTAAGTAAAAAATCTATAAGATCTATTTTTATTAATCGATTACTTATTATTATTATCTATTAACTATATTTCTTTAGATCTAGATGTGTGATATATTAAAAAAATGTAACGAATATGATTTTTTCAGCTTCTTCATTAGAAAATAGTCATGGTGTTTTATTCTAGGTGGTATGTTGAGTATTGTGAAAAAGGACCGTTCCTAAAACTTATTTCACTCTTAGGTGTGTCTGATACCTGGGAATATTTCGTTGAAATTATATTCTGAATTTGTCGAACGTCAATGGACTACTCGCAATCAGAGACTATTCACAGATTGTGAAATCTTTGGAGGATCATCATGGAAAATCAACAGTAATTTAAATTCTCTCGTGTATGTCCCTTTCATAAAATACAACAACAAATAAAATAAGTGCGTGTATATATATATATATATATATATATATGTATATATATATATATATATATATATATATATATATATATATATATATATATATATATGTATGTATGTATGTATACATACCGTGTAGCATCAAAATGGTCAAGCTTACGACCTATTACCGAGTGATACTGTCTCCTCAAGCTTTCTATCTTTCGAAAGATTCAGCATGTGGTTCAAGCAGTTTGTTTTTTATCTCATCTCACATCAAGAGATCTGCTTTAGTTTTCTTAAAACCGGCCTCAAACTTAGACGAAACACATCGAGTTTCTGTTGGTTCAATTCCAAACTGGGGTGTCTGAATAAATATACAATGCTAGAATAACTTTGCTCATTCGGTTTGAATAATGGTTACAGAAGGGATGTCTTTTTTGATTAAAATAATTTTTTTTTTAAGTTTTTACTTATACCGTTAGTCACTTTGGGGATTGGGAATAGAATAAAAACCACAAGTTCAATTGGATCGAAATTCTATGAAGACAAAATTTTAGATAAGTTTTACGTTTAAGCAATTGCCAAGATATCTAACAATGTAGTCGTTGTAGTAAGTATTGAACGTATAAAGTATTTTCGTGTAATAAAGTAAAATATTGTACTAACGTATAAACTAACTCAATATTTTTTGTAGCTAATTATTACATAATAGTTTATCCCTGCAGTAATCGATGGGTATACATTTTCCGAATATGATACCCAAAAATTATTTAGTGTTTGCTGGTGACACCGTCGATCCACTTGTTCACCCATGATTCCCATTAAATAAATTTGAAGAAATTTGTGCTCTGAATCAGGCAGTGGTAGAAGTGATCCAGCACGATGATAAATTTGCCCTTGCACTTAGAACGTTGGCATGTAATTGTCCCGTATAATTTCTGTTGCCCCGAACGATGTCATTTGAAAACATGAATTATATTTGCGGATATTTATCAAGAAATGCTTTGACTTGTTTGTGTCACCTGATACCAACGTTGATAATGGTTCGGGTGCTGTATGCGGATCCGGCAATTTGACTTTTCCACCTGCGCAGCACAATCCTGGAGCTTAATTCTTGAATTTCAATGCACGGCAAAATTTGCACACCTTATCCATTTTTCCAATAATGACATTTCGATAAAGACTGTAATCATAAGTAGCATCGTAATGGAAAGCCGCAAGATTCAAATCAGCGTGTAACATACGTCTTGATCGCACATTGCGCTCTCGATTGGAATTCAGTCTTTCTCTCCATTGTTCAACTGTCTCATTGGACCGTGGTTGAACAGTTCGTAAGCAGTGGAATGCAGTTTTGATTCACGCTGCTGTCTTGACCGGGATTGAGCTATGTATTCTAACCGCTTGTAATCTTGCTTCTCACTACTCACGTGTTTCTGAAGCTCGTTTTTCTTTTTTCCTTGGTGCTTCAGATTTAGATTGACCAATCGGTTGAAGCTTGGGAGGCATTCCTTCACTAAAAAATGGGAAAAGGTCGGAAGGATGAAAATTAAAATAAATCAATTATACTCACGATGAAATAAAGTACGATCCAAATGAAGAATTCGTGCGAAAAATTGTTACTGTTGAAGGTGTGAACCAAGCATGAACTGACATTGAAAGATGAAAGATATTTAAAAATCTAGAATTGATTTTGGAAAAAAATTATATAAATTCACCATTAATGGTAAGGAATAGTGATGTAATTAACCAGAATAAGCCTCAGGTTATTTATTTTTTTCTCACTGCCTTCTCAATCGTGCCTTCTTTCACACTTCACTGTCCTTAAATTTTTTATTCAAATTTCTCTTCACATATATTTATTTCCTTCGTACGAAATTTGTTCCTACTCTCCCTTTATTATTGACTCGATTACGAAAGAATTTTTTTTTTCAAATCCAAAAAAAAAAAGAAAATTCCATCCTTAGGAAGATCGTAAGCGGCACATCGCTCGAGGGGGCACTTAACAGCACCATCCGGGAGGAGCTTCGGCTTCCCTCGGTGCCCGAGTACATAGGTTGGAGGTTTTTTGTTGCCTAACAGAACTTTTGTTGCCTGGACAATCGTCTTCGGATCGACAAGAAATAATAATTGCGCGAGTGTTCAAACAAAAATTGAAATCTTTGATGGATTTAATTGTCAAAGAGCTTGTTTTGGGGGAGACACGCTGTTGGATGTATTCCATTGACTGGCAGAAAAGAGGTTTACCCCAAACACACATTTTGGTTTGGTTGGTCGAGAAAATTACACCAGACAACATTGATGAAGACATCTCAGCAGAAATACCAGAAATAGATATTGATCCAGGTCTATTCGACGTCGTTACCAACAACATGATTTATGGTCCAAGAGGTGCAATCAACAAAAATTCGGCATGTATGAAGGATGGCAAATCCACAAACCGCTATCCAAAAACCGTTCACACAGAAACTGTCACTGGAAATGATGGATATCCACAATATTGTCGGTGATCAATTGAACATGGTGGAAAATTCATGACACGCAATGGCACTGATCTAGATAATTATCTTATACCGCACAACCCACCGATTATAATCGGTGGGTTGTGCGGTATACACCATTTATCTCAAAGACGTTTAAAGCTCACAACGATGTCGACTACTGTAATTCTGTCAAATCGATCAAATACATTTGCAAATATGTCAATAAAGGAATTGACATGGCAGTTTTTGGAGTGGGGAATGCATCTGCACGAATGGATGAAATCGATCGATATCAATTGGGACGCTACATTAGTAGTAATGAAGCTACTTGGCGTATTTTCTCATTTCCAATTCATGAACGTTATCCAACGGTTGTTCATTTGGCAGTACATCTTGAAAATGGTTAGCGCGTGTATTTTACAATGGAAAATATACATGCAGGAGCATCTTCGCCACCCTAAACAACCTTAACTCCATTTTTCTCATTGTGCATGGATGATCCTTTCGCAAAAGCACTAATTTACTCAGAAGTACCCAAATACTATACCTGGGATGCATCAGCGAAAAAGTTTCAGCGGCGTAAACAAGGCAAAACCAGTTGAGGGATATCCAAATATAAATTTGACTGACGCATTAGGTCGTGTTTATACAGTCCATCCAAACAACCAGGAATGTTTTTACTTGCGATTACTGTTAGTTAACGTACGTGGACCAAATTCCTTCCAAGACTTGAGGAACATAGACGGGAAAGTATGTGCGATCTATCGAGAAGCTTGCCAAGAATTAAATATTCTCGAAAACGATGGCGAGTGGGACACTGCTCTTGCTGATGCATCTAATACTGCTCAGCCACTGAAAATACGCAGTTTATTTGCGATAATACTAACAACATGTTTCCCATCGAATCCAAACAATCTGGGAAAAATACAAAGATTACATGAGTGAAGATATCCTAAATCATTTACGAGGATCGAATCCGGAAATACAATTAACACCACACATATACAATGAGGCATTAGTTTTGATTGAGGATAGTTGTTTGGCATCGCTAACAAAGGGTTGGTGCAGTTGGGATTGTGTGCATCGAATCGATCTGCAAACAGCGCTTATGATCGTGTCTTACGAGGTGAAACATACTTCGATGTGGAAAATTTGGGTGCATTTGTAGAAAATAATCTTCCGAAATTGGTTCCTGAACAACGCATTGTATATGACAAAATCATGCACGCAATCGCAAATCACAGCGGTGGATTGTTCTTCCTGAACGCTCCTGGGGGTACAGGAAAAACTTTTCTTATTTCAATAATTTTGGCAACAATAAGATCCCAGAGTAAAATTGCACTGGCAATGGCATCATCTGAAATTGCGGCAAAACTTTTGGAAGTGGTCGAACAGCACATTCTACATTGAAATTGCCATTAAATTTGAAAACCTCCGAGACACCAACATGCAATATTACCAAAAATTCCGGTATGGGCAAAGTTCTCCAAACATGTGAACTTATAGTATGGGACGAATGTGCAATGGCTCAAAAAAAAGCATTCGAAGGCCTTGATCGTACATTGCAAGATTTAAGGGGAAATGGACGGCCCTTCGGTGGAGCAATTATTTTGTTGTCTGGTGATTTTAGAAAAACTTTGCCAGTTATACCACGTTCAACACCCGCTGATGAACTCAATGGGTGTCTCAAATCATCAGTTTTGTGGCGACGTCATAAAAAATTAAGTTTGAACACCAATATGCGTGTTCAATTGCAAAATGATGCATCAGCCAACATTTTCGCAAGGCAATTGCTGGATATCCCTCTCAACAGCCTCTGTAATATAGCACTTGAACCTATGGACGAGAGGAAAAGGCAATCCGTGGGCCTGTGGTGAATTGTTCTTCAGTGCGGACAAATAATGAACTGCCGATGAGAATTCATAATCGAGGGCCTTCCATCTCTATTGGGACCTTCTTTTTGGGATAAGATTTCTTTTTTCTAATACAAATATTTCTTCGCAACCATGTTCAACAGAAATCAATCAAAGACAAGTTCAATATAAGTTTAACATTATACAGTGCTTTATTATTATGCCATTTGATTATAAATTAAAATGTTTCCTGTAAAGTTGACCTCTTAATTTCATTGAGTTTTCATACAAACCTTTTTTCTATGCATCTGTCATTAGTAGAAAAATTACCATCCAATCATATTTTATTTTCGTTTTACTAAGCTTTTTTTCTAAGAAATAATTATCTTATAAATGTATGCTTTTTTTCCATTACGACATGAATAAGCTCGCAGCCGTTGTCCCGTAATTTAAAAATTTAATTTTTAAAAAATCCTTCTTTACGGAAAAGAAACGGCTGTTAACGTTGAAAAAGGTCAACGCCTCAAGTTTTTCGAAAATATGCTATTGCTTAGAATATTCGGTCTGAAAAAAAGTGAGCCTACTGAACAGCTTCAGATTGATGCAGAGATTGGGAGGGCATCTAACCTTCAGGTTCGCTAAGACTTATTACTATTTTTATTTTGAATTGTTCATTATCAACTATATTATATTTTACAGTTATAAGTTGTATTTATTACTTACAATGGGAGTCATTTAGTTATTTCAAATAACTTTTTTTTTTTTTTTCGGAAACCTCCTTTATTATATGAAAGTACATTCACAAATAGTAAAAAAAAAACTACAGCTTCTATATAAATAAAATACCTTCCATTACCTTTCGGTATTTTAAGGCGTTACATCGGGCTGAGTCCGCTAAAGGCGGTTTTTACTCGAACCGGCACGAGGCCGCTGACATACAACACAAAAGGGTGAGGGATAACTAAATAACTAAATAAATACTTCATAAGTGTAATACATAAATAAATTTTGCGAGTAAGAAACACGTGAACAAGCATACAACCTCCCCTTTTCACCCCCTTAAGGGTAGAATTTCGGAGGATCCTTTCTTATCGGAAGGCTACGTCATACAAAGAACACACCCTCCAAGTTTCAGGTCTCTACGATCAGCGGTCTAGCTGTCAGTCATTCAGGACAAAGCATTTTATATGTATAGATTTATACTTTGGCGATTTATTATTTTATTTTATACTTTACTTTTAATTAATACTTAAAAACAAAACAGTTGATGAGGTGCACGGAGAAACAATAAATAAAATAATAATGAGTTATATATTGAACATTATTGATATATTGATCATTTTCTAATTACGATATGATTCCACTTCCGTTAGTTTTTGTTTGTTGTCACTTCTGTTAGTTCTAAGGCCATCGAATATATTATAACGGGCGTTGTTCACAGATTGATTGACATACTCGCTCCACCTAAACGCTGAAAAAGTCTCAATGAATTCCCTTTCAATAGTTTTGCCAATAAACTTTTTTAATGGTAAAGTACCTATTGTCGCTTATTTAATTTTTTTATTGAAAATTGTTTCTATATGCGTTTGGTAAAAACTCTTTGCTTATTTAAAGTTTCAGCTGCACTTTTATTCCTCTGACATGTATTGAAAAGTTTTCAAGGCAACATAAAATTTATAACCCCTATACGAAATTTCTGCTGCGTCGTAAATTAATAATTATAGTTCTAAGAGTGAGCATGCTTTAGGTCAGATTCTGTTGAAGTAATTTTGGTTATGGTATCAATTAATATGCAGTGTAGTTAATTCATAGATTATTTCACTCTATTAATTCCAATGATCATTACAAGTAAAAGTACTTGCCCTTTATTGGAACTTTCCACACTGTTTTAAAATAACAATCATGATAATTCTTTTATTTTAAAATTGAAAGAATAAATGTTTTAAAAAACTGCATACTATGCACATCATGTTGCTTGAATCAATCTTTTTGTTAAAAAATTAAAAAACTTGCTACTATTTACTTTATTTTATATTAATTTATTCTTAAACATTATTCATAAAAATCTGTACAATAATTTACAAAACATTTTAAATTAAATTTATATTGCAATCCCAGAGGGGAAGAGGGTTGATGTTTCATTTAGCTAATCCTCAATTCGCAGTCTTCTAGACTTACAACCGAAAAAATATGCTGAGGAAAACTAGGTGTGTAACATAAGTGCTATGGAAAATATCATCCTGCGTATATTTTTTAATTTTAATACAATTAGAGAGTTCATAATTAAGTGTTTTATTTAGAAAAAAATTAAAAATATGTGGATTTATTAGAAATCTTCAGCTACCGGATAACATTCTGATTTCATCAGAATAAATGTAAGTAATGTCGAGAAGACAAAATAAGAAATTGTTATAAGTCTGTGTTATCGTTGGAACTACGAAGACTTGCAAGGAGGGGAAATTTGACTTGGTCTGGAGAGGAAGCAATTATGAAGTATATGCTCAGATCTTTGACACAAACTATTTGATGAAAAGATGTAATTCCTCACATTTTATCATCAAGCGATGATTTGTTTATGTCAACATCAATAGCTTATTTCAACGCTTAAATAATGAAGCTAATATACAATCAAACGTGACCGGGTGATTTACGTTCTCAAGTAGTAAAGCGTAATTGTTATTAATAATATATATGCGCGCGCACACACACACACACACATATACTTATATATCTCATCTCTGTAACATGAGAGAGAGAGAGAGAGAGAGAGAGAGAGAGAGAGAGAGAGAGAGAGAGAGAGTGTGTGTGTGAGTGAGTGAGAGAGAGAGGGAGAGAGATGATGATTAATTTTAAAACTGTTGCTTAAAAAGTAACTTTTAAAAAATTTCCCTAAAATCAACGGTTTAATTCAGTTAAGTTGGTAAGTGTGGATTTTATTCTTTTAGCGTCACAGGGATATGGTATACGTCATGGGTCACATAAATTATGAGTATTAATGTCACGTATGTAAGATTATTACCTAGTAACCGGTGCTTTACGACTAACGCAGTCAATTATGAACTGGCTTAACTTTACATTCAATGTGGCTGTGAAATTGACATTAGGTGAAACGATTGTGAAAATTAATGGTTAATAATTTGTTTTTATTAGGAACCACAACTGGCTCACTTATTCACTTATACTCATTCATGGACATTAGACATTCAATTCTACATAAAAAAATTATTTTTTTTGTTTTCTTTAATATAAGAAAGTGAAATACCAGGTTCCATGCCTAGATGTATTTAAACAGATTAATTTTTTTCTTTGTTAGCGATTCAGACAGAAATTATATATGTAAAGTAAAGTTAGATAAATTCAAATGCTTACGTACGGTAATCTACATAGAGTTGGCGAATAAAATACATACACACAAATTTAAAAAAAAAATTAAATTATTAAGTTTGGTAATAAATAAATTGTATGTACCCTTTCTTTAGGAATACTGATAGGAAAGAACAGAATTACACTATCGTAAAGAAACAAGTAAATTAATGAGTTTTTTCATTTATATAGAAACAAACAAAGTTTGAAAATAGTTTTTTCTGGCCTTTATGTAATTTTTAAAATATTATTTTATTATTATATTATGAATTTATAATATTATTCAACAAGTTTTAATTGTACTGTTTGATGGGTAAGCTCAAAGAATTGTTTTTAATAATTCAATTATTTATTAATATATAGAAAGTACAGGGTGTGCAAATACCCTCCCCCCCCTATTTTTCCTCTTATACTATAAATTTTCCCTTATACATCGAATGGTAATCAAACCATGATTATTTTCGTAGTATTTTACGAAAGTTGTAAAACCTGTTTGACTATTTATAAATCATTTCAATTTATTTGCTAGTGTATAACCCCCCAGATTTATAACATTACATTATATCAAATAGTTGTATTGTACTATTAGTTGAGTAATGGAACAATACAATGTTTGAGAAATTCTCTTATAAATTATTTAAAAGAACAATGTGATGTTTCTTTCTCTACCAAGGAATATAACAGAGTGGAAACACTTTTATAAGTAGGTCTCTTCGTTATATTTTCCAAATTGGATGTCTCCTTGCATAATAAGTTGTTTTTTTATAAGACAAAAAAACAATTTCTTGTTGCTTAATTTTATTATTGGAATATTTTAGAAACAAAATAGTTGGTTCATCTTAGCATTTTAAAATGCTTGAAATTGTTCACATACAAATAAATCATCAATACCATTAATAAGTTGCTGAAAAATATATTGGAATATATTTTCATAAGATATTAATAAATATTCTCCTCTACAGTTTCAGTTAGGATGCAATTACCTTTTGACTATTAACTGTCACCGTTAATTGCTGCTTCTCAATTTACAGTCTTTGCTTCCTATGTCGATAAACTAAACGGTTTCTAAGAAACTCGATTAAATTTAGTTTAAACGATTGAATTGTTTAATAATGAAGCTGAATAACGAAGTTCTTAAAGTCAAATATTCTTAAGATTCTTCTTCTTCTTAATGGCACTAAAACCGCGGGGGGTCAAGACCTCCTGCAACAGACGCCACCAGTCATCCTTGTTCAGAGCAGCCGCCTTCCAATTCCTTATCCGGAGGATAGACCTAGCATCGGCAGCGACGCCGTCTGCCCAACGCAATTTGGGACGTCCAACTGGTCTTGGTCCATGGATCTGTTCGTTGAGGACCTTCTTAGGAATTTGATCATCCGTCATCCTCGCCACATGTCCAGTCTAACGTAATCTCCCCACTTTTATAAATCTGACCAGGTCGGCTTCTTAGTACCACATATGTAGTTCCGCATTGGTCCTTAGTTTCCACTCTAGATTTAAACACACCGGACCAAATATTCTCCGGAGGATGCGCCGCTCGAACCTCAGTAAAGCCAGCTCTTGATTCTTGGATAGTGTCCAGCATTCGGAGCCGTAGGTGACGACAGGCCTTATTAGTGTCTTGTAGTGCTGTAATTCAGTCCTTCTAGACAGAGATTTGCTCATCATGTGCCGCTGCAGTCCAAAATAACACCTGTTAGCAGCCACTAATCTTCCGTCTATCGCCAGCTGCATATCATTGTTTGAATTTACCAGCGTCCTTAGGTAGACAAATTTGTGTAGTCTTGTTGATAATGGTGCCTCCCACATACACTCCAGATCTCCTCACTGCAATCTCTAATGCAAAGTTAAATAGGAGAAACGCCTGGCAATCACCCTGTCTAAGTCCCTTATGTGTCGTTAAGCACTCGAATACACCCCACTCATTATTATTCTTAATATTACTTATTAAATTGCACCAATTATTATTTTTTTTTTTTTTGTTACTGCAATAACACAGCATTGGCCCAGCATACTAAAGACTTTAACCATCGATTTGATTCTGAGAATGCTAGAGTGATTTACAAGGAGCGTGATAGCTCAAGAAGAAAGTTGTTCGAGGCGATGCAGATTTCGCAAAAGATTGATATTTCAGTTAATTATAAAACATATTGTAGAAATTTGAACCAATTTTATTCTGAAACGTTGAATAATTTAAAAAGTTAAATCTTGCTAACTTTTGCTAATATGTATAAAATTGTATGGGTTAGTATTACTTGATATGTGTTGTGGATCAGCTGATTCTGTAACCTTCCCAGCTGGTTGCGTTTCACCTTCTTTTCAGTTGTGGGTTGAACGACTTGGTGTGGAGGTGCGGTCTCAGGTTATGAGCCTATTTGGGCGGTTATTCGTTGGGATGTATTGCACTTCTTCTTTGAGATGTGATTGATCTTACTCTTTTTTGTGTCTTGAAAATGCCTGAATAGGCGAAACGTCGACTGGCAATTGTTTGTTTTTACTCCTTTGATTAAAACCCCATTAAAAAACCATTAAACCATTAAAAAACCACAAGCAAAGCCTTACTTATAAGGCTTTGCTTGTGGTTTTTTCCACAAATTCTAATAAATGTTAAGGTTTCGTTTTGAATGACATAAAAGCAGAAATCCATCGCAGAATTATCTCCTCAAATAAATGTTATTTCGGGTTACTGAAGCATGTTAGAAGCAGGACTACTTCTCAAAACACAAAGGTGCATTTGTATAAGACCCTACTAAGACCAGTTCTTACTTATGACTCCGAATGCTGGACATTACCCAGTTCACAGGAAGCCATTCTCCTAAGGTTCGAGAGGAAACTATTGAGAAGCATTTATGGCCCAGTTTGCACCAATGGAATCTGGAGGATAAGGACGAACTAACAGAATGTCCCAGGATCAGATTCCTAATATGGTCTTAAACGAAAGGATTTATGGGACAAGAAGAGTGGGAAGACCTCGGCTCCGATGGATCGATGGAGTGGCGGCGGATGCCAGGTCCATCTTGGGAATCCGCAATTGGAGAGCAGTGGCAACCAATAGAGAAGACTGGCGAACCAAGCTGGCAGAGGCCTTGACTCTACAGGAGTTGTAGTGCCACGAATGATGATGATGACTATTTAAATATTAGCAATTCACTCACGTGATCCGGAGAGTGGTTTATACTTGGCACGTCTAGGAGCTACCAATGAAAAATAACAAAGTGCAGAATGTGAAGTGAAAATATATGAATCAGGAACATTGGTGCGATAGCAGAATATTCATACCTCGGAGATATAAATATTTCTTAATTTTATCGTTATTCTACTCAAGTTTTAATTTGACCTTTTTTTATTTATTTTGAATAATTAGTTATTTCGAAGAAAACTGTCAGGCATGTTTATTGTTATACGTTGGTAGCCAGAAATATGTAATTCCCATGTTTGTTTCTTTTAGTTTATTAGGGTGACTTTGTATTATGTTCTTTAATCTTAGTTCGTTCTGCCAACAGTGCTGGGAGACAGAATCGTTGTTAAACAAGTCTAGTTCATTCTTTAAGATAAGAGACTCACCATTAAATAACATATTGAATTACTTTGTATTATCAAAAAAAAACTTGTAAATAGATCAAATAATATTTAAAAAGTAATATACATTTACAATAACGAAAAATTCATGAATTAGAATTACAAAATTGTTAATTTAAGGGTAACATTGTATTTTTGTATCACTATTAAAATTTTCAATATGCCTTGAAACATCCCTACTTTGCATGTCAATCTTTATCCCTTTTAATTCTCAGAAAAATATTCGTCTATGTAATTTTATAAATTAAAAATAAAATTATTCTTACAGATATATGTTGAGAAATTTGTCTCCATTCCGATTTATCAACTCTATTCATAGAGGAAATATAAATAGAAGTTATTATTGGCATTGGTATAAATCCATGAAGCACTAAATTTAAATAGAATCGGATTGTATTTATAACAATGTTTACCAAAATAAGAAAAGATATTTAACCTTTCTCTGTGAGCGAAATTCTATTAAATTATGTTATTGTAAAATATGTTGATGGTACACAAATGTTTTATAACAAACTTTTTATATCGAAACAAGAAGTTTTCCAATTTATTTTAACACAACTTCATAAAAAGCAATTATAACTTTCAACATAAGTACTACTTCATGTGAACATGAATTGACCAAAAAGAGTAGATCTTACAATAACAAATACAACTTTGTATTTTCTATGGCTAACCGTTTATGAGTTTTGTGGTTACCGAACCTACTAACGTACAAATAAAAGAAAGTTTGTCCAGTAGTCACATTGTAAGTGTTCTAAATGAATTATGGCCAAAATTATTTGACTTATTTTATACTTGAACATTCTTGTATTAAGAAAATTAAATGGCATGTATTTAAGTTTGATGAGTAATTTAATCTCAAAGAATTTTTTTTTACTTAGCTCGAAATTCATGGATTTAAAAAAAGTGGAGCTAAGTGTGTAGAGTGCTGAGTTGCTGTGCTGAAGTTCCCGAGTTCAAATCCAGCCCTGACAGATAAGTTATTTAATCTGAAATCAGCCTATGGTGTGTACAAACCATACCCAGTCTCCACAAAGCGGTTGCCCTTAACTGGGAAAGAACCTGGTGGTTGAGTATGATGAGTCACTACCATGCACGGAAACAAAGCACTTTATGGATTTTAGTGGTAAAAAAATTTTGAAAATGAGGTATTTAGCACAAATTCATAACTTTTCCCTACACGTATCGTACAGTTTAAAGTCCGCTAAAAGCTCTTCAGGGAAAGTATTACTAAGTAGCGGTAAATATTTTTGTTTCGTTGGCTTCAATGAGCGCAGAAACCACAGACGACTTATGTCCGAATGGATTGTTGACAAACGTCGTTTTGAAGCATGCACAACCTGCTGCCCAGTGTGCCTTCATAATCGACGATCGTACACAATCGATGTCTACGCACTTCGCTGTCGATATAGAAACGATTTCATCGTCCATTTGAAACACCCCAGCTGCGCACAGTCGTTGATCCTCTCGGTTGCAATCACTCTTTTACGTTCCCAGCATTCCTTGACTCGCTCATATAGTGTTTTATTGATATCATTCGATAGCTCTTAAGAAACCCTTTCCAACTATTTACGATTTCTGTATTTGGATTTTCTGTAGTTGGGCTTTTCGGCGCGAATAGGCCAACATTATATATTTCTGATAATTTTTTGTTTATTCTACACCTTATTATAATCACTGTCACTATTTGACACTTATATTTTATATTCGGTCGATAGATTTTGAGTACAGCTGACGATTGAAGCCTAAACGAATATCTTAGCATCTCCGAGTCAAAAGTTGTACTGATTGGAAATCTCTCTACACAGCAAAATGGCGGCGCTTCCACCTCACCCTTGCGCGATGCCCAATCACTTATCATAATCGAATTCTTTCATCTTTCAGCTATCCATTGGTCTAATTAAATTTTGGATGGAGATGATAGTTATGCAGCTGCAACACCAAACTGTATCTACCGATTTTCTTATCATTCGTTTTTTAGAATTGTCTCCCACTATTGAAGCAATTTTAAAGGCGTATTCACATCAAAAAAACTGCACGTGCAATTGCATGAACATCCAGTCTATAGTTCTGATTAACTAAATCAAAGGTATTTGGTAAACCTGAAAGAGGTCATTGCTGTAAAAATATATGTCACTGATTGAGAAGGATTAAGGATTATATGCATTCAATAAAAGTGGAAATATGATATTAAATTAATCTTTACGATTAGACCGTTTAGAAAAGATAGAGGTGGTTCTAAAGCTGGAAGAGGAGATAATAGATATTTTATTCATCAGACGGTCTACAACGTTTTTTGGAGAATTTGGGAAAGCGAAGAAAATACAGAGAAAATTAAAGTTCAATATAAAATATGTATTTCATTAGTAAAACCTTCTGTTTTCCAACCGACTAAAGAGCAATATTATAAGATAAGTACGATAATTAATTGTTTATATTAAATATTACGAATTCAATACATTGGGGACGATATTATTCCATTCTAAATTCGATCTTCCAGCATTATATAACAGCCCCACGGGCTCAGGGACACTCAACATTATTACATTTTCTTTTTTTATCCCATTATTTCATAAAAAGTTATGATATACTTCATGTTATTAAGGGAGCGGAGTGGGTCAGTGGTAGAGCACTGAGTTGCCATGCCGGAAATTCTGGTTCAAATCCCGCTGCGGGCAGTGACTTTTATTTAGTCTGTTTGCAGCTGGAGATGGATCAACTAGGACGCTCCTTGGGTTCACCCAGCCTCTATAAAATATTATAAAAATAGGGTACCCGAAATAAGGGGGGAAAATCTGGCGGTTGAGCGTGACCTATGACAAGTCACCTCCTTGCAGAACCGTTGTCCATGAAACTGTACAGTCTCTACCATGTACTGAACCCCCGACCCGTTCACGGGTTGCAGTGGTACAGGTTTTTTTTTTTCATGTTACTCAGAGGCTTTATGAAATTTTCCAATCATGGTTAGGTGTCATGTCGAAATAAATTTCACCTTAAAGTTAGCTACACAACTAATGTCACATTGTCTACTTAGAATTAATCATCTGCTTATTGAAAAAAAATCACCTCTACAACCCATGAAGGGTCTTGGGTTCAACGTGGCAGGGTCTGTACTGTTTCTAGGACAACGGTTGTGGTAGGACCTAATTTGTCCTATATCACGCTCAACTGAGGGCTTTTGAGGGTTTTCCCCCAACTAAGGGTTCCAACTTTATAGAGGCTGGATGAGTCCCAGGAGCGTCTCTAGATCCCACAGGGTCTATCTCCGGCTGTTCACAGATTAAATAATAATATCTGCCACTATTTGTACACGGGACCTTTGGCACGGAAACTCAGCGCTATACCACTGAGCTACCCAGCTATCCATCTGTTTATTAAAAAAGGTAAATGTATTATTTTAAAATATGTAGGATGGAAATAGTTGGGGGTGCAGTCAAAAATTTGCACAATAAATAAGTGGAAACTTATTATATTTTATGTGTGCCGACGTTTCGACCTACTTTGTAGGTCATCTTCAGGGCCAATAGGAGTGGCCACTTATTTATTGTGTAAATGTTTGACTGTACCCCCAACTATTTCCATCCTACATTAGTACTTACAGTCAACGAATTCTCTAATATTTTAAAATATATTGATAACATTTCGTAAAGCCTAAACCTGAAGAGAAACGATCAACTAACATCTATGATTCTGTAATTTATTTTTTTATAAAAAGAAAATTAAATTACGTTGCCTGCACAAAAAGGTAAGAGTCTATCTGCGTTAAATGTCTAGAAAAGTTTTGTGTATATACATATATTATGTTACATTATGTGTATTGTTTGAGCAACCTCGAAATAGTTATTGGACCTTTCGAGCTCCGAAATGGATAAGGAAAATAAGTTTCTGATTCAATTATACCTGATCGCATGTCATTTTGATTGTAACCTTTTATTAAACTAATAACATAAATCAATTTTCATAAATTAAATAACTAATACTTTTGATAATGAAAAACAATTAATTAAATTAAAAGAACAATTTAAACGCTTTTATAATGAGAAAATGAAGTTATTAAAATTAAATAAATTATAAACAACTAATTAATAACAAAAAGAAAACAATTATTATTTAATCCTACGATAATAAATTTAACTCTATTAAATTACAAATAAATAAAATGTTCAAATAAAATCGATTACAAAATAATGAATGTTTATCTGGTTTTGTAGTTGAAATGATTTAAAAGAAAAAAAAACTCTTATCTGTTTGTCGAAGTAGATTCCAGTAGTAGATTCTCGGCAGGGCGAGCTGGATGTTGAGACGACAGCGGATTTTCGTCGGCGGGGCGAGAGAAGATGTTGAGACAATATAGGTTGAGATGATCGATTGACTGGGTCAGTTCGCATTGGTCGAATTGATGACGAAGTTAAACTTATTACACCTGCAGGTGGGCAGCAAATTAGTATCCTCTTCAAACTCACAAAATGCAACTTTGGGCACCTATAGAGCATACGATGTGCACGTCAAGAGGCTAGTGTCAACCCTCTTCTTCAAATTCACAAAAAACAACTTTGAGCTATAGCTTGCGATGTGCACGTCAAGAGGCTCGTGGCAACACTGTTCTTCAAATTCACAAAAAACAACTTTGAGTTATAGCTTGCGATGTGCACGTCAAGAGGCTCGGGGCAACACTGTTTGCTCGGTCTCGCCGCACAGTGGAACGAATCAACGCATTTGTTGGACATTGGACCAATTCTCAAATAACTAAATTTGTCCTTTATTTTGATCTTAAATTATACTTTATACTTCTTCTCAACGAAATCCATAGATAAATTAATTGTGAAATTAAATCTTATATGAAAAATTCTGAATTGAAATATAAATTTTTCTAAAAACTCATATTTTTAAAGTAATCTACTGTTTGAGGTAATGCATTAAATTAATCGTGCACCTACTGGAAAAAAACTCATCCATAATAAGATATTTTAGGCAAATAAAACTTGGGATTATTTCAAACGTCTGGGAATTTTCGGTGAAAATTGGGGGATAAAACTAAAATAATCAATTGCGAAAATCGCTCAAAATCGCCCAAAAAACTACCTTCACAGTAAATAACTAGAATGTTTGAAGTTTTTTTTCCATTAGTCGGATTCTGCTACTAGGTGCTATTTTCCGAGAAAATGATTTTTTTCTTCTTTTTTTTTCAATTTAAAATAATATCTGTTGATATTGGCGTCTACTTTTCGCAAGTTTTCTTTTGTTTACCAATATTTGTTTACATTCATTTATCCGAATCCTTATCTAACATAATAGTATTAACAATGAAACTTAGTTTGTGTGTGGTATTTGAACGACATATGTGTAATGGTGCACATAGGTGCAATAGTCCCTACAACAAATCGTCAAGTTTTTAAATTTGTATTTATTTATTTTTTAAATTTTTATTTCGTTATTTAAATAAAACTATTTTATTATAGGCACCTATATTTATTATAATTTTGATGTATCAATTATACCTAGTGTATTAACTAACATAAGTAATTATCAATTATTATATTCGTTTTGTTTAATAATTAAATTATTTGGTTTGTTACTTTTTCCTTTGTATAACTTTATTTAATACCTATGTATCAGTCTTTCCAAAGAATACTGTATTTTACCCATTCTAGTAATATATAGGTACAATGTTAGATAATAAATTATCGAAATATCAAATCTTGAATTTTTACACGTTTCCCCTAAAGTGTTTGATCCTGTTTATCATATAATTAAATAGTCCCTTCAAAAAGCTTTAAAACCGTAGCAATAGCCTTATTCTAGGAGAACCAGAAGCGGAGATATTAATGAATGTCCAGTCCTCCCTAACGCTCGTTCCACTGTGCGCCGGGGCGAACAAAAGCCGCTCGACTTTCTTTTGTTTTTCTCTCTTCACTTTTATAACATATGTTTTCACACTTACTACACATATAATTACACATAAATCTAAACCAAATAAAATTACCTTTTAAATTAAATTATTCTAAACAATTATGAAATTAAACCTTTAAATTATTATATTAAATAAAATGTGAAAAATAAGTAAAGAAAATGCTCTTTCTTTTACGAAAAAATGATTTAATTTTTTATGATTAAAACTAATAATATTATATAAGGTTACTATTTCATCTGGCCTTAACATGTATATTAGTATATATATATGTATGTTTTCTTGACTACATTCAGGACGTATTTCTTCTGTTCTGCTAAAATTAAAATACGCTGACCATATTACGTAAATCCATTGAGTACTCGAATAGTGATGGATGATAGATCTTGTGGACCGAAAGGTCAGAAGATATGACCTTACATTTATATATGATTGATTTGGTCCAGGATCGACAACCTTTATAGAGGCCTTAGCGTATGTGATATCCATATTTTTAACTTTTTTTTTGTGGTTGGGACATAAACCGTATTAATTTATGTCATAAATAAGATAATATCAGATTCTACATTTTCTTTATTATGAATTTTGTCTATAATAATTCAAAAATAACTTAACAAAATGAAAAGAAATGCTTTAGCAATGCCAACAAAAAAAATCATTAATTGATTGGATAAAACATGTTTCGTATGACACATACCCGGACAAATGAAAAAATAGCTTATTAGGCTGATGTAATAGGCCTGTAATTGTGAACTTTTTTTTATCGTAATTGTAACTCGTTTTCATTTAGGACTAATTAATTGGTTTTATAAAAATAATTTTTAACATAAAAAAAAAGTTTTTAAAAATCCACTGTTACCACAAATTTTTTTATCGTATCTAAAAATATAGTGCTCATTCAAATAATTTAATGTTTACAAAACGAGGTTGGATTAAAATGGAAATAAAATTATATGCTATTAAGTAAAACTTATATTTAAAAAAAACATTTAACTGTTTTTCAAAGATGGCCGAGGATTTCATTCAACGTATACCGACATTTTATATTCCTCAATTTTTACTTTTTCGGAAAGTTTTACCTAAAATATGCAAAGAATAAGAAATTTCCAAACTCATTGTTTTGGGCACAGTTCACCCAATAGCGATCCTATCATTTTTTTAGTTAAAGAACTATAAAAAATACCCTAAAAAATTGAGATACATTTCTTTTAATCTACTTAGCCTAATTTTAAAACGGTCAGAAACGTTATTTGTTTCACGGATTTTAAAGAAACGATTTTTTTTCTTAGCCTCTCATCGCAGAATTTGCCTAGTGAAAATTCAAAAAATTATAAAATAACGGAATGTGCGCTGATATAGTAAAACTTATAGGAAATAATTCAGGAAGACTTTACGAATGTAAATTATGTTACATAGCGTAGTCTAGGTTGCACTGCCAAAACACTCCATCTGGAAGTAGGTGAAAGTAGACTACATATATTCTTAAATGTCTTTGAAAGCTCAATTCTAATAAATTACTTTTTTTTAATTATAACTTTTGGTTACGATAGATTTTCAATCACGAAAACGAAATTAAAAGAAAAGCATCAGCAATAGACAATGATCCAGCGGAAGGCACTATGATTCATAACAGCTGCCACAGAGCAAAATTAGATCTTGGCTCCGTGAGATTCCCACCAATATTTCTTCCAGAGATTGCTATCGATAAGCTTTTGTTTGTTATTGAGCTCCGTTGCTCGGTATTTAATTTTATTTTATTTAGTTACATTACATTGTTTTGTGATACGCCTATTGAGAGGGTTCCGCTAGTTAATAATGACTATATGTACGTAAGTTTAATAAAAATGAATAAATACGGCTGATATATTTCACAAATATATCATTACCATTTTTGCAAATAGGTGTATTAAATGTTTTAAATGGAGGTTGGAGGAGAGGATTGACCTTTTGTATGGATAAACAGCGAAAGAGGTGTATTTGAAGGATTTTGTCCATTTCGCAGCTAGAGAGACTCATGGTAAAGAGTAGCAGAGGCGCCCGCCAAAAGTGTGGTCGCAGGAAATAGCCCAACTAGTAAGGGAAAAGAACCTGGCCTATGGATAAGATCCTATATCTTTCTTCCACCAGGAATGATGCCTTGGTGGCATAAAGAACCCTGTACCGGAGGCTACAAGAGCAATTGGCAAAGCGAAAATCGACTCATGGGAAAGATTCTGCCTCGAATCAGTAGTACATAGGGTTCAATCGAATCCGGGTGACCTTAGTATCTACAATTAAGGTAAATAAGTGTGAGAATCACTCCATAAGTGAAGATAGACCTCAGTGTAAATATCAGGAAAATGAAACCGAGCATGAAGAAGCGGAAAAACCGGTTGAGGTGGAGAAGAGAGATGTTCAGCGGGATCTATCAAAGGCGAAAGACTGGCACCTCTTCGGGACCAGGCGGAATAACTATGGAGCTCCGAAAACCTGGATGTGCGAAACTTGTAACCTTTTTGACGGAGGTGATCAACCTTGTCCTCAGGGGAGATGATATCCCGGATAACCTGAGGTCTGGCTTCGTATCATCAGTATACGGTGAGAGAAATGTGAAAAAAAATATCGCAGGATCTGCGCACAAAGTTCGGTTTTACGGAACAAGCAGGTTTTACGGCGGGGCGTTCATATACGGACAATCTATTTGTTGTTCGTTAGGTCATTGTGAAGTTCTAGTTGAACCGAAATTCTACATGGCTTTTATAGATCTGGAACAGGCTCACTACAATGTGCCTAAATAGTGGTTGTGGGTAGCACTTAAAGAAGCAGCCCTTAGTGGTGCTCTGATAAAGGCTTTGAGATACCTATTCAGCAACGACATGTACCAGATAAGATGGGGGAACCACCTTTCGGACCCTTTTCATGGTACTAAATGCTATGTTGTATAGTCTGTTTACATGATATGTTTCCTTAGAAATATATTTTAAATATTCTAATTGATATTGGGATTCCAGAGTAATCGTTTAAGAAAATTACTCAAACTATAATTTCTTTCTTTAGTCTTAATTGGATTATTTTCCAGAGGTCTGTCTTGTGTTTGCCAATTTAATAATTATTTAAACCTTCAATATATTACTCATAAATTTAGAGTGCATCTGGGGTAAGCAAGCACCATAAGAATTATAATAAATATACTTTATTCGTACAACTTGGAATACGATTAATGATTCAATATATACATTGAGAAATACACTTAATGATTCGGATGTAATAGAGGATTGCCATAAAATACATAACAGGACTTAAATTACGACTAAACTGTGAAACAGTGGTAGATTACGTCAATCGGGAAGGTCTCGGCCTGGTCGGCTCCTGCACCATCGTTCGCTGCCGGCCCCCTTCCATGTCCTCGCTCCTTCTTCCTCGGGATCTTTTCAGAGAGTGTCTTTAATTTAAGTCTCGACAGTGAAGTTTTAGACCGCCCTTAGGTATTTCTTCACCCACCTTGACCGTGTAGGGAAACCATTCTACCTGAGCGACCTATTTCTTGCAAATGGACATTTTCTCTTTGTGCAAAAACATATTTACTTTTAAGCCCGGTTCGATTCATACCATAAGGGATTGAAACTAGGGGTCACCCACTATCTTCAAAATATACCTTCAAGAGGCTCTGAAACCATGGTAAAGGCAAATGTGGGTCGTTCATTGATGGCGAATAGCTACTCTCTTTATTTTTCACAGAGCCGTGCTTGCGTGGCGGAAGGTCTATCACAAAATTATGATTTAAGCCCTAAGATGTGCTTCGAAACGGTGGACTTGAAATTAAATTCGAGAAGACCGAGTATATGGCCATTGGAGATCCTGATACTAGTCTGGTGGACAGGCAGGGCTGTAAATAAGTAAATATATTGAAGTACCTGGGATCTTATTTGGAAGCTAGCGAGTCGTCTGTGCATTACGTCAGACCGAATGCTACATCCGGTCCTCTAAAATACAGATATTTCTATAGAAAAGAAATGCCGTATTTTTACAGCCATAGTGTAATCCATCCTAACATATTGTTCGGAAACCTGGAATATGAGCCCCCCCCCCCTCGTCTGTACTCAAAGGTGGTTGAGAAGTAAAGCAAGTATATTAATCAAGGGGAACTGAACTGAAAAGTTAAGAATGGAAAACGACGAGGAGTATCTTGAATCACAACTACTAAAAATCTTTATACAAGATTTAAAATTTCAAGAAGCTTTGGGAAAAATATCAAACATGGATGATGATTTGCGACAAAGTTGTTTTTTGTTGCTGTTCAAATTGTTTGTTTAACGTCACTTTTATGCTGATATGGTTAATCGGACGATAATTTTGTATACTTCCTCTGCGACAAAGTTGCAGATGAAGTATATAACAATAAATAAATATTTTGAACTGAAGACCTGAGTACATAACAATTTGCATGTCAGAACTATGGTAATTGACTACTTTAACACTTTATACTGCAAATGGTAAGCGTTTCTACAGCATATTAATACGTTTACCGTTTATTACAGACTGTTCGAGCGTAATTAGACTGAATAGAAAACTAAATATTAAAATATATTAAGTATATAAGTAGTGGAGAGTTTCAAAGGTAAAATGTTTCGTGATTTACATTTTAAACTCCCGCAATAAGAAGAAACCAAATAAGACAGGAAAGTAGTGCCTCGGCAACTGGTAACCATCACCAACTTTGCCCACACAACCCTCTGTTGGGATATTGCCTCGAGGGGTCCGCTTCAACTCTCAATGGCCGACCAGATTAGACCGCGAAGATTTCCTGGCCATGTTTAACAGGGCCAAATCCATCCATCAGCATTACCTGCTCTCTATATATATGTATATATATTTAAAGTTACTTGAGCAACCTTGTGTTATATTATCTTTCAATCATCTGTGTCTTATTATTTATCATAAAAACCTTCTTCATTGGTGTACAAATGTTAGCTTAACTTAGTGTTGAATTTACGTGTAATTTGATTCTTTATTTTACTGAATAAATCACGTTTAAAAAGATATTAGATATTTATATTACATATATATATATATATATATATATTAACTATATACAGAGGTATACTACTATATATCTAAAGCCCCAGTAAATAATGGTTAAGCCTAATTTTCTCCATAATGAGTTTCTTGTGCTTAGAAAAGCGGAATCGTGTTATTTTCGTAGCAGTGAATATAAGCTACGTCAGCCACAGGAGTTATTATATTTATTATAACATATTATATTAAATATTATAATGTTATATTGTATATAATAACAGTTTAAGCCAAAACTACGAGAATGACACGATTGCGGTTCATTCAATACTGATAACTCTCTCTAGAAAAAATTCGACTTAAACATTTGGATCGGTATAAATAGTACCTGGATGCTGAGGTGTCTGTCTAAAAGAAAAAAAACGTTTATACAATAAATGGCTGAACTCTAAAAATGAGAAGGATCTGAGGGAATATAAAAATGCGTGTAAAAAAGTAAAAGGTATTAGATTAGAATTAATTAAAGCAGGCACAGTCAAACTCAAACTGGCAATTGCAGAGAGGATGCAGAGATCCCTGAAGAATGGAAGCAAGGATATATCACCCCAGTTTTCAAAAAAGGTCAAAAGAAGGATTGCTCAAACTACAGAGGTATTATAGTTACCACCTCGCTGAGTAAATTATAAGGCCGAATAATTAAAAACCGAATTGAAACTGAATTAAAGGAAGAAATCAGCGAGAAACAGGCGGGTTTTCGAGCTGGAAGATCATAATGCACTGATGACATCTTCAGCCTCTCACAACTTATAGACGGTCCAAAAAGAGGCCCCACGACCTTGAACTCCACATGATATTTGTAGGTTTACACAAGGCCTACGATACCGTACGTCTAGGGAAACTGTGGAAGGCTTTGGAAGATACATCTGTTAAGAAGTACCTCATCAGAGCAATTCAAGGGCTCTATAAAAACATCACAGGGGATATAAAAATAGGAGATAGACTGTCTTGAAGCTTCCCAATTAACAAAGGTTTGAAACAGGGCTGCTGCATTTCACCCCTGATTTTCAACATTTATATAGAAAAAGCCCTTAAAGACTGGAAAAGATCATGCGGTGGAATGGGTGCTAAAATCGGGGATGATGTCATCTATAATTTGCAGTATGCCGATGATCAAGTAATAATCGCATCGGATCCGGATGACGTGAGCTATATGATGAGGAAGTTGCTGGACACATATTCCAGATGGGGGCTGAAAATATGGTTTTCAACGCTCCATATTTACCACTTAAAATCGATGAATGGACGCTAAATAGTTGCAAACAGTTCTAGTACCTCGGATACTGGCTCTCTTCTGGAGGAGGTAGTGAAGGTGACGTCGAACATAAAGTAAACATGGGGAAAAAATAATGAGTTCGATAAATTCCACCCTATGGAGTAAGGAAATAAGATTAGAAACTAAAAAGAAGATCTACCATTCCTTCGTAGAGAGCGTAGCCACTTACGGATCAGAGGTTTGGACACTCACGAAAAAGGCGGAGAATAGGTTGCTTTCCATGGAAATGGATTCATCGAGAAGAAGCTGTGGTATATCGAGAACCAAGCGGATCCCTAACGAAGCAATTAGAGAAAAGGTCGGATCTCAAAAGAACATCCTTTACCAGATCGGAACTAAAAGGTATGGCCTCTTGAGGCGAATGGACTAAAACCGCTGGCCAAAGAAAATTCATAACTATATACCACCTGAAAGAAGAAACCGTGTAAGACCAAAGAAAAAATGGATGGAGGACGTGGAGGAATGCATGGCAGCTAGAGGGCTTTGTGAAGGGGGTTGGATGGACAGAGAGCAGTTCCTTTTGGGTATTGGGGATATGACTCCTTAAGTTGTAAAAAAACCCAGGAAAAAAAAATATGCATAGTACCATACTACATGTTGTACTAATAAACTTTGATTTTGAGAAAGCTATATTAATAGATATTAAATATAATAACTTGTACAAATGTAGATAAATTATTGTAAATAACTTTAAAAAATCAGTAATTATATTTTAAAAATGCAACTGTTTGAACTTCTGATAAAGGGTATGTCTTTTCCGTTTTATGATGTCTTTCGGTTCTTATGACAAAGAGTTCAGCTATAAATTAGAAAAATAATTGACGTAGAAGGAAATGTTATATTGGCTTCACTGTCCAAGCAATGATCTCAACGAAAAGTCAATGCTTTGATCTTAATAATATTTAAATAATAAAATGGGATGCCATCCGGATATCGTTATATTTGAGATATAGTAATTCTGTATGATTAGTGAATATGAGACATATTCCGCTCTTCTCCGAAGGTCGACATGGTTACTGACAGGAGTTTTTTATTAAATAAAGATCTTTTTTCAATAAATAACATTATAATTGTAGCATGCTCATCATAGTTACAGGATAAACTATGAATCTACTTACAAAGAAAGAAAAAGGGGCCCTGGGAGGTCCTGTGGGAGGTCTGATCACCGCCTAAAATTATTTAGTCTTTTCAACACCTTATCTCACACAAGACCCGCCAGCAAATTTTTAACTACGATTTATAACTTTTTATAGATTTATAAACTAAAGAAAAAAGTTCGTATTCAATACAATCATTAAAATTCAAAATAATTTTAATTTTTATTTAAACGATATTAAATTATACTATAAAACATCAAATTGTGGATATGTAAATCCAACTGCTCTTCGATGATAAAATAGGAGTCCTGATGACCGAATTGTGATTCGTTGATTGTGGAATATTAAAGTTTTCAAAACTAATAAAAAACGTCGGTACAGAATAACCGTATCAAACTCCCTGATGCCGTCGTTCCATTAATCACTAACATTGAGGTGTGAAGATCTCAAGCAAACTCTTAGGTATAAAAGTCCAATTAGGATTTTTATTACTTACTGTGTGATTTTGTATTCACGGGGTCTTCCATAGTTCTGCATGATACTCCTGAACTTATTATTAGTAAAATAAGTGATTTCGTGGAGTATTTTGTCAAACATTGTAACGCTGTTGAGCAATGGACAACCAAGATTTTTTTTTTAAATTAAAAATAAACGAATTTTTAGATTCATCATACTGTAACTTTCGCAAAAAAAATTATTTTATTTTTAAAAGATCATTTTTCGTCGAAAAAATCGCATTCGGATTATGAAAAAATTGTCGCGGGAAATGAGAAATTTTTAAACGCTTCATTTTTTATTGGTGACGTCATCAGGGTTGTTTTCATTTTTGTTATAGGAAATTCATATGATGTTTTTGCATTTTCATATAGAATATTGTGTTCATATTAAGAAATTAATTAAATTAAATTATTAATTATTAATTAAATTAAATTATTTCAAGTGAAGCGTAAATTTTTGTTATTATTGGCATCTTTTTATTCAATAAAAAAGAATGGAAGCCTTCGGATTCTATCTGCTCTTATTATTGTCTCATTATTTATTGCAGAATATGTAGGAATTTCCAATATAGGTTCTGAGACATTCAATCCTGTGTTTTCTATGTTTTCGTTATTCAATACTAATGGTTGCATATCATCACTGAGTAGTGATTGTCTCATCCTTTGGACACCAAGAGGTCTTGGATGGAAGGAATGTGCTAAGATCCTCTTTGTTTGGCAATTGAATTTGAAAGGTACTGCTTGTTTTTTCAAAACTATTGGACCCCCTACTAATCTAACTTTAATGATATTTTCTACTACTTCTACCTGGAACAGAAAAGGAAAAAAAAAAGATCAAACTCACTGCATCTGAAAATGGTGTTTGTTTATAAGAGAGTTTACATGCACTCTACACTGACTAGTTATTGCTGAAACCATTCCAAATTTACACTATATTCAATTTAGAAGACCTATAATAAGAGTACAAAGCTTAAACTTACATTAAAATGATCTTCAGAGGCATACAAGTTTGTAGAAGGAGCCAGGATCTTTTCTTCTCATCAGAGAAAACCACTTTTTTCTTCTTATTGGATCCATGGGAACTTTAAGGAACAGTTTATCTGGGGTTGATTTAGTGGCGCTTTCACAAATTGGCACACAACAGTGTTTGTAAGATATGGTAAGTGATTTAAGCTAAAAACGTTAAAAAAATTACAAGGAAAACTGGCGACAACGATGCGAGATAAACTGACAACTACCCTGATGACGTTACAATATGTCTTATCAAAACTAACCGGTTTGGCGCGAAATTCAAAAATTTCATGTTAAAAAAAATATTTGTCCATTAAAATTAGCGGTAGCCAAAAATTTAAGGTTGATAGATTTCATTGAAACGATTGTTGAAAATCACCTCGGTTGTCCATTCTTAGCTACATGCTTCAATCCTGGAAGATGAGTTACAGGGGGTCTGGGGGCCGATATCGGTTACCCGGAAAAAAGATATGTTGGTATTGACGAGAAAATCGTAAAAATGCTTGTGTTCCACGAAGATAGTGTTTCTGGGGGGGGGGGGGGGGGAGAGGGAAATAGAAGGAAGGTGGAAGCTCAAAATTTGCTCGCATCGTGATGGGACACCAACAAAAATACAGGTGTCAGACGACCCTTCTCCCTAGAACTCAGGAAGGTAAAACCCTCCACTAACCTGAATGTATTCCGTCCTGATAATAGTTTTCCAGCTATTCACATCAATTTGTAGTTTCTTAAAGGTTCGTGTACGATTACGTATTTGTACAGGTTGTTAAAAATTAGCTGCTCTTTGTCAACATTTTTTTTTTAAATTTAATTTATTGATATTTACAACTATAATATGATTATAACTAGTAAATCTGCTGATATGTACATTATGACATGAAAAACACATGTGGAGTAACTACCCATCGGCAGCACTCCAATATTGTTCTATAGTAGATGGTCTCGAGGCCATCTATCAACATATCACGCATTTATACCAGGTACAAACTATGTTCGTGAGATCAGTTATACCATTAATAATTTAATTTAAATATATACACCACTGATTCTAAAATCTTGTAACTCAGTATTTACGTATGGTGATAAAAGCCTGATTTAGAAAGTCTTTTATAGAACCACTCTAGATAAAAAGTCGGAATTAGTAGAAGAAAATAATCTGAGGTTTGATTTTATGACTTACGTTGGTGTATTCCTTCTACGTCTAATATTTTTAAAATTTATAGGTAAACTCTTCTTTTTCATAATAACTGCAAGACACAAAAAAAAAAATTAACGCAGCGAATATAATTTCTCAGAAATTAAGATAGTTGCATTTAAAAAAATATAATCACCGATTTTTTCAAGTTATTTACAATGATTTATTTATTTTTGCAATCTATTAATATAGTTAATCTCTACATAAAAGTGTATTAGTACTATATATAGTATAGTACTATCTGAGCTGTTATTTTTTAAAGTGGTGTAAGACCTTTAGAATCTTTAAAAATCGTTTATTCATTTAAATAATTTTAATGGTTATAATTTCATAATATAATTTAAAGGATGAATAGGGAATTTAAGTAAGATAAATCATTTGCCCATATTTTTAAACTAATTCAAATGGAAAGCCATAGATATCCCTAATATGAAAAATGGACTTATACCACTTTGAAATAAAAACCTCTTATATAGTAGTGCTAAAGATGTGAACCCTAAAGGTATATTTCTAAAATTACAACTTTTTTCATAAACATTTATCAACATTTTATTGCATTCTATTATTTATTATTTCCTTTGATTTAATGCATTTGTTCAAACGTTATTATCAAGACCCACCATCATTGCCTGTTATGTTATTCCAAAATTAGAGTTTATCTATCAAATAAAGAGTTTATCTATATTAACGTTTTCAAGTTTCAACAGAAACGACCTGATACAACTGATTTGATTTACATGCACAGTAAATCTTCATAATAATTTTATTCCTCAATTTATACTATCTCTATTTCAAAATGTTATACTATAATAGAAACAAATTTATTACTAAATTTAACAAAAATATATATTTTAAATAAACTTAGGGACATACTGAAAAATATTATAAAATAAAATGTAATAATAATAATGACTTTTCTTTTTTTTTTCAGGGATATGGAAAGTAACGAAATAAAACGTCTGGTACGCCATCAGTTTAAAATCACAGCCGATCATTTGTACGTATAATTGTAATTTTTTTAGATTAAATTAATTATTAGACCCTCCTAGATGCAGATTAAAGTTAAACTACAACCCATAGAGGGTATTGGGCCTAGTACGGGGTAGAGACTGAACCGGCGGATTGTTCCTCCTATATTGGATACCCAATATATAGAGGCTAGGGGGAAGGTTCTAGATCCAGTAGGATCCATCTCCGGCTGCTAATATATTAAATAAAAGCCTGTCATGCAGTGGGATTTGAATACAGGACCTGCGGCACCGTAAATCAGCGCTCTACCACTGAGTCACTCCGCAGCCTACTGTTTATGTTTGTTTTTACATCTTAAATGTTTTTGATCTGTGAAGTAATGATTTATTTGTCATGTCATTATTTAAGAACTGCTTTAAGTTAATGGCAAGGAAAGAGTGCCAAAGCTGTCTCGTGCCATTTCCACTGATCTAGCTTCCATCTCCGATCCCCTCCGATTCGCAAAATCAGATGATGTGTAACTATACCAAAATTTGCTCAAATCGCTGTGGAGAAACACCTCTGGTTTTATTCACAAACATTTTTGTCGACATACACGAAGATCATCTACAATGAACCTTGAAACGGTACTTGATTTAGACTTCTTTGGAATACGGCATCACAGATCAAGATCCCTTTGTACCGTTTGTATCTGAGGTTTTAAGAAGACGCATACTCTAAATCCATACCATTATAAGTTTCACTCCATCTCCAATGCTCTTGTAATTGTATTGTGATTTTGGGGAAGAACATTCGGGGTATACAAAATTAATTCACATATTCCATTTTTACCTGATTGAAAATAGTCAAAATCGTACTATAGTCAGTTATTGCATGTAATAAAAATGCAGATACAAATGTTTTATTACAAGATTATAAATGGTTTAAACCGAATATGATGCTTGTCGAATTAAGTCTGGATGAAAGAGACGTTTTCGTCTTTGACTTATGGATTCATGACCAAGGGAATTCTGTTTATGCAATGGATTTATATCCCAGTATTTTATGGCATTACTTCCTAAAAGTCAGGGAGCGGGGTAGCTCGGTATCTAGAGTGCTGAGTTGCTATCCTAAGGGTCCTGGGTTCAAATCCTTCTATAGCAGATAAAATATTAATATGTAATATGTTACTAACAGCCCCAAATGGGCGCTGTGGGATCTACAGATCATCTTGGAGTTCGCCCAGCCTCTATAAAATGGGTACCCTTTAATGATGAGAAAACCTAGGGTTAAGCTAGACCACGGAAAAATCACCTCCTCACACTGCAAACAGTTCATTCTCTACCATGTACTGAGCCAAATATCCTCCATGGGTTGTAGAGGTACAGGTGTTCATTTTCTTCCTAATAGTTAGCACTGTAAGCTTCCTCGACTTGACCTTCCTCTTTTGTTACATGTATATATTCTAACACTATGATATTAAAGGCAACTTAGAGAAGATAGGTACGAAAAAGAATATAAATGTTGCGTATAAAATAAAGATAACAGAGAGTAGAGTAGTCAGTATGATAGATCATAATTATAGTCAGTCAATAATCTGTAGTCCATCTAGTTCTTAGGAGATATTTACCCAACCATTCTACTTCATTACATTTTACAATAAATAGATTTTTTTCTTGCACTTCAAGTCTCTATTTGTTAACTTGTACAAAATTCTATGTGAATAAATAAAATTTGTTTATTGAAATTCAGCTGCCAAAAAACAAATGTGTTTTCCTGGAATTTCGTTCATCTCATATGTTTTTCTGAATTAAAGAGAGAGGAATAAAAAACCAAAGTTGCTGGCTCACTCTAACATTCATATCCTTATAATGTATTCCGACGCATGTTCCGTTACACCTCATGCCATTGTATATTTTATTTATCTTATCATAGCATTTCATAAATTTCAATTTGTGAACAATAGTGCCACATGGATAAATTTCATGTTTCGTACGCAAAAAATAGAGTAATATTTTTTGGAGAATTCGACTATGCATTAAAGGAGTTTTTGTGTCATGACGGTTAAACGTAGTGAATTGGTTCACGAACATGTTGAGCATTTGTTCTTTAATTTTGTATGTTATGTTATGTTATAACACAACATATTTTCTGGAAACAAAACAAACCACGACGTTTTTTACGAAAAATAAGAAGGTCTTAATTTTACATAAGTCTTATGTTCTGGAAAAAAATAATTAATCACAGACTGGTGTTCTGCAACAAAACAAAAATTATGCCTTCATATACTCCATTTACTAAAATAACACCAATGGATTATAAATGGTGTACCCGTAAAGATTTTAAAGTATATTGTAGCATTCAAAGTAGCCGAAACCTTGTTGGATTATGGAATTTTAGTATCTGATAAGTAAGATTATATATTACTTATATACTTGTTGTATTGTTCATAAGGATAAATATTGAGGGAACTCAGCCTTGTTGATTGCTATTATCTACGACGATTATTTATTACACAATAATTACCTATTATATCAGTAATAATAAAAATTACCTATATTTATAATATGTATGACTAATTTTCTAGGGTGCTAAATCATAACAAAATAGAGGTTGTGGAAGGATATGCATTTCAAGGATCGCAGATTGAGAAACTGTAAGGTTTTTTTTCAATTTTTCATATATTTATTGAATCATTAACTGATAACAATTATTGTTTAATTGTTTATATTGTTTAAAGGAGCCTGGGTGGGAACAAAGAATTAACTAGACTCGATCCTCATGCATTCAGTGGTATAAAAAGTTTAAGGGTGTTGTAAGTATAATACTTTATATGTATAACAGTTTATATGTATACTAATTTATATATAATGTTACAAACTCTTGAAAGCTAATTTATTCATATTTATTAATTTATTAATAAGAGGTTTTATCAATAGTAATAATGTGAAAAATTGAGATAATGAAACAATAATATGAAGATAAATAAATTAACCTTTTTTTTAAACTATTCTTTTGATCGCTTATTAGCGTGTGATCATTAGAAAATCTCGACTATGGGTTGTAAGGTTTTCTCGTAAGAAACGGATTGTAGTCTAGTACTATTTTTCTGATATTTATTTTGCATTAAAAATTGTATTCACTAATTCGAAATAAGACTTGGCATTCCACTAATATTTTCTTTTCTTCGAACTGAATATCAGAGGACAAAATTATATCGAAGGTTTTTGGAGATAATAAACTCGTGTCTGGGTCTGCAATAACTGAGCATTTTTGCCTTAACTACTTAGTAAATATTTATTTTGTAAACATTAATATATTCAGTGATCCTTAATTTAAAAACATAGGTACCAACATTAGTAAAAAATTATTTATATTATTTGCTGCACCCTTGTCAAATACCATATGCATTCTAGAGCATACATATATGATACCTGAGAAACGTACACGGTTAGGCAATATTTTCACTCAAATATGTTTAGTGAAATTTGTTTATGGATATTAATATTCTTTTTAATTGATTTACATTATTATACAGGGACCTTTCCGATACGTCCATTACGTATCTTCCAACAACAGGACTCCAGGATTTGGAAAAGTTCTATCTTCAAAACGTGAGGACGTTGAAAGTTTTTCCATCGATATACAACTTTCCTGTAAGTAATAGTTTCTATTAATTTTATTGTTTTTATGACGTGTTAGAAGTGTTTTTATTTAATTAACGTCATAAAGTGATGTTACTGTTATACTGCTAAACCTACTGCGGAAATCCTAAATTTTGTATTGGGATTAATTCAGAATAAGTAGATTCGTGTACAGAAAGAAGAAATGATGTTGAAAGGAGTCGAAGAAGGAGGTGAATGAAGGGCAGATAACAGGTGAACCACCGCTAGACTTAATCTTTAGTTATAATTAGGATATTTTGCGTATCCAGGTATGATTTGGATAGGATAGCCTGACACCTGTGGTACAGGCTAGTAACCACCAATTTACGTTCCCTCCGAAGGACGGATATAAGCAAGCATTATTTACTCCCTTTACCTGTCGGGGTGCAAATACGTGACCTTGGGCATAGAATATGCTAACCATTACAAAAGAATAATGTAATAACACAAAAAATCTAATTTTTCAATAGATATATTTGAAAGTTCAATATGAGTTTTAAAGAAATGGGTATTGGTAAAACAAAGCATTTCTATTGTAATGATGGCATCGAATTTTGATAATTACTCCGCAGGTTGTCACTTGTATTTCAATCACTAGTTGTAACTTTTCATTCGTCCCCTTTTAATATTTTTTTTTACAAAAATACAAGATATCATGAGTTTTAGTACGGAAAAAAGAATGCAACTATGGGAAATGTGTATACTTCGGTAATCATTTCATCCAAAAATGGACGTTTCAACAAACGTATATCATCTGGACTTCTAAATGTGCAGATGATGTATGTATATATGTATATGTGCAGATGAAATAATTACCAAAATCTACTCTCTCTTAATCTTACCTACAATTTATTCCCTTTTCATATTAAAGTTTACGATAACATCTATTTTGGGAAAATATTAAAAGGGAAACGAATGAAAAGATAAAACTTGTGACTCAACTCGAAACGACCACCTGCCGAACAGATACCTGAAGTTTGTTTTTTACCACTAAAAATTTTTTAAAAGGTTGAAACTTTGTTGATTTTAGCTTATGTCATTATTTCCACAAAAGTTCAAATTCAAACATGATATACTCAAAATATGACTTGATTAAAAAGAAATTTTGCTAATGGAATATCAGATATGTAGTTAGTGAATTAAAAAGCTTGAACCAATACAATTGCTACGTAGGGCTTAACTCAAACATGCCAATTTTTGAATTATGTTGCTGATCTTTTGAAGGAGCGTTCTGTTTTAGAAGCATTTGCAGATTTTCATAGGTCAGTAAAATGTTTATCAAAGTTCAGTATTTGTATTTATATCTTTAACTGTCATAACAATTTGTTTACTTTAATTACTCAAATTTAAAAAAAAATCAACAACTGTATATTAGACTCACTCGGTTCCATTCTTATCAGGTTTATCTCATCCCTGTTGCTATACGTGACACTATCTGAAACAGAAGACCCTAACTAAATATGGTAAGGGTTGCTTAAAATGTCCCTTGGGTTTATTACCTACAGTTGTCGGGAAGGAACGGCCAACTCTTGATGCAGCAATGGAACAGAAATAGTCAGTCACATATAGCCTCCCCCTTTCTTTGTAAGTAGTTTTATAAGCTACCTTTATAACCACGATCAGCAAAAAAAATATAATGTTATCCTATAATTTTGATAACTTAATAAACAACTCCTGTTCAGTCAACCACGTCAAACTTTTGGACGTCAAACTCTTTGGAGAAGAGAGGGGGAGTCTCTTATTTATTTATGATATAGAATTACTCTATATTAAGTGTAACGACCTCAGGGTAGCATCCCATTTTATTATTTAAATTTAATTCAGATCAAATGATCTGACATTTCCTTGAGATAATAGCTTGAGTGGTGAAGCCAATATAGTACTGTAATATGCTGTATACCGTACTGACCATCCAAGCGGTGCTGCCCGTATTGGCTCTCCAGTTGATAAGCTACTTCTAATCTAAGCACTCTACATCACCACATTTCTGTTGATAACGATATTTCATCTGACCATTCCCCAATCGTTCTATCTCTCTCAAGACAATTTTGACACAACTAATCATATACCGAAGCTAACTCCTGGACCCATAATGATAAGTGAATTTCATCGTATAATAAATGACAAAATTAATCTTAGTACAAACTTCAAGACTGCAGATGACAATGACAACGCTCTTAAGACGCTTACAAAGACTGTAACTTCACAGGCAATCATCTCACAGGCATGAGACATTCAGACATAAACAATTCATACCATCCGAAATGATCTCTCTATCCTAGTGACAAAATCTACTAAACCAACTGTGTAATAGATTAAGAAAACGAGTACAGCAATACAAAAACGATATCTACATCACACATCCAACTAACTTACAGACAAGTAATAATACTCTATGGCAACAAACTAGAAATATTCTGTATTACCATAATACAAAGACACCTCTCTGTAAATCAGACAACTCATGGACCAGAAGTGATTAAGAAAAAGCAGACTTATTTGCCTCTCATCTTACAGACGTATTTCAACCACACAACGACCTACTTGACCTACAGCACTGCTCTGACGACCAACATATTCTGACTTCGCCACTTCCTCTGTCTTTACCACCCTCACCAATCCATCCTTAAGATATTGAATTTTGTATAAAATAATTACCGCGCAGAAAGTCATCTGGTTTTGATCTTATTACACCTAAAATTGTACGACTTCTTCCTGGGAAAAGCTTAATTTTTCTGACAGCTATCTACAATTCGATTCTTCGATTTACTTATTTTTCTTTAGTATGGACATTTTCAGTTGTAAAAATGATCCCAAAGCCAAACAAGTCATTAGAACTAGTTACGTCCTACAGGCCTTTAGTCTTTTACCAATATTTTCCAAAATATTTGAAAAATTATTGTTAGAGCAACTCTATCCATTATTAGAAGTAAATAATTTAACTCCTAACCACCAATTCGGGTGTAGGTCGGCACATTCTACAACACAACAATGTCATAAAGTGGTCGATAGTTTCCGTGGCAATATAAAAGAATGAATATTGCACATCAGCTTTATTTGATGTTTCACAAGCTTTCGATAAAGTTTGGCATGGTGGTCTCCTGTGCATACTAAAATTAGTTCTGCCGCACGCAATTATTTAGTAATAAAATCTTATCTTGAGGACAGGCTTTTTTTATTGTTCATGTGTATCAGGATGGTAAACATTCCGATTATTGCCGAATTAATGCAGGAGTACATCATGGCAATTTTCTAGCTTCAGTTCATATACTCTATATACACCTACGACATCCCACAGATACCAGAAACACTACTTACATATGAGGACGATAATGTCATACTTTCGACCAGTACTAATCCCAACATAGCTTCTCAGAACCTACAGACACACATAAATTCATTACAAAATTGGTGGGTAAAAATTAACATACAAAAATCTAACCAAGTAACATTTACACTTAGACATTCAGACTGCCCCCTCTAACACTTTAACATTCCCCAGACAGACACAGACAAAATACTTGGGCCTTACAGTGGTCAGAGGACGGAATAGGAAATTCCACGGGACTAATTTGAAGAAAAGGATAAATCTCTGACTCTCACTCCTAAGACGACTGCTTCACCACAAAAATAAACTATCACTAACTAACAAAATTATAATTTACAACATGCCACTTAAACTAATATGGACATAAGCCTCGCAAGTATAAAGTTACCATGCTGTTGCTAAAGTTGTAAATAAAAAGAAAAACACTGTAAATAATTTATTAATAAAAGAGAATTTATAACTATCTATCTATCATATTAAATATCTCTAATTATAGAAATAATTTATTCCGGTTCCATCCATAATTAATATTCAAATTCGTCGTTGGTTATTTATATTATTTGTTTCCATACTAACCCCACCTTTTCGTCGACTGTAATATTTTTTTCAGGCTGTTTTGATAAGCCCTCTGGGAAGATCTAACAAGCCTTTTCATAACAGATAAAAACAAATAAATTATTGAAGTAGATGGTGTTGACATACAAACTGTGTTGACAAACAAACTTGTGTGTCCGAACGTTATTACGTTTATCGATCGACACTAACATTCGTTTTGAAAAACAAAAACTTTGAAGTTAAGGTTTTACTGATTGACAATATAACTTAAAAAAATTAACATAAGTAATAAACTAAGCATTTAAACAACTGGTTAGTAAAACCATCGATCTATTTCTTGCTAAGTCCCTTGTAAGTGATTGTATTACAGTTGACTTCAAAAAATAAAAAACACGTAATTCTTTATTTTAAACGTTAAAGCTAAATCTAAAATTTCATGGTGCTCGCTTAAAAAATTACATTTCAATTACAAAAGTTGTTCACTCTTTTCACCCTCTAAGGGATAAATCTTCGTTCTTCCGGTTTCCGATAGAGCATGTTCTGTGGTATCCTGTGGTCTGGCATTCTGTCTACATGTCCCAACCATTTAATTATTTCTCCCTTTATCAATGCCACCATATTAGGCTCTCCAAACAGCTCCATTCTAGCTTATTAATGCAGTTTTAAATTATGAAACTATATATTAGTGATGTGCTGGATCTTTATCACAGTATATACGCGGATACGGATCCGAATACGGACATTTGGTGTCAAGATCCGCGGATACGGATACGGATACGGATCCTAACCTTTTTGCTCAATCAATGTCCGTTTGCGTGACCTTGATAGTTTTCGGCACTTAACGCTTTGCGTGACAGCAACTAACAGTAGGTTAGGTACATGTTTCGAGTTTCGACTTGCACTGTCAATAGTTTTTCACTGCTACCTAATAGACTTTATTCGGTGTTGTTTTAAATTTACTGAAAACCATTTACGTACGTGTTATTAACACTATAGACAGCTTTTTTTCTGTACAAAATTCAAAATCGAAATAAAAATTTTGTTTTTCCATACAAACTAAGATCACCTGATCGGTTATTTGAATGGAGGACCGAATTTTTTTTCATTTCGACGTTTGCCAGAACAAAAGTTGCTGTTTATAGTGTTACCTAAACGTACCTAAGAGTTTTGCAGTGAATATAAAATAACCCTATTGAAAGTTTCATCTATGTATTGAAAATTGATAAGGCAAAAGATCCGCCAAAAAAGTCACGGATACGGATCTTTCTTTTCCCTCGGATATCCGCGGATACGGATATCAGACACACCACTACTATACATTAAGAAGAAACCATATAGAACATTGACCAGCTTTATTAATATTACAATAATTATAATGGAAAGATAGGTAGATAGATGGCGGATGGATAATTTTCAGTTATTGACGTTTAGTGATAATGTTATGAAATAAATAAAATTAAATATTACAGAAATGAACAAAGTTTGTTTGTCAATATAATAAGCTATGTTGGCTTCACTGCCCAAGTAATGACCCCAGGGAAAAGTAAGATCCTTTGACATGAATTATATTTAAATAATCAATTAAAATGGGATGCCACCCTGAGGTCATTGCAACCTAGGTAATGTAATACTGTATCATTATTGATTAATAAGACATATCCCACTCTTTTCCAAAGGCTGACATGGTTGACTAATTAGGTGTTGTTTAGTAAAAAAATATCATTTTTCATCTCATTTAATAACATTACATTTATTGTGTGCTGGTCATAGTTACAAGTTAACTTATATATCTTCTCACAATAAAGAAAAGGGGGGATATTTCACTATATGTTACTGCGTACATCTTGAGTTGCCCGCTTCTTGCCTACGATTGCCCTATCCTGTCTCTTAAGGGACATTTAAGCTACCTGCTCAATCCCTCTTACCCTATTTATTTAGGTACTCCTAATGTTCCAGGGTACTTCAAATAGTGTCACATACTGCAAATAATAACATAAGAATTAATCCTCATCCTAGAAATTTAATGCCCATTGTTTTGGTATTTAAAAAAAAATAGTTTATACGAGCTTTTATATCTGAAAGTGCTGTAAGTTCTGCTGTAAGTAAGCTGTAAGTTTTATATCTGAAAGAAGTTCATATGGAAACAATAAAAATCGTTTATTCTTTTTAATGGTTTTAATGATTTACCAACTTCTTTCTAGTGCATGATTATTAAATTTCGTTTAGTAATACCGTATTTAAGACTAACTAAAACAAAACTGAAATAGCTCAGAAGGAACTCTTAAGTAAGAGCTAAAGGAAGTTCTTATTTTCAAGGGACATAACATGCTGAATTAATGTGACAGGTCTTATTTGAGCCAGTAGGAGCGTAACAGGTGCGCCATGTGAATTCAAGAAGAGAAGAAGAGGACTCTTAAACACTTTTATTTTTTAAGAAAACATTCTCACATCTCATAAATATTATTAAGTTGCTAATCTGTAGAAAATATATTAATATAAATCTATTGTTAATGTTAGTAATTGTTTTTATTTAATTGAAATTCTAAATTTAATTTTACATATTAGATAAAATATAGCATTACACTCTTTATTTTTGGCAGATCTATAAAAAAAGGTACTAATCCTTTCATAAAATACTCATCATTTAACTTATGCATTCTAGTTTTACTTAATAGTGAAATTTCTTTTTAAATGAAGCAATAAAAGGGGTTATATACCGTTTGACGGTTAGTACTTAATAAAATACATACATACTCGTATAATCGTAAAATGAGAATACCCCCATTGTAGTAATTTTATAAAGATAGCAGTCCAAAAGGATTTGTCCGCTGGGTTAAAAATCTTATCTATCTTCATTAATATATATATTGATGTCTTATTTCACATATGTGTTAAGTGCCGAAAACAAGATTTTACAAGAGTCAGCTTTGATAATAATTTAACACAAGAAATACAGTTCAAGTTTAAGCACACAATATATTTTTATAACCTTTACAGCTTCTCTATTAATTTTATATCAACCATTTGATCTATGACTTCCTGGTCACAACTTTACAATATTATTTATATAACAAAACCCATTTTTGAAAAATTTGCATTTAACACATTTGTGAACTAAGACATCGATATAATATTGTAAGCGTAGAGCGCTTCACTGGTTCACTGGAGGTTAACCATATATACTCATATTATAGGAAAGAAGTAATACTGATACATATATAAATAAAGATATTTGTTCACATTTTGAAGGATTACTTTATTCATACTGAGATTAACTTGATGTTTCCGTACTTAAAAGACTTCTGTTTAATATATTTTTTGTAAATACATAAAGAGGGGTGCTACAATCTTGAGGGTGAAGAATGCTGAAATCATTATTTCATTTTTTTAATTCAAAACCGTAGCCTTCATACCGAATTTATATAATTTAGTTGACATATTTAGTATAATATTTTTTTGTTATTGTTGCGACTGAATGTCTACCTGGCATTTTTTTTTTTCAAATGGTTTTATTTCTTAATATACAATAGTTATCAGTTTGATTTATGGTATTCATTAGGAAATTAACAAGATCCCTTTAGTTTATTATTATATAGTAAAGTATTGTAATACAAACAATAAGGAGGAAGGATGCTTTGTAAGTGAGCTGGCGGAGAGTCCACTTGATAAGAACCCTTAGGCCTCTTCTGAACAATCTCTGAGGGCGGCGGAGTTCGGGGAACTCGAGGCTTGGTCATCCGTTTCAACTAAATACACTGTTATATTGACACTCCTCTCTGAAACTTAGCCAGTTGAATCCTGCGATTATTTAAATTGTATAACAATTTCGTGAAATCCATTGTGTAATGGTCTGAAGACAATTTTATTTTAATGACATCAGTAACATCCGACTCATATAGGCCAATGTATTCGTAAAAATGATGCTTTTTCAGCAATTATACAATAGTAATGGATACACGGCAGATAACAACCTACACAAGGTGGTTGTCGAAAAAATGGAAAATATCAGGATTTTGCAGAGGAACTGAAGCAATTATATGAGCTTCATAAGGCAAAAGTTTACCCGGTAGTCATATACACAAATGGACTGATTCCGATAATAACCGCCGAACAATATAAAAGAGTTGGTCTTAAATTGTAATATTCTGGAACAAACGCAGAAAGCAGAGTTGCTTTGGAACTGCGACTTATATCCGGGTAGGTGCATTCTCCCCTTAGTAATAATAATATTGAATGATTCTACCCCCCGATTGCACCTTAATATTAATAATTATCTTTATCTGTTCCCGGACAATTGTTAATAAATAATATTATAAAATTAACAAAATATGGCTCAAACCAAGTCTTGAAACAAATTATAAATAATTTAAGAAAAAATAAATAATAGTAATAAATAGAACGATAGCATCTCAAGAAAATCACAAGACAGTTCTTTGTGAACGATAAAGCTTTCTAAAGTATTATTATTTACGACAGATTTTAATCATACATTACAAGATTAAACCCGAAGGAAATAATGGGCTTCATAAGGGCATATAATAGCTCGGCTTATTTAACGTCGTGTCTGAAGACAAACTGAAAAATATACGAAGCTACAGGGAAACATTGGCGGCCAGTCACTATTATTTCTAAAATTCAAAGTGGCATTAGTGAACTTCTTTACTATGTTTCTGGCTACAGGCTGTAAGGATTGTTGTTAATCCTTTCTTTTTTAATACTATTCATTACCACTACAATTGAGCTAACATTATTTAGCAAGCCATCAAATATGCCTTAGAAAACACATGATTTTCGAGTAGTTTTTTTATGAGCTGAATTTGGACACGGCTGTCCAAAATGCTAGAAACACTGCCGACGCGTTCGCACTTGCAACAGATTTCCAATGCTCAGAAGTTTGGAAAGCTTCCTTAAGGGTAAAAGTTTTAAAAATTATTCTCAAGTCAAAAACGCATATTCAGACTTTAATTCATCACAAAGCTATGATATAGGAAATTTGATAAAACTTTGGTAGATATAGGGGGAAAGTGGGGCAAGTGCGTCATAAAGGGACATTGCGTCTTCAGTTTTTTATGAAGCATACGGCAAAGCCGCAATCTCAGTTTTCTTATGGGTCTCGGCTACATCAGTGTGTATGTGATAAACCGATCATAGGTGAGATATTTGAGTAAAGTGATAATAGCTACGTCTCTTATAATTTAGCAGTCAAATATAAAATATAATATATTATATTATAAATATGTTATTGAATTGAATTGAAAAATAGTAAATAATTTCCCCAACTCGCATGATGCTAGAGTTGTCGGCACCTACTTTGAGGTGATGATCTTATGTACACCGTTGCCAAGTGGCATTTGATGACAATTAATTTAATGTTTTATTAATTTGATACTATGAGGCAAGTGCTTCACTCGCACTTCACGAAGGAAAAGCGATTAATTCTGTATTTTCTGATAATATAAAGACAAATAAATGCATATAAAAAGCGCAACAGTGACAGAAGTATCTACAGTGAAAATTTTGGAGGGAGAGGGGAAATATTTTAATGAATATTCAGTAAGTTCTAACACTTAGTTAAATTAGTATTAAGACTTCACTATTTACTTTAAGGTGGAACATTTAGCCAAGACAACGAATCCGATGATAGCCATTGGCCTGTAACGGACAGATAGGGAGCGAGCTGATAATTCGATAAGGGATGATAACGAACGCGGTCACCTAGCAACCACGGAACAGGTGAAAGATCATTTTCTTATCTGTAAGTAGGCCCCGGTATCTGTTTCCTTCCTCGCTCAGTGCTCTTTCCTCTCCAGATGCTTTCCGCTATCTGTTCTAGTCATTAACATTATTCAATGAAAAGTGTATTTTTTTTTTCAATCTGTATTAAAACCCCTTATTGTATCTTCTCGTGTATTTATATTCTACCGTTTAAGCACATAATGCATATTTTCTAGCCTTAAGAAGCACATACAGTTATTATTTATTGCAAATTGTCTAATGCGATCAAGCTGTTAAATTCCAAAACAATCACCTACCCATATTTATTTACTACTACATAAATAATATGAATTAACAAAAGGGTATGGAATCTGTGGGATGTTGAGATTTTCTTAGGGGTCGCCCAGTCTCTTCAAAGTGGGTTTCCATAGTAGGAGTAAAAACCTGAGCATGACCGCGGACAAATTACCTCCCTGCACTACCGTTATGCTAAAAACAGTACAGTATCTACTACGTACTGAATCCAAGACCCTTCATAGGTTGTAATGGTACAGTATTTTTTAATTAATAATATACTACACATATTTTGGAAAAGTAATCTTAGGAACGAAGTTTATGGTAGTACGTGTATTAAAACAAGAAGGTTCCCATCTGCACTTCTTTACCACGCCCCAGACCTTCTGGCTCTTCTCGATTTATTATTCATACGCAACAAGAATATTTTTTTTTTTTTTATCAATGTGCAATAATAGTAGCATATTTTGGTTAAACTAAAGATGAACCACAAGGCGACTTTAGTTTCACGACTTATCACCGGCTTTCATAGCGAGCAAAAAACGAAAATAGGTTTATTTTCGGCACAGAAGTGAAACGTATTAATATGGTTTTCCCTATCAACTAACCAATCCTTAGTTACTTTATAAATACCAAACTCCTTAGGAAAATCAAAAAATTCTTCAAACTACAGATCTTAAGAAAATATAATGTTTAATTATAGAAACAGCCCTTTGGGATAATGGAAGAAAATAATCTTGGAATACCTCCGATTTGAGGAGGCCCAGATGGAGGGGGAGGCAATGAAGTGAGTCCAAACTATGCCGTAGTGTAGTAGAGGTTGGATGCATCGCAATACGAAAAGTGGACTCACTATACTATGCTTAAGTTTATTTTGTAAATACTTAAACATAGTAAAGCAAAGATAGTAAAGAGCTAGAAAACCAAATAAATCGAACATTCGTATTCATCTCTTTTTAAGGAATTGTATTTGTAGGCCTTAATACAAAATTGAAACTCGATGGATCATTTATTTTATTTATATTTTTATATTTATAAAGTTTTGTATAAATTATAAATTGGGTACTTTGTGAGAATTTAAACTTATAAAACTACACTTTATGGTATCTATATTCTTTTCGGATTTATATGTTTCTAGAACCAATTAATTAAAAATTGAACAAGGGGGCATCTATCGTATGGTTTAATATGAGCGCCAGTAAACCTTAGTCCTAAGGGGCGACCTGTGGTCTAGTGGTTAGCGTAACAAACTACTAAACCCAAGATCGCGGGTTCGTAGCCCGGCAGGTGGCCCTAGGATTTTTTAAAGGGAGTAAAAAATCCTTAGTTACGCCGACCTTCGGAAGGGACGTTAAACGGGGGTCCCGAGCCTGTACGATGTCAGGTACTCGTTAAAAATCCCTATCCTAATAAAACCTGGATAGGCAAAATTTAGAGCTCCCACTGTAGCATCGTCCGATTAGCCATAGCAGCATAAAGTGACGTTAAATGAACAAACAAACAAACCTTAGTCCTACTACGCCAGCTTAATCTTGAAATTCATAGCGGTTTTGAGTCAACCTCAGAAAATTAAAACGATTTTTAATTTAAATTTAACTGTATATTAAAATCCAAAGTTTCGACCCACATTGTAGGTCTTCTTCAGGGCTAGATGTACAAGATACTAAAAAATTAAAAATAAATATTAAATATAATTAGATAGTAGAGATTAAAGCTCTAGAGGTTCGACTAAATAAACAAAATTTAAATTTACTTTGAATTTAAAAAACCTTTCTTTAAAGACTCTGGACAAGAATGAATCTTTAAGTAAATGAAAATTCTTTTATATAGTTCTATTCTTTTATATAGAATTATATAATTTAATTATATGATATAATTATTTTGTTCTTAAACGAAAACCCTCTCATAATGCACACAGCTTATATAAATACGTCAATTTTATTATTATTCCAAATACTTGATAAAACATCAAATAAACAAACCTGAAAAACCTGTTACACTACAACCCATGAAGGGTCTGGGGTTCAGTACATGGTAGAGACTGTACTGTTTCATGGACAACGGTCCTGCAAGGAGGTGACTTGTCCTAGGTCCCACTCGACCGCCAGATTTTTCCCCCTTATTTTGGGTACCCTATTTTGATAGTATTTTATAGAGGCTGGGTGGGCCCCAGGAGGGTCCTAGATCCTATAAGATGCACCTCCCGCTGCAAACAGACTAAATAAAAATCATGGCCTGCAGCGGGAATTGAACCAGGATTTCCGGCATGGTAATTCAGTACTCTACCACTGAGCCACTCCTCTCCTTAAAATAAACAAACACAGGACTTTATTTTAATGGAATTTGGAATATGAGCGATAAATCCTAGTAGGAGCAGACTGGCCAGAGATAATCAACTCAACGCCATCGGTTTCTTGAATATTCAAGTGGGTCTTATTTGTATTGCTGGTAAGCGTTCCGTCCGGGCCGCTTCCCCACCAGTTCACTCAGCTGGAATGCTTCAAAATTACAAATGGCTAAATCCATTTCAAGCCGTTTCCAGTTCGACCAACGAACAGGTACCAGTAGACCCAAGAACCAGAGTAGTTTATTCATATACCATGTGTATGAGAAAACGAACTGAGATTAACTTAGAAACTGGATTTCGAATTCTACAGAAAATAAACAAACAGCTAATGCTGAAATTCATAAAAAATAGACGAGTTAGATTTTCAAGAAAATTAATTGTGTAATATATAACTGCACAAAAAAAATGTAATCCATTCATCACTTTGGATTTCGACCGTGTCGTCAATTCTTTTGCTGACGTTTCGGAGCATATTCTCTTCAGGGGAATTAGTTAAGCCTCAAGTTAAGCCCTGAGGAAGCTTTCAGTATGGCCAGCGAACATTCGATCTGGTCGAAACCAGAAGAAACGCGTGATGAATAGATTACAAATATTGGCCGAGGCAACTTAAGAGAGTATTTAATGTTAATTTTTCTCATAGAATAGCATAGAAAATATCAAGACAGGATTCTTTTTAAGAAAAAAAAGGTTGTTTTTGTTTTTTTGGTTCGGTTTGCGTTATTGACCTTACAGATCTTTACTGCCCGCTGTAGTCTTCATTCAGACATACTCGTATATTAATTGCAAGACTGCCGACAATCTGGGACAGTGTCACGCAATCCCAGGTTAATGCGAACCAAGATTACCATGACAGAGCGGCATTAGTTTTTCAATTCAAATTCTGTTTAACCTTCCGGTGACATTAGATAGAAAAGCTGTCATGATGAGAGCTTCCTATTGCTAAGTGCGCCAGCTTCATTTTATCTCACTTCGTGTAACAATGCATCTAGTTATTTATAAATTCTTATTTAATTACGAGAGATTGTACGATAAAAATGGAAAAATAAAATTACATGAACAGACCTGAACTAAATTTGGTTCAAGTATAGTATTTCAAGTATAATATTTATACTTGAAATACTATAATAGTATAATAGTATAAATAATTTTTTTTTTTTGGAGGAAAAACAGCAACAATACCTATATAGATCAATTATTTATTTCAGTCAGAAACAAAAATCTCGTTCATAATTATTTTTAGATCGAACGTGAAATGATACTTCATTTTTTTTTTTTTTTGTCCATTCTCTATACTTTTTTTTTTAGTATTATCATAACTATCGTTAAGCAGTCCTGGTAACCACTCTCAGTAAAAAGTGCTTAAATTTTCTAGTTTTTAATTAATTCTGTGGTTATTTAATATAATTTAAAAATAAATATACTTCAATATTAGTATGGAAACTTTCAATTAAAGTTTTGAATGTTTATATGAGATAAGAATTAAAAAAATTTGACGATGTAATAAAGTGTTGTTAGGTAAAATATTTTTGGAATGTTCAATTTATTATCAAATTTGGAAATGGATAACAAATTTAAGAATAAAGTGAAACATCAGTTGGACATTCCTAGTTTACATGGAATATTAAATATTCCTAGGAGTTGAAAAAAGGTTGTATTTCTTCTATTGTTGTTTCTGTAGAATCTCGGTATGAAGTAAAATACGTCATTGAAACAAATAAATTGTATTAGTTATTATTATATTTAAATATGAGATGGACAATACTAAGGTTATATATTCATACTTATACATCAACATTTAATAATAGATCTTAATAGCACTGCCGAAAAATAATTTTCAGATTATTCTCTATCTTCTCATTTCTTTATTTAATACTTTACATGTTAGGAATATGTTTATTTTCTTCATTCAAGACAAAATTTTTAATTAACTGAAGAAACATGAGATTAGAATATGAAACAAGGGTAAAAATGGGTGGACTGAATTTCATAACGTTCATTAAGCTAATCCTCAGCTTCAGTTTTACGACCTAATAAACAACCATACACCGAACGTTCATATAAACTTGATATCCCTTAAATTGTATACATTATTAGTCCAAAAATAAACAAAAGGTAAATTTAAAGAGTATAAATAAAATATACGTAACTGGCCAAACAAGTCTTGATTTCATACTAAAATATTTTTAAAATAAAACGAACACCATCGCGTCGCAAGTAAGTGTAGTTACAAATATATCTTATTCACGCAATTTATCTTATTTCTTAGAGATCCTCTAAACATCACAACATTCCAGAAGATAATTGAAATACCTGGCTCACAAATTTGAAATGTCTTCCTCCTTGTGTTTTTGCCGGAAGAAATTTCTTGTGCTGTTTACACACGAGGTTTTTGCTGGCGTCCTGGTTGGCTCCGAAGCTCTTATTGTATTATGTTGGAATTTCTTTTCATGGAACCTAATTACCCTAAAGTCCTCTGGGGTATCATTGTGCAATCTTTGCTCAAGTTAAGAAACAATATGTAGTAAGATACGAGAGTACATTAGGCCATTTATAATCCATAATTGAGCATTATTGAATTACTATTATCATTCAAACTAATATAAAGAGAGCTGAAAATGAGTTCTGGTTGCAGTATATCTTTTCAGAAGTCTTGAGGTAAACTCTGCATAGTTGTCTAGTTTTAACAAGTAATAAAGTAATGGGGCTGTAAGTTCCATATTGGCCATAATATGTGGCGATTGGATTTTGTTCCTTTAATTGCCCAATATATTGCTGGAGGGACTTAAACTTAGTTTTTTATTTCAGACAAATTATCCGCTCCCTGCTTTCCAGGTAGAAGTTAATATTTAACTTAATTAAAACCAACTGGAGTTCTCCACTTGCTCATACGTTAGCAGAGGTTTGGTCCAGTTATATTAAATAACTATATTTCATTTGAAAAAGGAAGAGCCGCTGTACAATTAAAACGTAATGGTCATCGTTGAATATTTCCGAATAAAACTTTTATCATTTTCTTTCTTTGAGGAACGAGAAGATTCCGAGAATTACAAGAAGAAAGAAAAGAAGTTTTCTTACAAGAAGAGCCAATAGCAATGTTCTTTCATATTAATCCAGTTACAAAACCTATTAGATCTGTTATCCCAAGAGACCAGTGTCACAGTGAGACTTACTTTTTGATTTTTTTAATTTTTTCTTTAAGGAACTATTTATCTGACCAATCATTTTTAGACATTTTATAAAACAAGATGCCCCTCCCTTCTGCAACATATCTTGACCTACCACAAAAAAGAATAACATGCACCACAACGACCCTAGTAGGTTACTATTTCTAGGACAATGGTTTTGAATGAAGATGATTTGTCCCGACGTCAAGCCCAAACGCCAGGTTTCTCCCTTTTCAGTACCTATATTATAGAGGCAAGGTCAGCCCCTGGAGGGTCTCCTGATCCCAAACGATTCATCCCCGGTTGTTAACGGATTTAATGAATCATATGCAACAGCCGGATTCGTGCTCATTATTTTCAGCATGCGCACAAATCCGCTCCGCACTCTACCACTGAGCCACCTCGCTCCTAGACGCTCCTACAAGGTCCCTTATATACCTCCATTAAGACATCTTCTTTAGAGTACATGGTGTTGTCTCCTATTTAATACAATAATAATTAATACATACTTAATATTAGGTTGATAATACTTCTGATTTCTTTAAGTATTCTAGGATGAACTGGATTGAAACAGCCGTTTATTTATTGATACTTCGGTGATGCCTTGTCCTAGAAAATATAATGCTATTGTTTTTGTGGTATCATTATTATTATATTATTAGGATACAAAACATTATAAACGTCATATTTGTTCCTTCATTCCCTTCGAAGCGAATACTCGTACATACATAAATCTAACCACTACGGAAAGGGAAAACCCCGATAAAACAAATAACTCATCCTAACTAATGGACGTTCGGAATGTTGTTCCTTACTCCTCCCCAAATGCCTGGGTCAGCATTTGTAAATCTGCATCCGCCACGACACATATGTATTCCTTCATGAATATTTATATTCTTTCACGATCAACGTATGCTCACAGGCAAAATCCAATGCTTGGATCAAAAACTTCTGTACCTTCACTCTGCTAATCTGATACCAATCATTATATTTTGTGCAATAACCTAACCTTATTTAAATCCTCCCACCTGCTTTGTGGTATCCACCTCCTCCTTCCAACCGTATTTGTTTTACAGAAACTCTTTGGCAGTCTATCCTTTTTCATCGAATGAAACCGCCTTAAACTATTAGCTCTTATAAAGGTTACCATATTTCCTTTTTCAACAAGTCTATCTTCTTGTTTGCCTTTATTTTCCATATTCCGTCTACTTAGGTACAATGGGTCTTATTGTATGTTTCAACAAACATATATATGATCTATACTTCGAAAAGTTAATGGAAACATTTATTTCTTGATGGAAGGATTACCGAAATCTAATCATTACCCATAATCACATACTTGTTTACTTACTCAGCCTGATGATATATATTTATTTTGGAAAATGTTTAAAGGGAAACGAATAGACAGTTAAAACTTGTAACTCAACTCCAAGAGGCAACCTGCGGAACATGTACCAAAACTTATAATCTACTTATGTTTTCGAGTATAAAAATAATGCTTTTTTATTCATGTGTAACGAAATGAAATTACTCTACAATATCATGTTTTAAAATTATATATATATATGTATTATAAATTCATCATTATGATATCAGCTGTATAATATATGTTTCAGCATATTCTGCAAGTGTCACTTACCTACGCTTATCATTGTTGTGCTTTCCATTATCCTAGCAGGCACGACCCTACAAGGTACCGCAAGCACCAGGTACGTCTTTTAGTTAGTATCACACATTCAATATTAATATTTTATATTTGTTTCACATATGTTATTTACCTAGTTTCATCAATTGAATCAGATCAATACAAGATCGTTCCAATGTTAAATGTTCTTAGATGTTTTTTTATATTTATTTATTGAAATTGAGAATTGTATTATAATAACACATGAAGTAAATAGAATTAAGGGTTTAATGGCATGAGCTAACGGCAAGTAGAGAAACAACCCACTGGTACTCAAATAACAAATTTAACTTAAAAGGTCTCGAGGTCATCTTCTTTTCAGACGCCTCAGAGTATTATCAGGAAATGAAGAGATTTGCTAGATCTGAAAATCGTGGGTTCGGTCGGGAAAACATTGCTATCGGATTCTGGCAAAATCCTAAACAAATAATAATTAATATCGTTATGGATTACTTTGTTCGTAAATGAGCATTGAGGATTTTACGAAGGATTTTGAATTGTAAGAATTGAATATCAGAGGAATTGAATTATTGAGTCTATTGAAAGGTAGTTAATATCACACATTTAATATTAATATAAATTTATGTCACATATTTTATGCAATTAAATTTTTTTAATTACCATAAAAAGAACTTTATGGGGTATTTAACTGGCTTCAGTGATGGTAGAAGTTTACATGTGTGGAACAATTCTACTCTGTAAGCTCAGATGGGTTTTATGATTGTCATGTATATTATGTCCTTTGTAATTAATTGGGAGCTTAGAGCGTTTGTCTAGTAAATGTTGAAATAGCCTGAAATGGTGGATCTTAGATTTAAATCTCCATTTCCCTCAGTTTTTCCCATTGCAAATTAGGAGGTAATTTGTATTGCTAATAGCTGTTGTTAGCGACACTTTTTCATGAAATTATCTAATTTTTCTAGGGTTAAAAAAATAGGAGTATGATCGCATTCCAGTACGTCCAGCAGATACGTTATTTTTGAATGTATAACCCAAGTATGATCAGGAAATAATTCTATAATTAATAAAATAATATAATTCTGTAATTAATCTAAAAAGTGGACTACAGGAAATTTTCCTTTTATGTGCAGATTTATAGATACTTTTTAAAAAATAGTATGCAACCGGATCGTTTTTCCAGTTTAATGCAGTTAATTGAAAATACCTAATATTTAACAGATTTTATTTTTATAAAGCTGATCATCATCTTGAAATTCTATAATTGTTTGGAGCCTCCCAATTTAAAACTAGAGACCCAATTATATTGAACGGTTTCAATTCTTTTTATATAATCGAGTTTCTTACATCCATTACTCTTATATCAGGTTTTTCCCTATTAAAAGTTTCTGCTTTTCTCTTTTAAACGTAAGTTCATTTTATTCAGGGAAAACCGAAAACATTCACAAGTTTTTCAACATCTGGAGAGTTATCAACATCGCGAAGTACATCGTGAATACTTTTTTTATTGTAAAATACATTTCCGAAAGTTTGGATGATAATGATAAAAAAACCTGTACCACTACGACCCATGAACGGGTCTGGGGTAAGGTACATACTAGAGTCAGTACTGTTTCATGGACAACGGTTCTGCAAGGAGGTGACTTGTGAAAAACAATCTGCTATCATAAAAAAATAAACAAAGTTAAAAATTTACTAACTTCCTCACTTCTATTTTCTTCACATTTTCAAAGTAGCTTTCCAACCCTGGGGTCGAATTTTTAATTTTATTTTTTCACCCTTATTTTGGGTCCCCTATTTTTATAACATTTTATAGAGGTTGGGTGACCCCCAGGAGGGTCCTAGATTCCATATAATCCATCTCCGGCTGCAAACAGACTAAATAAAAGTCTCGCTTACATCGGGATTCGAACCAGGATTTCCGGCATGGCAACTCAGTGCTCTACCCCGAGCCACTCCGCTTTATAATTGGCTAATAAAAAAAATAATATTTAATTTGCAAGATATTTTCCGAAAATGTTCTTCAAAAGACTATTTGAGAAATTTCTGTTTTAATAAATATCGTGTAACCGGTTGGAGTCTACGGTGGTGTGATGCGCAATATATGGTACGAACAAGTAACCCTCTCCACCACAACTACTCTCTCACATATGCGTGGCGGACCCTGCCAAGCCAAGCCGAGCAACCAAGCCAAAGGCAGTGGTAACCAATCCCTGTGGAGGACTGGGTCGGTGAACTAACAAAAGATAGGGGGCTCATGTAAAAATGGGTGTCGTTGTTCCAAACTTACGGAACGTCTTTTACTGGGCCAATTACCCGTAAAAGTGATTACCTGATTAGCATCGGATTCGATCGGTCTAAACGGTTACGACACGGCGCTCAAAATGATTTAAGACTTGAAACTTGGAATATAAGGACGTTTACTGGAAAATATGTAGAAATTGTCGAAGAAATGCAGACATACCATGTTGATACATTGGGTATAAGTCAAGTGAAAAAGAAAGGATGCGGAGAAATGAAATTACCTGGAAACTATACCCTAATGTATTCTGGGGTCCTAGTAGTAATCAGAGCTAAGGAAGGTGTTGGAGTGGTAATAAATAACACCCACCTCTCGAACATGGTATCCGGTATCCTCAAGGATGAGAAATTTGCGGATACCATGTTCTCTGAGAGAGAGAGAATAGAATACAGTAAAATATCTATATCCCCGGTGAATAAGTGGTCGGATTTTGTCCAGAGAGAGTAATGCTTTCTGATATAATATTAAATTCTCCAAAGGTCAAATCACCTCAGTACAGGTATACGCACCTACAGAGGACTCAGATGTGATGGAAAAGGAACACTTCTATACGAACTTGGAAACAGAAGTGATAAAGGCCCAAAACAGCCAAAGAGAAGTCAAAATTATGGGTGATTTTAATTCGAGAACAGGGTGTGATTTTAATAACGCCTATGGAGTCATGGGAAGACACGGAGGAGAAGGCATTAAAAATACTAAAGGGCAATGGCTTATCAACTTCTGTATAGACCATAACCTGTTGATAGGAAATTATTTCTTTCCCCATAAAAAAAACATACAAATAGTATCATCGATTATTTTGTCTATAGTAGACAAATAAGAAGATTTTTTACTGATGTAAAAGTAATAAAAGGAGCAGAAATAGGGTCTGACCATTTACTACTAGTTGCCGATACATAAATTATCCAGCCCAGGAGGAATCCCTGCATAAAATACGAAAAAATAGAGGAATCCAAACTTCTCATACAGAAAATCAAGAGAAATATGCCAAAGAACTGGAACAGAAATTGAGAAGTATCAATATAGAAACGAATTTTGACAGCTCATGGGCAGAAATTAAAAAGCACATCCTTCAGATAGCAACGCTAGTTTGTGGCATCAAAAGATACTCTTCTGGTGGAAAAAGAACTGATTGGTGGAACGATCGGGTAAGGCATCCGTTCAAAGAAAGAAACAGGCATGGAAAGAATATAATAAAAATAAATGCTATGGAAAATGAGAATTATATGTTAGTTTGTTAGAAAAATGGTTGTTAGAACTGCAAAAAGAAAGAGTTGGGAAAATTGTGGCCGATATCTCCAATAAGATTATAATGATAACTCAAGGAAATTCTGGAAAAAGATCAAGGCACTAAGATGCAAAAAATGCAAGCCTATCCGCAATATAACATAAGTTGCGGTTATAATGTATAACAACAAGACATATCCGGAAAAATATTAAGTAACGATACGGATATTCTAGACAGATGGAAGCAGCACTACTCCTAGGTGTTTGAAGAAACTAGAAGAGGAATGGAAGAAGGAAATGAAGAAGGACCATATCAGGAATGTGATGAAACCATATGGGAGGAAGAAGTTGAAGCGGCTGAGGAAAGATTAAAGATAGGAAAAGGACCGGGGAGAGATTCCATCGCGCCTAAATTCATAAAGTATGGAAGACAAAGTCTAATTGGAATTCTTCAAAGTTTATTCCAAAAAGCATATGCAGAAAAAAGGATACCCAAATAATGGGAATATAATATCATCGTACCTATCTTTAAGAAACGGAGTCAGAGCGAATGCCAAAACTACAGGCTCATTTGTCTATCTCAAGTAGTATACAAAATATGCACATCTATTCTTGAGAGAAGATTGAGAAGTCTGGCGGAGAACCAGAAGAGGAACAAGCGGCATTCATACCATCACGTCAAACCCAAGACCACGTCTTTGCTTTGAGGACTAGAATAGAAAAGGCATGGGAGCGTGACCGAAATATCTATTTGGCCTTCCTGGATATAAGGGCGGCTTTTGATTCTGTTCCAATCAAAGAAATTTGGTGCGTACTAAAAAAGAAGAGCATCCCAAGAGACCTTATCCAAGCAATCCAGTTTACCTATAGAGACTCAAAAGGGATAGTAAGGATTAATGGGAAGGAATCCAAAAGCTTCAGGATGGACAGAGGTTTCAAGCAAGCCTTACCCCCCTACTATTTATTATATTCATGGATGAGATAGTCAAGATATGTAAGGATAGAACAGCAAGAGCAATAATAGGCAAATGGAATATGAAAGCAATACTCGCTCAAGCTCTTGTATATGCAGATGATATTGCCCTCATAGCAGACTCAGCAGTAGCACTACAACTAGCCATCATAGAATGGGAAGCTGAGCTAGAAAGAAAGGGAATGGTCATAAATGTGGAAAAAAGTAAACTTATCCAGATAGGGTGAAATGCCGAAGAAATGCACGTAATCACTAAGGGTAGAACTCTTGTGATATTCGATGAGTATGTGTACCTAGGGACAATAGTCGGAAGAAATGGAAAAATAAACCAATAGAATAGAAAAGCTATTGGTGTCTTTTTTTTTTTTTTTTTTTTTTTTTTTCCACCCTACCTGCCATTGCTGGCATACGGGTTTCGGCAGTGACGGGTTAGTGCGTTGGGTTTACGCACGCCCCTCCACTGCCAAAAATACTCTTTTCTTTTTAAATTCTTTATTAGTAAAAAAATGTTACAACTTTCGGGGGGGGGGGGGTTCCGTTTATTTGATGGGAACAATTATTTAAAATCTTTCTGTGGTGCTGCCCGGTGCACGGATGTGCACCTTACAGTTGGGGCAGCACCTTAAGTCTCCGGGCCAGTATCCATCCGTCCGGATGCCGTCCAGCCCTCCTGGTCCGCCGCATCCGTCCGGTCCTCTGCTCCATCTCCCTCCTCCGGGGGAGGTTCCCCGTCTGGCTCATCTGCTGGATCCTCTTCTCGCACCTCGTCCGGTGGCTCGCCGAGGGGCCGGGCCCTGCTAATCGTGAAATGAGCAGGCCCGACCACTTCCTTCCACCCGTAGACAAAGTTCTTAAAGAAGGGATATTTGTCAGCCTCCATCAAACGGGGGAAGTCCTCCTCGGCGAGGACGAAGATCCCGGTTTTTCTCGACAACCTGGCTCGGTGTCCTTCCATCGCGGTGCAGGAGAGCACTACGTGCTCCGCAGTCTCAGGGACTCCACAGGTAAGGCACCGGGGGTCGATTTCTCTCTTATGCTCACTGAGTTTTCCCCGGAACCCGCCGTGTCCTGTAAGGATCTGCGAGACCCAGTAGTCCGGGAGGACCCACGTCGCCGACAATCTCGACTGGACGGTGGGGAAGAACTTCCTCAAGGTCGAGCCCTTCTGGCTTCCCACCCACCGTCTGTTCCACCCGTCGATCGAGTCCTCCCTCAATATACTCTTCCATCTGTTAGGGGTCTCGCCGATCCTCTCTCGGAGTCCCTCCGGGAGCGCCGCAAGCCCCTGCCTGTTCACCTCATATTTCAGGGCGTCCCCTGAGGACGAGGTCCAGGGGCATAGCTCCGGTCAGCACCTGCACCGCCTCGTGCGACACCGTCCTGTAGGCCTTAGAAACTCTCAGCAGAGCCAGTCTCTGGATGGTCGCCAGCCTCCTCTTATGCGGTTGCGTGAGGTTACGGCTCCACGCGGGGGATGCGTACCTCAGGATACCCAAGACCACGCCTTTGTAAATGGTCATAGTTGCCGGGTACCTGAGGCCCCAGAAAGCACCCCCTATTCTTCCAAGTCCATTAAGTGACAGGGTCACCCTATCTTTCAGGTATGCTAGGTGAGGGGTGGCGTCAAAGTTCCTCCTGAACCTCACGCCAAGATATGTCACCTCCTCACCCAGCCTAACTCTTTCTCCCTGGATCTCTAATATGATAGGGTGAGCCCTGTCGGTGGAGCCTCTTAGGAGTATGGCCTGGGTCTTGCCTGCGGCCATACTCAACTTCCGCCTCACGCACCATTCCGCTACGAGGCTGGCGCATCTCTCTGCTTGAGTCTTCACTCTGGCTCTGCTGTTTTCGGCCACTAGGACAGCCAGGTCGTCGACGTAGGCCGTGGCAAGGAACCCTTCGTCTTCTAGCTCCCCCAGCAACTGATCAAACACGAGTTTCCACAGGGCCGGCCCGAGGACCGACCCTTGTGGGCACCCTCTCTCAATTCGTCTTTCCACCTCGTAGTAGCTACCTCTTACCCTGACACTCCTGTCACTCAGGTAGCTACTCACGAGGGAGTACAGATTGCTGGGGGTGTTGAACTCCTGCAGCCGCTGGCAAGCTATTGGTGTCTATCATCAAATCTGTATTACTGTCGTAGGGAAGAGAGAGGTTGAAAACAAGAAAAAAAAATATATATATACAACGCACTGTACCTCCCATCCCTTTTGTATGGAAGTGAAAGCTGGGTCCTACTTAATAATCAATAAAGCAGACTGACAGCATCCGAAATGAAATATCTAAGGAGAGTAGCTGGCCGAACCAGAAGAGCTCATGTTCGCAATGAACGGATCAGAGAAGAAGAAAGGGTCCCACCAAAACATTCAAATGGTTCGGTCGTGTGATGAAGATGAACGAGGAGAGGGAACCCCGGAGGTTTTTTGATGTAAGGCCGACAGAGAAAAGACCAAGGGGTCGACCTCGAAAAAATTGGTTGGACGAGATCACCAATCTAGCAGAAAAAAGAGACAATCAGTTGAATGCAATGAAAGCATTAGCGAAGGACCGTGATAGTTGGTGTAAATGGATTGACGAGGCCCCTCCACGCTGAAAGGCACCAAGGAGGAAGAAGAAGAAGTGTAATCGGTTCTTCTTATCAAGATAGTAATTACGAAGTACTTTAAGATGTATTTAACTAGTCCCTGTGATAGTAGACATATTCGGGTGTCTTTACACGGAATAAAGATGTCCAATAAAACTTTTATTTTCTTCAAAAACGAAAAAATATTGAAAATATTAGAACTTGAACTCTAATATATAAATATCACTCCTTCAGGGTATGGTGTACATACTTTAATGGTACATTGGTTATTTTTCCTCAGAAATAGTTCACCTAAAATTAACACTAATTGTGTCTCAGTATCGTTTCTATTGGACTTTAAAAGATTTAAAGATAAACTATCTGACATTGTTGATTTGCTTAGTAAACATTGGGTATTGTTACAATGTTATACAATCTATTGTTACATGTTATACTAGCTACATTCAATCTGAGTGGTAATAGATATTTGCATAGTTTATAGTTCTCGAGTTATCAATATAGCTTTTCTTTAGATGAGGTCACATTCATGTACATTTTTTTTTTAAACTTCTTTACAAAAACTGGCAAAAGTGCATGCTTATCATTCATATTGTAGCTAATTAAACTATCCACAAAGTAGTTCATAATTATTTTCATCGCTAGCGATGCTTTTCTTCGGAATTAACAATGATAAATACAAAAATACCCATTTTTCATATTTTGAGCATATTTATTTTCTGAAAAGTTTTAACTACTAAAGGTAAAGATCACTGTTAGCCCACAAATTTACAATAAAATAAATCAAAATATTAACAATGTTTATCGCACTGTTGGTATTATTCCATGCTGTGGAATAATTTTATTTGAGTAATGCTGTTCATTGAAATAGTTTAATAATTATTTTTCTAGCACCAGCAACGTATATTGTCGGTTAAGAATTATTTAATTTTCAAGCCTTAATTAAATCTGATATATAACTATTCAGGAAACGGTAAGTTTTCGAATAATTATTTTCTATGTCACTGAAATAATGCAGATAAGTTCTTTTTTTCATTGATATGATGATGATGATTATTTTATTTTAAAATAATTAATAGATCGAGACTCTGTCAGAGAAATCGATTATATGTTTGATACTTTTGATTCTAATAAATTTAAAATTATTACCAAACTATTTATAAAGGAAACGGCCTGCAACGTGGGCCGAATCTTCCGTTTCTAATAAATAGTTAAACTACTACATAAGGAAATATTTTTTTTACTTGCACCCGGACCATTTTCTTCTCCATAAAATTATTAATATTTGCGTTCTTGTAAAAAAAAAAATGTATGACCATAGATTCTTTTAAAGAAACCTATTCACTCTATGAATATTCAAAGCAATATTATTTGAGTCTTTAGGCAGTTTAACATTTCTTTTCTCTGTATACCTTCCTAGCCGAAGTATTAGTTTTCACCTCATTTATTAGTAAAAAAAGTTATTAAAAATAATAAAATAAAATAAGGTAGGTCAGATAGGTGGAGGAGAGAGGGGGGGCTTAGCTGGACAAACATTGACCATTACGGGTCAGGGTGCTTCAACCTCTTCCACTCGAAGAACTCCATTGCCATTTGATTGTTCCATTCAATCAGGTTAAAAGCTCCGGCACTCTTCAAGGTACAACGAAGAACTTCCCCAATGTCTGTCAAAGTACGTGTGGGTGGGTTATCACTCTTCAGTTCTAACGAAAACTTTTCTATTTATGAATCTAGGAGAAGTGGTGTCGTTCTTAAATGTATTTGTTTATCTCTCTGTCTCTCTCTCATTCTCTCTCTCTCTCTCTCTCTCTCTCTCTCTCTCTCTCTCTCTCCCTCTCACTCTCTCTCTCTCTCTCTCTCTCTCTCTCTCTCTCTCTCTCACTCTCACTCTATCTCACTCTCTGTATTTTATATTATGTATATCACTCAACATTGTAGATTATACTCGTATATTGAATAATAAGCTTTGCGTAGTAAACAAATAATAAATGCCAGATAGTTTATTCTTAAAAAAGTATATACATTCAAAGAAATTTCCGTTTATTTCAGGTGAACTATTTTTTCTGAGAAAAAAATTGAAAATCGAAATTAAAATATTATGACAATATTACTTTGGCATATTGGAACATGCAGCCCATTCAAAGTCTATTGTAGTCTGACCTGGTACCATTAATCAATAAAACAATTTTACCTTCAAATTGAATAATAGAAATAATTATTTATTTGAGAATTTTCTAGAAATATCTTTTGGCTGTAAATTATTTTTTAAATAAAGACTATATAGATCGGATAAACCGTGTAAGTCCTATAAATGGTTTTAGGATTATCTTTATGTTCAAAAACTTCCATAGTAGAGTAAAGTACATAAATATAATGCGTTCTAAATGTCAGAAAAATTTGCCAATTCTGACAAATAAGTGATAAAATGTTGAACAAGTTTCGAAAGAAATATATTGAGGAGAATATATAGACCTCATCTGAAAGGGTATAAATCTAAAATGAGTTACAATAATAATTTATTTAAATACATGTTCATTTACAGTTCGCTATAAAAACATTCCTCAAGTTAGTGAGTCACTAATAAAATATAAGTAAAACATTGCCCCAATGTTTTACTTATATTTTATTACTTATCCTGTAAAAACTTACATTATTTTATGTTAAATGCGCAATTTGACGTGTCACGTGTTTCTTTATAGCAGCGTGTTCTATTGCTATAAAGAAAGTAGATGTGCATATTTATTAGAGATTATAACTCCCATAAGCGACCACAGCTTTGAGTAAGCTTTAAACAGTTGCTCATCAGTTGTGTTCTTATAATACAGGGCAATGTTTAAGATATAATATACCTAACCTTATAATATTATATATTATAAAAACACATAATAATTTAGGAGCGGAAAAAAATGCCTAACCCCATTCCTTCGGTTCAGTACGCCTATGGTTAAACCAGAATAATACGAAGCTATTGTGCTATAAGAAGCAATATTCCATGTCCCCCAAGTAACTAAAGATACTTTTCCGTTTTATACGACTTCCGCCATAAAAAGTTTTATAATACCTGAAGTATTATTAAAAAAAATTTACAAGTATTATTAATAAAAACTCGTAAACCTGAAGTCAAGGTCCATATGACCACACGACGTGGGGAACTGTGGAGGTTTATCATTCTGGATTCTGTGGTTTAAAGAGTAAGTTTACCGCTGCGTTCCAACTACCTTATTTATTTACCTGAATTATTGAATATACTCAGCGAACTGATGAAACCGGTAAAATTTAACACGACGAGAATTAATTAAAAAGAGTCATTGAAAATATTTGTGTGCATTGATGAGTGGATTGTGTTTGCGAATATAAAACATCGCAATTTAATTTTAGAGAATTGATAAAACACAAAGTCTATTTATAAGAATACAATAATTTAATACTTTACTAAAAAAACAGCACGCCGTTTCAGGCTTCAACCTTTGCTAGACAAACGCTCTAAACTCTCAATTAATTTCAAACGACTCACATACATGACAAATATGAGACCTATTTCGACCTACGGAGCTTTCGAGCTCCACAAATCGAATTCCTCTCGTATTCAATCCTTCGTAAAATCCTCAATCACCCTTACAATATTTCTTCTAAATATATGTATTTGGATTCCTTCATCAATAAAGGATGTAGCTATTTTTCGCTCTTAGTGAAATGAAATATATAATTGCAAATGTCAAAAACACACTTAATAGGGTTTGACCATTAATTTCATTGAAACGCTTTGTTCTAATTATTTCATCGCAATCAAGATTATTTGGATTAACAGCTTTTCGTCGCGCACATTGATGAAATAACAACGCAGTAAAATATTAGAAAAATAATGTGCCAATTCAGATTTTAGGTTATCTATTTTACACCTTGTTAAAGATAGACACATTTCGAATAGGATATAATTAGTGTCCTATAGTTAGGCGTTTCACGGGCAGATAAAATTCTCCTGGCGTATTATAAACCCTTAATTCCTAATAGGAAGTTATAAAATGAACCCGTAATTAAACTCCACTAAATATAATCAGCAATGAAGGCTTAATTATGAAAGGATCAAAACGGCTTTCTCATTAATACTGGATTGGAATTAGCTCATCAGGTGACGCAGCGACATCTAGATCACAGATAGTGCAATGATTGGCTTTATTATCAGTTAGGACATCTTGATGCTGTCGAATCAAACATAGCCATGGCATTCTCGTCTGAAGCATTTGATGTCCATTAGTGGAGCATACTAAACCAACGGTACTAAATTTTATTCTATTTATACATGCCTATAACTTACAATTAACTAGTTAAATAATGATGATATCCATTGATCAATTAAGCCTTGATAATACCTTCTGATTTTTCATATAAAATATAATATATAATTTTATATCTACTACATTAATGAAGGTATTATAAATATTGATTAATTATTATAAATATACATATGAGATGTTATATTTGAAAGTGGTATAATATAACAGCAGATATAATATAAGTCCACTAGGATCCAACAAAAACGTTTATTCTTTAAATGGTTTTAAAAATTGTTATTTTACAATAAAATTTAAAAGCTGTATAGGTCTAAAACGTCACTCTTTGCTAAGTGATAAGTGATAAAACATTACCCAGTTTGCTAATTTTTTTAAAAGTAATTCAAATGGAAACCTTAAGGTATCAGGAATAGCAAAAAAATTGATTTACTAATTAAAAATTGATAAATAAATTGATTATTATAAATATATTATGAATATTATATTATTTTATATTCCTTTATGTTTCTATTATAATATATTAGTTTCATGTTAGTATGCATTGTAATCATTAATTATTACATTTGATGTTTTTTTAATTTTAATATTTCATATTTCATCCATATTATGAAAATGTCGAAGGATCTATCGTTAACAAGAATAATAAATAATAATAAAAACAAAATTAATCATAGACCAAAACACGATATTCTAGTTGAATCACTAATATTATTATAAACATTTCTTTTTATAAATTACTGTTAACTTAAATATCATCAATTACGTCCAAAGTAACCAATTATAGTAGTTTTTCACTATGATTATTTAATTATGTTGTGAATTATTTGTTATTTTTTCCATTGGAGTTCTCTTTTTTTTTTGTGTTTAATAGTGATTTTTTTTTATAATGCATAATGGAACTAAATTTATGTATATATTCGAAAGATCTAGCTTTTGGTTTTATAAGTTTAATTTATATTTAATGTAATTTTAATTGATTAAATATTCATGATAGTTGATATATCAATATCAGCTATATATCAATTTTAAAAAATATAAAAAGATTTTTATACTTTATTAAAACTTACAAATTAAAAAAGCAAAACCATATAATTATGTTTACAAGTTTTTCTTACCAGACCACAGATTGCTCAAAAAAATTATTATCAATTACAACAGACAGATAACTGATAGCTAATTATTAAATACTGATGCTGATAAATCTATTCAAACAAATAACCAGATCATATTTTCATTAAGTATAAAAGCAAAAATGGGATTTAACTGAAGACCAAAATTTTAATAGATATCACCATTAATGAAAGAAAAAAAAAGGACATGAACCGATGAAAATTGCAACTTAGCTTTACACTAGCAGCCGAACATACTTTTTTTGTTCTAAAACCTGTACTACTACAGCCAGTGAAGGGTCAGGGAGTTTAGTACTTGGTCACTACACTGTACTGTTTCTTGGACAACGGTTACCCAGGAAGGTGATCTGTCCTAGATCACCCTCAACCACCAGATTTCCCCCTTATTTTAGCTGCCCACTTTCTAGAGGCTGGGTGATCCCCAGGAGGGCCCTAGATCTCGTAGGATCCATCTCCAACTGGTAATAGATTAAATTAATAAAAAGTCTTTTGTTCTGATTATTTAATTTTTTTTAAATATGAGTGATTTTAAAAACATCACAAAAACGGGACTTTTTCAGCGGTTTAAAACTCAATTAAACGAAATTGCCAGGCATTTGTTTTTCTCATGCACATTTGTATCATTGTACTCCTTGCTGTAGAAATTTCAATTTTGAAAAATTTGATTATTTGATATATATATTTCATATAAATTTTTAATCCTAGTATTATTTTATTCAGCTTTTGAATCTGAATATATCAATTTCTGAATATCCAAGGAGATATACAGTGGATGGCTTTGATAAATGGAGGTTGACGAGAAAATTTTCAGGCAGGATGGTCTCTCGATCGGGTTTCGGTTTAACAATCGCTCATATCGTATGGAAATTTTAAGCCATGCTATAATAGACTGGCGAGAACGTAAATCTAAAGACCAACATTTCCGAAAATGTCGCTATCTTCACCTCATTTCATGCATCCAGCGACAAGCTTCTGAGAAAGGAGGAATTTACATCTCGACTTATGAGGAGTTTCCTGATGAGGAGATATTGAGTTAACAGAAATCCTCACGATTGAAGCTTCTCATTTGCACTCGAATCGCTGTAGTTGATGCCGGCCAACCTGATTGCAGTGTTTTCACACGCCATGACAAAATAGAAGAACTCTTCTGAGTGATAGAAGATGAATTCCAATCTGAAGAGAAAATTGAAGTACAACGTTATAGTGATATTAATGAGCGGATTTATTTTCTTTTAGATAAACACTATTAAATGTAATTACTTCGAAGTTTACACTGAAAATGTTTCATCGCAAAAATGGTTCATCACCAAAATGTGATAGTATATTTTTTTAAAGCTGAAGATTTAGAGGTTTATTTAATTTTTATCTTTTGTATTGAATAGTCATAAAGAAAATATACTATTTCAAGGGCAATAAGTATTAGTAATCTGTGAATACACAAACTATATAGAATATTTACACTCTGCCTTTGGGTTCACCAAGTCCAGCTCCAAGCTCTACATTTAAAGAGGAAAACGGGACCACAGGAGATCCCGGCGCTTCTTTTCCAGCCGCGTCACTGTTGTTTTAAATAGTATCAGTTTCAGAATTATTTAAAAAAAAAAAGAAAAGGATTCTTTTTTTCGTTGTCATTAGTGCCCAATTATCGATTACTTTTTATTACTAATGATAAAGTGTATAGAAAATTCTGTTCATCCCTTGACTTTGTTTTACATTTTATCATTATATACAATTTTATCGCATAAAATAGCGAAAAAGTTTTTGCTTCCGAATCTTGTATTGTAAAAATATAAATTTTGAATATTCTCTTTTTAAATATTGCATTAAAACTCAAGTCAAATTCAAAAATACAAGCTGGAGCAAAAATGTTCCTGCTGAACCTTTTTTTCTCGAGGTGTAATGGGTGTTTAAAAAAATGAACTAACAAAAAACTGCATACTATGCTTTATGCAATTTATTATACTTTATATAGTGCACACTATACGTTATATATTGTATATGTAGTACTTTATACATTCATGTTGACGATTCAATTTTGTTCTTGAAATTGGCCATCTAACAAGACTTTAACCAATTTGCTGCCTGCCCATTCCTCTTCCTATAATTTGATCATTCGATCATCAGCCTCATCGAAACAGCAACATGTCCCTTTTTCTTCCTGAGATAGATCAAGATTTGATTACCCCTGAGATAACTCCTCACTCAGGAAGGCAATATCCTGCCTGGGAAGAGATCGCTACCTTATATTTGTATTAAATCGCTTCCTTTTCCTCTCATTTTTGTCGAATAAGTCAATAACGGAATCGGTATCAATAAACTTTATAACTGTTGATATTGTAGTGAATCATTGCAATATCAACAGTTAAATTTAGATACATTGTAATATTAAGGGAGGTCTCGCGTTGCAACCCAATCAATCATGTTTCAGAAAAATGCTCACTCTCAGTAGAAAGAAGTTCGTAGAAAGGCTCCGATAGACCGCAGCAGCGTACAGAATATGTTTACGCTAACGGGAATTGGTGTATTTAATGAGATATTTTTTCCAATAATTGAGAGGTTGAGGACTGGTGCTCCAAGCGAGGAGGGTCTTGATCCGAGCGAAAGTAAGAAAAATTCTGACGGTAGTAATATTTTTTTTTCTGTTGTTTGACAGTATTCTTGTTGTAGCAACATTTTGTTTCATTTCACACTAGAGTCAATCAATTATGACCAAAAGCATTTTCTTTTCTTTTTTTTATTTTTGTAATGAATCGATTACTAACCAGATGGGATTGTGAATCTTGTAATAGGCTGTAGCTATTATGATTATTGTCACATTGTGTCTGTGCACCTTTGGTTTTTAAGATAGTAGTGTTTTTTTTTAGATTTGAGGATGTTTTGGTTGGTTTCTTTCCCAAGTTTACCATATGTGGCCTTGACTATAACTTGCTTTAGACATGAGATATAAGAAAATATTGTGAATTTGAGATAATGCCAATATTAATTCACAGAAATTGTCAATTGCTTCTATGTGATGAGTACCAAATTTTTTAGTTTGATTTTTTTATCCACTTATTTTTTTAACTAAATTCTGATGTTTAAGTTTAGTTAAATTCTTGAAATTGGTTTTAATAATTTTGTAAAAATTTAAATTTCAACGATATTTTTAATATGCAGGATATTTAAGGCTTGTGAAAACTGTCCATTTCATTGAAATTATATTCCGTATTTCTGAAACCATAGGGTTGATTGCGTCCACAAATCTCAATATCGCCTCACCGACAACAAATTTGTTACCGTTACCTTCAATTTTAAGTCTTTGTAATTTCAAATTCCATATACAAAATTAGGAGTCTTCTCAAACTATCCTAAAAACCATTTCTAGATTCTGTATATTTTTAAGGAAGAATTTACCAACTAACGTTCTTGAATGTTGAAAAAGGTTAGCTTATTGTTTGAAATTAGCTATTCTTGAATTTTCTGGAAAAATAAATTGTAGAATGTATTTTGAAATCGACATAAAAATAAAGAACAGCATTTACCGTTCAATGAATTTCGGACCATTTTATTTCATCAAAAGTTGCCATACTTACCGCATTTTTAATAACTCTGGTGAAAATTGAAAATGATCAAGCCCACGGTTAAAAGCATTTAATTATAGAACTGTACCTAATGAGGGACTTGTAATTAACAGTTGCCAAGACACACGTGCCAAGTCGTGACTAAATTAAACCTCTACTGGAGTCACATGCTCGATAGGTCCTTAAGATCAAAACTCGTCAATGGATGTTTGCAGTTATCCAAAGGATTTATTTGAAACTGGTTCTAAAGATTTACAGAGATTATTCCTTCTTTTTATTTAACTGATTATGACAAGTGTAGGATACAAAGTAGAATTTTATTTTCGTTGTTTAATTTTAAGGGCAAAAACTGTTAATAGTAATTATTGCTCTCACAAATAAACAGTAAGTATACATACTTAAAACTTATACCTATACATACTTGTATCAAACGTATTCACATTAATAAATCCTTAAATCAAGTTATTTATATTATATCAATAAGTTGTTCGTATATACATAGATATATTTATACAAAGCCAAGTACATAGTTATACAGAAATGATTTTTTTTCTCGAAAAATAAAAGAATTCTTTGTAAATGACGATAAACCAATCAAGTAACTGGCTATACCTATCTTGTTCATATCGTTATCTAACATCACTTCTAGGTTCTTCTGTATTCATCGGTACGGTTTGTTTTCGATATTATATATAATATTAAACAAATATTATATTTATATATATATATATATATATATATATATATATATATATATATATATAAATTATTTTCATACAACACATAGACCATCTCTATATAAACAGCATATTAATAAATCTTTTAGATAATAAAACAATCTTAACCGTAATTTTTTCTAAAACTACATTTTTCCAGGGCATTATAGAAGCAATATTAACGGTTGAAGTTACATCAAACTGCTCTGAACATATTAATAGTAATCCATCACATTAAATGAATTGTAAGTTTTCCTCTCATCAACAATTTTACAAATGAGAGCGAAAAAGAGAGAGTTATTAAGAGACAGACAGAGAGAGGGAGTGAGTGAGATAGAGAGAGAGAGAGAGTGAATAGCTGCGGGCGATCGCTATGGATCGCGGTGCCGTGGAGAGATCCCAGTGGGACCGTAGTGTAAAGATGGTACTGTATCGCAGCGCCTTAAGGTCCTCTACAAAACTGAGCTGCGGAGCAGAATATATTAAACATATTACAAACATATTGCTCTAGATAGGCAAAAAACATTTGGAAGGTGAAATATTGTTATTGTAACATTGGTTTACCCTTTTATGATGAGTTGTAGATTATCAGTTTTCTTCTAGTGGAAAAAGATTCCTACATTTTGCTATCACAATATGCCTCCAATCAAACATAGCTCTACAAGTAATGATATTGAAACTGGAACTTACAAGGTCAATTTTTTTACATGTTACTGTGGTTTTCAAAGAGTTCTATTTCTAAGGAGAATGGTAATGAAAAAAAATGGTCAAGTGGTCCACTCGAAGATAATTAAACAACTTTCTTAGAGGGATTTTAAATTTGTTTAATACCTGAAAAAATTATTTTCTCTTTTTTTATCGTGTGTTAATAATAAAATTCTTATTAACTGTTAGATATAAAGTTCAATAATAAACTAATTCAAGTATCTCACCCATCAAACCTTGATTAAATAGTGAATAACAACGTACGTTAATAAAATAGACTAAATGCCTAGTTAAATAAACAAATAATTTTCCGAAATAGAGAAGGGAATTACCAATCTAAACGCAAGATAAAATCCTTCCGCATCGTTATATATGACAATGGTTACCAAAGTAGTTTTCATGCTATAAAGCAATACATAATCAATTTAGTATAGCGAAAATAATATACATATAATCATATTTACAGATTATGATTGCAACAAAATAAGACCTTATTATTCTCTGGTGTTATTTCTTTGTTGATTTGCATTATAATAAGGAATAACAGTTACTCATACTAGTAATTTGTTTAACACTAAGTAAATTCAGAGTCAAAAGTATAATTTGTTTAACCAAATAATTATGACTTATAGCATATCTAAGAAATGTCTCATAAAATTTAGACCAGCAGGTAGACATTGGACTTGGTTTAACATTAGTGGAGTTATTACATCCAGGCTCATATGGGTAGGTTTGACTCAGAAATATGAAATGATTTTTTCATAGTAAAAATAAAACATATTAAGGAAGTTCATTATTTTAAAAATTATCATTTCCATTTCATGTTAAATGACAATCGCGAAGTGATTTTGATGATGATCAGTTCAAAGTAAATTGTTACGACTCCTGTTTTAATCCAGCCTGGTTAGTAACAAAATATGTTTTCTGGGGAAGCCACGGAATGGATCTCGATCCTCTTGCTCATGTTAGAAAGGAGATTTCCTTTTTTTTTTTTAGATTTCCTGAGGGGCGGGAAATCAGCAATACATTTAAAACTTAGCCATTAGAAAGAAAATGTAGAACTCACGCATAGGCCGTTAGGTGTCCCCGGTCTTCAGCATGTTGTTACCACAAACCCATAAGTTTATCCTGTACCAACATTCGCTAAACGCGGCTAAAGAAGTTTCCGCATCAAAAATAATAAATTGTTAAATACATTTAGCGATTAGAATCAAATTGCCTCGCATTCTTTTCATGGGGATATCTCGATAAGCTACCTAAAGATTGCTGTTGAGAGCCAATGACTAAGTTTGGCAGAATCGTAAAAAACAATTATCTTAAAATTAAAAAAATACATTTTATATGTTAAAATGTGATAAAAAATAATAAATCGCTAAACTAGTTACATTAATGTGCTAAAATAAATTTACCCCACATCCTTTCTAGGAACAACTCCATTAGCTACCAAAAGGTTGCTCTCGAGAGCTAACGAAAAGCAGAGAACTGCTAAACGAAGCAATAAATTACCTTAGTGGATGTGAGTAGGAAATGCCCGACTCCTTTCAATGCAATTAAACAGATCCTTTGAGTTCTTTAACTGCCCGATCCAATTCCTATCCTCCCTTATTTACTTGTCTCGGCTAATCGCTGGGGCCCTTTCTATTCGGAATGTTTTTGTTTATTGCATCTCGAAAACCGCCATGAGCTTGGTAATTCTTTTATCGCACCTCTTTCACTTATTCATTTTATGTTTGCCTAAACGCCAGTGAGGTAATGAAAGGACATCAAAGAAGCTTTGACGGGGTGACCTCTTAGCTCATTACAGCTATTATTACGATGAAAGGCCGTTGAGAGGTTTATTAAGGCGATCATTAATTTCGATATTAGTTAAACAAACCTTTTAATAGAATATGATTACATACTAATTAATAATCAAAATAATAGATAAGTACGTAAAGCATTTAAGGAAGAGTAAAGAGTAATCACCAGCAAAATAGTCAAACGTTAGCGTCAGACATTCTTAAATTTTAATTAAGATAAGCTCAAGACTTTCAAAAACAATAATTGATTGTCATATCTAGATCCTTGGTTATCCCTTCCTTCTGAAGGGACGTAAACGGGGTCCCGAGCCTGTAAAAATCCCCACGTTAATTAAACAAGGACAGGCAAAATTCAGAACTCCCACTGTAGCATCGTCCGATTAGCTATAGCAGCATAAAGTTACGGTAAATAAACAAGCAAACATCTCTAGATCACTCAGATCATATATCTTTAGTTTGTGTCTTGGGTTGGAGAGATTTCACCGACTAACTTTTCTGAAAACCTATTATATACTATTTTTTCAGAGATACACTGTTACTGTGTATTAACGTTTTATTCAACATAACATAGCTAGCTGCTAATGATCAAAACTCAAAAACTTTCTGAAAGTATTATTATTCAAAAACATTCGGGGGAATTTAGCGATTCGCATCTACAATATTGGTGTAAGCCTAACCATTTTTTATGTAATCCTGCATATGTATAAGATTATAATAATTATTCATCATTAAATTATTATACTTATCAATTTCAGCCATATGTTTTTTTTTCTACTTGAATTGGTGTGTGACTTATGGGGGACCAAGTACCATGCTACAAATTATGCAACTGCTCATTTAATAGTTTGCACTCCTCTAATTATGTGAAGCCCAATTATAATTTCATGGTTTATATGTATATGCAAGAATACTTAATTTTCTTATGATTTTTACGGAAAAAATCAGAACTATTTCAGTTTATAAGCGGATTTTTTATGTCAAGGTATATAAGATTCGCTTATGTAAATTATAAGGCAATATCAACATGTATGAAATTTTAACGTTATATGTTATATAACGTTTGATAAGGTAAATTCATTAATACTTAATGAAATTGTATAATTTTGCAATAACTCAAGGATGACTTTATAAATCATATTTCCTCTTTCAAATAGAAGAGATTCAATTATTTACTTTAAAGTTATTGTTCTAACCTTCAAATTCACTGTAACGAAATGCTGAATGAAATTAGCGATCCCATTAAATATCTGTAAATCTGAAAATTAAAATAATTAAATTGTTATTTATGGTAGGAAACTATGTTTATCTTTGTTAGTCTCAGTAAATTTACATTAGACGGGAAAATCTGCTTTGTGCATTTCTGTCCATTGTGAATTGTGAGATAAATGGGCTTTCTACAAAAGAGATCGAAAGTTCATTAAGCTGAATACTTTTGTTTCTTAGTGAAATTCAGCAAAGTTTTGTTTGAGTTAATGCTTACATCCTTTTTCAAAGTCTATTGTATCAAACTCATTTACTACATTGGGACCAACGTATTAACTAAAAGTTATTTATCATTTTCAATGATGACTTTATTATGTTTATATACAGACAATGAATTTAGAGTTTTAAAAAATCTTTTGTCTAAAATATCCAATGGGTCGTATTTTCAAGAAAACTGAGAATGTTAGTCATTTGGCGGTTTTGTGAAAGGCTAAGTTTGTTGGGTGCACACACACACACACACACACACACACACACACACACACACACACACACACACACACACACACACATGGATATATATATATATATATATATATATATATATATCCCCACATTGAAGGTCCCAGGTTCAAATCCGGCGGTGGCAGATACATTATTTAATCATTAACAGCCGAATATGGATCCTGCTAGAACTGGATACCATCTAAGGGCTCATCCAGCCTCAATAGATTTGGTACTCATAATATGGAGAAAACCTGGACAACCATGTCTTTGAAACAGGACAGTTTTTACCACGTACTGCACCGAAGACCCTTTAGTTATATTTTCTGAGTTTTTTTGGCAACCAGGTTATCAAAGGAAAATATTTTTTCATTATGCACTGCAATCCCTCAATAACAAATACACTTTGTTAACAGCAGCATCACTAAATGTAATGAGAATTAAGGTGCCTTAAGCTTAGATTAATAGATGAACAGCGCGCGATGACTACTACATAAATTCTTGAAAGTAAGAGCCATTAAAAATTGTAGACAGTCGGGTTTTTAGTGGTGTCGTGAAATAGTCAAGAATTAATAAGCATTTCCAAAAATAAAGTACTTTCCTCAACATTCGTGAAGATGATTAAAATATTGTTTATTCAGGAGTTCCTGGTGAAGATCGCTGCTAAGTGTCCAAAGATGAGAGGCAAGAGGTCCTGGGGCGCTCCCATCTCGACAGGCCACCACCAGCCCTCCGACGGCTTCGAAGGCACGTTCCATCAGGAAGGTAATGACTTTTTTTATTTATTTAATAAAATCAATAAAATATAATCGTTTTAAATTCGGTTAACCTTATCAACTAAAATTATTCTCTTTCACTAACAGTTTGACCGTCACCGTAGACTCGGCATCCACTATTTAATTGCCCTGAAGGCCGAAACGTTGGCACAATTAAAAAATAAGTTCTGCTTATTTTGTGTTTTCCATATATCCATCATTATAATTATTCTGGCTCATTTAAAGGACAATACAGCGTCGATTGTCAGAACTCTAACTATCCGAAAGTTCAATTATCCAAACTGCCTTCGTGGAAAACATACGAGGAGGGGTCAACTTTGCCATTCCTAGAAAATAACTTTGAAAAGTGTTTTATCTAGAATCTGATTTCCTAGAACAATTACACAGGTCTGCAGAAATAATTTATTTTTCAAAATCATGAAAAATTTTTAGTAAACTTTGTTTTTAGGATGCTTATACAAAAATGACCACCTGCCCCCCCCCCCCCATCGCATATAATTTTTGTTTACAAAATAATGGGTTTAAAATTTTAAAAAATCATTTTTTATTTTATTTATTTACTTATCTTTACATCTGTAAAAAATCATAAAATCGAAGACAAAAATTTAATATATTTGTCTAAATATATTATTTAGCTGTTATTTTTTGAAAGCGGTATAGGTCTTTTTTTCACATCCGTGATATCTAAAGTTTTAGATGGTATAGAGATAAGTATTCAGCTAGCATATTCGCATCCCATTTTCTACTTGGTTAGGCCGTTCGATATCATGGACATCCTGGTGAAATCGTTCACACTGCTCTTCACTATAGGTCCCAATGTTTTCGGGAAATCTTATATTGCAATAGTTTTAAATGTAGGTATCATGCGTTATAAAATTTGTAGATCCCCCTCTTCCAAAACCCTTGCAATACGTCTATGAAGAAGTCCCGTGATTTTATTTAATTTTCTCCCATTCTTTCTGAAAAGAAGAAATCGGATAACAGTTTTTATATACCGAGACCAGTAAAAAAAACCTCTTAGAAAATGGCTTCAGACCGATTACATTGAACAGAAGGATGTGAACCATATTCTATTTTTAGGCAGCGTTTTTATTAAGTATTTTATTATTCCTAATTTATTATAAAGATGTGGCAGTAATACCTTTTCAGGTGGAACCAATGTAGTGTTAATAACATTTTTTTCTCCGGGAACTGGGGCCTCTCAAAGTGGTCAGTCATTTTTCCTCCTATGGATTTTCTGGCTCGACGGTCCCACAAGCATAAGAAACAATTTTGTGTAACCTACTGGCTCGTCTAATCGCATTGTAAATATTTTAAAGTATCCACAAACCATCCATAAACGTTCTTGATATTCGAGCCTCTTCAAAATCGTTATAGTTTTCTTTTAAATACATTGAGTGTCCCAAAGGAATTCATGCCAATGCATTTCCATCATGCAGCAATGTAGCTTCGAGGCTAATCCATGAAAATGTTTGGTATGAAAGATTTTTTCGTTCACGCCACATCATAGGACTGTCAAAACGAATTTAGTTTTTGTTACTCTTTAGCCACAAACGAAAATCTTCCTCGCAACTTCTGCACGCCTTGTGAGGAGCCCAATGTTTTTCTTGATCATAAAGTTTTAATTAGACATAAGCGAAATACACTTTCTTAACATAATCACTTATGTTTCTTTGTTGAATTTTACCAAGATTCTGGACATATTTAGCATCTTGAGACGTGCAAAGCCTTGGTCAAACAAGTCTATAATTAATCCCCTCCCATCCTCCAATTTCCGATTTGTATTCATATTTATTTTTACTCTTATAAATATTATTTTAAGATAAGTTATTAATAAAAGTAAGAAATAATTTTTAAATAAAGATTTTGCAATCAAGGATATTAGGTACCTGATTTTATCTTGTGGAGAAATTTCACTTAAAATTAAACGAAAAATGTGAGTTTTCGAAAAATAAATTGACGATGAAACTTTTAATATTTGTTGGCTTTATAAAACAAATTTCTATGAGAAACAGTAAAAAAAATCCTATGCGGATTTTTTTAATTATTTACTACTGCACTAAATAATTAGAAAATTAGCTGTATGGAAGAGGAAGTAAAGATGGAAGCAAACGTATTTACAAATTTGCCTCCCATCCTTGATAAATCTTGCTACATAAGTATATGCTTTTAGTAACTTTGATATTCTTAAGTTTTTTAATACAATTTACAATCATACAAACGTGATGATTGTCAGTGTTTTTTTATATTACATTTCTGTTATCCGAACTTTTATTATCCGAGACAGAGATTCCACTGAAAACCGATTTGTAATTTGCCTTCCTAAATTAAAAAAAAAAAAAATCGTTATAATGTTTCTAGCTTTTATTTTAAATTCAAACAATAAAATTTTATTCTCTGGTCTGCTTAATTTAACTTTCTTAGTTGTGCCATCCAGTAACCAACACCGTAAACAATACATTCAGCAATAGAAGTACATCACACATTACTGATACGTTCTCATTAAAATAAAGCGGCTCCTATACGTAGTCTTATTACAGGGTTGTTATTTTTTTTTTTATCTGAAAAAAGGGATACAAAATTTGAAAGCAGTTTATTATAGAGACCTACATAAAGAATGTAAGGTTAATCAACCTACCATTCGCAGTCTTCAAACGGATTAGAGTAGGATAATACACGTATGCTTCGTCTGTTTCACATTTAAAAACAAAAACAAAAATATATTCCTAGATTTATATTGTTTTTATTAAGACAATATAGAATCAGCAGAAAATCAACATAGTTTATTACTAGGCTCCCCGGTAGAAACTCATTTAAAAATATTTGGCTTCATGCTTTTAAATCATTGTTATATTCATAAATATATTAAAATAACTAGATCGTTTCATAGCAGTTGAATTATAAAGTCTATATTCTAGTAAATGAACAAGTAATTTATAGCATTATAATGGAGAATGGTAATAATAAAAATCCCTCAGCTTTTTCTCAAATTATTCCATCGACCGTCTGCATTATCATTCTTGTAGCTAGTTCACGAAACGAGTTACTAATAAAAAATGCAGGAGCGTCAGAGCTCCGTCGCTCGATTCTATGTTCTCTAAAATATAAAACATAAAATAGCAAAATGGCGTACCAGGAAAAAAATATATATTTATGTATATTGCTATGTTAGTCTCAATTCCCAAACAATGATTTCAGAGAAAGTTAAGATCCCTTGATCTGATATCATTACAACTAAGGTACAGTATTACTATATCATTTTTTGATAAAAAATACAAAAAGCCCTATGTGATGATTATGTTTACAATATATATATATATATATATGATCATCACATAACAACGTAATGTTATTTTATCCCCTGTAAAAGGATTTGATCTTCTAAACAAATCCCAGTCAATCAAACTCATTTATTTTTAGAAAACAGAGTGATAGGTTTTTTTTTTTTTTATTATATATTTTTTTAAAACCTTAGTTTATACGAGGGTGGTCTGAAAAGTGTCTGCCGAACATCGCCAAAGTTCACCAAATGGTGCCGGACGACCGCCGAATTAAAGTGAAAGAGATAGCAGACATTATGAACATGTCAAAAGAACGTGTTTGTTACATATTAAATCAATATTTAGATATGAGAAAGCTGTCCGCACGTTGGGTGCCGCATGAACATTTCCAATGCTCTGTTGGCGCAGTTTAGGCGCAATAAATCCGAATTTTGTCCGATTAATTACTGTAGAACTTGGATACACCAATATACGCCTGAAACAAAAATACAGTCCAAACAGTAAACTGCAAAGGGGGAACCGGCTCCAAAAAAAGCATGAACTGTTTTCTCGGCTGAGAAACTGTTGGCGACTGTTTTTTGGGATAGTCATGGAGTTATTTTAATCGATTATCTTCAAAAAGGGAAAACCATTACAGGTGCATACTACACATCATTACTTGACAACCTGAAGGCAGAACTTCCGGAAAACCGGCCACAATGCAGAAAAAGGAAATCCTGTTTCACCATGACAACGCACCGTCTCACACCTCAGCGGTTGCCATGGCAAAAATCCACGAATTGCGGTTTGAACTGCTTGACCATCCGCCTTACTCACCAGATCTAGCCCCAAGAGACTTCTTTTTGCTTCCTCGTCTAAAAATTGCGCTCGGAGGACAGAGATTTTCGTCAAATGAAGAGGCAATCAATCACCTTCGTGAACAATTATTTTGCAGAGAAAAACGCCTAGTACTGTTTGGACGGGTTACAGAGACGGGAGCATCGCAGGGAGAAGTGTGTAGAGTTACAAGGAGACTATGTTGAAAAATAAAATTAAAAAATTTCAGAAAAAATGTCTTGTATTTTTATTAGGTCGGAAACATTTCAGACCACACCCGTAGAGTTACTAATAAAGTTTTATGGCCTTTTGGTATCTGTCCCGCAGTTTGTCGCTTCGATGGGAGTTACGATAACTTTCAACTGTTTATTCGTTTTATTTTTCATAATTTCCTAAAATACAAGTTACCGTGTGATTTATTATGTAATTATGCGTAATGAATAGATTTTGGTAATCATTTCATCAAGAAATATAAGTTTCAACTTACATTTCGAAGTATAGATGATATACGAGTATAATATGATATAATCGTATGTTTGTTGAATCGTTCATTTCTTTATAAACTGATTACCGGAGAAAAAACATTTCCCATAATTGCATTATCTTTTCCTTAGTGAAACTCAGAATAACTTGAATTTTTGAGAACATATTAAAAGGGAAACGAATAAATAGTTTAAATTTGTTGTGACTCAACTCGAAGCGACAACCTGCGAAATAATTACCCGGGATTATCTTAAATGTACATTGTATCATCGAAAAGGTTTCGTTGAAATCAATGACACCGCATTCTAATCTACCTCTCGTTTGCCACCAATTTCACAAATAATTCTTCTTTTCAGATGAAATTAGAACTTTTACATTGTTATTCTACAATTTAATCGAATTCAAAGGATTTCCGTAACTCGGGGATTAGGGAATTACTTGGTGTTCTGGAGCAGCGTGTAAAGCCTAAAGGAATGTAAATAGAGCATTCTGCTCACGTACGTTGCCTCATACCAACATTCTCGTACTGTTTCCGGACAATTCCATGATTTTGTTTTCTTCGTCATTTACTTATTGTTTTTTGTAATAGTATGTGATTATTAAATCACATACAAAACATTTTTTTAATGTAATAAATAGTTCCATACTCTTTATGTTTGTTTTTACCTCTATCCGAACTCATAAATATAAATTATACCATAAAATAATAATTATTTTTAAACAGTTTCTTTAACATACTATTGGTTGAATTATTTTTCGGATCATTTTTTTTTTACACGTTTCTACTTTTTACGATTGGGAATTCAGTTTCACGCTGAAAACATAATTGCGTTTATTTCCGTCAATTGTTTGGCCTGTTTAATACTTAAATATAATGAAATAGATAAAAATAATTAAATTACGCTGAACCACTGTGATTTCTAGGTACTTGTCCAATATAGGGGCGCCATTGTACTGGTAACACTGACTAGTCTAGGGACTTTCAAAGCAAGAATCAACGCTCTGCCGGGATCGGCGCCCTTCCACCCTCTTCATTCCCCATTTTATTCTATTATTTTTATTTATTTTTAAATATAAATAATGAAGGAACTCTATTATTGAATTGACATAATATAATTATTCTCCTTAAGCAAAAGTGTTAGAGCAATTCGATCTTTTTTTATTTGAGTTGGTAAATTTATTTGTTGTCCTTGTTTTTTTTTTTTGTTTTTTTTGTAGAAAAGAAATTCCTCGGTTTTCCTATTTTTCTACCCTTTGAAACGTCTTTAATGCTTGAAAACGCCTATTTTTGTCTAATTTTATTTGCCTTAATAATTAAAAGTAATGAAAAATCATCATCCTCCGCATCCTTCAGTATTTGATTGAATTGGTTTTGTAAATTTAACCACCTTTCCGCGGCACTTTTGTTATTTGCATACTTTTCATTGCATACATGTTTGCTAGCTGCATACATTTTATGCGCCGACCTAATGCATGTATATGCTTACAGATATTCCATTTTATCGCATTGTCTATGCAAGAGCGTATACAAGAATGTATGCACATTTCACATTCGGTGCATTTTAGAGATCAGTTACAACTAATATTGTGCTGCTTAATCGTATAAATGTATTTTGGATGCTGATATGATCGAGCGATCGCTCTATTTTTCGATGCGGTCATAATTTTCAATATTCAATGATGTTTCTTTATACCGTTTCTTGATTTCTGACTATTTCGTTGCCAGTTTTCCTTTGTTTAACGTTATTAACTGGTCAAAGCGTTTATCTCGAACAAATGTCATTAGAGCATACAATGCTTTATCTAGGTCCCTTACTTTTTACAGTGTAAATAAACGTATTTTATATATAAACAAACGTGAAAAATAATTATCAACACAAGGTGTATAAATAGTCACTTGCGACTAGTTGACGGATAGGGATCCGAAGGGAGTCGAGCTTTGATTATTGTTTCATTGTCAAGACTAGTCAGTGTTACCAGTATAACGGTGCCCCTAAATTGGGTATAATAAATTGGGTAAATAAGTACCGATTTCTATGACGAGTATGTACTATCACATGACCTAAATTTATAACCAGATCACAATATTCGACAAATAGAAAACCTTCACTTCATTGGGGCTTAAATGTTGCCCGCACTGTTGTTTGTGTGTGTGTGTGTGTGTGTGTGTGTGAAAACTTCTTTAGCAGCGCGCTGGGATACAATGCAGAAACACGCAAAAACTACTGAGCGGATTTGGATGAAAATTTACAGTAATATAGGTTATACCGCTAAATTACAACACATCAATAAATCACCTACATATGTACATTATTCTAATTTTTTCAGTTTTAATTTCTCGCTGCTGCCGTTCGACAAGTTAAACCGTTATACTAAGTAATCCTTTTCAATAAATTCAATTACATTACATACTAATCCTTTACTGACCCGAACAACAGTAAACGAAAGTAACTTCTGTCCGTCCCGTTTGTTAATCAGTGTCAATGTATGTTTCACGGCTGTGCTGATCCGTTTGTGATGAAATTTGATATGGATAATCTCAAGCCTGGGGAAAGGTAATAGGCTACTTTTTATCAACACACCACTTGTTAGTTTAAATGAGCTTAAAGAATAGGTATTTAGTATAGCTTAAATGAGCGCTAAAAAAGAAATTTGGACAATTCCATCCCCAAGAGTTTCCCCCTTAATATAATAGGGGTTCAAAGATTGTATGAAATCCGTCAGTTTTGAAGTTAGAAATCTGAAATCTCGGATGTACGAGTAACTTACAGTTAGAAACAACGCTGCAGCGTTGGGAAAATTTGTGGGTTCGCATCAGCAATATGATCGAAACTGGCGACTCCTACCGGCCTGTGTACGAGTTATAAAATTCATTTTAATGAACTTTAGTTAAAAGATAGAATTCCATTGATATAGGATTAACTACATTTAGTCAAAAGGTCGTTTAACAGTTGGGCAATTGATATTAGTAATAGCTTAAATCAATAGCTTGTGCAGCCCATCCTATGCTTTGAGGAATAAATAAACCAATTGAAAATGTATATAATTATTGTTCGGAGAGTCAGTAAATGTGAAAACTAGACTAACGTTAATAATTTAAATTAAATAATTTAGATTATAATTGATTCAGAAATTTAAAAAATAATACAGTTATTCCGAAGTTTTGAGTTTTCACTTCTGTATTACTGCCTATTTATTTATTTTTTTTTAAGAAAATAGGTCTAAAACTGAACCTGCCATGCCTCATGACCCAGGGAGACTAGAATAGTTTATTTCAAATTTAAAAACTATTGTCATGAACAATGGCGTTTTCCGAACCATTTACTCTAAAGTCACTAGCTTGCTCATATAAATAGATTTTAATTTGTAAATTATATTATTACTAATGGAAATTGATAGGTTAAGTTTTAAATATAATTTCAATTTAGAGCAATCGTAGGTCAATCTTACGGAAAAACCTGCATGCTTTATTGCAGCCTTCAACAACATATCTGAGACAAAAGGGCATAAGATGCTTGCAGAGTGCGGGAACCTGAGCAAAGACTACAGGCAGGTTGAGTGTACTCCAGCGCCCGATGCCTTCAACCCCTGCGAGGACCTCATGGGAAACTGGGCCCTGAGAGTGGCCGTCTGGTTCGTCGCCATTGCTGCTCTCCTAGGTCAGTATGCCTGTTTTCTCTTTACACAAATTCTTCAATATACATGTATTTATTAAATATGAAGTTTGTATTGAAAACTTAGTAGGGCGACCTGTGGTCTAGAGGTTAGCATAACAACCTACAAACCCGTAGATCGCGGCTTCGTAGCCCGGCATATGGCCCTAGGATTTTTTATAGGGAGTAGAAAATTCTTGGTTGTGCCGACCTTCGGATGAGACGTTAAGCGATCAAGGTAATCGTATCCTAATTAAACCTGGATAAGCGCAAAATTTAGGACTCCCTCAGTAGCACCGTCCGATTAGCAATAACTTGACGTTAAAAAAACAAACAAACAGCAAATTGAAAACCCAAAAAGTAGCCAAAGTTATATCTAATCTATGGGTGAAAGTTTTCATATAAGTCCTCAAGACACTCTAAAAAATCAGTTAAGAAATAACCGATAGAATTTATCCTAATCCAGATTTTATATAACCCAATTACTAATTTAATTCAATTACCTAATATAAATTAATACAATAGCTGTAGTGCATCAATGTAAAATTACAAGGGAAATGAAGAAATCTTCTAGATTTCTTTCAATTATTTCATAATTTATCTCATACATTTTGTGTTTCTTGTCCTTCATATCATATCTTTTTATACACCTGTTATATCTAATTTGTTACTGCATTGTTTATATAGTTTTTTTTTGTTTTCTTTTATTCTCAGCCCTGATGATGGCGTAAAGCTTAGACTGAAACGTAGGCACAAATAAAATGTGTTGGACTTATTTAGTGTAATTTATTGACTGAACCTCCTGACCATTTTACGCTATTCTAGGATATATCCAGTCGACCAATTCCACATCAATGCTACGGATACATAATTAACGATTATAAATGGGATTCATCTAAAATTATATAGTAACGTATCGCGATGACATTACCATCTTCTTTTCATACAAAGGATGAAGAGGTTGGGTCCAATATCCAAGAATGGATGAAGAAAGAACCCGATGAAGTGAGGCCTAGAGGAATCCCAAGGTAAGAAACCGTTCTGGGATGAAACTGTTAATGCTTAATATGCACGAGACCGAAGCAGATGGAACTCAGAGAATGAGGAGGCCAAGAGTCATTTTAAGCACCAGTCACGTCCCAAAAAAGAATAATCGGATAGCTATAGTCTTACATTAATTAGAAAATATGAAATATATATAAATTATGAATTTAAGGATCAAATATTTTTAATAAATCAAATAAATTTTTGCTCTACGATCTCATTTTCAATAATTTAAGAAGAGTTTTGTTATTTCTCCGATTTCACAATAACAACTCTATAATTCTCTGAATAACATTTTTTTTTTTACTTTACGTAAGATGCTTACTAATATTTTATTTTATGTGGGATCGGAGGAAGCTTGTTGTAAAAAAAAAATAAGGTCTGAACATTGTCTGCTGGTTATTTTGTGATCGGATAGAAACATTTTTTGTGTTTGTTGATTAGTATCTATTACAGAGCATATAGAAAATTGAAACGCCATCTTCGTGGATGTCCATAGTTCCATTTACATTGAATCTTACAGTTCACAGTTGCCCTTTTGTTCCGTAGTTGTTAAATAACTATTGTTATATTTAGTTATATAACTATTTCCAATTATATTTTGTAATGAAACTACCGTCAAATCGCTTGATCCACGTGATGTAGTTTATTCACATTTATTTCGTTTGGATTTTTCATTTAAAAAAAAAAGGAAACTTTCAAAGAAAGGATACAGAAAAATTATTTTATATATAACATTTTTTTTATTTTATTGCTTAAAAGAAACTAACAACATGAATTCATGCTAAGTTTACATGCTGAAAAAGAATTTTCCTGAAGAGCTATTGATCAGAGTTGGGCATAACTTAATTATCAAAGGCAGTTACAAATATAAATAAGAGCATGTTGTTAGCCGTGAATATTTTTCAAGTGATCTTCTTCCCTTATTCTGATTCGTGCAAATTCATTACCAAGGTTAAACAAAGTGTTATCCCTTTTATTAAGTCTAATAATAACTATATTATCAATACTGAAATACCGAAACCTATAATTTCCATTAGGTAATTTTCAATGGCTCTACAACAACTGTAAGTAATTATTTGCAACAGGCTAGTTAGTTCATTATTTTTAACAAAGCAATGTTCTCATATAGAATTAAATCGAAGCTATAGGTAGACTGAAAATATTGAAAAAAATTAGGGAACACCATATAAGGATCAGGTAGGAAAACAAGACTACGCATTCAAAAGCATCTGTTGTAAGTAAAACAGATTATGGTGGCTTCATGTATGCCTCTGCTTCTCATAATAAGGTTAAAGGCTTCGATTCAGTACATCATGCTCGTGTACGACGTTCTATTGGGCCCTTCAGAACTCGGATAAATGAGAACAAATGTTGATAATAGAATATTTCTCCCGTACATTGTGATGGAGAATGAGAATTGTTATTTCTGAATCGATACAGCAGCAACTCATAAAATCTCAAAGAAGGAAGTTAGTTCCGTGGACTCTATCACCTCCGCATGCCAACTGCAAAATGTTGAAACTCTCTGAGAGTAGAAAAGGTTCTTCATGAAAAATCTCACAACTATTTCTTTGGTTCCCGGAAGATATGACTACATCGTCTGCAATATTAATAGGCACGCCGCGGCGATGCAAGTTTGAAGAATAAGTTGGACGGTAGTTGTAGAAACTTCACAGCTGAACTGGCTGCTGTTCTCCAACTAGCCCTTTCAGCGATAAATCACTCAACAATAGTTTGTTCTTACTCTCTGAGTGCTCTGGAACATTTTTCCAGACAACTCATTCATAGAAGAAATCCATCAGAACTCAAAATTAATAATAACTTTCTTTTGAGTCCCCAGTCAAACAGGAAATTCTTGAAATGTGGAAACAGATAGGTCAGGATCAAAAGCCCATCCAATGAAAGAAATAATGTTCTCATATCTCCCATCATCAGATTTACTTCAACAAATTAAAAAAAATGACTTAAATGCCAAATGATTGGACAGCGATAGATAGTAAACTAAAAATCAAACTGTCTGTCGAGTGCTCTTTTCAGCAGGGATGTAGTTATTACCCACCTCAGAATTGGGTAAACTCGATTGAACCAGGAATAGCTACAAGGAACGATCCATCACAGATTTTGCTATTAAATCAAAACAAAATCAACAATTAGAAACACCATTTGTTTCAGTGTTAATTGTGCTAACTTTCTAACTACTATAATAGTGCATAATATTCCAAAGCAAATCTGTGGTAAAGTTATATATAAAGTATGTTGAAAAAATTGGAGGTATTTGATCAAATAATGGGTGATAAATATTATATGGAGAGTCAACAATTAAATTAACTAATAATTTTAATAAAAAATATGTAGAGGTAGTATTATTCAGCTAGTTTTTATAATACTAGATAATATTCCAAATCCAACCTGATAGAAGGTGGAGGTTATAGGTTGAAAGAAAAATTGGTGGAATATTATCAAATAACATGTGAAATTAAACCTGGCAATGAGTCACAAAAAATAAATTAAAAATTGTTGAGAATTGAGGTACTTAAGAATTATTATATCTTATCAGAAAAGGATGGGGTATTTGATACAATGGTATTTGGGAATGGAGAGTGGTTGTGGAGAATCAGTGGTGGAAATAGCAAGAGCGGGAGGGTTTTTGTGGTCGTGGATTTTTTGTTGGTATCGGGAAAAGTTATTTTTTTAAAAGGATCTGTTTATCTGATTTTTGTATGTTTTATGGAAGCAGGGAACAGGGAGAGATAGTAAACGGTGAATTAAAGTTCTTAGCTCCATTAATTGTTTGGATGTGAGGAAGTAAGGAATGGAAATTGACGAATCTGCCGGAGTAGGTAGGTATTGTAAACCAATCTGTGTTGGACATAGTGTTTTTAGGTTTTCTAATGATAAAGAATTTAAAAAAAAAAGATAGGGTATAACTAAATTCATATTCGACTGTGAAAGGAAAGTGGACATGGAAGGAGTTAAGGTAGATCTCAGGAATTTTTTTAGGATATAGGATATGGAGAAGGTCAATAATGTATTTTTTAATGAAAATAATATCCTCGGAGAAAGATACTATAATAGCTTTCAGGAGATCATTAAGAACAACGTTGGAAAGATCAAGAGCGAGAAATAGAACTATCCTAGGAAGATGAAGAACCCATATTTACAAAAGAGTTTTAAGGATTATAAGTGTGAGTGACGGTTGAGAGGGATATGGATGAATAGTTTTTTCTACCATCTATTTACCACCATAATACTTTACCGATGCTTGTGAATAAACTTTTTACGTCAAAGGAGGTGAAGATGAAGTGGTCCGGTATGGTAAATGGTAACAGCAGATCGCTTAGGTGATTTTGAATGCTAAATGAGTTATTGTTGCTAGGGATTTGTAAAGAGGGGAGTAAAAATTCGCTGCCCTTTCTTAAGGAAGAATTACTGTTTATTGAAGGACATGTCGGTTTAGTGAATTTTGAGAAGTCCATAAAAACAGGAAGAAATAAGTTTTTTGATAGCAGGTTTCTGTTGTTAAAATTGATAATTATTTTCGAATTTATTTTTATACATATTTTGTGAATTTGACTCTTTCAATTTTAAAACTTTTATTTTATGTAATAAATGTTTGATTTTTTTAATGTATCGCATTTGTATGCAGGAAAGAGCTTTTATAACACAGGGTGTTATAAATCAGAATATTTGTACTTTTTAAATTATCTTGCATTTAAAACATTTTCGCAAGCAATGAAAGCGCGTGTTATAGATAATATCCTTCTATTAATATCTTGATAATATTTATGTATATACCCAAGCAGACAAACGATTCTATTTCAAAGGCGTAATTATCCATAATTAAGGAGTAGGAACTATTCATCCGTGTATTTATCGGGACATACTTGGTTTTCCCAACGTTTAGAACAAATAAATCTTCTCACTTTTTCTCCAAGTTGCCTTCAATTCACTCTCAGTTCTGCTTATAATCTCGCTATTATCAGAATAAGCAAGGATTGCACTGCTTTTATAAAATATATGACCTCTCACGTACCCTCCAGAGTCTGTAATGACTTTCTCCAACGAAAGTGTATCGTATATGTATTGCCGCAAACCATTCTTAATCACTAACGACTCCGATATTTCTGAATTTATTTTAATAAGGCAATATGTGTTTTTCATGGATACCTCAACAAAGCGAATCAGTTTTTTAGGTATTCCAAATTATTCCATAGAAATAAACCGTGTTTTTCTATTCACCTCATCATAAAATGATACAAAATCATGAAATAAATTATGAATTTTAATTTTATAATATATCAATGTAAAATAATTTATCACAATAGTGCGTTTAGGATGGTTCTCTATTCTAGGGATATTTATCATGAATTGATGCCTGATGAAAACCAGTGGCTGTAGGAAGAGGGTGGACAAAGCGCAGCAGAAGAAGAGTAATTAAATTAATGAGGGTTCTGCTACACCGGCTCAATAGCTTCAAAAGAATTCACGGCCGCTTGAGCAATCTGGCCTCTAGGCTTCTCACGATAATTGTGAAGTCCGACGGAGGATGGAATCGCTTCATACCAACTTCATTTCTATTCTGTTATATGAGGAATAAATGAATAATTATATAGAAATTTTAATGCGATTAATACGTTTTGGTTATATATCTTCTTACTGTAAAACCTGGGAATGACAAATTTCACATCCTTCCAAGTTTTAATTGTCCTGTATTAATACACAGTACTGGTTCCATGATTACTTTATATTATTTATATTTTATATTACAAAATAGAAAAAATTATTTTTAAAAAATCTTAATCATCGCATTCTTTCGGATATGTTTCGGCAACAAAACCAATTTAGATAAAAAATTATGCATAAAAGCTCAACACATTAAAAAATATTTTTTTATTTATTTGTTTTTGATTTTTACATTAGTAAAATACAGAGAGTTTGGGTAAACACTTATAAAAATAAAAGTACATACAACTAAAAAAACAGTAAACATAAAGGAAAAACGTAGATAATACTGAGCAATGAAATTATAGCAACTTATGAGAAGCGAGAAGATGGTTGACTGGAAGATCTGAGTAAGGTAGGAAATAGTTAGGGGTGCAGTCAAATAAAACACTAAATAAGTGGGTACTTATTTATTATGTGCCGACGTTTCGACCCACTTAGTGGGTCATCTTCAGAAAAACAGACAAAAAACACCAAAATTATAAAAAAAAGTTTTGTTGTTTTTTGTCTGTTTTTCTTTCTTAGCCCTGAAGATGACCCTCAAAGTGGGTCGAAACGTCGGCTCATAATAAATAAGTACCCACTTATTTAGTGTTTTATTTGACTGCACCCCCAACTATTTCCTACCTTACTTATAGCAACTTATATAATTCAAAGGCATTATTGTGTGGACAAACAACCATATATATGTGGCTGGGTCAGAGATATTCTAATACTAAGAGCTTTAGATGGGAAGTCACAGGTATTAACAATATCATTGTTGTGTTTAGGATTCAATACTGTATATTTATCGTGATCGTATGAACTTATATATTTATATCTAGGATCTGCATAAAATGGACATTCAAAAAGTAGGTGGTTTAAATCCTCAAGCAAATTATTTAAACATAGAGGGCAATTGTCTTCAGTATTAATTCTGTCTCAGGTCTGTGGGTTGTTGTTTATTGTTTATTGGTGTAAACAACTATTTGCTTGCTGGGGGAAACTCTGATTTGACTTAGATGCCTTATTATCTCTACGGTTAGAATTACCAATAGTTATTGAAGGTATACTGAGTTCATGATGTGCATCCGTTAGCCGTGTGCATACATACAGTTCCATATACCTGCTCTCTCTATTACTAAAGAATATCATTCCAGTCTTCGTCCAGCTTCGTGTTATTAAAAGCAGACTTATTTATTAATAATATAAAGGAGAAAATGGTCCGGGTGGAGGTAAAAAAGTAAGTACATAAATATCAATAAGCAATTTAACAAAAACCGACAATTCCATCCAAATTTCAGGTCTTGCTCATGGCTCAGTAGGCAAAATACAATACAAAATGAAACTATTGGAATACTTTATATAGATTGGTTTTGTATTTTACTCATTCCAAAAGTTTAATTTTAATTTTTTTTCGAATAATTTAGTTTTAAGTATTTTTTTTATCTTGTCTATTCAGGGCTGAAGAAGACCTGCGACGTGCGTCGAAACGTCGATTTCTAATGAACAGTTCATTTAATTTTAGGGAATTATATATGACCTCCCCAAGGACCATTCTCCATAATGATACGATGGTCTAATAATTATTCAATATAAATAGCATACCTGGCAATGGATTTTACTGACATGTTGCCGCATTTATCAAATTAAACATTATACAACTTATAACAATCATATTAGGTTAAATAAGAAATCCCAAATCAATTCAAAATAATAATATTAACATATCACTACCATGGTATTACAAAGTTCTATGATACACAGATATGAAAACGAGAAAAACAATGTCAAAAATTCTGACCAACGGATTCTTTAGTTGATGGAATATTATAGATTTATTTCATTTTATTTGCATTGACGAACAGAAAAAGAATCCCATAAAAACTCTGAATGTAAAATGAAAGAATGATATTAATTGAAGAAATAAAATAACATAGAACTTTGTTACTCCATAATGGGAACAATAATTGTGACAATGTAACATAGAACCATTATATATGAACTTATTACATTATATTACATTTTGGGAAAATACTGGCTGAGATCCAGAAATTTTAGTCTCTCGTTTGAAGTATTCTGTAATGCTTTTTCGTATTCAATTTCAATAATACTCTCGAAAGTGTGATAGAGAAATATTCCGACTGTCTCAAGCTCCGTTTAATTGCAATTCTTAAATGCATGAATGTCCGGGTACAGAAACTTTGATAGCGGTTAATTGCAAATTTGGACTTGCAATGGAAAAGTTCATCAAACTATTGCGGTCTTGTGGAACACATATAGGAAAATCTTCTATTACCATGTTTAAAATTTTGTATATTGAGCTAGCAATACCATTACCAGCTCTCTTGCGTCTCTTCTCAATTAGATGCTGCTTTAATATATTGTTTTTCTCTTCGCTTAAGGGTTTTTCTTTTAAGATCGACTGCTGCAAACAGATCATATAGGTCTTTCGACGGTTTATTGAAAGAAACGTTATACTCATTCCAAAATATTTTGCATTAAACATGTGTTTTCACAGGACTGAAACCTGTTCCTTCCACGAATATTTTACAGATCATACATTTTAAATGGATTGATAAATTCTCTTTTAGTATCAGATCGACAATAATGGCATTCAATTTTGGAAATAGATTGATATGCTGTAGTACCAGATCTGCTGCTTTATCTGTAGTATTATTATGTTCACGGTTTCCTTGTGTACTATTTCGAATAATATTCGTTTCTTTTGCATGCTTGTGAACAGTTCATATATATGGGTTTCAGGTGCATTCCTAGTGACCCAGTGTAGAATAATTCGCATACCTGAACTCGATTATTAATCAAAAGGAAAAAATCTTTAAAACTATAATTTTGTTTTTCCTTTCTCTCTTATTTCGGTTGTACTTAGGATAAACATTCGGAAATTTAACAGATTACACAAGTGCATGCCATAACATAAACCCATGTGCTTCCGGAGTCGTTCTTTTTTTAGAATAAAAAGGTTCTATGTGGAACCTAGGACTACTTGACGCTTATTTAAAATCTTCACGACATACACCTTTGTATTTTTGGTCTTTTGATTATACTCTGTCGCGATTTTTTGACGATTTGAAGTTCTATGTATAGTTTTTGAACCCAAGAACTATTGGGTATCTCTGATTTTTCAATTTTGTAACATAGTTCTATGATATTGAAATTGTAAAAATAAATCAAATAGTTCGATAATTAAATAATTTTACGAAAATGAAACACATTCATCTTAACTTCATTATCTGTACTCTTCACTATTCTCTGTACTGTTCATTTTCTAAGAACAGTCTTCATTCCAAGTCGTATACTGGCGTTGATAATCAATCGGTTTTACGCCTCAAATTTAAAACCACCAACCAAGTAGTATTTGAAGTAGTTAAGGTTTGCTTGATTATTATTTTTTTATTTTTTTTTGGCACGTTGTACTCTTCGATTTACTAAATTCTAATATGCTTAATGGTACTTAGTCCAGAACCATCGTCCTTTTCAATCCTTGGATTATATGGTCCGACAGAGGAGGTTGATCACTTATTGTTTGATTCAAGTCAAAGAGCTTCAGAAATCCATGGAGTTGAACCGGCTGGATCATCTGTGTAAAAAGTGATAAAACAGTTGAATTTTATATTTTTATTGGTGGTTTTTCTTACTTTTCATAACCTTGGGATATTCAAAGTTACAAATAATTTATGTAAATATATTATTGCTATATTATAGGTAAACAACTGCATTGATTAATGAATTTCACCATGGGTTCTCAAGGATAAACAAGTTAGCCAATAATTAATTCTCATCTAGTTCCACCAACAACATTCCTGAATATTTTACCTCTGGATAAACTCTAATAACGTCGATATCAAATGATATCTTATTCAAGTGAAATAAGAGCTAATCTAATTTATGATAATCTGCAGCAAAATCTTAAATTTAACATGTCCTTCAACGTATTACATTCCAAATGTAATTATATAGTAAATTAGCTTATATTATCTACTACTTAATTCAGAAACTTTATTCTTTTATCACTATTGAGTGGAATATATGTATAGGTAGGATATTAAGGAAAGGGATAAGTGATTTCCTTAATACACCATCCGGTTTTTAAAATATCATTATGACTTTAATTTGATAAATAGTAACATTTATGTAATAAGTAATACGAATTCACTTATCCAGTGAAAGTAAGTAATCGGTTTCGAAACGAAGCAATTTATTTATAGAAGATATAATTTTAGTTTCCATTTTAGTCTTGATGAACTGATTCTGTTTAATGTAAATGTTTAGTATTCTATTTTAATTCTCTAAACCATAATTCATTGATGTAATGGCAAGCAATGTTGCTGATTTGATCATTTATCAATTATATTCTATCACTGGAAGCTTGGAGAGTAGCAATACTATACCGTGTAAGAGTATCAGTTATTGTATCACCATCAATTAAAATAAAAATAAAAAAGTCAAAATAGTTTCCTGTAAGTGCCAATTTTGGTTCGTTATACTACTGAATTTTGGTTTCGCTGTTTATGCTTTTATGCCATATGTATTTTGATCCTCTGGTTAAAATGTTCAAATTAGGACTGACCGAATCCTTTCAATCTGTTTCCACTCTGGTTCGAGGACAGTGACAAATCACTCTAGATCCGTGAATAATTGCTGTTCGGCACAACAGGCGCACGAAGGGCTGTATTTCTTTTCCCGAAGTAAATATTCTATGGATCATAATTCAGATTAACAATTAGTCATCCTGAAAAAGCACAATGCGATTCTCGCTTGAAGTACAGCGAGTAGGGTGATCATTCCTTTTCGTTGTGAGATGCCATTCCAGAAAACTGACGTGACTCACAATCCAAATGGAGTGAGGATAATCTCGAACAGCACTGTAGCCACGTTCGAAGTTACTCTGAGTACCTATTGCATGCATCTTCGCCCGCTTAAACTTCCGAACATGACCTTTTTATAATGGTATATAATACAAATTCTTCTTCATCTTTCTCCTTTTGCCTGATCTAACGTGAAGGGGTATAAATATAACGGTGCCAAGTCTCATACAGATCTGCTTCACTGTTGGATGAAGAGTTTATCCTTCAATTATTTCGATGCATTCACCATAAAAGATTCTCGGCCTCCTGCCGGTGGCTCGGGCTTCCGTGAACTTCCTTGGATCCCAGTACTCGCTCATTCGGCAGAAATGCCAAAACCATATTTTCTAGGGTGGATTTTATTGCAGGGATTTTCAGCTCCTCTTGATCTCATAAATATTAGAAATTTATGAATTACATGAATTACCTAAGACTGATTAAGAAGATAATACAATGATCGAAGAAATGAAAGGATTATCATTTCTTCGATCATTATTTTCTCTTCTTAATCAGTCTTAGGTAATTCATGTAATTCATACATTTATAATATTTATGAGAACAAGATAGAGGAGGCTATCAATGAATTCATATTTGCTATATTAAACGATGGATGTTGAGAGGAAAATGATCGGATATTAGTGCCTACGTAAAAAAAATTAAACAACCTAAGGAAAATTAGTTGTAACCCTGTTTTAAAAACTTAAATTAAATTTCTGTGGAATGGCATGATCAAGGTACATCTCGCCACGCCATCCAACATCAGGGCAATCAATTATCGATGAAACGTTGAGTCCTTGTCCTGAATATAAACTAAATCAACCAACCATGGTTATTTAGTCTAGTGGTTCCACTGAATATTAAAACGTTGACAAATTAAGTAACTGGACGATTCTCTCTGCGGGTCATCACTGAATATTGAAAAGACTATGCAACGACATGAAGTGTAAATAATACTAGATTGTTCTCTAAAAAAAAAAAAACCAAATTGGTTTAAACGTTACAGTGATATATAAATATATATATTGAAAATATTGCTTACATATCAAATATTGCTTACATATTATAAAACAAGTTTACATATCTAATGTTTTAGTAACATTTAGTTACCCCTGTTGGTTTCTACTTGATGTCCATAAGTTATATGTTATATTATCTCAATAGTTTTATAATGAAAATTATATTTTCCCAAAAAAATTTTTTTATTAATTCTATCCTTTTATAGAAATTCAAATATAAAAGTTTAAAACACAGAAATGATACTTTATTAAAACTCTAAACTATCTTTTACCTCGCACTTAATTCTAACATTAATAATAATCTTACTATAAATTATCTATCCTGATATTTACTTCAATTTACGTAGTAAAGGAAGTGTTACAATTTTTAAAAATTATCGGATTTAAATTCCTAAACGTACTGTGTAGGGTCGAAAAATGTAAAGAAATTGCGTATTCAAAAAGCAGAAAATAGAATACCTGGACCACATCATGCGAAATGATAATATTATAGCAGGTGATAATGCAGAGAAAGATTCATAGTAGGAGGGGAACAGGTAAGAAGAGGAAAAATTTAAGACAGTGGCTTGGTCTCATAACTTTCCAATTATTTAGAAGTGCCACAAACAAAACTCACCAAGCCAACGTCCGAAATGGATAAGGCACAGGAAGAAGAACGAATTAACACATTTTAGTCATCTATGAGCAATTCTTGTTCATTTTTTCTGTTACTTTAAAAACTGTTTTTTATAAATTTTGTAAAATGGTGTAATAACTGAGCGTTCGGTTTCAAAATCGGGTACATCCATTTTTTTCTAAACATCTTTTTTTTTTAAGCCAGAAATGGTAGATATGTTTGTTTCAAAACCGTCTAGATCCTCAAAAATCAATACCAAAAGATTCCATTTACTGTAAAAAAGTGGTCACATCCATTACATAAAATGATAATTTTTGATGTATGAAATTCAAAACAAAGAATACATTTATTGCTAATTATATTGATTAAAGTGATTTGTTTTTAAAAATCTATTTTATTTATTTCTTATCAATCATAAACTAACCAGATCTCGATATTTTCTGATCAAAGTTATGTACACTATATATTATTGTTTGTTAAATCGATTATTTTTTTTAATTGAATATTTTTTTATCAGTCCTGAAAATTATTTAAAAATTAGGTGTAGCAGGTCAACTAATAAATGGTAGTTTAAAAATACTTGATGCCATGCACTTATATTTCAATTTGATTTAGGATCACTTTTTTATCTACTTATTAATGACTGGAAAATGGTTTTCTCTTTCCCAATATAAATTCCTGAAGAAATGAGTCCAGTTTATAAGATTTTTTTTTATAAAAATGAACTAATTAATAGCTTAATTAAGGAAGTTGTGTATTGCCCACATCCGATATTAAAAAGTTGAAAAATAGTCAAAAATAAAAATATTAGGAATAATAAATATATCTATAAATAGACCACAATATTTTTTTCTGTCTTCATCAAACAGATTCTTCCTTCATTTTTTATGCAACTGTTCTCTTCTCTACATATTCATTCCATTGTTTCTTTAGCCTGTTTTCATTCTATAATTTGGGTTAACATAAAACAATATATTGTTATATGTTATATACTGCTAAATTGAGAAAGATAAGTTCTTATGAGTATTTTTAGATATAAACTAGTCTTGAGATGCCGCAACTTTTTCTTAGAAACCCCATCACTTGAGGGTCTACCTACAGTATTACTTACTGTTGACCATGGCACTTTATATGAGTAAAAAATTTCTCTCAGGCTCTACGAAATAGCAAAATTCAAATGAGCGCACATACGTAGATAGAGGGAGAAATGAGATCAAATATTTTTCAAATAAGCTAATTTAATTTAATTTTTTAATAATAATTTATATATAAAGTTTTGTTTTTTTGTTTTTGAATGCGAATTCAAGATTAATTTTAATAATAAAATTATTATGAGGTTTTGGAAACAGTCCGCGCACCAATTTATTCCTGGTTGAATAATCAATCCTAAATATTTCAATTACGTGGAGATGGAATATAATTGGAACATAAATACCATTACATAATTACCACACGACTTCCATCCCCAACTGATTACTGATAATTAAAGATTCGTTATACTAAAATGCGAAATTACAATTTTATAACAGGTCAATGCGAATCGATCAACTATAGCATACACGGTTTATTCCATTTTGTCATTAAATTAAACAAACCACCTGTATTTTTTGTTTTTTTGTCACACAGAATGAGCTGTTGAGAAATGGACTATGATGATGATGGATTAGAAACTACCTTAAAAAGTTATTAAAACAGTTATTATCCAGTATTGTTAATAATAGGTTGGGGAAAAAGAAATCCATTATTTTTGCGTGAAATTCAAAACTTTATTTAAGACGTTTCGGATTGTCGGAATAGGGTCAAATATGCACCGTTTTGTTGTACAATTTTTTGCCATTTTAAAGGTACCTTCATAATGCCAAACTGTCATAACTCATAATGCCAAATTCTCATAGAAGTATTGGTCCTTATTGGCGAAAAACTTCTCTTGATCCCAATTTCTTATCACTCACTAAGTTTTGCAATTAGAGAAAAACTTGGTAATCGCATGGTGCCAGGTACGGACTATATGGTGGATGCATTAAAACTTCCCAACCAAGCTCCCGGAGTTTCTGGCGAGTCACTACAGACGTGTGTGGCCTTGCGTTGTCCTGATGGAACACAACACCTCTTCTGTTGGCCAATTCTGGCCGTTTCTCATCAATCGCTATCTTTAAACGGTCCAGTTGTAGACAGTGGAGATCTGGATTACATGTTTGGCCATACGAAAGCAACTCATAATAAATGATTCCTTTCAAGTCCCACCAAATACACAGTAGAACCTTCCTGGCCGTAAGTCCTGGTTTGGCCACTATTTGAGCTGCTCACCACGCTTTGACCACAATCGTTTTCGCACAATATTGTCGTATGTGACCCATTTCTCATCCCCAGTGATAAGATGTCTCATCCGTTTAAGAAATGGGTCGATTTCATTCCGTTTGTCCAAGGCTTCACAGATGGAAATTCGATCCATCATATTTGTTGGTGTTAATTGGTGCGGCACCCAAACATCGAGGTTCTTTTTGAATCCAGCCTCAAGCAAAAGGTTTAAAACCGTTTTATGGTCGTTCTTTAGCTCCTGGGCGATGCTACGGCTACTAACATGCCGGTCAAATTCGATTATTTCTGTGATTTTATCGACAATTTCGACGATGGGCCTGCCTGTGGTAGGTGCATCTTTAACATCAAAAATGTCTGAACGGAATCGACAAACCGAAATTGCACTTAATTAGACTGTTACAGTATCGGCACCATAAGCACCATTCAATTGTGATTTCAGTGGCCTGGATTGCATTTTCGCTTTGTTGACTTCCTTTGTTAACACCTTGTAACTCACAACTGAATAGAACAAACAAAAAACAGACAAGGAATTTTTTTAGTGTGAAATGTCACCTTGACAACGAGCATAAACTTGCAATTGTTTGATCGATACTTTACGAGAAATCAATCACTACAGCCATCTGCCGAGAAAATAATGGATTTCTTTTTTCCCAAAATATTATAATTTTCAATGTTTGCAAAGTAACGAAATCAAATAAAAAATTAATAAACAATGTAGAAATATATAAAAAAGAATAAACAATCGAAAAAGGTTATACTCAGTGCCTCAACGATATAAACAAAAAATGGTCCAGAAACTGACTCTTTTTAAGACCATATAGAACCTTTTTCAAAAATTACCAGTTGCAAGCAGGATGGTTCCCCAACCCTGGTTCCATCGGAACCAAAAAAAGATATGTGTATATATATGGGGGGTAAGTCAATATTTATCCGCAATTTAGTTATATTTTTGTTTATGTTGGTAATACTGTCGTTTTGCGTAGATGACGCATCCTTTGTTTATTTGTTGTTATGCCAATGCAAGTTTCAAGCTGCTAGGTTAGTTTCATAATTGCTGTCGTGCTGTTAATTATGGCTGCTTACTTTTATATTTGCACCAAAGAAGAGCAACGTTCAGTGATCCGTTTATTATGATCGGAAGGCTTTTCAGGGGCCGAAGGCCAAGACTTGGACCACTTGTCTCCAGATCTACTGCTGTATTTTGTAATACTGCTCAGCAATGCTGTTTCCAGCAACGAAAGATCATCAACCACCACTAGCGACTCACTATGTTTCAGGGCAAGTTACAGGCTTAAGGAGTAATATTTTTAAGTTGGCGACGGATAAAATAGTTTGGTCACAGGTTCAGTAGCCTTGAACCGCGCTGTTATTCAGGAATTAACTCCCTAAGAAATAACCAAATACATTCTTTCAAGGAATATGTCCCAGAGATAACCCGTCTCAATTCAATATAGGGGATCAATTTTTGAAAGGAACAAGGCATGCCCCTAACGAAGAGAAGGGGGAAGCTTATCAGTACTATAGAAATAGTCGGGTGATTATCGAGGCTCATCCGAGTATTATGAAAAAGAATAAGCAGGAAGATGGAATTAAATCATGTAACGGTCAGTGGTTGCCGACCCCGAAAAAGCGGAACTCTTCAGAAATGTATGGCGGTCGTCAGAACAGGTTTGAGAGCTAAATGGGTACACGCGGATTAATTCAAAGAGTATTTGAGATTCAATACATGACAAACATATCGACGCTTAATGCTTCTATTGTGACTAAACCTGGACCAAAAGCATGTTGTAGTTGCTTCCGTCGCATTGAGAAACATTCAAAATCGAACTGAAAAGGCGTTGTTTTAAGCAAAAAAGAGTTCCCCAACTTGTGACTTCAAAAAAGTACCCGAACTACAAAGCCTTTGTATAAAAGTGAAAAATAAGCATTGGCCCTGTCCATTTAAACGGAAAACCCTACACAGTGTAGAAAAGAGACATTATCCTTTTCTAGAGACAATCGGAAAACAAATGAAAAGTTGCCTCATCAATGGTCATTAATAAGTCGTATACATATATTTATAACTACAGAATAGTTGATGAGATGTCAGCTGTGTTTTATACTGCATCCTTTAATGTAGAAGAGGCATCTAAAAAATTTAACAAAAAAATCAAATGACATCAAAGTGAATTTTTTAAAATTCAAGCACATAAGGATTACTGCCCTGGCTTAATACAGCACAATTACAAATCATAATTTTGATTTCAAAAACATTAAAATATTAAAAAAAGAAAAAACACAATGACTTGAGGCTACATACTCGTGCATTAGAAATATATAAACAATACAGTTAACTTCAAAAAATATATCAAAGAAGTTAAACAATCACTAGTTTTATTTACAATAACATTTATGCACAATTTGTATAAGAAGAAAGAATTAATAAGAATTATTTTCTAGAAGATTTTAAATTTACGTTTAGTAGAGAAGGTGGGATGATGAGAACTTAAGAACTATTTCATGAACATAACGAAGGTTAACGTGAAAATTAAAGTGCCTATTATATAATTATTCCTTTTGAAATTTGAATGTTTCATTATAAAATGGCAAAAGAAATTAATTAAATGCATATTAATTTGAAGAAATAATTCTTATTAAAACAATTAATGTAAGATAAAATTATTCAACTATTGACAATAAATAAATTATGTCTATAAATTTTCTCTTTTTTATAGATTTTGTCTTGTTATCGTTTCTCTTATTAAGTCTTGATCTAATCGTCTAAAGCTCAATAATATTGAAAGACTGAGGGGTGGGTTGAGATAGGAGGGGTAGACTGAGAGAGCCGCTTAATTCGCCCTTACTAAGCAATAAAAATACTGGATCCTCTCTTCATTCACATAAACGAAATTTGTAATTAGGAGCTATAAAAATAATATTTCGTTTTTAGATTAGTTCATTTAACAGTGTTTTTAGATCTTTTTAATCGTTTGACGGAGGGGTTGTTAGAATTCGTTAAATCAACTTTCAATAATAATTTCCATTATTTTTTTGTTTGCAATTTTCATTCTGTCTTTACTTTTTATAACAATTTATTAATCTTCCTATAAACTAAATATCTTCTTTAATGTGTATATATTTAACGTGACATTATCCTGCAATGGTTAACCAGACCATACAGGGAGTCCTAAATTTTGCCTATTTCAGGTATCATTAGGATAGGGATCTTTAACGAGTACCTGCCACGGCACAGGATCAGGACCACCTTTTTGCGTCCCCCCAACAAAAAGCTTAATTAAGGTTTTTTCAAGCCCCATTTAAAAAATCGTAAATTTTATAATTGTCACTATTCTTGATTCTTCATCTAGCTTGCACTATTATTTAATTTCATTATATGTAATTGTGTAAAACATGATATTTTTGAGTGTATTGTTGTTGCAAATTAAGTTTATATAAAATATAAATTACCTAAATGAAGTACGCCTCTTCATTAATTCACTGTGTTTTTTCTTCCTTTCCTCTTTTTTCCACTTTTTCGATGCTGTTTCTTTACTTGAGTCTTGTTCAATTTTCTTGTTCCTGTTCTTATTCCTGATTTTCATCTTTGGAGATTTAAAATAATTCCATATCTTCTTTTTTTTCTTCCATCCAATTAAACTTTAATTTACTAGCATTGGCAATATTGAATGTTTTCTTAGTGAGTCTGCTCTCATCAATTCGACATAGGCGTCCGTAAAATTGTAGCTGTCTTTTTCTAAATTTATCTGTGATGTTTTCTGTATTTTCATAGAGTTCCTTAGTAGGTCTTTTAATCCAGATTACATCCCGGAGAACAGATATATAATGTATATTATAGTTTAGAAAAATAAATAGAAATATTAGTTTGTGTTTCTGTGAGAAACAGTGTTTCTCAATGTTTCTTAATCCAATTAATTTACTGCAAGTTAATTTAAATAAATAAAGCATTTTTTAAAATATTGGCAAGTACAATGTACCAGAATATTTCATGATACTCCCACTATTATAATATGTATTTTCATGTTAAAGAAAAAAAAATCTGTGTCACTACGGCCCATGAAGGTTCTGTACACGGTAGAAACTTTTCTGTTTCCAAGACAAGGTTTTGCAGGGGGGTGATTCGTCCGATCATCAACCGCTTAGCTTTCCCCCGCATTAAGGGTACGCACTTTATAGAGGCCTGGTGAGCCCCAGGATGGTCTTGTTCTATTAAAAGATTAAATTATTGACCTGGCAAAGCCGAATTTGAACCCATAACCTTCAGCACAAAGCAGTTCAGCCCTTTACACACTAAAATAAACTACCCTGCTCCTTGAAAATATATAGGATAATAGATAAGTTTGTAATTTATTATTTCCAGGTAATACTGCGGTTCTCCTGGTCTTACTAAGTTCGAGGTTCCGTATGACCGTCCCCAAGTTCTTGATGTGCAACCTTGCCTTAGCCGACCTGTGTATGGGTGTCTACCTCCTCATGATAGCTGTCATGGATGCCAAGTCGATAGGGGACTACTTCAATTATGCAATCGACTGGCAGAGTGGTAAGTAATTAAATAACAGCATGCCTGTATGTAAAATATTTTTCTTTGGTTTATTTTTTTTTTGGAATACAGTATAAAACTTTCATTACCGTATAAGATCAGTGTTCTCCTTACATATAATATTTTATAATATAATACATACCTCTATGATAGTAATTATTTAGAAAATGGATATTACAAAGTAAGGGAACATTTTTTTGGAGCTGCTTAAAGGAAATTTTAATCCTCTGCTCTAATCCTCTTTTAAGTAAATAGCAAAGGAACGGCCAATCTTTACCAAATGTTTATTAAAAGAATATTTACGTTCAAAATAGTCTGTTTTAGACTAGGGCACAAACTCTGTGTGTGTGTCGGTAAACATGTAGAGAAAAATCTGTAATGTGGCATAGCTCCCCAGGTCGGTAGATAATAAGAAAAGCTTGTATAGCAATTAAATTTGTATTAATTTTGACTCATTTATGAAAACTTCTCAGTTCGTCAAAATGAATAGCCACAATTCTACAAATTTCAAACTCTTAAAGACTATTTCAAGAAATTTCATTCTAGGGAGATTAAGACTCTGCGTTGGGTTTATACGGGCCCATTGAGTGGTATTGGTGTTGTTATTACTTTCTTATTTACAATCGTGAGATAATAATTGACCTTCATGAAGTCAAAACAATGATAATTAATTTTGTATAATAGAATCCTGTTAGAATATTGGTAAGAAACCAGATACTCAAGGCTATGAATATAAAACTCCTTATTAGAAGATAAGGGAAGACTGTGGATAAAGGCGCCTTTATCGCCAACCACTGCAGCTGGATCATCTCTTTCCAAGCTGTTTGTACTCAGCACAATTAGCATTATCGCGATTTTATAGGTCTTGGAGATTCAATTTAATAATTGTTTTTATTATAAAATCGTAAGTAGTAAATAATATGAAATGCATATAACTAACAAGGGCATTTTGTGCCAATAATAAACTCACTGCTGCAAATAGTAAATGGTGAAAAGCATTACTTAAAAACGACCTTGTAATTTATTATTACTTTATATATCATAAAGTTCGACAAAAAATAATTATATATCCCTCAGATCTAAAATAATCATTAAAACTGATTAGCAGTATGTTAATAGGTAAGAAACGAGATTAAAAAAATTGGAATAGAATATTATTAAGCTAAATGGATTCCTAGGATGTTGGGATTCAGCTGTTACTGTTTAACCAGACATAACAATGTTAATACATAAAGCTGTTTAAGATTTAATAGAAATCTACATTCTTTAATTTTTTTTCTCTTTAGGCGAAGGAAGCCTAAAAAGTTTTGGTAACACAAATAACTCGAAGAACTAAAACTGTACCATTTATCATCTGAGAGGCAAAATATTTATTTGTATTAGTTTGAGTTTGCTTTTCGGGAGTTATGCCATATGAGTTTTCTGTTTGAGTTTAGGCGTCCCACTAAAGTAGGGTAAACAAATGTTAACACAACTGGGATTCTTAGTAACCAGTAATCTATATAAAAAGTTTTTTTTTAGAATAATATTATTGTATTTACAAGACAGATCCTTGAATATTGCATTACTCAGCACTGCGTACAAGGTATTTGCAATACTTTTGAACAGAAGGCTGTCAGTGTGAGTTAACAATTGGGGACTATCAATGTGGTTTTAGGCCGGGCCAATCAAAAAATGACCAGGTATTCGCTCTACGACAGGTATTGGAGAAAGGCTACAAATATAATGTTCACCTGCATCATCTCTTTATCGACTTTAAGCAGGCCTACGATAGCATAAATCGTAGCAAACTGTTACATGCCATGCTGGAGCTAGGACTACCAAGAAAACATGTTCGCCTTACAAGGATGACCCTCACAAACACGAGGTGCCAAGTTAAAATAGGGAACATGCTCTCTGAGGAATTTGTGGTGGTTGACGGTCTGAGACAAGCTGACCCATTGTCACCAGTGCTCTTTAATTTAGCCCTTGAAACAGCAGCGGGTGCGATTCGAACAAACCCAGGTGGGACGATATGCGACAGGATGACGCAACATTTAGCCTTTGCAGATAATGTTGTTCTAACTGGTAAGAGTAAAGCAGCACTCGCAGGAGCCTTCCATGAATTCAAACAAGCAGGAGAAAAAATCGGTTTGCATATAAACGAAGCCAAGACCATGTACCTGTGTACCTCAAAAAGGAACGTACTGGTAGAAGAACAAGTCCCATTTATGGAGTTCAATTTTAATAATGCACCACATTTTAAATATCTGGGGCGCAATAGTAACACACAACAACCAGATAGAAGAGGATATAAAAGCGAAAATTGCCGCTGGTAATTGCTATTACAACAATGCAATAAAAAAAGGCTCTTTAAACTGGGCAAATGTCAAAAAGGGCCAAGGTTGCATTACATAAAACCGTTGTCAGGCCAATGGCGACATATGGTTGTGAAAGTAAGGTCCTGAATAACCAATCAGAACGAATGGTGAATGTCTTGGGGGAGAAAAATACTGCGGCGGATGTATGAACCCATCTATGGCCAGGGAGCACTGAGAATCAGTAATAACGCAGACATCCGACAAATTTATGGAGAACAAGGCTTGGTGTCTTATATAAATAGAGCTCGATTGAGATGGTTAGGCCCGGTGGTGAGGATGCCGAAAACAAGAATGCCCAGAAGACTGATATTTGGGAAGCTCGGTGGTAGAAGACCTAAAGGAAGGCCCCGTACTAGATGGCTAGATGGTGTGTAGGCCGAACTTCACCAGCTTGGATTCAGACATTGGAGAAGACTGGCTATGGGCCGGAGGGATTGTCAGGCAGAGGTGGATGAGGCCCAGGTCCTAGTAGGACCGTAGTCCCGAGGAGTAAGTAAGTAAGATACTTGAATAGTCAAGGTTGTACCGAATACGTACTATTAGGAACTTAATTAAACTGACTAGAACATTTCATTTCAATTCTCTAATTTGTGCTTTTAATCTTTAAAATCACCTTTATGCTTTTAAACTTATTGTTATTATTAGAAGTCTTAATTCTGAAAACATTGACTGAAAAACATTTAGATATTTCAACCTTTTTTTAAAAGAATGTTACAATTAAAACATTAAAAATTTGTAATATTTATAAGATAATTGGTTTAACTATGTCTTATGTATTCACTCACCAGTTGGCTGTTGTCACATAAATAAGTATATAAAATATAAATATATAAAATCATGTTAAGAGAGAACTACAAAGACAACCTGTAGTTACATTTATACTCCCAAGATCTTTTTTTTTTTTTAACATATTAGTTATGATTGTTATCTTATATACTCTAGCCAAAGTTATATAACAATACAAATTAAACATGAAAAACAGTGTTACATACCACATAAATCTGAAAAACGTGAATTTTGTAGTCACGCAGTAAAATAGTCAAATCCTTCATTCGTGAATATTTAAGCACTGAACCATCAATTGAAGAACCGAGTAAGGCTACACCTACATTGGATCCGGTGTGATACGATGAGACGTCGCTAGCAAACCAAATGACTGAAATATGTCGAGAGTTATAACATTTGGTTCTTTAAATTTATAAAATTAAGATTATTTATTAATTATTTTTAATACATTTATATTTTACTATAATGTATAGTAAAATATGTATAATGTATACACCCCAGCATCGTATGTGATAGAATCACGTCGCACCGAATCGGATCCAATGTAGGTGTAGCCTAAGGAGGAAACCGAAATAGCATCTTAGAAAAAAAACTTATAAAACAGCAGGGATCGTCAATATCACTAGCGAACTAATAAAGCGGTGTAACTGGAGTTTCTAATTCTCGCCTTTTAGTTGCAAACTCTCAGAAAATGAAAAAATCCCGAAGAATCGGACAATTTTATTTGTAACGAAAAGCGATCGAAGTCGTATTGTTGTAACTATTGCCCAATCATCACATTCTTCCCGGTATGTTATTAATTATTCCATAAAATATTATTATTATTATGGTTTTAGACGAAACCGTTCAATTATCAATTAAGAAATATCAATTTAAGGAAAGTTTCTTAAGACTAATGTTAAAGAAAAAGTGGAATAAATTACAGGGTAGTTCATCACTAATTGTATCGAATTAAAAAAAAAGTATGCTTCCTTCGATTACCAGATTCTTAATAACCTATTGATCTAAGTGTTTAATAATTGAGGAAGAAATTAAGTCTGGTAGGAATGTACCTAAACATTCAATATAATTAGAATTGGTATTTTTTTACTGGACAAGTTCGACAGTGGCTCGGACTTAAAACATGGTGAAAATAGTACACCTGAAACTTGTACTAATTTATTGAGCACTGAAGCATCTCATAAAGAAAATACACACCTAAAAAAGTTAATCCGTAAAATAAAAAAGTTAACTGGGTAGTAAATCCGTACATTTTTTGGGGATGATTTGGTTCTATTCGGTGAAGATGCGGAAACTATAAAATTAAATACCTTAGCGTTTATAAAAGCCTTTAATTTTGTATCGAAGTTAATTCGGATTAGACAAGGTATATGGTAGTTGTAGGAAAGGCATTCTTTTTGTGATATAAATATTAGATGTAAAAGTTTTAACCTGTCTGGAAGTTTAAACACTTAATTATGGGAAATGTGTATATTTCGGTAACATGTCTGAGCATAGATGAATATGAATGAGCATAGATGAAGGTGTATAATAACCAGAAAAAACGAAAGTAAAAAGGAAATAAAGGCCCGGTTAAAGATAGAAAATTCTTGTCATTATTCGAAATCGAGATTACTTAGCTCTCAGTATTTTCCACGAAATTGACAATTATAATTAATAAAATTATAATTCTTCCAAATGTATTCTAAATGGTTGTGAAAATCGGATATTAATTTTGCACAATAGACAGGGTCTCAAAGGTTTTCGAAAATAAGGTTATGCAATTGCTTAGCATTTCTAGTCTCCCGGACCATTCAGGAAACCACACAGCGCAGAATTGTGGACCATACCCTCTGTTAATATAATTGAAATGGTATCCTAACAATTGAGAAACTCGTTAAGATTTTTAGATTATTAAAGAACAAATTACTGAAAAGTTTTAAGGTATAGGATTGGGTAAAGGGTCATCTCAATCGGTTCGAGTTTAGGGCGTTAATCACAGGGTGGAGATTTTTTAAATAGCTACTGGCATTGTGAATATTACCATAAAACCTCATTTCTGCTAAAACTAGTATAATTATCATTATTTATTATTATATGGATTTAATGGCCCATCACTAATGAACCGCTGAGATTATATGACACTTTCTATTCTATGTAATTAAATTATAAATCCGGAGTAATTGCTAAAATCAGTTGTCTGAATCATAGAGAACTGAAAGCGCTCTACCAAATGACATCACACAAACTTTTTATCTACCTCTATTATAAGCAGTACAATGAGAAGTTTGAACTTCTGCTTCTGAAACTTTCGTTGAGTTTCGTCTGTCAGATGCAAAAGGCTTATTGGTTTGATGTTTCTTATTACAGCAAATTCACAATTGCAATTCTCGATCCAAACCTTAGGGAAGTTTTACTCGTAAACGTTTATGTTTCGTGATGTCTATTTGAAGTCGTTACCTCCTAAGGCAACACCTACATTGGATCCGGTGTGATACGATGAGACGTCGCTAGCAAACCAAATGACTGAAATATATCGAGAGTTATAACATTTTGTTCTTTAAATTTATAAAATTAAGAGTATTTATTAATAACTTTTAATACATTTTTATTTGACTATAATGTATAGTAAAATATGTGTAATGTATACACCCCAGCATCGTATGTGATCGAATCACGTCGCACCGAATCGGATTCAATATAGGTGTAGCCTTACTATGTCTCCAAAAAAACCGTCCATAATAATCTCAACATTCCTTTCGTCCTCGACCTCATCCCTACTAAATTTTTAAACTTTCACCAAAACCTGGCCTGTCATCCCAATCACCTGGCCCAGTCATTATCCAGTTCCAGACATCCGTATAACCCAACCCGCCGTCTAAACCGTCAAAGGTCTCGAGACCTGTTGTTATAGTGTTATTTGGAGTACTGGCACTGGCCAGATTCTTCAGTCATGACCTGTGTGTCTTAAAAGAACAAGCTTCCTTAAGCCTTAAGAAGCTTCCATTGGCGTTTAATGCCAGTGGCGCGGCTGGGAAAGGGGGCAGGGGCCTGCCGGACTCGTCCTTTGCCCTCATTCCTGGGGAAGAAGCTTAGTTCGGGGACCCCAGGCAAATTGTAAATAGTGTAATTATGGTATGAATGTAAGCAATTATTTTATTTTTATTACATTTACGCATTTATGTAGTTTTTTTTATACCGCAGGTATACATTTTTCCGCAAGTATATATTTTTATTACATTTATTTATTTTATTTTTGTTTTGTTTTTATGGAATGATTGTATACCTACTTAGCACTATTACTTATTGCCCACAAGTGGCAGATTGTAATAATTCAACAAAGTATTAAAAAAAATGTTTACTTTCATAAAATGTTTTAATTGTTTTTTTGATCATTTACATTCATTGCATTGGCATTGATGGATTGTTAAGCCCATCGGAATTTTCCCTACAAACGCTTAGTAATCTCCTTAGTCATTGTTTCTGTATTATAAATATTTACGATAGTAATTATCATGATTAACTTAAAAAATAATATCTCATAACTTGCATTAAAATACCAGACTATCATCATCACCACACGGCGCTATGGTCCATGGAGAACGTTGGCCTCCTCGACAATTTCCCCCCACTTTGACCGATTTTCTACGGCTCTTCTCCATGCTGTTGCCGCCGGGAGCCTAAGGTTTCCTGCCACATCATCCAGGCATTACATTTCTAGGGATGCCTCTGCTTTCTTCATCTGAACGACCCACCATGATCGGCTTTTCCCATTTGTTATCCTAAATGTTTAAATATTTTTTCTAATGAAATATTAGGGAATTATTTTTGATAAAACGACAGTATAATCGAAATTCTAGTAGATAATTCAGGAATTATTTTTTTAATACAACCCATAACAGTTTCTTCTTGTAAGTAGGATTTTCATTTTTTTAGAATGTTATTATTAAATATCGATTAGTATTTTCTGCTAACATAATTTACTTACTACTCCGTGAACTATCGTAGAGCTATCAACTTAAGCTAAAAGAAAACACAATAAACTAAGCATTATGGCAGGTATAATCGGCTGTGAGTGGAAGAAGCCATTCATTGCAAAGACAGCTATCCCAGGTTCTACGAGAATGCCAACGAGGGAAACGGAGTACTGCCCAGGATGAATCCAACAGGGCGCAACCCCATTGTTTTGCCAGATATCTATCATGCCTTACGCCGTTAGCAAGGGCGCTGAGCCTGCACTGCACCCTGAGCGGGACTTAGCCGAAAATTTATCACCATTTCATTACTATCCGTTCAACAGCAATGGGAATGCGGTGTTCCGGAGTGGTTACTTAGTTCAAATTCTATTATAGTGACTAGAACGTGTTCATTATATAAAGTTTATTATTAGTAATGTGAATGAAATTGCGTGTGTTTTTTTCTATTCCTTCAAGGCTCTAAATTGGGCGACCTGTGATCTGGTGGTTAGAATAACAACCTACTAAGCCCGAGATCGCGGATTCGTAAAAAAAAATCAGCAGATGGCCCCAACATTTTTTAAAGGGAGCATATGGTTCGTCATGGAATTAAACGGGGGTCCCGAGCCTGTACGATGTCAGGTACTCGCAATAATCCTTATCCTATTTAAACCTGGATAGGCAATATTTAGAGCTCCCACTGTAGCATCATCAGATTAGCCGTCGCAGCATAATGTGACGTTAAATAAGCAAACAAGGTTTTATCGGTGGTTACCTTCAAGGGGGTCACACATCATATATTCAGTTTATTTTACCAACTGATCACAACTAGAAATTAGCATTAAGTATTTTGAGTAAAGAGTTTAATTATTTTAATTAAATTAATCAACCAGATAAAAAATTAACAAAAAATAAAACACATTCAAGGAGATAGCCAGAATATTCCAATTAATTGTATATGTCATATATCTGTCTACTGTATGTGTTACCCCACCAAATGTTTCTTAGTCTTCGTCTGCGGGACAGAAACACTCTTTTATTTAATAATTCTTTAAATTTGTCGCGCGGATCCTATGCAGCTGTAAGAAATACTATACAATTTACTATTAATTAATAGTTTATTTTTTTTATTTATATAATAACCAAGAATTTAATCAAGGGGAAATCAAATTTCTAATTTTATATTTGGTTTAATGTGTTTATTTAGAACGTGAAATCGTTAAGATGGCTGACCTTCTCGATAAGTAACTTCCCCCTCCCCCCCAGTTATCGTTAACATACTAAACAGCTATTTATAGCTCTGGTTCGGGCCGGTGTAAGAGGGGCATAAAACGAAGGCTGGGACTTGGACGCTGGGTAAATGATTTTTACTGGCGGTGCTAAGCTGGCGGTACAAGTGCCGTTACCATGGAGACAGCTTTACTGCCGATTTATTGCGACCTTCTTAGCCCGGCCCAAGGCGGTCTTAATAATCCTCACCTCGCTTTGCTTCTCTCCTCGTCATTCATCATAACTCCGGTACCAGTTCCTTAGGTTGTCGGACGGTTATCGCTTATAGTTAAGTCACAACAAGTTTAAACTTTCCATTCCCTTTCCTTTTTAATATTCTCGAATATAAAAATGAATTTTCTGTCTTCAGGTTCCTAGATTTTATGTTAAATGTCCGGATGTAATAAAATATAAAATAAATAAAAAACCAGTCCATATAAAACGAAGTTATATTAAAGAAACGTAATATAACCTTAAGCATGAAACCAATGCACCAGATAAAAATAATTAATTTCAAGAAAAACAAAAATTATATACAATACCATCTACTAATCACCGTAGGATGCTTACCGTTGAGACGAAAAAACAAAAATGTTAGCTATTTCTTGGCCAAATAATTGAAGTAATGTATACATCCACACATGACGACAGTTTGCCAAAAATTGAATTACAGACGGTGGGCTTCAAAATCCCATAGGTCTACCCCGACAGGTAGCTGTACTGGACGGTCTAGACAAGCAATAAAAAAAAAAAACTCGTTACATTACTATTGACTGTATATAGTAACTATTGATGGCCGCGGTCAACCTCTACAGGTACGGTCGGGGCTTCGCTCGCGTCATCTGGGCTTGGATGGCGTGGGGGGCCCTGGGGGGTATTCAGCGTTTCCGATGGCGACCAAGAAGCGATCCCCCGATGTGCTGCGTATGTACAGCGCGTCGGGTTTGCTGTCTTCTGGAAGCTCACAGAGGCGGCTTAAATGCATACCCCAAAACCCAGTAGCCGCGCTGGGTTTGCATGGCGCAGGGGGAGCTGCGTGTAGCGTGCACCTTGGGATACCAGGCGACCTCCCTCGTATGTAGCCTTACCCAGGTATGCGGAGCTCTGCCTGGGTGGACCGTATACTTCCCTAGCTACTCGTGGGATCAAAATGAACCTAAATGAATCAAACAAAACAGACACACCCAAACCAGAGGGCTCTGCAGCAGGGAACGATGGTGAAGGTGTCAAAATACCTATGGAGCTGGATCAGATGGTCGAGCCCGTAGCTAACACCGCTGAGCTCTCTCTGGAGGAGCTCAACATCAACTCGGCGTCAGAGGATGCTGAGAGAGTGAGACCGGCCCACAGATCCGAAAGGAAAAACCTCTGTGGAGCTGAGAAGAAACGAAGAAGGAGACTCCGCGAGGCTCAGAAGGCTCCGGGAACTGCGGGTGGCACCTCCTCTGGGAGGGAGCTAGCCAAGGAACCTGGGCCTTCGAGGCCCGCGGACAATATACAGAGGGCTCAACAGTCGAAGAGACAAAGGGACCCTCAGGAGACACCTCCATCTGGGAAGAAGGAGGAGAAGAAACGGAGAGTGATGGACAGATCATTCACCGAGGCGCTGAAAAACTCCACCAGGATGGCTATTGTTCCCAAGGGCTATCCAGCGGTGGGATTTTCGGAGGAGCAGGTGAGTTTGCTAAATTCATCCCTCTTCGAAGCAATCTTCGAATCGGAGGAGAAACCACGATTCGAGAGCACAACGGCGAGGAATGGCGTGTGCCTCTTTAGCTGCACTGACGAGATGTCGGTGAACTGGCTGAGGCGCGTAACACCGACTCTGAGACCTTGGGATTGCGCGGAGCTTCTGTGTGAAGATGCCCGTGCCTACCTTAGGCTGAAGAGGGTGGTAGGCCACTTCCCGCTTCCAACCCCAGAGACACCGAAGATCCTGAAGGTGTTGAAGGGCCAGAACCGCGAGCTGGAGACGGAACGCTGGAGCGTTTACTCCGTGGAGAAGATGGACAATCGGAAGATAACCAGGATTGTCTTCGGAGTGGACCAGCCATCCTTCTTGGCTCTAGAGAGGTTGGGAGGCAAGCCATACTTCGGTATGGGGCGAGTCACCTTCCTCCTTGGAGACAAGAAGGAGCCAGAAGGGAAAGGGCCTGAGGCAATGGTAGAAGATCCTCAGGCTCAAACAGGTGAGCAGGGGCCGGTGGATGATGATGCTCCTCTATAGGGCTCTGAATCCACCCCCCCCTTTTACTTATGTCTCTCTATGTTATTGTCCGTCCCTATCCTTTTCCTCTTTTAAACAGCTCTCCTCTTCTTTTTCTTTTTCCATAGTTTTTGTTCTTCTTTTTCTTGCCACTCTTTCTAAATCTTTCTCTCTTTCTTTTCTGTCTTTCTGCTTTCTTCCTTTCTTTTCGGGCCCTGCAAAGGGCCCCCTTCGGTTAAAGAGACACTTGACCCATGCCATTATACAATATGATGGACAAAATTGAGTGCCTACAAATCAACTTGCAACACTGCAAAGCTGCTACTGCCGTTGTGGCACAGTGGCTGTCAGTGCGGCACACAGCCATGGTACTGATCCAAGAACCATGGATCTGGGGGGGACTAATTCGGTCTGTATGTGGTACAGGGCAACATCCGAATGAGCGGTGCACTTGGAACATATGCCTCGGTCTTCCAGGCGGAGGTCATGGCAATCTATAGGGCCGTGAATCTCTGCCTGGACAGAAATATAAGGGGCAGAATTAGAATCTGCACTGATAGTAGAGCAGCGATGGGAGCCATTGGCGGGTCTGTGCACAGATCGAAACTCACAAGTGGGTGCCGCTCTGCGATTGACAGGCTTGCCACTGGAGCGAAAATTCGCATACAATGGGTGCCAGGACACACTGGCATTGAAGGCAATGAAATTGCCGACAAGCTAGCTAAAGAAGGTACGCTAAAAACCTGCACAGACTGCCCTGTTGGCAGAGGACTCTGTGACAGTATCTTATACATCCGTGAATGGATACAAACGAGATCAATCCGTGCTTGGGAGGACTGTGAGGCTCGACAATCAAGGGCTCTCATAGGAGCATATCCCCAACCGGAGTGGGTCAAGAAAATGACCAGCCTTAACAGGAGACAAATAAGGCTTGTGACAGGGCTCCTGACAGGACACTGTCGATTGAAACATTACCTATACAAAACAGGGAAAATAAATGACAACACATGTAGATGGTGTCATTCGGATGACGAAGACGCCATACATGTGTTGACCGAATGTCCAGCCTTGGCTGGGAGTAGAGGCACCTTTTTGGGCTCCACCTGGCCTGCGCTAGACGAAATTAGATTAACCAGTATAACTGGATTAGCTGCTCTGGCAGATAAGCTGGGGCTGTAACGTGCGGGCAGGATCCCCCTATACCGACAATAAGGCGCGTTAGAGTACAATGGATGAATTTCTGAGTGCTCTAGGTGACAATCACCTCGCGCTATCTGTATTTGTATTTGTATTTGTAACTATTGATGACTGCATATTGATTTAAAAAAACAGACTTGCACATGCTCATCTGTCATCATCTATGCTTAGACATGTTTGTTCAAACGATTACCGAAATATACACATTTCCCATCATTAAACTCATTTTTTCATACTAAAATTCATGATTACATTTATTTTCAAGAATATTAAAAAGGAAACTCTTGCGACTTAACTCGAAGCAACAACCTGCGGAACCGATACCACAACTTCTACGAAATATACTCCATCATAATTGTAGTTTGCAAGAAACCCTCATAATTGTTAAAGTCAACAGAGCAGTTACATGTCTCATTTAGATAATGCATAATTCAGTATGGAAGCTCCCTACAGTTCATATGCATAATGTTAGAATTCCTTATTACAGTATCCTTTTTATGTACTCGATATATTTAAACAAAACATAGATCCATAATAATTGATTATGATTTCGGATTACCATTTCAATAATGATTTCAAATATGGTAATACCACAATCAATTGAGGCGTTGATATAAAAAAGGTACTTATATAAAATACTCCTTTACATATTGACTTATGTGACCAGTTTCTCAGTTTTTAAACTTTTAAGATTCGTAGTAACAAATCCCATCAAATTACGTTCACCCTTCGTCGTAAACCTACGAATTCATGCCTTACTGTTTCCTTTAATAATATTCCACTGAACCCTGTCGAACAGATACGTTACCAAAGAATCCATCTGGACAAACGTCACACTTGGAATCCTCATACAAGACTGAAAAGGCATGAAACTGCTCGACGTTTTCGCCTACTTCAACCTTTACTGGACAAACGCTCTAAGCTCCCAATTAATTACAAAAACTCATTTAAATGACAGTTATCAGACCTATTTGGACATACGGAGTGGAGCTTTGGGGCTCTACTAAACCATCCAATTCATCTCGTATCCAATCCTTACAATCCTAAATCCTTCGTAAAATCCTCAATGATCTTTATTATGTCACAAACAAACTCATCCATCATGATCTTAATATCCGATATGTTGCTGATTTGGCCCAAGCTAGATACCTATCCTTCCATGAAAAGCTCCATACTTACTTGAATCCGCTATTCACTTGCTTCCCGTGATATTCCTGTTAACCCTCTGAGTCGTCTAAAAGAAGATGGCTTCGAGACCTTCCACTATAGAACTTTATTGGAGTGATGGGTAGTTTCTCCACAAATGTTTTTCATGTCATATTGTTCATGTTAGCAGATTTATTTGTTGTAATATTATTATAGTTTGTCAATATCAATAATTTGAATAAAAAAAAAAAAAAGATTCGTAGCATTTTCTATTTTCTTTTATATTAAGTTCCAAAATCAAAATACACTGTTCACATTAGCAGTTAAAGTTCTAATAACAAAGTAGCCTCCATTTTTCAGCTCAGCAAAGTAATTATTTGGACTAAATATATGACCACTGAAAAAACCTATGTTATCGTAAAAAAAAAATCAGTTTAAATAAAATTTCAAAACTTTTTAAAAAAATATATACTATTCGAATTATGAATGAATATTTCCCTACTCCGTTTTTAATTCCTGTTTTTCAATATCTATGATATATGATTTTTATACATAATATATATTAATAATATAATACCGTATTATGTAGTCAAATTTGTACTCCAACATTCAAAAATGCAAATAAACTCATTGAAAATATTAAAACCAATATTTTCATTATGAAACAAAAATTTCAACTCAAGCTTATAAAACTTGGTCAGGGAAATACATTAAAAGAATTACTGAGAAAAACTTCTAAATTTATGTTATAAAGGCTTTTATTTTTCATTAAGGTAAAAGTGAATTGATGAGCTCTTCTCCGAACTTTCTCCAAACGAAGTTATGTTATGGGCCTTCAACTTCCATAACTCCGTAAATTTTTATAATTTGTATATAATACACACTTGAATCGAAGATGCCAAATATTTTGATACCATATTGCAGGCTTAGATGGTATTTATGCCATAAAGGGGCATGTGCGGTGCGGCCATCTTCTGCAACAAGATAATCTTTACACTTCTGGATGAATGATACAAACAATTTTAGGATGGGATCAAGGCGATCTAATAGTTTTCGCATTTCTCTTATTTCCCTGTCATAGAATCTTAGAGCTAGAAGTAAGAAATGAGACCGATTGAAGCCCATTGTGGTCGAAAGATTTCAATACCAAATCCATCATTAGCCCACAAATGTGCGGAGTTCAATTTTCGTTTATACGCCTTATACGTCCCACCAATCTGGTAAACCTCGGTTTATTAACCGAAACCAAATTCTTATCAGATTGTGCTTCCTCCTCTTCTTGTCTTGATTATCTTCAAGAATACGTGATGTACGAGCTTTTTCGTTTTGAATTCATGCCGATCATATTCACATTAACATAGCAATTCTCGAGTAAATGCGTCATTTATTTACGATCTACTGCATGCATTATTAGCCTAATAAACTGCCCTGGGACATATTTTCGATGGGACATATTTTCGATCAAGATAAAAAACGTTGTTATGCATCCCCTCATTTACCTCAAGAACGTGATTTCTCGATTTGACACGAATTCGATGTAAAATATCAAATGCCATGTCATCCTTACATTTGCTACACACACCTGATTGGCCGAATGATCTTGAATGATTGAGACCATTCGTTGTGAAGATGTGATGTTATTTGTTCTGTATATTTTTGTTCATATTTCAATTCCAGAATTTTCTATATATCTCATTTACTGTATCAAAGGGTAGTATACTAGTACAATAATATATTTGGATATCAACTACTACAAATTAGCCAGAAGCGTGCATAATGTGAGCTATCAATTGCGGAGTTTCAAATAACGATTATTTAAAAATTAGCTTTCTGTATATTTGCCCCCCTGAAGTTTTCCGATAGTTTAACAATTATTCTTCTATTCGGGACAGAGACGAATCCGAAAAATCAGAAATCTTTAAAATGGGTCCAGTCGTTCTTGAAGTTTAAATGGTGTAATTAAGCCTACTTTATTTTGTGTATTTAGATTAGTGAAAAACAAACGAAGAGTTTTGTTTCTTTAAGTATTTATTAATATTAATTAGTAGTTTCATGTGATAACGGGTCTGTTTTATAGAACCCAATCTCAACAAAGCATTTGCCATCTTGTCCATTTCTGGTATTAATTTCATCGAATCTTTATTCGGTGTCTATTATTAGGTTTTTATATTTGATAAAGATAAATATATTATGGAAGGTATATTCAACCGCGAGCAATAATAGCTAATTATTCGGTTGCCAAATATTTCGCAATAAATATTTAAGAACGGTGATATTTTACTAGATTTTCGATAGTTCTAATTCCATCTTTTTAATCTAGTTGTAAATGCAGCATTTTAAATGCTCGTTTTGAAATGAGATTATATTCCGATTTTTTTCGTGTTGGTTTCATTTACTAAAATTTGAGGACGATAATTTTGATGTATCATGGATTTGTAATGAACAATCGCATTTCTATTTATTGTTGTTATAATTCTCTTCCTTGATAAAAATAAGTAAAGACTCGTTAATCAAGTTTTAGAGGATTCATATTTCTATCAACGAATCTATAAATTTTATTGAGTATGTTCATATAAAATTAATGTGATGTATATATTATAGAAACATATCTATTTATATTATGCATAATTTTACATTCAGTTCTTGAGGTATACTCGTCATATACAGACTCATAAACTCGTTAAACTATTGTTTTCGACGTTCCGAGACTATATAATTTAATTTTTACCACTAATGTCTTAATGGCTATAATAATTATACTAAAATAATTGTCAGTATTGTTCGGATTTTTATAAAGTTGAATTGATATAAATTTCACTGCAATAAGCTGTGCTATAAAAATGAATAGATATATTCTGAAACGCCAACATTGAGGAGTTCTTTTAAACATATTCTATACAAGAGCTCACACAAAGGCTTTATCAAGACCTAGCAGTTGGGAACAGCTCCCTCATTCACAGTTGCTAAGGAAAACTAAGCTAAGTTGGTTATCCCTTCAATGGCCGCCTCTCTACTCCACTGGGGAACGGCGTTTTCAACTCTAACAACTAGAAGGGTTAGGGTCAATGCCACCATAGAATTATTTTACTGACTACGTGGGTTTATATTGAACTAGTACTACGAATATTATTTTTATTGAAGTCCATTCTTTTTTTTACTCCAATAATATAGATTGAACCAGTGTCCATTGACGCGATGGCTAATCGGAGAATTTTACAGTAGGAGTCCTTAATTTTGCCTTTTCAGATATAATTAGGATAGGAGTCATTAACGAGTACCTGACACTGGACATGCGCGGAACACCATTTTACGTTCCCTCCAAATGACGCATAACTAAGGATTTTTCGCTCCATTCAAAAAGAATCATGAGTGTAGAAGGTTGTTATGCTAACCACTACACCACAGGTGGCACTTCCATAGAAAATTTACAAAACATTTCTTTTATAGACTCCCGGAATAATTAACTATAGAATTATTTTCCGTTTCATTCTAATATGGTTTTTACTCCTGATTCAATATTCTACAATGATCTATAAAAAAATTAGATTAGATATTTAGGATATATAACAAAAATATACCGTATGGATGTTCGAAGTTTCCTATTTTAATGATTTATTTAATTAACTGATTTAGAAGACATAGAGAAACGATTAAATTTCATTTACTGGAAAACATAAACACCCAACAAAGAAAAACTCTGAAAGACAAACAAAATGTTTGCAAATGGCAAGAGTGACGGACGATTATCGATTTAAATTGAACATATTTCTCATTGTATACCTTAACAACGGTTTATATGTTTTAACAGTCACCCGCACACACACACACGCACACACACACACAAGCGCGCCTATATAAAACACTTATTTATTCGTATTTATTTACCGATTATTTGTATACATACTCGGATTTTCGAATTGTACCAGTTGACTGTTGCCACTTCAATGAAACCACAACCAATACACACTGGCGAGCTTTGGCCAAAAACGCTTTCAGTTAAATTCCAATTTAAGCGATACCTGGAATTCTTGACTGTATCGTTCGGTATTGTAAACAATGATTTCCAAATTACGAAAAATTAAAAAAAAATGGTCAACAGTGATTGTCCTAAAATAATAACTAATAAAATAATAACTCTTCTGTTGAGGGTATTAACAAGTGTATATAATATATACTTATACACATGCATACATTTTTGGTGAGTAAAATTATAAGAGATTTACTTTACATATCGCCGATGTAAATGCAAAGTGTCGAAAATGATACACATAATTTTCAAAATAGTTAAAATAATGTTACAATGTTCATTTAAAAAAAAAAACCTGTTCTACTGCAACCCGTGATGGTGCTTGTGTTCAGAACATGGTAGAGACTGTACTGTTTTTTCAATAACGGTTGTGCAGGGAGGTGACTTGTCCTAGATCACGCTCAGCCGGCAGATTTTTCCGTCTTTTAGAGGCTAGGTGTGGGATAGGAGGATCCTAAAACCTAAAGGATCTCCGCCGCTAACAGATTATTAATCTTATTAAATTGGAATTTTATTGAGTACTACCACTGGGTAGTACATATATGTATACATACTTGTCTTTTCATGTCAATGTATGCATTAATTATATTTACTTGATGTATTCTGTTCTACAGTTGTAAATTTCATTAAATAACTTTTTTTTAAAGTTGGACTTTAAACCCATCTTCGGCATTCCTTTATTCCATTTCGGCCAATCATTTCCTTTATTTAAAATCACCTCTTTCATTCGAAATCAGCGCGAATCGTCAATCGTATTTCAATTATGCCATAATGTCTGGTTTTGTGCCTTTAAAATACTCAATATCAATTTTTATCAATTACCAATTGCTATAGATCGAAAACTAAAAATCTGTTTTTTGTTTTTTTCACATTCGATAATTTTCATTTGTATCGACAATATATCATCTACGAATTTTTTTTTTTTAACAATTAACTTGTATATATCGCTGTATTTTATTTGTAGTGTAATTACAATACAAATATTAATTTCAATTTTTATTTTTTATTAATTGTTATTATTTTTAAATATTTTTGTTTTGAAAAGAAAAGATTTGCCATGGCCGGGATTCGAACCCGGGTCGTCTGCTTCTCCGTAGCAGTGCTCTAACCAATTGAGCTCCCAGGGGTCGTATCCTAGTCAGACAAATCCATTCTCTTCACCGATCTTATAACGCCGTTTTCTCGCAATTTTTGCGATGTATATATCACGGTAAAAGTAGATATTGCGGCAAATGTACACATTTTCCGGTAAATGTGCACATTTGCCTCCTCGTTTGGGTAATGTGCATTCAACTAACATTTACAATTTCTAAGAAGGGAAATGTACATTGAATTCACAATGACCATGTCGTTTTGGTAAATGTGAGCATATAAAATACGAAATGCTGGAATATTATGTAATTCCAAGTGCCACAATAGCAATTCTTGCTCAAATAAATAAAACTTTTTCCATTATGAAATTTCTATATGTTCCTTTATAGTTTTATAAAATTTAACTGTTATAATAAAGAAAAGTATGTTATTATTATAATTTGTTTGATTCCCATCGTATCGGTCTTGAAAAACTAGAACGAAAATTGTATTTATGAATATTGGGATCATAACCTACGACATATTATATAATTTGCAAAGAAAAGTATGTTTTGCGGTACATTTTACAGTAAAAGTGTACATTTCCCAAGAGTGTACAGTTACTGTAACATATACACGGGGAAGAATGTTCATTCAAGCACGGCTACGGAGAAGCAGACGACCCGAGTTCGCATCCCGGCCAGGGCAAATCTTTCCTCTTCAAAACAAAAATATTTTAAAATAATAACAATTAATTAAAAAATAAAAATTATAAATAATATATTGACGTAAGTCAACAAGATCCTAATTAAAGTAATGTTCAATGAATAACTTCCCCGTGTATACATCGGAAAAATTGCGAGAACACGGGGATATCTGAAGAGAACGGATTGGTCTGAAGCACGACAACCCGGGTTCGAATCCCGGCCAGGACGAATCTTTTCTCTTCAAAACAAAAATGTTTAAAAATTATTAATTTCAATTTTGTGATAGACTAATAAAAATTCTGCACCTCAGAAATATTACGAGTTAGACTCGAATCTATAAGAAAGTAGAGGCAGCAAACTTATTTTAAATACATAATACTAAGGAAATGGGAATAAAGTTTTCCTGATGAAAAGCTTAATCATGAGAATTCACTTTATTGGCAATTCTAAAAACTGTCATAATTCCATTCGGTACCCAGTTAGTATTAAAGATCCTTTTATATTCTTCCATTCTAAGAGAAATTCATCTTGCAAGCACTTAATACATTTTTTATTTCTCTCTGATTTACAAATGAATGAACCTAATTCCCGTCGAAGCGGTATAATAAAGAAATTCTATCAGAATATTCAACATCAGAATTCAGTTAGATTATAAAAAGAGTTGTTGACGCCTACGTTAATTTTTTTTATTACTCAATTGAAAGAAGCATTATAACTTTTCATAACCTCAGCTTCAGACTCTTGATTCTTTGAATGGCACTAAAATCACACACACACATGTATATTAAAAATTACAGACTGTTAAAAATTAATATATTTTTAGTTTACCGTCTTATCTATCAAAAATATTTCTATTGAGCCACCATATGAATTCTAAATTAAAACAGGTCTCAAAGGCATAAATATTTCAGGGAACTATTTATATATTTATTATATTACATGTTTAAAAAAAAAAGAAGCTTATTTCCATGACTTATGACCGTCAAATGATGTATAACGTATTGATTGAACAGGATATAGCATTGGAATTAGTAAATCTGGTAAGGGTGTGTATGAGCGAAACTTTAGATATTGATTCCTTGATTCGTTTTCACCTGAACTGTCCAAATTAGTACTTGAATACTTTATTAAAAATGTGATTAACACCGAAATAGGTTTGAGTTTGGGTATGAATAGAAAAATATCCATGCTTGGGTTTGCGGTACTGTATTTGGTACTGTTGGGGGAAGACTACGAAACTATAAAAACTAAATACAGAAACGCTGATGAATGCAGGGAAGGAAATAGGGCTAGAAGTAAATTCGAATAAGATTTAAAAGGTTAGCTGGAGAAAAAAGAGATTTCAGGACATTACGGAAGAGGCCCACAACAATGGCAAAATGTTAATTATCCCAATCAATGGCTTGGCCGTGCAGGGCCAGTGGTTTGGCCTGCACGTTCTCCAGACCTAACACCACTGGATTTCTTTTTATTTGGGGTGACAGTGAACAAAAAGTCTGCGCAAGGCCCGTCAAAGGCCCAAGATATATACGAAGAAGTATAATTGAATCTTGTAAAACAAAAATACATACCCCGTGCCGTTCTGTTTTTGCTGTTTATTTAGATAAACAGAATAGTTTGCTCTCATATGTTGGAGAAAAAAAAACATTTTCAAAGAATGTGCATGTCATTTTAATCTATTTTCCATCATTAATCGATACAAACAAGAAATGGAGGTAACTTTTAACGTAAAATTCTTGATCATCATAATTTTTATATTTTCAGTCAAACTCTCCTACTATCATGTCTACAATAGTCGTAGTTTAATGAGTGTCTCAATACCATTGTTTCATATATTTGAAAATGTCGACATTAATAACATGTAATCAAATTATATTCCCTAGAGGTACCCAGTCTCTACAAATTTACATATAAATGCCCGCAGGTAATGGATGTAGGATCGCAGGCTTCCTCACAGTATTCTCCAGCGAACTCTCCATCCTGACCCTGACCGTGATAACTTGCGAACGGTGGTACACCATCACCTACGCCATCCACATGAACAAGAGGCTCAAGCTGGCCACTGCAATGAAGATCATGGCTGCAGGGTGGCTCTATGCAATCCTCATGGCGGCTCTACCCCTAGTAGGGGTCAGTGGTTACTTCAAAACAAGGTAACTATCTAAACTTAATCATCATAATATAATTATTACATCATAGAGTCTAAACTGTTAGTCATGGATGCATTAAAAAAGTGACCTTTGAACTAATAATATTGTTGATAAAATTAAAAGTATCGAATGTGAAGAACACCAATTTCCAGGAGAGTAAATAAACCTCTTCAAGGTTCATTAAAAATATATCATTAGAGGTTGTTGTTTTTTTGCCTTATAGAAGATTCTACATGAATTTTGTATCAATTATCAAGTTATCATATACGTACATAGGTAGTATATAGTAACATATGGATCAAAAACAAAACATGTGTTTTTTTTCTCATTCAGTACTTTGCAATTGTACTAAATACTTGTAGCTTCATACTCATAAAAAAGTTGATACTGATTAATTACGTAACGTGTTGGTTTCTGATAACTTGAAGGACAAGGCTAATTATTTAGGCTTGATATCAATATGTCCAGACTATGTAAAGTAATCCTTCTCCATAAATAGTGCTATTTCTTATACTCTATAATATATTTTAAATATTCTAATTGATTTTGGGATGCCTGAGAAATCATTTCAGATTGCTCAATTTATTGTTTCTAACTTTACTCTTAATTGGATTCTTTTCCAGAGATCCTTTGTGTGTTTACCAATTTACTAATAAATTATACCATGATCCGCTACCTAGGACTCAACTTAGACAAACGTCTTACTTGGAATCCTCACACAAGACTGAAAAGACAAGAAACAGACTACTTCAACACATACAAGACAAACGCTCAAAGCTTCTGATCAATTACAAAAGACTTATTTATGTTACTGTTATAAGACCTATATGGACTTACGGAATTGAACTATGGGGCTCCACCAAACCATCAAATTCCTCTCGTATTCAATCCTTGCAATCCAAAATCCTAAACGCTCCTTATTTTGTCACAAATAAAACCATCCATAATGACCTGAACGTTCCATATGTTACCGATTTAGCCCATTCCAGATACATATCATTCCATAATAAACTCCAGGCCCATCCAAACCCACTAGTTTCCATTCTTGGTTCCAATTCCACCCCGGACAATCCTCCTAGGCGTCTGAAGAGAAGATTGCCTCGAGACCTTCTATAATAGAAATGTAATTAGAGTTCTGCCAATTGGTTGTGCCTCTACACGTCCTTTCATGTATTTATTTATTCATACAGCCCTTGTACTAGATGTATATATTACAGTTGTACAATTCAATAAAATAATTTAAAAAAAAAAAATTATACCATGAATATGTTAATCATAATTGTACAGTGCATCTGGGTTAAGTAAGCACCAACGGAATTATAATAGATATACTTTATTAATACGATTTTAAACAAGATGTGCAATGATTCTGTATATGCATTGAGGATTTCACATAATGATTCAGATGTAATAGAGGATTGCCATAAAATACATAACAGAACTTAAATTACTACTTACCTGTGAAACAGAGGTACATCTAGAGTTCTTCTTGGTGAGGTGTCTTCTCCGTTTCTCGCTGTCTTCTGATACTCCTCCGCCCGTATCGTTCGCCGTCTCCGTCTTCCGCGTCTTCCTCGCTCCTTCCTCTTCGGGGTCTATTCAGAGAATCCTTCTCCAAGTGGAGTCCTTTACCCCGCCCCCTTCTTTTTGTTATTTCTTCACCCACCTTGACCATTATGAAAAATAACTTTCAATAAATGCTATCAATACTCGTATACATTTATTTAGCCACTTCGGTACGGCGCTCGCCACCCAGGTTCCCACGGGCGGCACCGCCATTCATTCCGCACGATCCGTTCATTTAACGGAGTTCCTCGTTTTACATATTTCTTGTACAAATACGTATGTGTTTGTATGTGTGGATGTAATTACGTAATTTTAACAATGAGACCTATTCCTTAAAATTAATAAATGAGTGATAGCAATAAAAAATAAAAAGCGATAATGGTTTAAAATTAGAAAATTTAAAAAGTTTATTTTTTCACATTTTGAATACCTATATGCTATCAAAATTCCATCTCTGATAATTGTCTGTGAGCAAAGATATGAACTTTTGAAAATGAGGAAATAATTGTAATGGTGACATAATTCGAATATTTCTGCATTGGGTCGATGCTCGTACCGAAGTGGTTAAGAATTGACACATTTCGTCTTGAATCTTCCATCATCACCTACATCCTAATTAAAAATAAACAAACTTCCATCATCAATCTTCTTCCGATTTTCTTCATCACCAGCTTTTGTAATATACATCCTCATTCCAGAAAACAGTAGTCACATTCGTATAGATAATAGATGTAGTTATTTCATCTCCGCCGTAACTACGATTAAATAGCAAACGCGAATATTACTACATTTAACATTATAAAAATTATAAACATTACATTTTTTTAATTTAAACTTAAATTAAATTTAAACATAAATTCTTGACTTACGAAACAAACTACTAATTTATAACAGTATACTAATATTTGGGTATATGGGGTAAAATATTGAGTTCAGCAAAACACGTCCATATACAAAGATACAAACAAGAGAGTCTAAAATTCTAAGAAAAATCGTTAATGGCCTTGGCTTATTTTGACTCACACCATGACATGAACATTCCCACTATAAAATGGTATATTCACAGCTAATATTCATCGACACAAAATCATCACAATCCAATCGTTCTTCCGCTTTCCTATTCCCTGTTTCCCGGACTTGATAGGAAAAGATTAAAAAGGCAATGGCCGAGAGACCTAATCAACTATTGTCGTTTCCATTTCCAAAACTTGATGTTCCTGTAGCAAAGTAAAGAGAAAAACACTTGGATCAAATATGCTGGATGCGCAATTACGCTGGTGCAAATTAAAGAATAAATATATAACTTACATTTAATTTAATTTTTTAATTTTCAGTTAATTTTTTTTTATTATCTCAGGCCCTTTTCAGATAGCATAATCTATGATTTGTGTTTTAATTATCAGGAAGCTGTGAAGGCCTCATAAATCAGCCCACAGCAAGGGATTTCCAGGCAGCGTTGGCGATTCGCTCTCATAATGGCATCCTTGCTATTCATTATACCTGCACCCATAGATTTTTCTCAGAAATATTTGTTTTATAATGAAATCATCATTCCGTACTCTCCATGTAGCCAGGCCAACTTTTAGCTTGGATCTCCTGTCAATCTGTAGACTGATTTGATCGAGAAAATCAGACAATTCATGATTAGCCCTAGATTCATAGATCAATCGAAGGACCATTCTTAATGAGTTAATAAAGCAGATTTGACTTGATTAAAACCATAACTCAAAACTGGGCTGATTAAGTTTTCAGAGGGCTGTAAATTTGTTAATCACAGAAAATAATAGGTAAATCATTTGACATTTACTGGACTTGCCGCTGCGATGTTTGATTTCCATGGTTGATTCGTTTCTAAACCCACTTTACAGAGAAGTTTTACTTGGTTGATTACGATTTTTCAGTTTCTTAGTTCCTAATTCGACTTTCTCATTATATACTTATCATACACTAGAAACTATTTCAGGTATTGACATTACCTTATGGCTTTATCCCCGCATATTTCTCAGCTATGAAAGTTCCTGGTATTTAAAATTTAAAATTGAAATAATCCAAAAAGAAAATGAGATTTATGAAATCAGAAAAATATATATACATATATAACAACAACCTTCTATGCCCTAAGTTAAATGTTTGCAGTCTGGCAGTTTTCCCTAGGGTTTTTAAAGGGCGTAAAAAATATACTTGGATATGCTGTATTTCGGAAGTCCCAAGCCTGTGGAGTGTCAGGTACTCATTAAAAGTCTCTATCCTAATTATATCTGGATTGATAAAATTTAGGTCTCCCAAAGTAGAATTGATGTAGTGAGAAGCAATTCTGTAGCATAGAAGCAGTGAGAGATCTCAAAAGAATAAACAAATAATGATAGTATACATTTTGTCAAATAATCTTAGAATTCAAATAATCATTGTTTCTTCTTCTAAAAATATTAAAAAACTAAAAACAGCTTTCAGATGAATCGTGTTATGGTTTAATGCAACACGGCTCCGGACTACAAATTGCCCCATCACTTCCGTTATCATGACACATGCAGGGTCAGGCCATTTGATAATAAACGAGACTTCGTCATCTATAAATTACAGAGGGAATAGATTAAAACTTGTTGTTGAGAACTTGGGTGCCATTAATTTTCTATCACTCGCTGCGGCATATTGCATGACCCGATTCAGTGCAGAGTATAGGATAAACGAAAATTAAAAAAGCAACATAATAATTGTTATATTCCTTATAGTATAGTGAGTTAATCACACAAAGTGAGTTAATCACGAGAGCAATCAGTTATTCATATAATGGTTATTTAAGTTTCACAAGAGGTGGGTCCAATGCTTCATAATTTTAATAACTCTTTTATTCACCATAATGTTACATCTGTGCTGTTGATGATACTCAATAGAAAAATTTAGACTACCACTCTTAAGAATCTATAATGAAAATTCGCAGTCCATTAAAAGAAAAATAAGGAAAAAGAACAATTGGAAAATAATTCAATATATGCAAATCTGTTCATACATCATCAAACATGGCCATGTAAAGCGAATTTAATCTTCCTAAGAAAATTTATAAAGCCATATTCAGGGTAATACAGGGTAAAGCGAGGACGCGATCTAAACCGCTTCCTGAATCAACGTGGATTAGGAATGTACTCATCGATCTTATATGAATTTACTCTGATCTTTGTAGATACAAAAATAACATAAGAATTCCTGTTGAGATCGGGTGTTCATTATGTATGAGAATGGAAGATGTTGCCATTATGAGAATAAGAATAAAACCGCAACGAATTTTGTGGTTATGGTAATCAAATCTGCATCCATAAGGAAATGGTTGTGGATTAAGGAAGAAATTAAATTAGGATTCATTAAAATATATTTTAAGAGTCTCTGTTTACAGAAAATATTGAATGTGGGAGGGTTACGGAACAACAGTGAACTGTGAGGAACCAGCAAGTTCTGTTTATCAGTGTGATCAATTTGATGAGTATCACAATCTTATTAATGCTTAATTGTTTGCTCGGTAATCGAGTTTGAGTTAACAAAGCTAGATTAGTTTACTAAATGGCAAGGTTATCTGTTTGTATCTTTAGCATCTTAATCATTCTATGTATAACCAACTCGGCGAACTGCGGAGGAAACTGAAAACTACATAGAAGACTTCTCAGCAGCTGTTGTCGATTCTGCGCAGGCAGCCATTCCTATCGTTCTTATCACTTTATAAAGGTTTCTAGTTACCAGAGGCATCATGCTCCTACAATTATAATTGTAGATAGATAGATAGATATAATATATAATATCTGATATAATAGATACATAATTATCTATTCACTGGCAGAACATATGTCGGTAATATCACCACATTCCTCTTTGTCCTCTGCTCAGCGTACCTCCGCAACAGCTTTCCACAGGCTTTCAACGAGGAGTTTTTTGAACATCTTACTAACAATACATTTAGGCTTATTAATCGGTACGCCATTGCCTCTACCCTTACATATAAGTAACAAGTCACCGATCTTTTAATTTTTCTAAAGCATAAGTCATGAGAGGGATGAGATTCTATCGGTCATTAATTTTCATATATACTTTAATTCGAAGATCCATAAAAATAACTGCTTATTGGTCAAATCTAATAATCTTATAACCAAACTAATTATTATGGTTCTACCACCGAACTAATCTCAATGCAATTTTGGACATCCACAATAAATAACACCGCGACTACCCACCAATACATTAATTTCTTTAATTATATTTGATGACAGACAGTTCTGTTCTTCTTCTTCCTCGACCCTCCTTTAAATGACCATATCAGTCAACAGAGACAAAACTTGGTTGTTCTCTTTAGTTCCTCCAAGCCTCCGCACAGCTTCCTCTACAATGTCACTGCCTCTGGCCAAATTTGTTTGCGGACATTTTCGTGAAGTCGGCAGGACTGGAGGATATGGACACCTGATTGCTCCTCTTCTCCGCAATCGCATAGCGAGCCCCCTATTCCTATTTTGAACTTAATGTGCATATGCGATTTGAGCCGGTTGTGCCCAGTCGTAAGTCTAAATATAAGCACTTGTTCCCTTCTGCTTAATTTGTAGTAGTCATCGTGGGATGTGTTTCTAACCATCGCCCATGATGGTCCCCTTATTAAGTGGCTTAACCTCGCCAAATTGGAGTACTGGAGCAAACTGAGGCATCAGGGATCCTGCTTTCGCCAGCGTGTCCGCTCTTTCATTGCCGGCGATTCAACAGTGTCCTAGGATCCACTGGAGGACTGTTGTTCTAGCAAGGTTTGTTATTGAATTTATCGCGGAGACAAGGTTTTTTAGGATTCCAAGTGCTTTTGATCTGTCTTGTATTGCTTGGAGAACAGAGCGTGCATCAGTGAAAATGACCACCTTTTGGAGATCATAGGAAGAAGAGGAAATTTTCTGCAGGCCTCAATTATGGTTCCTGCTCAGCTCGGTAGTTGCAGGAGTTTAGCCCTGTAGCTATAGAATTTTCTACAGTTTGCCACACTGAAATTCTATGTAGATTCTGCCCCTCCACTGCCCCTGTTTTCTTCTGCAACTGAACCGTCGTGAAGGCTCTTGTCCATTCTAGTGGTGGGTACTCCTCATTGATAAATATTAGCGTATCGTGTAGGAGATCGATTGGCACGAGTTCTTTTTTGCTATTTATGCCTGGTCTGATATTCTTGCCTTTGTAGCAACCTCCCAGGAAGGGGGAAGAGTTTCACAGCCGAGCGGCACCAGCTGTATATCTCGCATACTGAACTCTTTTTGTAGTGATTTGATGTGGTGCACAGGACTCTTTCTCTTGATTCGGGCTGAGTACCCGTGTATCCGTCTCTTTTAGTGGGTGCTACGGAATGCATTCGGCTTTTGATGCCAGATTCAAGAACTTGAGGTATCTTTTGTCAGTGAGCGACTGTAGTTTTGTCAGGGCTCAAGTTTATTGAAAGGTGTTGACCTCATTGCCCCTGGAATCAATGATTATGGACCGTAGTAACCTTTTGGAATTTGGTGTTTGCCAATGTGCCCCAGCTGGTAATGCCATATTCTAAGACTGGTCTAACGTAGACCACATAGAGTTCTGTTCTTATTTGCTTCATTGAGCAAAACAATAAACAGGAAATAGAGATTATATATCGTACGTAAATCCAATTTGGTATTTTAAACAGACGTATCAACCTCCTAATGGTTACTACCGTCATAAGACATCAACTCAAATATGTCGTACAAATTCAGAAACAGGAAAGAGAGGAGTGGACATAAAAAATAACAAGGATTGTAATTGGTTATGTTTCTGTTATCATTCGCTCCCTAATTTTAGTAAAATCTGAGATTGAGGATAGGTACCTATATTCCATTTCCAGCTAATTCGTGCAGATTAGTTCCCTGTCTCAGATTACAGAAATAAAATTACTACAACCATTTTCTAATGAAGCGTTCAACACGGAAAATCATAAGCCACTCTATGAATTGATTGATTGTTTTATTTCTCGCAATTTTCTTATAAACGTCCAATTTCAAGTTTATTACCTAATTTCAGCAAAAGCTTATATCAATCCCACAGTTAATTTGCAGTTTTTTTATCTCTATAATATTAATAAAATCCGAAGTTTAATATATTTTTGAGATTGCGGGTGGTATATTACTTAGCCCTGAGCTATAAGATTTTTTTTTTATCTAACCCCTTAGTTTATTTATTTATTTGGAATAGATATTTATCAGGATAAATATGAGATGAGGATGCTCTTTTATGCTGGATTTCTCATAAATTATAGAAGTGGAAGAGGAAGTTTGTACTCATGACCTTATTGGAGTTTAATAAGGTCTGGAGTACAGGCCAAATTGATTGGCCGGAAATAACCAATAGGCTTAACGTAAAAAAAAAATATTAGAAAAAGAAAAATATGCAGTATGAAAATTATCGTTGAAAAAACAACAAATATTCAGTTCAAAAGTATGTAGTAAAACTTTAAAATTGATTTCGACTTAACAGCAACGCCAAGAACGCTATTTGAGAAATAAAGTAAAATATACAATAGACAATAGCAATTATAAAACGATTGGTTGATGGGTGGGTAATTTGAACAATTACACAATTGGGCCAATGGGATTGATCCCATCGGAAACGAACTACACCCTATTTTTAATAACAATAAAATTAACTAATGAATAATATTCATTAAATGTGAAAGAAAATGGTCCGGGAAGAGGTCAATAAATTTCTCTTAGATGTGGAGAAATATTTATTAATTAGCCAACGTTTTTACCTACTTTGCAGGTCTTACAAACAGGTAAAATACAAAGGTAGTAAAAAACAAACTAAAGAATGCAATTAGAATAAAACAGAAAGTGTTAAAAATTAAAGAATAAGGTAATAAAGATAAAAATTGAAGATTAAAATAGGTAAATATTAAAGTGAAAATACAAAAGTATCAAGTATCTGAGTGGTGAACAATAAAGATGGGGGAGGGGAGAAAACATGAGATATACATCAATAAAGAGCAAGTATTATCATGTGGATCATAAATAACCATAACACAATACATTTTACTATCAATGGGGACGATAATGTATTCAAAATGTTCATGAAATAGTATAAAGGATAGATGTAGTACAATATGTAATAAGTGGTAAGAAATAGTGAGAAAGGAGAACATAGTAGATATTAAATTAACATTTCTTCTAAAAGGTGGGAAATTAATAAACCCCTTAAAGAAACAGTACGCAAGGAAATAGTAAGAATAATAGTGTGATGTGTTTTGTAACATATATGGCTATTCATGTGTTATATATATGTATGTTCATTAAAGTTGTTATTTCCGCAAACCAGTTTATTTCCAATATGGAATAGGAAAAAAAAAATCGAATTTTTAATTGTGTTAATTGTCAGCAAGTAAATATTATGTTTTCCAATCGTAAACGACAAGTAAATAGGCCAATTAATTTAAATGAATGTTCCTGCTATTCTACTTTTTATTGCAAATGCTTTCTAATGTGGCCAAGAATATAATAAGACTTCGTGCATACACAATTGTGCTATGTAAGATTTCTATGATTAAATTTAAAAAGCCATGTAATTAAAGAATAGATTTGTATAAAATATTATCAGCATGCATGTTTTAGTTTTATTTATTTAAATTCGTTTCGAATCGCTATTGGCCTTTTTTTATTATTTACATTATATTTGTATTCTTATTTGCATTTATACGAAGTTAAATGCAAATGCTGGCATTTATTAATTGATTTCACATTATAAGAAAACAGTTCAAATATATATTAAGTAATTGTTTCATAATGATATTCAATCAGTTCAAATTAGTTATTACATTCTTTCAGAAATTTATGTATTAAAAAAAAATTCTTATTATTATTAATTAGTAATAAAATAAATATTATTACTGAATTTTTACAACGAATCATCAATAAAGTGTTCTTTGATACCGTTTATTAGCGTGTTCTCATTAAGAAGGTATCGTCCGGTGTAAAATTATTTAGTTAATAACTATAAGATAATTATATAGTTTATTTTTATCCGTAAAAATACCCTGAAAACCTCACCCCAACCCTAGATTTACTTTTCTAGAAGGCTGTCGAACGGCATTGGGAGAGTGGATTAATTGCTCATCAGCGCACCCCCTTCACTTTATCTATCGACTCTTTTCTTCTACTGAGTAAATTTAATTTAGAATCACTTTTTGGAAACCGAAGTAAGCAATTAAAGGAATTTACACGGTATTCGTATATTTTATATCTTCTTACTTGATTAATGATTTCATTGTTATCTTTGACAATATAAGATTCAAAGTTTAATCATTTTTTAATGTTTAATCAAAAGTCGAGTCATTTTCAAAACAATTGTCATACTTACTGCCCCTCACCTTCATTTCTCCTTTAACAGTGCTTATTTCCCCAAAACTATACTTGCTGAATAAACTACTGCTATGTTTTATAGCCTTAAATATTCTAATGGATTTTGGGATGCTAGAGCAATCATGGTCCCTCTGCCTCAGAAATTGTTAAGTCAACCTGACAAACAACCGCTTCCTAATTTTGTTTTGTACTTTGTTAAGCATTTATCCATTTAGCCATTATTTGAAAATTTATTTTCTTCTTCCCTTTAATTAAAAAGTAACTATGTTGAAGTAATTTAAAGTATTTCTTTTCCCTAGCTTACAGTATGTGGTTACCGTGTATTAATCAGTGTCAATGTATGTTTAACGGCTGTGCTGATCCGTCTATGTTGAAATTTGATATGGATTATCTCAAGGTTGGGGAAGGACATAGGCTACTCTTTATCAATTTCGGATGTACGAGTAAGGCTACACCTACATTGGATCCGGCGCGATTCGATGAGACGTCGCTAGGAAACCAAATGACTGAAATATATCGAGAGCGCCTACATTGGATCCGGCCTTAATCAATCCATATTTATCCGACCAATCCCAGGGATTTAGTCGCTCGTGGAAACGAAATAGTTTATTTATACGAAAGTGCCTACATTGGATCAGTCACGATGTTGTACGATCAAGTGTGATTTTAACAAATCGAAATCATTAGTTTTCAATTCGATAAGCCAGCCGTTAGCATGTGTGCCAACTTAACCTTTATTGTCTAAAATGTTTATTAAAAAATATACATTGTAATTTGATAATTAACTACTATATAAATATCCGTCATAAATCAAAATTAAATATTGTCAATTCTCATTAAAATATTTTATTACTAAACTTCATGATCCATTAAATATAGTAGCGAAGGTTATTTTTCCGATAAATAAAATTATATCTATCAGAAATGTCCATAAAAAATATACCTACATACAATTTTAATTCGTCAAAGAAAATTGGAAACATTAACTTTTGATAAAATTATCATCTTAATGTTAAATTTATTTGTTAAACATTTAGCAAGGGCTTTTCTGATTTTTTATACTCCTTTGCAAAGATGAACAACAAAATAAACAAAGATTACTCATAGAATTAGTTCAAAAGGAGCCTCCATTGCGGGATCTATGAAATAATAATAACAAACAATAATTTATATATTTTTTTTTTATTGAAAAACAACTAAATTATTAATTTATAGTGAAACAGCAAGACAAAAATATTCTAATATAGCTCATTTTCATAACATTTGGTTCTTTAAATTTATAAAAGATTATTTTTAATATAATTATATTTTACAATAATTAATATAGAAAACAAGAAATAAAAGAATAAAATTAATACCATTATATTCAAAAGGCTAGTTTCATTATAGGTTTGAATAGAATAGATTTACAGCAGATTAGTGTAGGCTGTGTGAAATAAAATATGTATTTAACTGATCAAGTTTATCAAATACATTACACCCTCATAATTATCAGAATAATTTTAGCTTTATTGAATGTATATTACAAATTCATTTTGATATTACATGAGTAGATCATTATCTCATCATCTATAAGCTCAATAAACAGTGATTTTTTTAATGAAAGTTCAATACCATTATAACTACATTGAGTATTCTCAAGATTCCAGTTTTAGAAAATTGTTTATTTATAAATTAGCTATGTGAGCATGGAAATAAAGAAATATTAAAAAATGTAAGTTTGATTATTTTCTGTTTGTTCTATTTCTACAATCCTTGATTGTTCTATTCAATCATGTCATACAAAAGTTACTGGTATTACTCCTATAAGTCTTTTATTATTGCCATTATTATCCAATTGATATGAATAAACATTTGTTTCGATTAATATTTTGAACCCATTTAAGTAAATATTGTAACAATCTGTCAAATACATATATTTATGCAAACTTTATCTATATCTCTTATAGAGTTATAGTAATTGGAAAGTATAATATTATGATAATAGCAATTAATTGAGTTTTTAAATTCATAGATTATTATCTGGTATTTACTGTTATTTGTTTTATGGGCAATGAATTGCATGTTGGAAGGAGTTATTGATCTTTTTAAAAATGCTTCAGATTATTTGCATTACCAATTTATTTTATTAACCTAAAAGTCTAGTAGAAATTGAAAGCAGGTACTTAAACCATATAATTACCAGTTTACTTCACATGTGTTTTATAATCATGAAATTCAATGGATTCTATTAAATTCTAAAGTGGTGATACCATAACAAACAAGTACCTGAAAGTAAAATCAAGAACCTCTTGATAAAACGTTTCTTAAGAACTTATAGTTATCATATGGGATTCCCAATAGCATTCTATTTTTTCCTTATATTCATAATGTCCAATGTTCTATCGATGCTCCAATTTAATATTATAAAATGAAAGTTTATTATATTTACATCACTTACACATTCACAATTAAAGGTATGTTGATTGAAGGTCAAAAATCAAGTCTCGAATAGTAAGCAATTGATGCATTTATTAGCTTATCAATGTTTTCGACCAACATTGCAGGTCTTCATTAGGGCTTATTTACACAAGATACAAACAAATAATATAATACAAAAAATATACATTAATAGCAGTAATGATACAAATAATACTTAAAAATATTTAGGTGATAATATAATATAATAATCATTTTATTATAATGATTATATTAATATTTTTACCTAAATATTTTTTAATATGATTTATATCATTTATGAATTATCATATTTTACATTTAATATTTGTATCTTGGTAATTTAAACCTGATGAAGATCTGCAGTATTGGCCAAAACATCATGCAAAGATCATCATATATTTAAATTATGTTTTGAAAAATAAAAGAGGACACTAGCATATTTTTAAGGAAGAAAATAAATCATTCATAGAAGAAAATAAATCATTTATTCAATAACATGCATCAGTATTTACTTATAAAATTAAAAGAATAAAATTTAGGATACACATTTTTAACAACGATATTAGAATTAAGTGGAAAAATAAATGAATAACACAATTAAATATTTCGAAATACAAGTTAAGAAGAATTACACACTACAAATTTTATAAATAATAATTGTCGATTAAGATACTAACATATTAATATGATAAAATAATACATAGCAATAATATATAATTTTTAATATAACAATTTTATATAATAATTGAGGTGATTGAGGAAGATCCTCTGAAGATTTAGATTGGAGTGTTTTCAAATATATATTGGCTTAAGATGCCTTGAATATCCACCATTAATTATACAGTATTTACTCCCAAATTGTAAGATCTTTTTTTTATTATTGGACATCCATTAAGAAAAGTATACACAAAGGTCTAAACCAAATTTCTTCTGATACTTGATATACACAATCCAAAAAACAATATCATCTTCGCCATATATGTTCACTTGTAGGAGTGTCTGCTAACATGAATTTGAATAAAATTGAAATTTGAACAAGGCCACTTCCTCATTGGACAACATATTTCCTTTCTGTTTCTGGAAAAAATAATGTTTTCAGATACGCATTGATTTAATAATAAATAAAAATTAATTTAAAGTATTCCATAATAAATCTATTAGGTACCTAAAAAAAGTTGAACTTTTTACATTTGTAGCATTTTTCAAAAGAAGCTAAATATTTATATTTATTATTTCTGTTCAGTCTAAACTTATTTATTTAATCTGAGGCAAATTTATTCTAAACACTGTTGTGGAATTGTTCTTCGGTGAAATACAAATTAAAATTAATACTATTTCTAGTTCCATAATGGATTTTTTCAACTGTAATTGTTTAATACGGGTGTTATTATTAGTAATCCTAATGTCCACCTGATTTTAATAGTTAATTTACTGGCTAATTGATTCATACTTGATTATATGATATGGGGTTATCTTACAAACAATTATTCTGAATGTATATCAAAGTTTAACAATAGAAATCACTTATCACTTCAACTATTTTCAATTATTCTCATAAAGAAAGGATGAGAAAGATTAATTAATGGTTCTTGTCACTCTGTGACTCCTACCAAAAATACATATTGAATAAACATATTTAATGACAATTTTTAATGAAGAAAAGTGAGTTTAGGTGAAACAAATTTTTATATGCTATACTACACACAAACATTATTATAAAAATAATTACACTTACCTTGTTCAATGTTTTCACATCAAATCCTTTGAAAAAAGTTAGGAGCCAGTAGGAGATCAATTAAAGATCCAGAATCAAGCAAAAATACAGTAGTTAAGTAAACACTAGTTGAGATTTGATATTACGGGGAGGTTTCAAGTATAACCGCTCCTATTTATGAATTTAATTGCAATCGTTAATTTAATTACAAACCAAATAGATTTAAAAATATCACTACTATTCCATTAATAAATTAACTCATTATATAAAACATGAATATCTAAAAAATATAAATTCTATTTTATGAAATTGAAAAACTACTAAACTATTTATTGATAGTCAAACAGCAAGACAAAAATATTCTAATATAGTAATATTAGCTCATTGTTATAACATTTGGTTCTTTAAATTTATAAAATTAAGATTATTTATTAATCACTTTTAATACATTTATATTTTACTATAATATATATATATAATATAAGAAATAAAAGAATAAAATTAATACTATTTTATTCGGAAGGCAGTGGCTAGTTTACTATCGGATTCACAAGAATAGAATTTAACCGTAACTGATTCACTATAGGCACTCTGGGAAATTTCAGTCATTTGTTTGCTCACCCCAGCATCGTATGTGATAGAATAAGATCACGTCGCGCCGAATAGGATCCAATGTAGGTGTACCCTAACATGTTGTTAAAAAAAATTAAATTATTTATTTAAAATAATCTGACACGAAACTTATGTGGCAGGCCAAATTCCACGCGATCGAAGCCGTGGGCAAAAGCTAGTCATATATAAAATGAATTAATAAACTAGAAAATATACTTTAATTGTAACTTTAAAATGAGCAAATAGCTATATTGTTTTTAACTTGAAGAGTTTTGCACCTTTAGCCTTTGATCGATTATCGTGTGAGCATTAATCGCGCTATAGTCTTCCTGAATTTAAGTTATGCTCGTTTACTTTACAGAATATAGGCATATATTGCTAATTATCGTTTGCTGAATATAATTCTATTTCTAAGATATGTTTATTTAACCATTCTTCTCCATTATAATTTTTTTAATATTAAAAGGATAATTAAAATATCTTGAAAAACATCAAAGCTGCCCAGCATCTAAAGCTGATTGCTTTTCGGATCAAAAAGTTCTTCCCTTCCAAGGACGAGCAATTTCCGAACTGTGATTACGGCTATCCCTTAATTTACCTATTCATTATTTTTCCCTTGCCCTTCCTTTTCTGGTTAATTTTTCTTTTAAGGGAAACCATATGCTCGCGTATTTTTGTATAATTTAAACATTGATCAAGGAAATATATACTTTCTATCAAGGAAATATATACTTAAGGTGTTACACCTAAAGTGGCCAAAAGTTAGGACACATTTTGGAGTTATTTAAGGAACAGTAGGTGTTTGAGCAACCTCGAAATAGTTATTGGACCTTTCGATAAGAGCTCCGAAATGGGTAAGGAAAGTAAATTTCTGATTCAATTATACCAGATCGCATGTCATTTTGATTGTAACCTTTTATTAAATTAATAACATAAATCACTTTAATCAATTAAACAACTAATACTTTTGATAATGAAAAAACCCAATTAATTAAATTAAAAGAACAATTTAAACGATTTTATAATTAGAAAATGACGTTACTAATATTAACTAAATTATAAACAACTAATTAATAACAAAAAGAAAACAATTATTATTTAATCTTACGATAATAAGTTTAACTCTATTAAATTACAAATAAATTAATGTTCAAATAAATCTATTACAAAATAATAAATGTTGATGTGGTTTTCTAGTTGAAATGATATAATAGAACTCTTATCTGTCTGTCGAAGTAGATTCCAGTAGATAGTAGATTCTCGGCAGGGCGAGCTGGATGTTGAGACGACAGAGGAATTTCGTCGGCAGGGCGAGCGAAGATGTTGAGACAATAGAGGTTGAGATGATCGACTGGATCCATTCGAATTGGTCGAATCGATGACTAAGTTTAAACTAATTACACCTGCAGACGGGCAGCAAATTAGTATATTCTTCAAATTCACAAAAAAACAACTTTGAGCTATAGCTTGCGTTGTGCACGTCAAGAGGCTCGTGCTAACACTGTCTGGCTCGGTCTAGCCGGAGCGAACAAAAGCAGATCTACTCCGCTTTTGTTTTTCTCTCTTCTTTTGTAACATATGTTTTCAAACTTATTACAAATATTACACTTATTACTAAACAAATAAAATTAACTTTAAAGTTAAATTATTCTAAACAACTATGAAATAAAAGTTTAAATTATTATATTAAATACAAAATGTGAAAAATAAGAAAAGACAATGTTCTTTCTTTTAAGAAAAAATGATTTAATTTTTTATGATTTAAGTTTTTGACAAAAATCATTTATCAATGTAAAAGGGTTGTCCGAGTATTATCAATGCATGGTATCAATGGTGCTCCAACAGATTGAGAGGTGAAGATGTTATCTAGTGAATGTAATGGTCATAGAGAACCATTTTAAAATAGTAACAGCATAAATCAAAACTGAAAAAGTTTTGAAAAATTCTCTTTTTACAATTAAACAAGGGTTGTTGGAGTGCTATCGATGGGTAGTTTCTCCACATGTGTTTTCATGTCATATTCTACATTTTTGCACATTTACTTGATATAATACCATTATAGTTGTAAATATCATTGAATTAAATAAAAAATAAAAAAAAAACAAGGGTTGTAATACCTCTCGGTTGTTTGTTGTAGTGGTAAGGTGCTATACGTCAAGATAGCCACTCGATCCACGTATATGTGATACTTTTGATATTATAAAAATAAAGGTTGGTTCAGTTATATAAATAATAGAGGCGATTGTTGGTTGACGGTATAAATTTTATGGAGGTGAAAAATGTCCGAGTAGAAGAGAGAAAATAAGTTCTTAAGTTATAAGTAATACATTTTTACCATGGCTTATCATTTATGCCTTTGAGATTGAAAATTTTAACTTTATGAACAATGTCAAAGGTCACCTGTGATCTTGTCGTCAGCATAAACAATCTACTACAATCCTGGCAGATGGCCTCAGGAATTTTTAAAGGGAGTAAAAAATCCTTAGTTACGTTGTTCTTCGGAATTGACATAAAATGAGGGGCCCCGAGCCTTTGTAGTGTTAGATTCTCGTTAAAGACCCTTATTATATTTGAAGATAATAAAAGAAAAATAATAATAAAAATCCTAAGTATAACTAGATAGACAAACTTTAAGACCCACTGTAGCATCGCCCGATTAGCCATAGCAGGATAAAGTGAGGTTAAATTAATAAACAAACTATTAAAAACTCTGATTAAGTATTTCATACGAATTGTGTAGTAACACTTTTTATTTTTTACACTTTTAAATTTGTTTATTGATATTGAAATAAATAATAAAAGAATAATATAGAGACGACTTATATCTTTTCTCATGTAACCAGGTTAAAAATTCTCTGTTATCTACGAATTTCATTGTTGCAGTATCTGCCTGCCCCTGGAGAAGTCGGCTACCGTCGACATAGCCTACCTCACCACACTCCTCACCTTCAACGGGATCGCCTTCTGGGTCATCTGCCTCTGCTATGGTAAAATGTACTGCAGCATCCGCCGCGGCCGCGACGCAGGGGCCGCACTCTACAGTTCCGACATGACGGTCGCTAAGAGGATGGCCCTCCTGGTCTTCACCGACTTCGCTTGCTGGGCTCCCATCGCCTTCTTCGGCCTCACAGCCCTCGTGGACTATCCCCTCATCAATGTTACCAACACTAAGATCCTGTTGGTCTTCTTCTACCCCCTCAACTCATGCGCCAACCCTTACCTCTACGCTCTGCTTACGCATCAGTATCGATGGGACGTCATCATTCTCCTCAGCAGGTAAGCAACCTGTTGTTAAAAACGATGAATTAAAACCATTGAAACCTTGTAAAATTATAAAACTCTTCCTTTAATTTCTTTGAGAAGGGTTCAGAATCTAAAGCGGATAAGCCCAAATTTCAAAATTTGACTTTTTCTAAATTTTAATCAAGCAACGTCTTATGCTATAGTATTGTGTTAGACATATATGTTTGAATAAACTAGTGGAATGAGTAGAAAAGTTAATTTTTGAAATTTCGAAGTTATTCGCCTCAACTATTCACCTCACTATTGCAGTATACATTTTAGCTTTTCAAAATTAAACTAAGCCTAACTTAAACTTTTACTTACATTTTTTTTAAAAATATATTTTCTATTTATTCAAATAAAGTAATGTCCTGAATGCTTAAAGGTAATATTTTATAAAACCATTTAAGTAATAGAAAATTGTTATTTAATTTTGACACTTTCTAATTTGAAAGTCTTGGAAATTAAAATTATGGGGTGTTTACATTATCAAGGAGGGAGCATACTTTCGAATAAGCACTTTTGATGAAAAGTTTGTTTTATTTATATTACACAACTTGGTCATTTAAGTATATCCTATCCAACAGCGGCGCATTAACTCATCGCTGAGTCAAGGCATCCTTTATCAGCTTACGCCATGTGCTCTGTCCTGTGCGGCCATCATCCACTCCCGCACTCCGAGCAATGGCCGAACATCCTGGTAATCCCATATCTTCATCGCACCCTGGCTCTTCCTTTACGCCTGGACCTATAAATTTTGTCTATGATGCATGATTTATCTCTATAAGAATGATTTTCTTTGTGATGTATGTAGTCTTTATTCATTCTTGGCACGAGTCCAACCCACCTTAATCTTCCGAGTCGAATAAATCAAGCTTTTCTGGGATCTTTGAAGAGTTTATACTATTCCTGATTGGTTCTCCAACGTCATTACTCATTTATTTTAATTATTCTTACAATGGCGCCAGGTTTTTTTTAGTTGTATGTATAAAAATGAAAGATCACAAATGTTACTAACTTTTAAGTTAACATTTCAGATTGCTGTACATTCTTACCCCATCTGAAATGTGCATGTTGTTTTTACCAGTGTATTTGTATATTTTAAAACAGAAAAAAAATTGTAAGTTCAAAACATCTTATAAATAGAGTTGAAAAGTCGATTTAGTGACACAGTTTAAGTATATTATTAGCTTATTACGTTTAAGTTGCTATTTCAGTTTCGTTCAATTTTTTGTTTAACAACTAGCCGTACCTCTTCTATACAGATCTTTTTTTTTTCGACGATAGTTAAATTTGAGGGTTTATGTTAGTTACTGTCGATATGTTAGTTAACGACACACCATTTTCCTAGACTTCCTTATTTCGACTCAGGGCGCCTAACTATATATGTTTTCGATAAAAATATAATTCCTCAATTTTCAGGTCTTCAGGATACAATTTCCTTTATTATATACTTAAAGAATAAGTAAATGATGTTATGTGATTTATTATAAGTAAAATGATGATTATAAATTTTTTTTAAGTTCAGATAACGAATAAAAAGATGTATTGCAAGACGAATAATCTATTTATTATTCAATGGAATCAAATTTACATGACTTATGCAAAGATCTTTTGAATAGATAACCTATCGACTAGTAACTAAAGAAATTATCATACTGACTACTCTATTCTCTCTCATCTCTCATCTTTCTCTACCTCAATCTTCTCTACTCTATCCTCTATTGTAATGTTTTAGAGGAAGTATGTATGCATAATACATATGCATTGCATATCCATGATAAAGAGATGTCAAGATAGATTACAAAGAAGCAATAACTTCCTGGATTAGAAACTTACATAATAAACATGCATTGTTAGGTCATGAATCCAATGGCTAATTTTGGAACTTTTAATTTCAGACAATATATGAATAGTCTAGTTCCATTCAGGAATATTAATAAAATAAGTAAAGTTATAATAATTAATATCAGTAAATACATTACTACCTATAAACATACAATTACTTTTTATAGAGGTTTATTGGGGAATAGATAACATAGAATATATACTTTCGATGCATCGAAACTAATTCAGGATTATTTGCACCGGCAGTAATTAGGCAAATGCAGTGCATACACGGATTTAATCATAGTTACTTATCATTGATCCAAATCCCATTTTACTACGCACTAATAACGATGATGCATCTCGGAATTCAGCCAGTAGGAGACCCAATTTCAATGTTCATATTATTAATTTCAACAACTAATACTGCTTCCAGTTATAATTAACAGAACTAGTAGGCTTATATTTCGTAATGGATATCCATACCAAATAACAATTGGTTGAATTAAGGCTGAAACAATGTAAAAAAAGAAAATCATTTTATAATTTACTGTATTAATAAAATTTAGTTTCAAAATAGGCGCCTAATAAATATAAATTCTTCATTCTAGAATAAATTTTGGCCCAATACCTAACTCCTACCCCTTGATGAACAGTTGTCAAAATCAATGATTCAAGTGGACGAAATTAAATTATATTGGTTTTAGATGTATTTGGAGTGTTTGAGATTAATAAAACAAGTTTTAAAACGCTATATCGATATGTGATGTGTTGTTAAACCAGTATTTATTAACAAATAAAAACCTACACCAATAAAACCCGTGAACGGTTCTGGGATTCAGTACAAGGAGGGTCCTAGATCCCATATGATTCATATCCGACTGCTAACGGGCTAAATAAAAGTCATTTCAGCAGCGGGATTCGAACCAGGATTTTCGGCAACTTAGCTCAACCACTAAGCTATCATTAGTTTATAAATTTACTAAACAAAAATCAAGTAATGAAATAAAAAATTATCAATGGATCAAATATAATGGATGAAAATAATCAAAAACACATATGTAAATGATCTATCTGATCTAGATTAACGAATAAGGAAGACAATACAGAGAATGGTATATATAGACGGAATTCAATTGTGTTGGGGCGCTTGGAGTTGGCAATAAATGGACGGAACTGGGATGGAAGGAAGCGACAAGAAGTTTAATTCTTGCTTTGAGGTACAGAATTAAAATTGAGGCAAATTTCAAACAATTTTACTTTTAAGTTATGTAAAAAATGTTCGTTTCAAGATTTTCGATTGTTTTTAAATTGAAGTAAAGAAATTGATGCTTAGACAATATATTTATGATGAAGTTATCGCTAATATGCCCGCTGACTTTTAATCTACATAGTACGATTAATTGAGTTAACTAACAGTAGACTTGACTTGTAAGAAAAAAATTAATTTATGGTGAAGTGAAACGATTTGTATACCATGATTATACAAAGATGCTTTCTGATATGAACCAACTAGATTGACTATTAACTATGGACTAACATTATAACTTGTCAACTAACGTGTCGACTACTCTTAGCTATTCGTAATCTGTCCTACCATCTCAATCCTATGCCCTCTCTCTTAATATATATATATATATATATATATATATATATATATATATATATATATATATATATCCTATACTTTTAGAGCTGGTTTATACCTAACTAATAAATATAAATCTGCTAGCATTATGGGTCAAGAAATATGGACCGATGAAAGGGAGTAGATAGAAAGTAAATAGTTTTCTATTCAATTGAATAGGAAATTGGTGTTCAGGTCATCGGAGCTGATTATAGTAAAGTATAATAACGCAATACATATAGTATACTAATAGAAAGTATAATGGTACGTATAGTAAAACACAGTTGATACAAAGGATTAAATGGAACGTGCCGAGGACGATACATTACTGCAAAAAGAAGAGATGAAACTTTCAAGGAAATTTCAACGATAAGGAACTCAACAAGGGCAGCGGAGAAATGTCAAGAGTTCGGGCTTTAGGGGATTATGATTACAAATAGCTACAACGACGCCAGTTCAACCTACCCTGTCGTGCCGGATTAGATTTTAGAAGAGTAAGACGAGATGTAGTGCTTGATTTTAGAGAAATCGTTATAGTATGGTTAATAAATTGGGAAAAGTTTTGAAGAAATTCATCACAATAGGCTGGAAGTGATTGGGAGTTGTTACGACACTAGATATGGCTAGGAAACACGATGAGACAGAAAAGATAAGAGACCATTTTTAATAGGAAGACGCTGGAACAAAAATAAATATTTATTTTATTTAAGGTGAAAAAAACGGAATCGAACAGGTAAAAATATTTAAAATAAAGCAGCAGGAATTAAATACCTTTAAAAAAGCTATGTATAAGAGAAATAATTATAACATGACTAAATAAAAAATATTACTAATCTCTCTCTCTCTCTCTCTCTCTCTATACATATATATATATATATATATATATATATATATATATATAAAAGAGTTTGTCCTGACTGACAGACCATTGCAGAGCCAAAACGGGAAAAGCTATAGACTTGAAATTTGGACAGTATGTACATTTTATATAGCCAACGCGCTCTAATAATTCGTTCCCTAAGAGGGCGAAAAGGGTGACAAACGTTTCTAATAAAAATACGTCATTTTTGATCGAACACCATGAAATTTTAGATTTAGCTTCTACATTCAAAATAAAGAATTGCGTGTTTTTTTATTATTTGAAAATCAACCCCTAAAATTGTAAAATAGCGGAAATCGTAACATGTCAAGTTAGATATGTGAAAATAACACATAATAATATTAATTGTATTCAAGATTTTACAAAATCAACCCTCAGAGATTATAGTTTTGGATATTACTTAGTGGATTTCAATCGAAAACGCATCAATTATGCCATTTAATATTTAATAGGACATTTTTTTTAAATCGATCAACAAAGTGGTAGGGATTGGTAGGCTGGCTGAATACACAAATGTTTTAAGTCATTGTGCATAATATGGAGTTAAATCATGGTGTTCAAAATTCACTCTCCGTTTAAACACAACCTAAGTTTTTATTCAAAATCAACGTCAACGAAGTCGCTGGCAAAAACTAGTTTGATGTAAATATATCTACAGCCTTGCTGAATTAGTGGTTAACTCAAATTTTGTCCAAAATGAGTTAATAGTATTGAATGGAGTTTAATCATGTAATTCTTTTAGGTTATAACTGCCTGTCAAGTGTTGACTTGAAATGGAGTTATAGCATACATCATTTTAGGTCAAACACTACAACAATGACACGATTCCGCTTCCCTCAGTAAAATTAACTCATACTGGAAATAATTCGACTTAACCACTTATTCAGTGAGGCTGTATTTATACAAACCTGGTAGCAAACGAATAGAATCCAAATATTGCGCCAAACACTGTAGCTATTGGAGAGAATAGACGGCATTCAAGCAGTTGACTGAAGACGTGGATCTCATCCATGATGACAACTTAATGATCATCTTCCTTTCGACACAAGGAAACATATTTAACATGTTCGTTGCGGTCGTCTCTTCGCTCAGATTTATCCTGTGGTAGACATTTTCCTGTCTTCCAATATCCCAAGGCGAAAAGTCCCTCTTCAGTTTCCTTTATAAACCATAAGTTATGGAATTTTTGGTAAAAGAAATCATTATAAAAATAATTAAAATAAGTAAATCAAGGAATCGTATTCTATAAGGACACCACGGCTATATGGAAAGCCTATTGTGTTCTAAAGGAGAAGGATCCGACCGAACCTCCTTTTACAAGCCTTCTATTCTACAGTCAACAATACCAGGGGGCGGGTTGCCATCGAAAAAGGGTTCAACCTTGAGGAAGTTTTTCCCCACAGGCCAATCAGGATTACCGGCTGAGTGGGTCCACCCAGATTACTGGCCTCTCAGATCCTATAAATAGGTTCCCTCAAACCTACCTGTGAAATCCACGGTGCAGCTTATTACTATCAGAAGAGGAAGTAACGGCGCCACTGTGGGCAGAGCTGGAAGGAGTGTAAGTCGATGTAAGTTACCACATGAATAGTTGAACTACGGACCAGGCTGTATCATGATATATACAATAATTGGTTGGATAGATAAAGTAATCTTAAATTAAGTTCATTAAAAACTATAATTAAGCATTACAACTATTCATACACTAAATTTCGGTAATGAAGCATTTTTTTAATAAAGCAAAATTCTATAATTTAATAAAAGCATGATCAAGCCATCAAGATATTATATAAACTTGTTAGGAACCTAATTTTTACCACTCTCTCTCTAGCTCTAGATTGAAAAAGTTATATGTACTTGTTATTTTTTAAAACCGACTTTTCCTATCCGCAAATACGTGAAAGCATCCCAAACATAGGTTATTGATATATGTGAAACATGAATAAATCGGATTCCAAGCTATTAAGTTTAATATTTGTTTATTAAGGTGGTTGAGCGTAATCTACGACAAATCACCTCCCTGCAGAACCGTTTCTACCATACAGAGTACTGTTTCTACCAAGTTACTAAACCCCAGACCCGTTCACGGGTTGTAGTGGTAAAGGTTTTTTTATAGATAAAAAACATAATTTATTATTTCTAAGAAAAATGTGTTAATCTAATTTCACTCTTAAAATGGTTATATCGGAATAAGATGTACAATAGCTTTATTTATTTTTTAAATCGATGTATTCCATTTTTTTTAATTCAAAGACAGTGCTATATATTGTGAAACGGCTTAAGGGAGTCAGGAACGGTGGCTTTCTTATTTTCCAATTTTTAAAATATTTATAATTTAACTGATAGAGAACGACTATAGACTAAACAAGTAATAGTTCCTTCATCCGTTACTAGACAAAGCCGATAAAATGTTACATCACTAAAAACTTTTTTATGTAAATGAGAGAAATAAAATTTAGAAGTAATATGATGTAGCCATAATTTTTAAAGAAAGTTTAGATGGTAAAACAAAAATCGTAACTAATCGAAAAATATTTTAACTATGTGTATTATTATTTGTAGTATTATTTTACTTATTGTAAATTAAAAAAAAAAACCTGTACCACTACAACCCATCAAGGCCCTGGGGTTCAGTACATGGTAGAGACTGTACTGTTTCATGGACAACGGTTCTGCAAGGAGGTGACTAGTCCTAGGTCACGCTCAACCGCCAGATTTCCCTCCTTATTTAGGGTAACCTATTTTTATAATATTTTATAGAGGCTGGGTTGGCCCCAGGAGGGTCCTAGATCCTATATGATCCATCTCCGGCTGCTAACAGACTAAATAAAAATCATGGCTTGCAGCGGGAATTGAACCAGGATTTTCGGCATGGTAACTCAGTACTCTACCACTGAGCCACTCCTCTCCCTTATTGTAAATTTTAAGCAACTAATTCACGACTGGGAGTGAGGTGGCTCAGTAATAGAGTTAGAATTAAATTTAAGTTCAGAAGCTTAATTTCTAGGTCTGTTCGACCTTTAAATTTTAACCTTAAAATTGATCTGAGTTCAGACCGGCTTGAGCCTGGTTTCTATATTTTTAGTTTTTATATAAACTGGTACGGTTTGCCATTTACATCAAATATTAAAGTCGTATTAGATTTAACGGGGAGTGGGAAAGCTCATTCTGGAGAGTACTTAGTTGCCGTGCCGAAGGTTCCAGGTTCAAATCCAACTGCGGCAGATAATTTATTTAATCCCCGCACAAATGTAGAATTAGAGACAGTCTCTACCATGTACAGAACCCAAGACCTTTCATGGGTTGTAGTGGTATATTTTATCTGATTCATGATTTATACACAATCAAGTACAAATTTAAACTAATACGATAAGAAGATTCCTCAGTTACCTGTGATATGAAACACTATCTATTTGAGTCAAAAGATGTTGTGTTTGCGTTGCCTGAATTTATGTTGTTTGCCTTAATTATTATTTGTTTTCACCTATATATCACACATTTCATTCATTTCTAAAAAAAATGGAAATTTTTTTAGATATATTTCTGTCACTAAGGCGACGAATTGTTGTATTACAATTAAGAAAAAAGAAGAATTTTAACTGTTATCCTTAGAATTTCATTACCCATTCCTTTTAAAAGCGGTGGTTAAAAGTTGAGACCTCAAGTAGCTTAAGATTGACCGAAAGCCAACACTCTTCCTCTCCTCCTCACTGTCAAAGGGAACGCTACATTAATAAATCATGACCTTCTAAATTGCACTTAACTTCTTTTTAATAATTGTCCATTTTCTACCATTATTTAATTCACAATACGGCTGTTAAATATTTATCAGGGAATTAAAAGCTTTATATATCTCATAAGCCACATAAATTAATTTAATTATTTATATATTTAAAACGATATGCTCGGCTGTTGAAATCGCTTAGACTAATCGTTCTATTTGCTTTCTTGAGGCATTGCATTAAAAATTTTGTAGAAAATCCATACCTCAACTATCTAATAGTAATTTAGGTAATTATAAAATCAGAATTTTAGAACGCACAAGAAGCTATAGACACCAGTTGTCGAGAATAATAAAAAATTTAAAATGAATTTTCAATGAATTATCAAAGTAAGTTGATAAAATCCACTGTCAATGCTTATAGATTGAATTTTTAATCTAGAAAACAAATAAATATAAAAATATATATAGAGATTTTTTTTGTTTTTATGATGCTACAGATCATGCAAATATCGTGTTGTTTTACTTTTTTTAAATATTTAAGACTTTAGTAATACGGAAATGACTATGCAGGTGATTTTGGTCTTATACGATTTAAAGATATATTGCATAATACTGTTAACACATGCCATTTTATTATAATTTATTATATTATATATTTATAAGAATAAACGCCTCAAAATCGAGCCATGTAACCTTCTCTCTACGCAAAGCTTCGTGTCCAGCAGTCAAAATTGACAACGACGAAGTACCTTCCAAAAATTATGTACGTTATCTCGGACTATACTTGGTCAAAAGACTTACATGGAACGTACATACAAAATTTAAAAGACAAGAACTGATAAGACGGTACAAACAACTATCACATCTACTGGACTACAGATCTTCACTTGACTTACGGAACAAACGACTTATCTATAATAGTATACTAAAACCTATTTGGACATATAAAGCAGAACTTTGGGGTTCAGCAAAAAAAAGTTCACATACACAAGATACAAACAACACAGTCCAAAATTCTCAGAAAAATTGTTAATGCACCATGGTATATTTCGAATCACACCATACACAACGACATGAACATTCCCACTATAAAATCATATATTCATACCAAATACATGACATTCCACTCATCGACACAATATCACCCAAACCCACTCGTTCTTCCGCTTTGCTACTCCCTGTTACGTGGACTTGATAGAAAAAGGTTATAAAGATATTGGCCAAGAGACTTACTCACCTATTGATTTTTACCCCATCATCGAAGTTATATGATCATAGAAGAGCAAAGTGAAAAAACATTAGGATCAAATTTGCTGAATGCGCAATTGCGCAGGTGCAAATGAAAATTAAATAATAAATAAATAAATAATATTATATATTTATTATCATTCAACAGGTTTTCAGCTTTAATTTCATAACATTATTTAAAATTAAATTTACAGTATTTATCACAAAACAAAGTTTCAAATGCACCATTCCAAACAAAAGAAGTCACAGAAGACACCTATCTGAAAGAAGGTGAAGACAGCAATCTGAGCACTAGATACATGTCTGAAACATACATATCCAGTGCTCAGATTGCTGTCAGCTGATTGATGACGTCACAATTATGTCCCGTTAGTTACTGTCCCACGGCTACTTTCAATTTTTCAAACATTCGTTTAGTGCTGACTATTTTTTATTTTTTTTATTTTACCGGTCATCATTTCTCTTTTGTAATTTATAGAGCTACATAGTATTTGAAAGGAGCAATCCAACTTCAGTATTAAGGATATAATTCCAAAAAAAAACATTAGCCTACAATTTCGACCAGTTAGTTATATCACATTAGTTATTGATCCGGTGACAATGATTCAGTAAAACGTAAGGAAAAGTGCTTGGCCCCACCAAGTTACTGTAACGTTCCACCTCCATTATTGTTTTAATATGAGCAGAGCCTGCAGTTGTGTCCATGGACTATCTTTTAAAAACATCGTGTGATTTTTTTTTTTTATTCACTGGCACATTGTTGCCATGAAAATTTTAATTGTCCTTGAGTCTAATGAAGGGTTCGTTAGCATGGTGATTAGTTGCTGTGTATACTTGTGTTTCTTCTTAAATCCCAACCTTAAAAAATGGGGGTAGAATGACATTTTCATTTAAATTGATAAGTGCCACCTTGTAAAAAGTGTCACCTTAGTTACCGTCGCAAATGATAAGTGATTTCTTTTTTAATTACCCTTCACAAAATTAATTGACAAAATTTTAATTTAAAGAAAACATACAGCACTATAACACATTAAGTATAAAAATAAATCAATAAATTAGTAGCTTACCAATAAAGACGTTATAAAATTTCCCATATCGATAAAATCTATCTTTAAACAGGAGCATATTCCACCTATAAATACATACTAATTCCAAAATATAGTTGGTCGAAAGCTGACATTTTTAAAATTATAACTTATGTTCGTTTGTTACAGGCTAATTATTTTAATTACCTAACTAATTTGTAATTAATATAAAAAACGGATAAGAGACTGCTTTAATCCAGGCGATATCTCCATAAAACAAGAATAAAAGTATAATTAATTATATCTATTTAATTTCTTAATAAATCCAGTTGAAATTATTGAAATAAATTTTAGTTGAAACCATAAGAATACTCTCTCGCAAATATTATTTGGGAAAAAATTCACTATCAAATATTTGGATTTCTAGTTTATTTTTCAATGTTTTTTGAGAATCGATAATATTAATATAGGACAATATAATATGAAATAATTATTCACTAGAAACCAAATAAGGTTAAGTGGAAGGATAGAAAGAAAAACAATCAACCATCTTACGAAGAAAATAATAAATCAAAATAGAAAGAATTAAGGTGAATGTTGAGCGCCACAGGACACTCCATGAAAAACGATCTTTCTTTCATAGGTTATGACCAAACATCCTTTTTGGAAAGAATGCCTTCCTATGCAAGGAAGGGAGATAAGTAGGAACCTGGCAGAATTCGAGAGGAAAAGACCAACCAAAATATGCGGAACTAAGTATCCATAAAAAGCTGTAATTTATTTATTTTCAACTGCCACTGTGAGGTTCTAAGGTAAACGTTTGAATACCATTGAAAAAAAATTGTATTCCCGTCCACATTGTTAACATAATATGGTATAATCAATAGCGGACATTGATAATAATTATTAGCATTTCACAAATCATTGACACATAGGTATATATTTTTTGCACTATAATATTAGCTGATTTAGTTTTAATTAACTATTAGTAATAATAAGAATTGGACAGATTTCTGTTGCTCGACATGTGTACATATATATTTTTCCGTAAGACATATGAATTGTGATGATAAGGCCTCACTACTACATTCAAGCTTGTGAAAGAGCGTCAATTAAGAATTAAATCAGAGATAAGGTGTAGGATATATTTAATTGCGTTTATGATCAATATAGGTAATAAATGATATGATATGATAAATAAATGACCGAACTAAAGGATAATGATTTTTGAAATTGAATAAGTAATCGGATATAAATTATGTAGATTACATGTAAAAAATATGTAAAGAAAATAAAGTGTACGAGCGTGATTAGACTGAATAGAAAAAAAGATAAACAATTATAATGATATATTAGTAGAATAGATTCGGGAAATAAAAATGATGAAGTCAGATACTGAAACATGTGGTTTATTAATTCTAAATACAAACATGAAAAGGAATTAGTTTACAATTAAATAAAGAAACAAACAAACAAAATATCACTTATATCTGTGTACAAAAAAGGGGATAATGGAGTCTTTACCGAAGGAATTATTCTTGACTGATGATGAAAGAAATATTGATATTAGTTTCGAACTGAAAAGAATAGTCATAGAAGCACACTGACACTGGGCGATCTAGGCCACGTGGTGTTTTATTGTGGAGTTAGTTATCCCGAACATTGAATGGAATGATCTCTGAGGTTAATTAATTTAATGAGAAAAGGGGGACTTACGGTGGTGGAGTTAATTTCGTCACCTCAATTCTGATTGCACCTGGTATTAGGCGATCTAATGTTATCAAGGGCGTACTTTTATGGCGGTGATAGGTGACTCTTGGCTATAGGCGAAGGTGATTAATGTACCGTCTCCTTGCAGTAGAGTGGAACTATAGTTAGCTTTCGTCGAGCAGAGTGGAGAGGCGTTGTTAGCTTGCGGTCTAAATCGGAAGTCAAGTGAAGTGCGAGATGACGGAGTGGGGGAAACAAAGTCCCTTTTATATGTCGCCAAGGTAACAAATGTGAACGAGGCCCGCGAGATTTTAATTTTAATTTATTAGACGATTCGCGACTGAACATGAAGATTACAACGAAATCAGACTAACAAAAAAATCTGTACGAAAATCAGAGAGCATCCGTCCGCATTGATGGCCAATTCTGTCACCCGCATTATTCAATGCCTATCCTGAGCGAATGAGCGGAATCTGAAGGTGCCTAAACTAAAATTATAAGAATCAACACAACAGATATGGCTTATAGATCATGTACTGGTAGCATTCAAGAATTATGGATTGAGGATTATAAAACAAATAATGATTATCAATTATCAGTAAAAAGCGACATATTAATGCCGAATTTCATATCAACTAATATGAAACCATGATATCCCCCTTCATCAAATATTATTTGGATTAAAAGCAATTTTACTTTTAATATATAGATTTCTGATTTATTTTTTGAGTATTATTAGTCATAAGATTCAATCTGTAAATTCATTATTCACTAGAAATGAAATATTAATACGATAATATATAAAATAATCATTCGCTAAGATTAATAAGGTCAAGCTTGATTTGGTAAAGACCTACCGTAAGTTTGAATGTAGGGGAATAAAAGTATGATGAATGTTGAGAGCCAGAGGACACTCCATGATAGACGTTTCTATTCACTCACTCACTCACAGACGGGCGCTTCGGTCCTTGTAGGACCAGGGCCTCGTCCAACTCCAATGTTCTCTGTCTGCGGCCTTCTGTCTCCATCGCCATTCTTCGCAGGTCGTCCTCCACATCATGCAGTCATCTTAAGCGTGGCTTTCCTCGTTTTCTCACCCTACCTGGATGGCCACACATCTTGTGGTGTGATTCATCCTTTCTTCGTGAAGGAAATAATATCGGGCTCTACAATCAACTCCACTAGCTCGATATATTTCCTAATTCTTATGCACGTTTCTATTACAAGTTCTATTACAATTATCAAACATCCTTATTGAGAGACTACCCTCCATGCAGGAAGGGTGTATTATTATCCGTCCTGTTACTATTGTATAACTTTGAATAATCTTATTTTAAAACTAAGTAGTATCCATTTAATCTATATTCATTTATCACATTAAAAATATATTCAATATTGCTCTATGTTTCAGGTACGGCCTGTGTACGGAGAGGGCGGCACGGCTGAAGGCTGGTGGAGCTAGCGGAGACGGAGGCCCCGGAGGCGGCACAGCCAGGGGACAGCGTCCCACGGGAAGGGGCTCGGTCCTCACCACCCTCACCTCCCTGGACTGCGCCCGCCAGCACTCCCTCGGTCCACTACCGGAGGCAACCCTACCCGCCAACAACGGCGCAACCCACGGGACATCCACCGTCTGAGCTGCCGAGCTCCCTTCCGAGGAAGATAAGAATCCCTTTGAGGGATGGAGAGCCCAAAGTGAGACACAGTGTAAGCGAGATGATTCGTCTGTGTAAGCGTACCCTAGTCTTTATTTATACACAGAGCGTTTTTATATTTTACATGATTCTAGTCTTAAGTACCTACTACCGTTTTAGATAGTGGTTAATAATAGTTGTTATGTAATATAAGTTTAATGTATGTTTAAAAAAAAAATCTGTGACCAACTTTATTTGTGGCAAACTGTTTTCTCTATTATTTATTGACGATTTATGAGAGGATTCTGAATATAACTTACATTTTTTTAAATTCTATTATTGTATCACAAATACGTAGAATTTGCAGGTACAAATCTTGATGAAGGTTTTTCCAATGCTCAAGTCTTCCCTCTTATTACTGTTATGGGTGAATCGGTCCACATTACAGGTCTTTAGTTTTGTCGTAATTTACAGATATGTTCTGTCATCAATAAATCAATCAACCAACACAGGTTTCACATCCCAGTAGTGTCCTAGCCGAATCAAGGATTCTTCCAAGACAGATAAAACAATGCTACCTGCATCGCTCTCGACCTCATCTCTCTATCTTAGATTTGGCATTCCATGTTTTCTTTTTCCATCAACGTACCAAAACAGTATTATTTTTTGAGTAGCATCGTCCTCCATTCTGGCCACACGCCCAGCACATCAAGCTATTCTTGACTACAGATGCATCCGGTACAGTTATGCATTTTGCCCGTCTGAATTGATCGCCAAGCACCAAACATCCTACTTAATATTTTCTTTTCTGAGAGCAGTAAACTGTTGGCATCTGCTCCGGACACTGGCCTCTATTCGATATGTCAATACGCCTGATAATAGTTTTGAAAGCATGGCCCTTCTTGATATTAGGTGACTACTTAAAATGTCTGAAACATTAGTATTTATATTAGTAAAATATATATATATATATATAGGGAGCGGAGTGGCTCAGTGGTTGAGTACTGAGTTGCCATGCCGGAAATCCTGGTTCAAATCCCGCTGCGGGCAGTTACTTTTATTTAGTCTGTTAGCAGCCGGAGATGGATCATATAGGATCTAGGACCCTCCTGGGGCTCACCCAGCCTCTATAAAATATTGTAAAAATAGGGGACCCATAATAAGGGGGAAAAATCTGGCGCTCGAGGGTGACCTAGGACAAGTCACCACCTTGCAGAACCGTTGTCCATGAAACGGTTGAGCGTGACCTCATTCCTTTTAGAGCGAGTTCTTCTTGCCATTCTATAATGGCCTGTTGCAATTTTTCCTGAGAATCGGTCACCAGCAAGCTGTCGTCAGCTTATAGCAATGCCTGCACTTGAACTGCCCTCATGTTCCACATACCGACTGAAGTCCAAGCAGTTCTTCTTTTGCATATCTTGTGGATTTCGTCCATAAAGAAAATGAACAATAATGGGCTCAAGCTATCCCCTTGTTTTACATCTCGTTCCAAGAGAAATGGGTTGAATTCTCGGCCACTTGTACGTTCTATTCCTTTAGGGCCGATTTGATTTGATCGCTGCCAAAAAGTCCTTGGGACTCTTCTTTCCTCTCAATGCTCTTCATATTTGATTACGGGGTAATTGAGTCAAAGGGAGCTTTCGGATCTAGCATAGCAATCTATAGGAAAGCATTATATAAGCTTCGATTTCTATCAGATGCCTTTTCTATAACATTTGTGAGAGCAAATATGTAATCTTGGGTTTGCCTCCCCGGTCGGAAACCAGCCTGATCCTCTTCTAAATCTGGTTCTATCAGTGGCTTTAACCCGCTTTCTAGAATAGTCGTCTATAGTTTGTATGTCACTTGGGATAGGCAAATAGGCCTGTAGTTGCCACATTCAGTTGTGCTATCTTTCTTGTGGATTGGGACTATGATATTGTACTCCCAACATTCGGAATAATCTTATTATTCCATATTTTCTGAAAAAGCGCTTGGAATGCCTTTAAAATTTCGTTTCCTCCATGTTTTATAAACTCTGGTAAAATCCCATCTCTGCCTGCTCCTTTGCCTAAATTTAGTTTTTCCAGAGCCCTTTCTATATCTTCCTCCCAGATCGTATCAAATTCAGCGACTTAGTTGGTCTCCATCTCTTGTTCTGGAATTTGTCCGTAATCAGAGAACTGCCAAGAGTAGCATTGTCTCCATCTTCCCCTACTGTTCAATATATCATTAATTATAACAATCATTAATATATTATATTGTTATAAATAATTTAATTATAATTTTATTTATAATACCCACTAGGATAATGATAATAATAGCCACATTAATCACTTTTTAATGTCCGATTATCTTTTTATACACATCTATTTATATAACACATATTTTTATTAATATGCCATATGTTTTATGCATGAGGCATATAAATATTGCAAGAATTTACCAATGCCCTGAGACTCTAAACTGATCTGCTCTCCCTGATATATATTGATGTTAGAAAACCGTCATCAACTACTTAGGACATCAAAATCAATACCAATCCGTCCAAGAAAAAAAAATACTAATAATACAAAAAAATACTTTATTTTACAATTAACTTAATACTTTTCATACATTTTCCTAACGTATTTCACAGTCACAACAACGCCTTCCTAAAATATATTTCGTTATTAGATATTGTTTTCTCTTAAAAAGGTTAGTATAACTTAAAGTAATATTGAAATTGGGTGTAACCACGACAAAATGATTCGAGTAATCGATTGAGATAATGCGAATTATATCTAAAATTATGTTGTTTTTTTGTTTAAGTGTGTGTGTGTTTATTTCACCTTAGACCAAATTTCGGCCCGCAACAAAACTTCCCATATTTTATAATCACATGAGTACATAACATGTTAGATATTAGGTAAAAAATTATTTAATAAACAAATTATATAAATACTAAATTATATAAATATTATGAATATATTATATAATTTTAAATATTATATAAATAAGCATTTAATGTATTGTATTTCACAGTTAATAGTACTTTATTTATACAGTGGTAAATTTCAGTAAATATTTATAAAATAGATTGAAAGTGAATCCTGAGTACTTATGACATAATTTGATCTTCAATTATTAGTATTTTATTTATTTTTATTTGTTTTGAATGTATTATGAATCATGATATATTTTGTAAATTATTATTATATATGTAAGTATATACTTCTTACATACATTCGTACACCTAGTATGAACTGATCGTTTAGTTATTATTATTTTTGGATAATAGTTAATTGTTCCATAATTAATTATATCCAATCATGAAATTTTTATAATGATAATGACTTCGTCTAGGAATATGCATTTTAATAAAAATTAAATAACGATTAATCTATGAAATAATTATATAACAATATGCATTTTCCAATATTGGATTTTAAAAATAGTATTGAATTATTTGTGTCAAATAATATAATAGTTAAAAATTTATACATTATAATGAATATTGATAATACTAATTTTCAAATCCCAATTCATGATCGAAAATTCTAAAAGTATAATATTCTACTAATTATACATCAAACTACTATTATGTCGTGCAATAGAATTATTTCACATTCGGATTCACATAGCAATTATTGTAAATACTGGTCTTCTTGTATCTTTCTTTTCGAAGTTCTATCCTTACAGCTCATAAACTAGAGTATCACATTCCCAGTTGTGCTTAGTAAATAATTGTGTATTTATCTATAAAAATGATTTATTAATTTTTTAATTGAGTCGTTGAATCACAAAGCATTTACGAATACAGCTCATTATTAAATATAATATATGACTTATAATGTATAGCTGTTTTAGTACTAGAATATTATTTCAAAAATATAAGTTTTGGTTACCAAAGGTAACATAAATTGCCACTAAAAATTTAATATTTTTGAAAGCATGCATAAACTACATAGCTAGAGGAGTACTCAGCATGTAAGGTATAGCGTTACTTTTGTCTTGACCCTGGATTCATGATTGGCTATGCAGAGAACTATTTACGTATGTTCGGGTGACCCTCTAGTGGCTCACCTAGCCTTTTTAAAGAAGGAATACTTAATAGGACTTAAAAACTGTATAGTCCTCACTAAGTACTGAAATAATAACCCTTCAATTTTCTTTTCTGCTAATTATTTAATTTAATATTTTTTTTGTTACACGAGGTTTTAAAGGTTGTAAGCTCAATTCTATTTAAGATATTAAAAACAAATTTTGTATATTATGTATGTATAATTCTTAATTAGATCTAAAAAAAAATATATGTAATGATTCCATAAAAGTGTGTATACGTGCTTTTAAATGAAAAATTTGCTACTGTACTTCTTAATCCCAGACCAGTAAGCAATTAACTATCAACTTCGTAGTTTTTTAAGTCTTATCACGTGACTTAGCGCTTATGAAAATAAATAGTTTTTGATAATATGTTTTATTATATGTATGTGTTTGAGAAGGTGTGTGTATAAACTGTAGAATAAATGTATACCTTATGTAAATATCTTTAATGTAATTATATTCTGGCTGTGTATATAAATTGTACATATACATGTTTTGAACCTAAATTAATTTATTGTAAATTCCTTTAGATGAAATAAATTATCTTTCTTGTTATATATTTACTTATCACACCTTTCTATTTACACATTAATATTTTTAAATAAGTAGGCTGAAACATAAATGTGCAGTTATCCCCATGCGGTAGCTTCCAGCAAATCTTAGGACAATATACGTTTTATCTGACAACAATATTTTAAAGCATTTGTGATTTAGAAAATCATTACCACACTATTTGGTAACATATTAGTAAATAAATGAGGCATTCAGGATCAAAAGTACATTACTCCAAAATTTCAAAAATTGACTTTATCTCATTTGTCTTTAGTTTACTCAAACAATTTTGTGCGACAAGATACACTGCCGCCTTATTTCTCATTGTTTTAGTCCGGTTCTGGAACTTAAGTTTCGGGAGCATAAGCATTGCTTGCATAGAGTAGCGAAAAATGTGAAAAAGGAAGCATTTGATCCTGAAATCCTCAAATAATTACAACATTTTACTACGCTGTAAAACTTGGTAACTAACTTGCTTGAATTAGTATGTTCTCTTAACATCGATATAGGCTTGAACTTGGGAATGAAAAAGTGTGCTATTGTTAATATTCGAAGAGGAAAGTATAAAAATTCAACAAATATAGAATTTCAAACAGAGAATTTATAAAAAAGTTTAAAAAAGCAACTGATTCCTAGAGATATATTGATGTCACGGAGCTTCTAAAATTCAAGAAAAATGTTGAAGAAATCATGGAGGATGAATTTAGAAAATAAGTTCAAAGGATTTTTTTTTAAACACGATTTAAATTTAATAAAAGTTTTTTGATAAAGATCTTGAATACATGCACTATCTCGGTGGTCACGTACTTCTGTGGTATAATAAAATGGTCAAATACCTATCATGAGAGTAGGGGTCGTTTCAATAGAACACACATTGTGAAATCAAGGCATCCAAACTCCTCAGCCCCATGACTGTATATGGCCAGAAAACGAGGAAGGAGAGGTCTCGCTAGTTTATTAAAATCGTGCAGAGAACAGGAAACATAACTTAAAGCATATGTCATGAGGTGTGTTTCACCAGTATAATGGCATAAAAAGTATTACAGCAAGGCTTGACCATGGTTATACTTGCATAGGCAGGAATCGAACGATAATCAAACCGAAGAGAGCCTCACTAAATCTTGGAAATATAAACATTATAAACCATGTCAGATTTTACTATATAAACAGGGCATAAACATAAACATTACAGATGCCATAAACACGGCAGATTATACAACGCACTGCAAACCTCTGGAATCAATTTAGCATCATCAGTCCAGTGGTTAAAAATGTATTTATGTTTCCTGAGACAAGAGGATACCTATTGGCCATACATGGTCAAGTCATGCAACACGTTCATATCAATTCACAAATAAACCAATACAACATGTGATCTCATGCTGACAAGTACTAGTAGTTAAAGATACATTCAAAGACATAATAATGCAGCAAAGGTCATTCATTCACCAAGCTATAGCTAAAAGATTTCAACTAATTAATGATTACAAACCTTTTCACGAGTATAAGTAGCTTACAGACACTTAGATAGAAAGTGGTAATGTTTAATTACATTGGGACAAGACGATGATGACCATTATATCCCACATAATAGACCATATTTTATTCCTTATTGACAATGTAGTAAAGAAGGCTCTAATCATAGAGATAGGAGTTACTGTCGATTATACTTTGTAGAAAACAGTAAGCGAAAAGATTTGGAAATATCAAGAACTTAAGATCTGGCAGGTTAGTAGATTAAAAAAGGTACTACCAATTGTAGTTTTAACAATAGCCTTATTCCAGAGGAAATAATGGAATCATTGAAGATCCTTTGAACTTAACAACAAAGTCCAAGTACTGCAAAAAGCAGTATTATTGCATGCCTTAATAATACTGCATTTTGAAAGTAAGAAACTTTTTAAATATTGGAAAAACAAACCGAATGAGCCTAATCTTAACCACGGCTTGGAAAAGACATCCCATCCTGCAATCCTGGGATTTTTTCTTCCCATAAATTTATGGTTTTATAAAAATAAAAAAATACAGTATTTTTAAAAAATAGTATTAAAACTATTTAAACTCTGGTGTCTTATAATTATTGATAAAATATTAATCAGTGCTAGGAATTAACAACAGGAAAACAAAATTATTTTTAGACACGCTATATCGGTGGATTGGTATCCCACATAAATGGTGCATTGTTTGGAACTTTAACCAACGTTCATTATTGATACCACAAACCATACATCATAAATTTCATTATTAATGTTGATATGATATCTGTTGATATGATATAAAATATATTAATTGATAATGAATAATTGATTCAAGGCCTGAATAAGTGTGGTAGGAGTGGTACGAGTGAAACTGTATCTAATATATTTCGAAATACATATAATAATTCTATTATTTCATGTCTTTTCAAGACCAAATTAAATAATAAAATAAATTTTAAAAAAAAGAAACTAAAATTTTCACTTGACCTAAAAAAAAACTTAACCTCGAAATTTGACAACTTCTAAATTCTATGTTAAAAGTTATAAGGCTTCATATATCATGTTAGAATTTTTTATATTCCACTTTGTTTCTTAAGTTAATATTTGTGTTTTGAGCAACAGAAATATTTCGAACAAATATACAAAACTCAAGGGACTTGAGGCCTCTCTAAGAAAGTTTCCTGCTTGATAATAAAGCAAAGAATCGTTGATTGGACTTTGGTGAAATAATCAGATAAAATACAGGAATATTTAATCAACGAATTAATCACAGAGGACTTCTTATAGGAGTTCAGGGAAAACCTGAAAGGGCCTAAATTGATAAAGTCCTTCTCTGCTATCATATCAAGATTAAAAGCGGATTAAGCCCTCTAGGGCTATTAATTTTCTCAGATTCTGACAGGACACGGAAGGTTCCTAAAATACAATAACCTTATTAAATTCCTTACCAAAACCTCTTATGAACGATGATTTAGGTAAGAAAAAACATTTCACAACCACTGGGCAGTAGTGATGGGCTTAACTGCTACTTTTCAGTAACAGTTCCAACCGATTTTTCTTATCTGTGATTGCTTAACTGCTACTAACTGTGATTCGAGATTCTGTCCAAATGCTACCAACAGTGATTCCGTCGGCGTACTTAATTCCACATCTTGAATACAACGATCACAGAATACACATTATAAGGATAATAATTACTTTGACACTTGTATAATTCACTATAATCCTATCAATATACATACAGATGGAATTATTTTCAATATCCTATATAACGTAAATTTTCCTCTTATGGTTTAGCCCATTAAAGACGACGATTTTTTTAGAACAAGGTCCCCAGAAGCGAAAATTGTTTGTCTTTATATTATTCATTTTAAATAAAAAAACATGTTTAGTACGGAAATCACCCAATTCGTAAGTGAATTCTCTTAAATAACATCATTGCACACTGCGTATGCAGCTCGCTCCTGGGAAATGTTTATTAAAATTTTACCAAGTGTGCAATGTAAGGTAAAATGAAAATACATTATTAAAAAATTTATAAACATTTATTTCAAAAATAGTTAGATCATATAAATTCTTTATCTTTCAATGATAAAGAACAGAATATAATGCAAAGAAAGTGTTTTAAAAGTTTAAAAAAAAAAGTTTTTTTTTGGTACACAGTAATACCAATGCCAAATTTTATTTTCCTGTACTTTACAGATTTCCTTAGTTCAAGAAAAATCTTATTTCGACGACTTGTTTACTCAGAATAACTGATAATTGCACATTACTGTTATTGCAAATCGGTCTAAAATGTTAACTTGTTACAAGATAATGAAGAGAAGTATCATAGACTTTTATGGGTAAAAGATAGAACAAAAACTAAATCCTCAAATAAATATTTGTATTATTCGAATAAATAAACCGAGTGTAAGAAATATCATAATCATAATTCAATAAGTGGTTTATGATCTTATTCAGGCGATCTTCTGCGTCATTTTGCTCATCGGTCATTTCCTTTCTATGTACTGGTTTTCGTTCTTCAAAATCTTGATTTTGGTTTAAAAATATAAGCATTTTAGCATTATTGCCACTTAGTCTGTTTCTTCTCTCTGAATGAACATTGCTGCTTTTGAAAATGTTCGTTCACAGGGGACAGAAGTAGCTAAGCAACAAAAATACTTTTGAACAATTTGCCTAATGTGTGGATACTGATGGCATTCAGTTTTCCACCACAATAGTGGATCATTATGTCTCCCCAAGTTCTCGTCTTCTATATACCTATCTATTTCTACGATGGCTCGTGATTCGTTCGTTCCTGGGTTTTTTTTCTGGGATAAAAGGTATTCTAAACTTGCAAATACAGACAATTCATCTGTTGATTTGCTTTGAATATTTTCATTGCGAGGAGTCTCATTTATTTTTTCTTTGCTGTATACAGCTGTCCTCATGTGTGATGCCACTAAGCCCACAGCTCTTTTTTTTACCTTTTCAGTCGCCTCAGGGTTTGAAAAGCAAAGATTTTTAAACCTTGGATACAGGAACGTAACCAAAGTAAGAGTTTGGCTGTTCTCGGAAGGGGAAAAACGATCCATTATTCCTTTTGAAAAGCGGTCAACAACAGCCTGGATATCTGGGTAGTTGTCAAACCTAAAGTAGGCCGCTACCTCAATTTCAAGAGAGCTTTGAGTTGTGTAGTTTAATCGAAAAATAATATTATTGCTTACATAATATATTGCAATGCTCCAAATAAATTAAATATTAAAGACATTGTTAAATTATTTCGGTTAAATAAAAATAACGTACCCCACTCATCGCATTATCATGCCTTAACTCGGACCACAACCCCGTGATTTTTTGTTTAGGGTCATCTTTATCCATTAACCCGAAAACAAGTAAATTTGCATTCAAACAGGCTCACTGGCAAAAAAAAAAGACTCGAAAAATAATAGATTCTAAAATAAACTACAACCCAATAATTAATAACTCTCACGAGATTGACTGCAACCTAAATAATTTAAACCTACTAATCAAGCAAGCCATGACAGAAACTATCAATCAACATTCTTCACAGTCTTACCGTAATTATAATTTACCGTCTCCTCTACTAGTACTTATCAAAATTAAAAATGTACTTAGGAGAAAATACCAACGTACCAAAAGCCCTCAAATTAAGACAGTTTTTTGGAATTTTAACAACTTCCATAGATCCCGTATCAATCAATGTAAACCTGGTGAAAATAAAATGTGGAAAATACATAAAATTCTGACCAAAATTGCTACTAAAATTCCCCCACTGAAACAGTACAATAGTTTTGTCTACACGGAAAATTAGCCCGTGTAGCCGATTTATTAGCCCGTAATTTCCAATCCACGAACTCTACCACTTCGAATTTTGGCTCTAACCATCACAATCGAAAAATAAATAAATCTGTCCGGAACTATTTAAAAACGTCATTCGAAATTAACTTCTCCGCTATTTCACCCAAAGAAACAGGAAATATTATAAAAAAATTAAAAACATAGAAAGCCTCAGGAGACGATGGCATCCCTATACAGGTTATAAAAAACATAAGCAGGAAAACCATCTACCACATAACGAAAATATTCAATTCAATATTAAGGCTTAGTCACTTTCCCTCAACTTGGAAAATTTCCAAAACAATCGCGATCCCAAAACCTAATAAAAACCCAAATAATTTTACAAGTTACAGACCAATTAGCCTGCTAAACATTTCATCCAAAATCCTGGAACGCTTGCATTTAAAATGAATTCTTAGGTATGTAAATCAGAACAAACTGATCAAAGATGAACAGTTCGGTTTTAGAGAACACCACTCCACTGTCGACCAACTAGCTCGTCTTACCGACTCCATAACCCAAGGATTCAACGATAAAAAACATACAGGCATGCTTATGTTAGACCTCGAAAAAGCTTTCGATACAGTTTGGCATTACGGTCTTATTTACAAATTAATCTTGCACAAATTTCCTCCATACCTAATACATACCATATATTCCTTCCTCTCTAATAGACAATTCTATGTTCAAATAAACACTTCTAGCTCCAAAGCACTTCCCTTACCCGCTGGACTTCCTCAAGGCTCCTGCCTATCCCCAATCCTATTCAACCTGTTCATATCAGATCTCCCAAAACATACAAAAGTAACCACATCGCTTTACGCAGACGACACCGCCTTGTACACAGCATCATACCGAATCGATACAATAGTAAACCGATTACAACAATCTTTTTAAAAAATCCATAAATTCTGTCAAAAGTGGAAACTAAAAATCAATCCAATAAAATCGGTCGCCATAATCTTCACAAAGCGCATACCTAACATAGATCATCTCAGTACATCATCTTAAATTCCGAACACATCCCCTGGTCTAAATCCGTAACATACCTCGGTCTAATTCTAGATAAGTCCTTAAAATTCACAGACCACATCAACAGGAAAACCGAAAAAGCGGAAAAAACCTTCTACAAAATGTTTCCCTATTTTAATAAAAAATCCAGGCTAAGCCCTTAAACAAACTAATCCTTTACAAAACAGTAATCCGCTCATTGATAACCTATGCCTCACCTGTCTGGAGTTCAACCTGCGCCACAAATTATAAAATGTTTGAAAGGGTACAAAACCTATGCATGAGGATTATCAATAATTATCCCCGCTACACGAAAATATCGACTATGCTTAGAGATCTTGAACTTCCCACTATTAAACAATATGTTTCAGCGCAAACAAAAGCATACTTCGAAAAAACTCCAGCTTCCGAAAACCATTAATCCAAGAAATCGGTAACTATGATAAACATTCGCTACGACGCTACACGCACAAAAGAACAAAACATATACTTCCTTCTTAATAAGTCACTATTTGCAGGTATTGTAATCTAGTTATCTGTATTTATTTTTTAGTTATTTTTAATTGTTTATTTATTTTCTATTTAATTATTATTATTACATTTATTTACCTTATTATTATCATTTTTATTTATTTACTATATTATTATTATTTATTTATTTTTTAAGCGGGTTTTTCCTACATTTTTCCTGCTATTGTAAAAGTTATTTATAAAAGGTAACTGTAAGTAATTAAAATCATTGTTCTTTAAACATTTAAAGGTAGTCCGGAACATTCACACTTATGCTGCTTTTATATGTAAAATTGCAAATAAAGTTGGTTTTTTTTTTTTTTTATTATTTGTTTTATTTATTTTTTTTTTATTGCAATGCAATCAAAAAAAGGACCGCGTGTTCATATTAAGAAGAAAAAAAAAGTTAGTCAAGAGGACTGCCGACAGAAGTGAAAACTCAAGACTTTAGAATAACTGTTTTCTTTTTTGAATTTCTAAATCAAATTTAGTCTGAATTATTTAAATTTCAAATTTGTAAATTTAAATTATTAACACTAATTTGGGTTTTACATACATATATTGACTTTGAACAATAACTATATATTTACAAAAGGCTTCAGTGGTTTCTTCTGGTTTAGACCGTGCAGCTGAATTTTCCATCAACGTTTCGCCAGAAATTCTACTGCCTTCCACAAAGCTTTGTTGAGACTATATATAATAACTATATATATTTTCAAGTAGTTTATTTATTAATCAAAACATGTGATGGGCAGCAAAAGCTCAATTCAAAATATCAAGAATATAATTGAAATAATAATAACTATATACTTATATTCTTTATACCTTGTATTTGTATCTACATAGATTTTTTATTTTATTTTTAGCATTATTATCTCCGTTAAGTTCAACAATACTTACATCATTTGTACTTCCGATCATTTCATAAAACAAGATATTTAAAAATTACTAATAAAATTTTTTAGGAGAAACGAAAAGTCCAACTAGTGAGTGATAATTATTCTTTTACCACCGGAATTCTAACCTTTAAACTAAAGTTGATTAAACCTAGTTATATAACTCGTGCACAGGCCGCTAGGCGTCGCCATTCTCGAGCATGTTGCTGACGCGAACCCACAAGTTTATCTCCCACCAAAAGTCGCTAAACGGGACTAATGAAGTTTTCACTTCAATAATTACTAGTATAATTAAATAAAATCAGACAACAAATAAATCATTCTGTCATTTAGGGAAAATTCAACTTTCTGTTCTACTTATGATCTTATACCAAACTAAGTAGTTATTGAATAGGATAGAAAAGATCAAGAAAGAGAAGAGATGACGTGACCATTAAAGATTTTAAAAGAAAACTAGGATTGAAGACAGGAAGGAACGAAAAGGAGTTTTCTCTCTATTTCACTGACTTATGGCAAATTAGCCTTAAAAAGTTCTTTAATAGTACTTGTATAAAAAACGTTTATTTTATTGCCCATTAAATTATTACTCTGTGTCCAGGTATGAAGATTCTCAGATTACTATTTTCATGAATGTTAGTACAGGTAACTAAATCTTATTTTTATCTTACTTATTGTATAGCAATGGATTTAAGAAAATAAAGAAAATTCTCATAACTAATTGAAATTATAGGAGTTTCAAAATATAGCATCGAATTAGTTTCTGATATACATGCAACATATCAGGCATTTAGATAACTCCGAATTTTCAAAAACAGTCTTATTCATATTTTTCGCTCGTTTAGTCAAGCAATTTTGTAGCCAAAGTTTCAAGTTCAGAACCGGACTAAAACCTATGAGAAATAAGCCGGTAGAGTGTCGTGTTTTTCTTGGCTAAACTAGCGAAAAAATAGGGTTTTGAAATTTTAGAGTTATCCACTTTTGGCCCCAAATGCCTCATGCAACGCAAGTATATTTTTGAGCTTATATTTTTTATTAAAAAAATAATGTAATCTGTGGAATTCCAAAGCAATATGTATTGGAGGTATGAGAATACATCACCCCAATAAATAGTGAGAAATAAATAAATACTTGGTCATTATTATGTACCAAAAAAAAAAAAAAAAAAAAAAACCTGTACCACTACAACCCATGAAGGGTCTGGGGTTTAGTGCATGGTAGAGACTGTACTATTTCATGGACAATGATTCTGCAAGAAGGTGACTTGTCCTCGGTCACGCTCAACCGCCAGATTTTCCCCCTTATTTTGGGTACCCTATTTTTATAATATTTTATAAAGGCTGGGTGGGCCCCTGGAGGGCCCTAGTTCCTGTATGATCCATCTCCCGCTGCAAAGAGACTAAATAAAAATCATGGCCCGCAGCGGGATTCGAACCAGGATTTCCGGCATAGCAACTCAGTACCCTACCACTGAGCCACTATGCTACCGCTTGTATGTACAAAGGACAGAATAAATCTTCATGAATTAATTTCAAACGCAGCACATCTTACATCAACAGTCCAAACAGACTCATCAATCACAGACAGTAATCTTGCTCGAAGGAGTTCAATAAAATACATAATTTTAGAGCAGTGGTTCCCAACCAGGCCGGGGCGTAATGATAAGAAAGGGGGGCGCGAGACCAGTTGAAAATAAAGATAATTTATACTTAGTTTTATTATTTTATCTTACCGGTACTTGTTTATCTTAAAATGAAAGTTATAATGTTGTATTTGTGATAGTAAAACATGTTGTTTTTCTCATAGACTCATACAAAGTTTGTCCAAGACTGAAGGTCTAGTGGTTTGATAGGGCTACTGATTGCATTAGCCGGCAGCCATTCCTACTAATTACATAGCTTACATAAAGCTGCTGGATTCAGTGAAGCGAACCATCCACTATAAAAATGGGTAACGAAACCACAGGCAGAACCTCATGGGTGGTTTGGAATCCTCCCTATCTCATAGGTAAGTATTTTCTTCTTCTTCTAATTCCTCCAAGTTCCTTTCTACCCCAGGATCTGCATTTTTCTCAGTCCCTCCCCATCTTTGTCGTCCTCTAAAATCTTACTCGTACGCCGACGCAATCACTGTTCGACAGAATCATGAATCACAGTTAGTAGCAGTTAAGAAATAACAGATAAAAATATCACTGTAATGGTTAGAGCTGTTACTGCAAAGTAGCAGTTAAGCCCATCACTACTGCGCAGACATGAGGCCAAATCTATTCCCTGATTTCTAAAATGTAGAACGCAGTAAAAAAAGTTCTATACATTTTTTTACTCTCCTTCGGGTGTGAGAAAACAGAAAAAATCGTTAAAAAAACATGACATGGCTCATCTTTCATCCAGCTAATACCTGTTGTATTAATGGCGTATCAAGTTTCCTATTACTGTAAAGCTAACGCATTAAATCTTGTCGTTAAATCAAAGGTATCCATTTTGTTTATTTATCCAATATTACAACACACAGGCATATAACTTCATTAAGGCCATCATTAAAACAAAATCATCTATGTAAAATATGATTTTGATGTTGTATGAACAGTAAAATTATGGAAAATAACATTTGATTCTTACAAAAAAAAAATACAATTTGTAGAAGATATGATTCAACAAACCAGTTAGTCATAGTACGAAAAAAAATCGAAAGTATGTCTAATATTTTACTAGAACGCGATTGGAAAATAAAATAAAAAAGTCTCTGAAATACTTATAATAACTAATCAAACAACGTTTCGCAAATTCAGAGATCATTGGGACATTAATTTTTACATTCCGGAGTACCACGAAATCCATACCAATGAAGATTAAACGGAGCCCATCTCACATTTATACATTTATTTACACAGAACTTCGTTTTATTCATATCAACACGCATGATGTAGATAAAATTATTTTATACATATTCATAAACTGTAACATCGTACTAACAGTGATATCAGGAATCTCATTGCACTAGTTATTTTTATGAGACATCTGACCTGCTCAACCGTTAAGGGTTATTATGCAACTATACAAGGTACATTGAAGGGAAGCCATAGATTTATTACTTCATAGCCTCTGGAATGTAGCTAGAGGTTTCATATTTTATTCTGTTTAATTACATACTAAAAAGAAATAATTAAAACAGCTCCTCACTTTAATGATGAAGTTGATTATTCTCCCAAGAATGGACGCTTGCAATCAAAAAGTAATACACTACTCCTACAAAAATGTATTCAACAAAATATATTTCATAATAATTATATTTCATAAAAATAATTGAACTTTGAAATATAATGTTCTATTTTAATAAATATTAAAGAAAGAGAAAAATAACATGCAAAATAATCATTACCTCATGTATAAGTAATTGTATTATCTATTAAACAAACTTAGATCAAATAAATGATTCCCAATTCATTCAAGGAAAAGTTTGAAGGAACATACGACTGGATCTTTAATTCTACGAACAGGAATATATGATAACATGAAGAGGAAAATACTTCGTTTATGGTAAGTTGCATTAAGTGTGTGTACATGAGAAATAGAATCGTATTCTGAGACAGGAGTAGTAAGATATGCGGTGTAATCCGGTTTAATGCAGGAAAATTTGTTGGAAGAAAATATGTTTTGGCAAAATTTACATATCTTAAAGTTTCCTCAGATCTTGACGGCGAGAAGTTAATTGTTTCAGACTACCAAGTTTAAATTTAAGTACATAATTATATTTTTATTTTTATTTCGGTGTTAACAAATTTAATCTATTTAACATAGTTTATATTGTGCATGATTACGATTTCCTATTACTCAAGTTGTATTGTTTACGTTTTCTAATCGGTGCTAGTACGCTTTAGTTTCTTTAAACCTGTAATATTAATTTTAGATTAAGGATTTTTACACTTTTTTATGGCGTCAAAAACTCATTTAATCTCTAACATTCTCCTAGCAATTAAAGGAATGATATTTCCAACTAAAGTTCTGGCCGGAGTAATTCATTAAAAGGTTGACGATGTTTTTCTGAAAGAGTTTATCGAAAAGGTCTCCTTCCATTAAAGAGAAAGTTTAAAGACATAAACGGATCAGAAGCTATCAAGATCTAGTTAAACGTTCCCAAATCTTAGAGTTAATATTGTTATTGTCTTCCTGAGGGAAACTTATCCTTGAGTTATATCAAACATTTTTTGACAAAAAAAACAAACTTATCATCAAACAAATATTTTATAATAGCTCTAAAATTAAACTGAGTCTTGTTTAGTTAAAACTATATAAGACGTAATAAGATAAGATGATCAACTTGTTACCTGCGGCTCCTCTCTTAGCCTTTGTGGACACCTGAAAAGGCCATGGGCGGGGACAAGGTATAGTCGAGGACACATGGGGAAAATTTGGTAAAGTAATAAACCCAAAACATTGTTATGTCAAAAATAAAACTCTACTATATTAAAACAAAAATGAAATAAAATTACACCCAACAACTAATAATAATAATTACAATTTATAACAAGATCCATCATCCATAACCATAATCCTATAGGGACTAATAATAATTACAATTTAAAACAAGATCTCCCATCTGTTTTGTGATCGAAACGTTACAAAAGAGAGAAGAAAAATAAAATATTTAATAGTTATACTCGGTTGGCTCTAACAACAACTGAACTACCATCTGGCTACACCCCAAATCTAGCCAGACTACAAAAAAATAAAGACTCCTACCTTGACAGTTCATCTTCCTTCCGGTGAAACCACAGCCCTGCTTGCAGGGAGTACCAGTTCTCAACTATGACTTAAGGGGGAAAACAAACGCTCTTAAAAAAGCTCATTCGGGCTAACATTAACATTTTCACTCCTGTCCCCGTGACGTGCTGCCCCCTAGCGGACAGAGTTAGCTAATTTCTTTCTCTCCCGTGAGAAGAATTGCGAAATCCATGACTAACTTCCGGTGACGTATCCAGGACTGGGCATGTAAAATGATTTGCAAGCACGTCTCGTCTACAGATGAAAAACTTAACAATTTAATTTCGTAATCTAAAATCTAAAATGAGTTAATGAAGATAATAAACAATATGAGAAGATAAAGACACACAATAATTGGTACACATTAAAAGATATGGCTTGTTCCTTCGGAATTTTCTTTCTAGACTTGGCAATATGACAAAAACTTCTATACAACTATGAGAGTTCCAGGGTCAAACTACAATGGTGTCTGAAAATACAATGGTATTTTTTTCATATGCTAAGCAGTGTATCTTTGAAGACTTGTAATATTTTTCCTCGTATAGCCTAAAATTATGGTGATTATTTTTTTTGTTTGTGCAATTTGCCTTTATTACCAAGAGGAAATACAGCTTATTTGGATCTTACCAATAACGTCTCTTTATAATTCAACGAACACATTTATTTTTCTAGTATTCAATCATTACAATCCAAAATCCTCCGTAAAATCCGTAAAAAAATAAAATGGAATATTTTTAAACTAAATTTGGATTGGGAAGTATTGTGTGTTTAGTTCCTTTTAACTTCTTTTTATCATCTACATTAAGAACAATACCTTAGCCCGATCACAAAAATATATTTAGAAATGAAATTTTCATCATGCGTTCAAGCAAAGCTGTTTTTTATTCGGTACATACGACAAGGTCGAGAAAGAAGTGTTGTTTACTCTTGACCGTTATGCAAATAGTAATCACAATAATCCTTATGGGCCATTGCCTCTCCTGCGGAGTGGTTCCTGGTAGATTGGTTTTAGGAATCTTTGCAAAGCTCTCCTTGTTTGTACTGCAGGAGAGTATGGGTTGTCGAACGACCTGAGTACATATAGCCCGGAGGGGGGAAATATAAAGAGGTATTGAGGGTACAATCACCGCAATAACACTAAGACCTCGGCCATCTTGTTCCAGCCTGTCCGCCGGCGGTTATAGCTTCTTCTTATAGCCTGGGCGCACTGCCGCACTGGAGAATACGGAAAAATACAAGTGCTATTTTCACCAATCGAATTATTATTTTTTTAAACATATTGGTTTTCGATCCTTAACTTTAAACACTATTTTTTTATTCGTCATATGGAGCTGACGTTAAAAATTTTATATCGTCAATGATAACCAAATGTAATTATTATTTAACAACGAGAACAATTTTATAATAAGTAGTTAATTATTGAAAAACTCTTACTATTGGCAATAATATACAATAGTAATCTTTAGACTTCGTAGGTAATTATTAGGTGAAAGTATTATTAAACTACTATAGCTCACATTTTTCCCGTATACATATATTCTGTCAATTTAGCATTATATTACTGGTGTATAGAAGCAGATATTATAACAATAAATTCAACTAATCTTGAACTTTGTGAGAATAGTTCACGCTAGTTGCTCTGTCTTGGTAAGTAAGTTATAATGTTTTTTGTATACATTTTTAATTATCATATCCATATATGGAATGTGAGAATAGATAGACGGTCCTTTCAATGGGTCACTTATATATCTATCTTTATTTATAAAAGTATATTTACGAAATTAATATATTTAAATATTAATTATGCTTTATATATTGTTAAACCTCTCAACAAATGTTCTTTTCAATAAAAAACAATATTTTCCTATATAAGAATAAATTGGAAAACAAATAGGATTTGATTCCAAACAATATGTTATATAGAATATTAAGAAATCAATATAAGTTTGGTCTTATAACAGAAATACAGAAAATTGGGACAAAACCGGTAATCTGAAGTTGGCCAGAAGTTTTGGCCGAAGCGTGTGAGGAGTTTATCTCATTGTGAGGACACTGGGGATATCCGAGTCACTCTTGTAGATATCTAGGGCAAATATAATAATAAACTCCTATTCAGTATTCCTCTGGGGACTTTCCTCTTCAGCGACAAATTCACGGTTATTTTATAGCTTTAGGAAACAAGATTTACGTATTTTCCCTACATTTTATTCCTTGCTAGTGTACATAAACAATTCAAATCTAATAAGTTAAAATAATAGAATATTGTCAATGTAAATGAAATTATTTAATTACTATGATAGCGAAAAACAAGATTGTTTTAATATTTTTATCACCTTTGTTTATACAGCAAAGTGGCTCAGTTTGTAAACGCTGAGCTTCTCTGCTGAAGGTTCCAGGTTCAAATCCAGCTGTGCAGATAAAGTATTTAATCTGTTAACAGCCTGGGATGGATCTTGTGAGATCTGCAGACCCTCCTGGGGCTATCCAAGCCTCAATAAAGTTGTTACTCTTAATTAAGGGGGAAAGTGGTGGTCGGGCGTGATCTCGGACAAATCACCTCCTGCACAACCGTTGTCCTAGTTAGTCCTAGGTGTCCACGAAGTCCAAGAGAGGAGCTGCAGGCAACAGCTTACTGTATTATATATAAACTAGAAATAAGTTACAAACACCAGCTGATGAATATATTCATTGCTTATTCAAGATAATCCAAGCAACGTCCGAAGACGAAGATAACACCAGAAAAAAATAAGGTTCCTAAAAAAAATCAGTGGACATTGAACTTACAACTCCAGGGTTTAAGAAAATTATAATAATTTAATATAATTGAGAATTTAGTAGTGAACAAATATTTTAAGAATCTTCCCAAAGTTGCAAGATCCTCATCAGTATCAGAAATAAATCATCGCCTCCAGCCCTTCTCTTTATAAGGACAGGAGTAGTTAATAAGGAAAAGAGTAAATCCCAGACTTAAATCGAATTTTCAAGCCAAGGTTTAGATCAACAAAAATCAAGACTGAATAAACAGACTCAAATTACCGCTTCGACATTTTTTTTTGTAGGAGTGGAAGTTTCTTTAATCATCTTAACAAGAGTAGTTTAAGGGTAAATGCTGACCTGTATACTTTACGTAATGTGTATACATACCATATTGATTTATTTCCAAATACATACTCGTATATGCAACCACTACTGAGCAGAAATGTCCACTCTTCTTCTAGGTTTTTATCCATTCCGTCATAATTATTTGTTCATTTAAAGAGGTTAAAATGATTTGGTTCCATTATTTCCTTTCACTACGTGATCTTGAGGAAATCTCCATCCTACACAACCGTTGTGCTAGAAACAGTACAGTCTCTACTATGTATTGACCTATGTACTATGTATTAAACTAGGTAGGGACTATGTAAGTCCCTTCGTGGGTTGTAGTAATAGAGATTTTATTTCCTTTCACTCGAACAAGAAAACTTATAATGGGTCCATTGCCCTTAGGATGGAAATCATTCTGTACAATGGCCTTAAATCCGGTACATTTTTTTCTGAAGTTACGTTCGCATTACTTATTTTGCCTAAAATGCATATTATTTTGCATACAACGCAGATTATGGTGAAAACCAGATATATAAAAAATAATATATTTTTTAATTATTTTTATTTTGAAGAGAAAAGATTTGTCCAGGCCGGGATTAGAACCCGGGTCACCCACGTCACTAGTGTGGTGCTCTAACCAACTGAGCTAACCTGGCTCGTAACACGGCCAGACAATTCCATTCTCTTCACCGATCCTATATCCCCGTGTTCCCGCAATTTTGCGATGTATACCACGGAAAGAAGGTTCATCGAACATTACTTTAATTAGGATCTTGTTGACTTACGTCATTATATTATTTATAATTTTTTAATTTTTATATTTTGGAGAGAAAAGATTTGCCCAGACCGGGATTCGAACCCGGGTAGCCCACGTCAGCGTGGTGCTCAAACCAACTGAGCTAACCTGGCTCGTAACACGCCAAAATTGCTCGTATACGTCCACTATATTAAGAGAACAGGGGGATAAAGGATCGGTGAAGGTAATGGATTTGACTGGTCGTGTTACGAGCCAGGTTAGCTCAATTACTACCACCACCACCACTAGTCCTCGTCTGCAGATCTGAATCATATGCTCTTTACTTGTTCGAGAAATTGACGACTCAGGAAAGAATCTTCCAAATATGCATCTATGTAAAAAGGGGTTTAACCCTACTATCGGGTTGGATAGTAACCATGTTGCATCCAACTATAATTCATTATACTATGTAAAAAGCTATGACAGCTAGTAGCACACCAATTGGTTCTTAAAGACCCGTAAAAACCCCAAATAGAAACATAATCGTAATCTTCTTGGTGGAGGAAATCATTCAGACATTCGCGGTCTTAGAAGGTATTGAGGAGCAGATTTCTAATCCTACTATTTTCTTATTATTGTAAAACACGCCACGGGCAAAAGGTTAATGGAAAAACTTCAGGACAAGAGAAGTGAGAAGTGAAATAAGGTTTGTTTCAACACGTGTCAGTAACATAGAAATAACGAAGGTTACAGGTTTGGAGAAAATGTATAAAAAAAAAACGCTAAGTAACATTATTTTTAGGAGTGGATTGGAGATGAAAATGCAGCAAGAAAGATAAGAGAGTATTCACTGAGTGCTTGTAGTAATAGAGATTTTGTTTCCTTTCACTCGAACAAGAAAACTTGTAATGAGTCCAATCCCCTTACGTACTACCTGATGGAAATCATTCTAGTAACGTAAAATGATCATTCTGGGAAACATCTAGTAATCTTTTATTATTAATGAGCTAATAAAATAATAATCGGGTTCTCCTCAGTCATAATTTAACTCTTCAATGCCAGTTTCGTCATAGACTGAGCTTTATAATGTATAAACCAATTTTGAAAAATTAAACCTGATCGCAACTATCCCAAGTCTCTCATTAACTTTCCAGTCCATTTTGATAAAAACCTTTATTAAAAAAGCTATTTTAGTCAATTATACAACTTTTCAGCAAATTTTATATAAACAAATAAAATAAATCTTTATCATCTATTTAATCCAAAAAAACCTTCTTATTCATAATTTTAATAAATTAAAACAATTAGGGTTCGTTTTCGTCCGTTTGGTAACTATTGTATGTATTCTGACCTGTATTTGAGGCCCGAATCGTCGAAACATTAAATCGTACACTGTGAAATCTTCGGAAACCTTTGGAATATTGAAGTATTCATTAGCATGAACCGTGTATGGGTTAGCCGTGAATGAAGAGTAGGTTACGAAAACATTGGAAATTAAAAAAAAAATTATGAGAGATTTACGTATGAGGTCGAGTTTACGGGGCTTGAGAGAATTACTGTTAGTAGAGCACTCAGGCGAGTCTCGTTATAAATATTCTGAGGAAATTATCGTTAGGATTAGCGACCTAAATCTGACCACCAGTTCGCCGCATTAGGCGTTCAGCCAGACAGTGGAGCATATATAATTGTATCTAGAAACATAAAGTTATTTACTAAAGATAATTGTATTTCATCGGTAATTTTTCTCTTTCTGAAAAAAACTATTTTTTTTTAAGTATAAGATACATTAGGGATCGAGAAAGCTCAGTAATAGATCGGTGAGTTCCTGAGCCGAAGTAATGTGGGATCTGGAGACTTTTCTGGGGTCACCCAGTCTCTATAAAGTGGCTACTCTAAATTTGGGAAAAGCTTGGCAGTTGAGCGTGATCTCGGACAAATCACCAATCTGCACACTAACACGTTTTGAATCTCTTCATGGGTTAAGTGGCACACGTAAAAGGTAAATATAAGATACAGTAGATTTTGATATACGCCTGGTGTTGTGTGTGCCAAAATATGGCAGTGACTGGTGTTCACATCTTATCAAAATGTAATTCAACTATGGCAATTGCGATTCCATTGTTAGGAAAGTGGAATGCTCTCTTTAAATATTTTATTTCTAATCAAGGTTTCAAGTAATAGGACTTTCATTTCGTTTTACTAGATTTTTTTTCTTTCTCTAGTATTATATGACGATTTATAATTATAAGAATGTAATATCCATCATGAAAGAAAATTTTTATTTTTATTATAAATTATTTTTTTAAGATCTTATTTTCTCTGTGTTCTTCTTTCGTAGTAACTCGCTTGTATTGTTTTAAAAGAAATATTTTCCTTTTGTTTTTCTGTTTATATTTTATTTCTAACTTTTCTACAATGACTGTTATACAACATAGTTATTTTTTATATTGTAATATTTTTTATTATAAAATATACTAAATTCTAAGTATAGCTGTGATTATGAAGATATAGACCTAGGCATATTTAAACAAAAAAGGTTCACTATGAATATGATATGATATAATATCCCTGTTCGGTTGTTAAATATGCAAAGAAACATACATAAATATTCAACTAACGTATACGGCTGATTATGATTTTGCTAAAAGTCTATCAGATAAAAAATAATTGCTTATTATGTGTTCTTAAATAAAAAAAGTTGACCTTCAAGATTTAGTTAGCCTGTACTGTACCTTGTTCATGCCTGACATACAATAACCTCTGATTTAATACGCATAATAAAGGAGGAATGGGTTCGTAATGAAGGTAGAAGTAGAAAGAAACATTAGAAACTATATAGTGGTGATACGAGCCAGGCCAAATGAGCCTGCTATACCCCTTAACATCTGATCAGACTAAACCAACGAAGCTTTGTAGTTGAAACGGCACTGTATGCTCCTGCGCCGTATGTAATCACAATTAACAGGTAAATAGTAGTTAGTAGTTAAAAATATTTTAATTATTATAATAACTATTATTATCAATTCTTCGGCTAACCTACAAAATTTCATCAGATGTAATAAAAAACAGACTAGAAAAACAAGCTAATAAAAACATAGGGGAATATCAGGGATGTTTCAGCAGGTGACAGTCGTGCATAGAACAAATCTTCTATTTAATAAAAGTTTAAGCATCTTGCAGAATTTATCCAATCGAATTTGTTTTTTAAAGAAGAAAATAAGGCCAGAGCACGCGAAATAGAAATTGCATTTAAAATATCCAAAATATCTATACATATAAAATGCTTTGCCCTGAATCAATGCACAGCCTAAACCGCTGACCGTAGAGACCTGAAACTTGGAGGGTGTGTTCTTCGTATGACGTAAGCATCCGATAAGAAAGGATTTTCCAAAATTCTACCCCTAAGGGGGTGAAAAGGGGGGGGGCAAAGTTTGTATGGGACAATGTGATTCCTTGGTCCAATCTACAATACTTCAAATTGTGTATAAGCCTATTTTAACAGAATGGATGGTAGATGTGTTTCGTATATTACTGAAATTCATCCTCTAACAGGGTTAAAAGTTAGAAAGTTATTTTGGCGGTGATTTTTTTCGAAGTTGATATCAATATATACTTATAGGAATAGATATGATGGAAATATGCTTCTCTCACGGCCAGTTGTATGTGCCATACTCCAGAGTAAGCGCACAGAGTAGCCTGGTGATTCTATAGCGTAACTTTCACCAGATCAAAGGCCGAGATTTTTATTTTATTTAACCTTTAAATCCCTACACTATAATAACGATTGTTGTATTTTATAAGTATTCAAACATTTGAACATAATAATTTATATGTTATAACAAAATTAATAACGTAAAAAACCAATTAAAAATCCTATCAGAACCATTTTCGACTTCTACGCGGACGAAGTCGCGGGCAAAAGCTAGTTTTGAATAAAAATCAATCGCCGTTAGCGTTTTAAAGCACAGGAATAAAACCTCAACCACTTTATGCAGCAGAATGAATTGTCACTATAAAAAAGGGGGAAGTAAAAAGATGGCTAAGAAAAAGATTTTTTTTTTTTAATTAACAAATACTAACCACTTACCTAAAGAAGTAAAGAACAGTTTCAAAAAATCCCAAGACTCTCAGGTGCGATTGGGAGAAGACGATTCAGTTTGTTTGGACATATAATATAAAGGATAGAAGAAAACAAATAATTTCATAATTCAACAACAAAAAGAATAAGAATCAATTATGCACGAACAGACCTAAAGGAAATCAGAATATCTGAAGGAGATGTTCAAACAAGGAAAACATTCGAAAACAAATTTAATCACTTCAAGGGCTGTCAAGAAAATGGAAACAACGAACGTGGAAGAATTTTCACCCAGGAGAATCGAACGAAATAGTACTAGGTAGAAAAAAAGAGAAACAACTTAAGTAGGGGGTACAAAGATGGCCGAAATCAACAATAAAAAAATAATATTTAATGGTATAATAATAATTAGTTTATATTTTATTCAAAATTAATTTTATAGATTTAGGGACAATAGCTAAAGATATAAATGGATGATTCGGGTATCATGTTAATAGATGTGAAGCTAAGGGATTCAAATAAAAGTAGAACAATTTAGTAAAATATCATTTTTAAGAAGAAACATTGTGATAAAATCCTAAGATATTTATGTTCATACCGTAGATTGTAGTTCTACTATAATAATAAAAAATAATCATTGAAAGCATTGTGTTTATAAGCCTCACACCATTTCTCATTTCATTACTACTCAGACCCCCTCTACTGTCTGCAATCATCTATGGGTCAACTTTCATAGCTTTCTATTTATTTTATTTTTGATTTTGTTTATGCTTGTTTTCCCAACTGTTATTAATATCGAATCACTGACTGCTATTAATATTGGACCAAATATACGTAGATGCTTCTACTGAACTATAAACTACTCAACTTATAAAATTTTCTGAATACCTGAAAAAATAGGATATTCGGGATTCAACACCAGTCGGTCAGTCTGTCAACGAATTTATTAAAATAGTGGAGGTCGAATATATAATCAATAATAAACGATAATTATTTTTTTTTTTTTCTCGTCCAATTCCCAAACTGTTCAAACATCAAAATCATAATCGCCATATTCTTGACTTTGCTCTAATTATTTACCTTAGAGGTCTGCCTATATCTCCTACCTGGAGAAAATGGTTATTTAAGAGTACAACAGACAAGTTTGCCCAAGATTTTTTCTCTATTAAGCTCAATAACATGGATTAGACAACTAGGCAGATAGTGAGTAGCCGGCCAGCAATCCAAAGCACCAAGATAAGTCAAGCCATGCCTTTTCAGGATACATGCTTCAATTTCCAGCAACATTGTTACCCATCGAACTGTAATCCATTCACAGGAGCAATTATTTATTTCTTTATTAATCAGTAAGAGTATTTAAAAGATAGGTCATTATATTAATTATTTTACATAGTGCTTGAATTAATTAATTAATCAACTTATCATTCTCCTATCAAATTCAGTTCACATTTAAACCTTGGCAATGTACTATATCCCATAAATAGGGATGGTATGTTTTCACTTTAAAGACACTATCACTGATTGGTTTATTTTATTTTTTTTAACTGTTTTTAAAAATTTTATATTTTCAACGAAAACAAAATTTGATTAGTTGTTAACTATAAGAAAGGTGTTCCAACCAGCAGTACATTATTGAAAGAAATCAAATTATTAAAAATAACTTAACAAAAATAGTTTTCAAAGTTCAAAAGTAGTCACTAATTAAAAGTAATATTAAGCCACTATAGTCAGTAGTTAATAGTTCTTATTGCATTTTGTCCAACTCTTTGTGCTGTATCAATGTAGTGTAATGTGATTGATGCAGTCGTGTTAATAATCTAATTCAACTAATCTTGAAATTTGTGAGAATAGTTAACACTCGTTGCTTTGTCTCGGTAAGTTCTAAATCGTATTTGGACGGAGTGCTTAATCTTCTTTATCTTAGTGTACGCCTTTCTCGTCGGATATATATTTTCTGAGAATATTTTTATATGTATACTGAAAGGGTTGAAAAAAGGGCTACACTGATACATAAAAACATTTTGTTTATTTGTTTTTTTGTCTTATGATGAAGAAGCACTTTTAGTATATCATTTAGTGTTATATTATAATATAGTATAGTATTATTTTTAGTTTTAGTATTTATCTCAACAGAAAGGGTCTCTTAGTTACTAAATTTTTCAGTTATTTCAGAAATTTATTTGGGTCACAGTTATAAAAAATATAACTCATAATTTATCATATATTGGTCAAAAAAACAAACTATATCTGGTCAACTACAGTAATGTTAGTGACTAGGAATAATTTATTTTGAAAGACTATACAGAATGGTATAGTTCTACGAATCTATGAAAGATGAATAACTGTAAATAATAGTGATTATTCATATAGTTTTATGATATATAGTTATAGAAATGTAAATGAAACGTATTATTGAATTAATTTATTTAGAGCATTGAGAATACAGAAAACAATTTGCCTCAAGAGATACACGATGAGATTGAAGATTTGATAGATTAATATTATATGTACTACAGGTATGGTGTTGAAATTAATCATAGATTTTATATTAAACTTATAAGTAGAATATTTGTATTGTTATTCGTTAAAATAAACGAAAAATCTAAATTAACGAATTATTACTGGATTTTTTTGTTTCTCAAGTCGTACAAGTCGAGTTAGAGTCAGATATGGCTGTATGGAATATACCAATGCCACCCCTATTGGGGAAAAAAGGAAAAAAATCGAGTTAGAAGCTCAATTCGTTTATATAAGTTGGAATTTAGCCTGTATGGAAGTATAAATAATTAGAATACTTTGGCCACATCATACCAAGATATTTATTATGAAATAAAAAGAATGGCAGCTTTCTTGAACAGTGTAAAAATTATTTTGATTTTATAATTATGATCACTCATAAGTGACTGAAAGAAACTTATCTATTGCTAAGAACTTCTGGCCAGTTGTTTTCAGTGGTTGACATGGATGCATACAGTATTAGGGATATGACAGTATCCTAATTCCATCGTACTTTCATAAAGGTAAAATATCTTACAACTAAGGCCTACTGTTGCCGATAATGCAGGGAAAGATTTATATTAAGAAGGGACCGGGAAGGAGGCACTCCTGGTTGCTGCTCTGTTGCCCTCACATGCCCAAACAATGGTCTCAGGGAAAGATAAGATCTGGTTCATTTTCAAAATAGTAATATGAGATGCCACCCTGAGATAATTGCAACTGAGATTGAATAATACTATATAATTATTAATAAATTATGTATATACGTTGTAAGGTCCATAAGTTTCCGGCCTGTCCTGCTCCCCCTCCTTCAAACGCGCCGGGATCTGCACGCCTAAGCCGGTCCATGCCTGCTCACTCCATACCCATCACCCGCATTCCTCAGTCAAGTCAGTAGTGTCCAGCCTTAAAGGAAACTCCCCATTTTTACAATATTCAAACTCGTGTACCGTGCGGTTATTAAATTCTTTTGTAAAGAGGGTGTTACTCCTGCGCAAATTAAAGAGCGCTTGGATTGTGTATATTGGCGGTCCTCCCCTCCCCACGCTTGGATTGTGTATACTGGCAGATTCCACAGTGAAAGAATGGGCAAAATTATTCAAGTTAGGGAGAAAACGTCTAGAAGGTGACCCTCGTCCCGGTCGCCCATTGGAAGCTGTCACTTCTGAAACAATCCAACTAGTGGAATCTGCAATTGCTGTCTGATCGGCGACTGAAAACCAAGGAAATAGCTGCGAGGTTGGGGCTTTCAAAAACAAGTATTTTGAGGATCATCAAAGAACATTTGCATATGAACAAGGTTAGTGCGAGATGGGTTCCAAAAATTCTTTCAGCTTCTCAAAGACAGGAACGAGTTCACTGCTGCAATGAATTTTGGCTATTTAACACCGACAAAGAGCTCCAAGCAGCAGTGGAAGAACATTTTTTTAACAAAGAAGAAAATTATTTTTTTCATGGTACAGAAATCTTGCCAATGCATTGCATTAAGTGTGTTGAACTTAGAGGAGAATATATTGAAAAACAGTAAGACCAGTTTTTTCTTTCACCTTTCCTTCTATCCCAGGCCGGAAACTTTTGGACCTTACTACGTATATTCCTTCTTCTCCGAAGAACAGAAGAAACGTAACTGGGTGTTGTTTTAATAACTAAACATCCTTTTACATCGGCTGAAATAACTTTACTTTCACTAAATTAGCCACTTATTTTGAAAGTGCGACAACTCCATTTTGTACAAAATATAATTAAAGCTGAATCTTATGACAAATTAACATAACTTTATATTTTTAATCATTTAACAACCAATATTATTTTAATATCAACATAAATTTAGTAAAAATTTGGTTTCAATTAAATTTTAGAAATTAAATTTAGAGAAATTTGGTCAACAATATTTCAAATATGTTGATTCAGAAACTTAATATCTAGCAATAATATAAAATGGGGTTGTCTCACTTATTACTATTGGACGACTTTTTAGTTAAATACAATTATTCTTATATAAATGGAGTTCTAACCGTTAAACTAAAGTTGATTCAAAGAAATTTTAAACTCTTATAGTGGGGGCTAGGTTTTGCCAGTATCGAGCATGTCCCTAACTCGAACCCACAAATTTATCCCCCGCTAAAAGTCGCTAAATGCGGCTAAAGACGTTTCCACTTAAAAAATAAAATGGGACGCACTTAAAAAACTATAACCTTTTCAGGCCAAAAGATTAATATTGTTAATAGAAGCTTCTTGGTGCATAAAAATGAAAAGACTCTACAATAAAATTCCTTCTTAAATCAGACAACTGTCGAACAATGGACACTCTTTATTCCTGTTTCGTAATAAACTTTACTGACGTAACAAACGGCAGATAAAAGAAGGCCATTAGAGAGGCGGCTAAAAAGTAACTGGAAGCCATAATTCTTTTCTCCTTTAGTGAATTACGCCACGAAATCAAGACAAGGAAGATGTGCACCTATCTTTTTCCTTTAATAACCTTCTTCGATGCAAACGAGCCTAACTATCCTCCTCTTCTTCTTCTTTTGCTTTCTCTTATGCCATTTCAAGCGTCGAGGAGCCTCCAGCGAGGGCATTTAGTTTACTTTGAATAGTACTTTCTACCATGTGGGTTATTAGCCCAGCGATAGAGGCCCCTTATTCTCGGGAAAACTGAATATTATATCCCTTCAGGAGAAAGGGTGGGCGGGCTATAACCACCCAGTACTGGGTTTCCCCCAACATGGAGGGCCAGTGGCTAATTGCAGTAAGATGACTGGGCGATGGGGCCGCCAACTCCCTACGCCATAAATTTCCTTTTATCCTATTCTCATCATATCATATTACCTGACTATCGTATATAAAAATAACAACCCTTGGGTTCAGTAAGTGGTAGAGACTGTATTCTTTCTAGGACAAGGATGTGGAGAGAGGTGATTTGTTCTATACCATGCTCAACTGCCAGATTTCCCCCTATTTTTTGGGTGCTCACTTTTATACAGTCTGGGTGAGCCCTAAGTGGGTTCGAGATCCCATAGGATTCATCGAACCCTGGACCTTCAAGATGGCAACTAAGGGCGTTCTACCACTAACTATCGCCTGTTGTCTATCATTATTACTTGTAGAAGGATTGTAGTTTAAAAAAAAAAATGTATATTTTGAATACCTAACCGTTTGACTACTTATCTAGCTTTGGACTGCACATCCAAAACAAACCGACTACGCATGGCTGGTTGCAGTTTCCGTGTTTATTTAATTAAAAGACAATATCCGGTGATGGCTGGATTCCAGCTAACATAAGCCAGACGGTTCCTAATCCACTTTTGGAATTCAATTTGTCTCAAGCTTTTTCTCAAGTACTATTTCTTATTAGGTTATGGGTGTATTTTAATAATTTATATTTATTGTTTATGACATAGAATGTCTTAAAGTCTCAGATTGTATTATCTGATCAATTAGATCAGTAATTAATGTATGATGTATATTTGAGTGAATTATATCCTAATCGCTATTTCAATAAATTTCTTGGAGTGATCATACAGATTAATATTTTTTTTTTCTATATATCCAAATCCAGCACGTACCATTTCTTCCATATGCCCACGACCCTCCCAATAAAGACATGCCTCGTCATCAAATCAATATATTATATGTTCATACAAGTATCATAGAACTATTTTATTATTTGAACGACGTAAAATCACACAGCGCATTTTCGATTCGATAAGAAGTGTCAGAAAATTAAGAAAAATTATTAAACAACACTGGAATAGTTATTTTTTTCAATTAACGTCGCTTAATGCTGATATGGTTAATTTGTCAATGCTATAATGGGAAACTTAAATTTAGCATATTCAAGTATAATCAGTGCCTAGATCTTTAACGAGTATTTAAAAAGGCGCAGGCCTGCGTAACTAAGGATTTTTCCCACCTGCCGGGCTGTGAACCCCCGATCTTAGGCTTATTAGGTTGTCGTTAACCGCTACACTACAGGTGACCTTGGCTGCTCCAAAAAATAACTGTCAGTGGATAGCTGCAGTCTAATGACTGAATAAATGAGATTCCAAATTTCTATGCCTAGAAGTAAAACTTTCAATATACATTGGTGTTTTTGTTATGATCACTATAATATAAAATTACATAAAAAAAGAATCTAACTATAGAAGTCATGTATTTTAGAGCATTATAAAGAAAATCTCAAATAACAATAAAACAAGATTTATATGTTTTTACATTTTAAGGTTTTCTTTATTTATCTTTTTCTTTTTGATAATGTAGTAACACAATATGAATTTAAACTTTATGTGCGATTTATTTAAAAGTGACAATTATTTGCTGTGTGTGATTTATCAACTGGAAGTCCATTTATCGTATGGAGAATATTATGTTTTGGTACTTGACAATAAGCAGTGATTTATGCAATTCGATTAATAGAGTGTTGTTTATTCTGACTCTATGGGATCTAAAAACTGAATAATATATACTTTCTTCAGGTTAAAAAAGTAATATAAAGGATATTTTATAAATTGCAGGGAAAATACAAAAATAGAAGTTATACAGACATGAATTTTATTGGATAAGCAAATAAACAATCACTACAAAAAAACGGTCTCCCTAACAGAGAAAACGGCTAGCAACTACTTGAACTTAACGGTTTAGACAATGTTGCCTGACTATAATAAAATAATTAATATACTCATTATACCATTCGAAATCTTAAAGTGGAATTACTGCAATTAGGTATTCGGTTGGGGAAAAAAGTAAACAACTTTTATGTTTTTGTGTTAAAAAAATAAGTACTAAATATTAATATATAAAGTTGATCTATTATTTAGAAAGCAACGAGATCACTAAACTTGATGAAAACAGTCCCCAATTGGTTCGAATCTTTGATTAGCTATCTGTAGAGAATGTTACTTTAGATGGAAAATATGATTTGAATATTAAATTTAAATACAATGTTTTTGTTATGTGAGTGTTTTGTTCAGATCTTCAGAATAAGGTACATTTCAGTGCTAGAAATAATAACCTTGGAATATGAATAATGATAACAATTAAAGAAAATTGGAAAATATAACTTTTGCAATTAGGCCTTTTGTATTTGCTAATTAAATTCTTATTTTAAGCTGTGGTTGCTGTACACAACATTGAATCTTAATCAATCTCGATTTCATTTTAATCTCTCCTCAAACTAAATTAAGAAAACTTAAATGTTGATTTAAATGGTACAGCCTAATCTGTTGCCTCATTAATAGGGGTGTATGGCTCTGGCAAAGATGCTGTCAAAGAAGATAAATGATCACTTCCTGTTAGGGACGACTAAATGTAAACACAAGATTAAAATTTTAGTAGCGAGTAATTATTTTATAGCATACCATTCAACTTTATTATAAAACTTTATAAAACTTCCCATAAGTTAAAATATATGCATCAATACTTACTTTTTACGTTTACTATAACTATATTTACTATTTTTTTCCACAAAATTCCAACTTATGTGACTCCAAAATATAAAAAAGAAAAACACGTGTTCTCAGATTCAATTCACTGGTATTACTTACGTTCTTCTAATTGTATGTGATTCCATAAAGGAAACTCATATTAAAGCATTTGAACATTCTTTAAATATGTATTTTCCATAATACTAATCTTATATATATTTAAATTATATTAATCTAATTTCGCACATCCTGGTCTTATTTTAAACATACCCACATCATTTAATTGATATATCTCTAAATGGTATATTGCCTTATTCTTAAGCTTTTTTATGAATAATTCATTGTATTATTGCAATAACATGATTTGCCTAATAAAATTAATGTTACAGAAGGTATATAAGGACCCCAAATAAAAGGAATAAAAAAACTATAGAAATCCATTTTATTTTTTGAGTAGATGGCTTGAACTGGAATAAACCACACATGATTTTATGTGTGAAACTGGGCCTGAATTTACGAAAAAATATTTTAAAACCTTTCATAGGAGTAACCTGTGGTTAGCATAACAACCTTCTCTGACGATGATCGCGGATTCGCAGCCCGGCTGGTGGGCATAGAGTTTTTTAAAGAGAGTTAAAAATCCTTGGTTATGCCGTACATCGGAGGGGATGTAAAATGGTGGTCCCGATCCCGTGAGATATCAGATACTCCTTAAAGATCCCTTTCCTAATTATACCTAAGGCAAATTTTAGGACTTATATTGAAAACACTCCTTATGAGAGAAAATTTTGGACTTCCACTGTAGCATCGTCCGATTAGCCATAGCAACATAAAGTGAAGTTAAATAAATAAACGAAATAGTGATAGAAACAGTAGACAACCAAACGTGCCTGGAATGCCCATTTACACCGGAGTATGCTAAACCAACAAAGCTTTATAGTTGTGACGGGAGTGTATTCTGCAGCGCCGTTTCTAATTGTAAACAATTATAATAAAATCACACAATTGTGCTCTTTGTCAGTATCGTACAGAAGTTAACTAAACTTTACAGCTAACAACAATAAACTTCCAAAAGAATGGGTGTTACATAAAGAAGGATTTTCTTCACACCTTAATAAAACAAAAGGTTTGAATAAACCAATTGAATATATATATATATATATATATATATATATATATATATATATATATATATATATATATATATATATATATATATATATATATATAAAATACTAATATTGGTAAGGTATTCTCTTATTGATCATAAAACAGGCAACAAACTTAAATGAACGATTATTAAACTCATGCATACTAAACACCAGTAAGGACTATGGTGCTAATTTGGACCCATCTTCAATAGAATCCATGTCGCACAAGACAGATACTTAGACCAAACAATAAAACTGTATTAATTTCACCTAAGCATTTATTTCTTTTTCTGATTAATGCTTACACCAAATTAATTTCACAAACATATCTATGGATATAATGAACTATAGCCTATTAGTAAATACAAGCAGGAGATTAATCTTATATCGCGAGCAAATTAGTTAACAATCTATATCATTCATTAAAAAACGGATTTAAATAATTAAACAATGGTATATGGTTCATTCTAGTTTACTTAGCTATACTTCTTTAGGCTCACTTTTCATCAATATTGTCATTAAATCTTATCCCAATGTTTTAATTCAAAATTTTAAATAGTACTTTCATTTTATTAAATAATTTAAATTTATAGCTGGTTGATAAATAATGGGTGTATAAAAAAAAATGACCGTTTCACCTTCCCTATGGAGAGAAGATGGCGACTAACAGTATCTTTCGACACACCACACTCCCTGGCAAGTTCGCGAGTACTCAACATCTCAACTTCAAATACTCAACAGGATTTGACTCAACAGCTTCCTTCAGAACCTCATCAATATCCAGTAATGGTCGCCTGGAGCCCTTCTTCCTTTCCAACGTCGTAGCTCCAGTGCTATTTTTTTCAAACCAACACCGCGCAGTGCGCTGGTCAAGGATACCTCCCCCTTCATATATAATAATTTCACGATTTGCTTCAGTCGCTGTGAAATTTCGTAGGACACTGTCATGTTTCTTCTTAGAAATAAATAACTAAACTGAGGCTTTTTTTGAAGAAGTCCAGTGTTAGTAAACAAGCTTAGAGAATGCTCTAAAGGGATTATTAAGTGTTGGTAAATAATAAATAGCATTAAAATATTTACAGACTTTTGAACTCTGGAATTTGATAAAACGGTCATTTTTTTTTTTTTTATACAACCTATTAAATATATATACAGTGTATACTCCTTTTTTTATTCCAATTATTTCATTTAAAAAATACTTGTATCTTGTCAATTCAGCCCTGAGAAGATCAGCAACGTGGGTCAAAAAGTCGGTTTTTTGAATAAATAGTTTTTCACTATTTAAGGAATTAATTCTTTTATCAATTTCGTTCATTTTAGTCCGAACAATAATAATGGATGCATTTTAATTTCTGCACTATGGTGATAGGATAGGCATAGACTGTGATAAAATGTTTAAAAATGCAATTCCTTTAACGATCTATGTCTCAAAACTAATATGTGAAATGCACTAAACGTTTTTTAAATTAATAAAAACATTCTTAAAATTATCCTCTGAATTGTTACTAACTCTGAAAATAATCAACCTTTCTTCTGGTGGTGTTTTACAATACAATACGTATATTAATCCTGAATCAACAATATATTATCGTTGTAGATAGAACTCTAATGGTATTCTATCCTCGTATACAGCCCCCTCCTTTGGTTGGTCCTTATCAAGATTTCAGGACAGTCTAGGCTCTTGACCTTAACAATGGAATTTTTCCTTGTTTTCTATATCTTAAATAAATTGACATGTTAATGTTTGTATGTAATTGTCTGCGTGTTTTTCTCTGAAAAAAATTCAATATCTGTCTATCCAAAGAATACAATTATACCACATAGTACATAAAGAGTAAAAATAACTCGAATCCTTAACAAAGTTGGAAGGAGCGGAGTGATTCATTGGTAGAGAGCAGAGTTGCAGTTTCGATGGTCCTGGGTTCATATCACACAGCTGGCAGATTTTATTTTCGGCCGAGGATGGACCCTATGGGATCTGGAGACGCTCCTGGGGCTCTCACAGCCTCTCAAAGTGAGTACTGTTAATTGGGGGAGAAGTTGAGCGTGATCTAGGACGAATTCCCTCCCTGAACAACCGTTGTCTAAGAAGCCGTAACAGAGTCTCTATCACACACTGAACCCAAGACCTTTCATGGGTCGTAGTGGTATAGGTTAAATTAAAAAATATGAAACATTCTGTTCCGAGTTTAATTAAAATATGGCTGTCTTCTGTACTGACCTAATTCTTTACAAGTGCCAAGTGTTAAGAATACAAATAGAAACCTATTTTTTTTAAATAAATGCTCATTATTTTAACTAATTGCACGGTATTAACGAGATCTATGATAAATATACAAAGCTCTAAACTTCGCGCGTAGCTCATAAATCTGTTTACCTGAAATCTAGAGTTAATATTTATACTATAGGACTCTAGTTAATATATACATATAGATATACTATAGTTAATCCATTCCTTCCAATGGAAATTCTCACCCAATTTAATTCATGTTAAACTCGCTTAGAAACAACCACGGCAGTCACTGCTTAGTCCATTGGCTGATCTTCAGACTATTGACTTGACACACTCTCTGTAAAGCTGCTCTATACTCAGCCAAAACAGTACTTAAAAGCAGCTCACAAACAATTTGCTTTCCAGAATATAGTCTCTATAATATAACGATTTTAGGTAAAGCGTATCAAACTAATTAGTTCGCATCTCAAGTTGACGAATTATTACGTAATTTCGACGGTAAGACGTATGGATTGGCTTCAACAGAGGACCCCTTTGACAACCTTAATTAGGATAATTAAGGACCGAAATTGGCACCACCCTGATGGGAGAAGATTGATGCGGCACCCGGTGTTACTAACTCCCAAGCACCTGTTATCCAGGCAGATAGGTTTCATGGAAACCAGCTGATTGAGCTGGTCGCTGCATCGTTTAGTTGCGATTCATTGCTCACATGTTCGTCACCCCCAAAGTAATGGCTCACATCACAATAAAGCTCTACTTACATCATGAATATTTAAATCCAACCTCGTTCCCTGTAACACCTGACACCGGTTCAATATTCCACAGCGAGCAACAGGCGAGTCTAGTGCATCTGTGTACGACGCGTGTTTGGAAAATCACTCGGTTAGTGGCGAAGTGCAAGGTATATTATTTAAATAATATAATTCATTCATAACTTTTCCCTTTTTACTTTTAGTTTTTGAGATTCATTCTATTCGTTAAACGTTCTTTTGGCGATGTTTCGAGGCTATATTGTTTTCGTAATCATGCCAAATTGATGACGAATTATTTATCCCATCAAAACACCTGTTCTTTATTACCATATGTTCTGTAAATATTGTACAAGACTATTAATGGTTTAAATGCACCATTTATGAACTATTAGTGATTGCTGAAATGCATTGATCATAATCGATGAATCAACTTGGCTTGATTATGAGATTATATTAATATAAAGGTTAACTGTTGATTGATATAAATATTGATATATAAAGTTTGATTGTTGCTAATTTAATCTTACCAACCTTATTTTGTGAACTGTCATTTAAAAAAAAATATTTATCTCGACTCTTTAGCTCACTTATGCCATTTTACCGTTAATAATTGGTAAGAGTCAAAATTACAATCTATTGATTTTTTAATTGGTTAAAAAAAAATGAAGCTACTTTGATTGGACAGAAAAATAATTCAAAATATTTTCATTGCTTTATTTTTATCTTGACTGTTAGAATGCAATACAATACAGTACGGCCTTACAACCCTGTGTGGGTCTTAGTCTCCTCAAAGAGCCTTCGCCAGGCGGCTCTATCTAATGCAGCTGCCCTCCAGTTTAAGATGCGTCTGGCCTCCTGTGCCACTCCATCCGCCCATCGGAGCCTTGGTCTTCCTCTTCCTCTGGCACGTTCAACTTTCCCTCAAATAGCTCCTTCGTGGAATCCTCCTCACTCATCTGTCCGCATGGCCGGCCAACCGTAATCTATTAATTTTCATCAAAGTAATGATGTCGGACTCCCCAAACATCTCGTACACTTCTCGGTTAGTTCGTCTTCTCCTTTGACCATTCACATTAATAGTTCCGAAAACTCTGCGGAGCAGCATTCTTTCAAAAAGAGCTAACTCTTTTTCTTTGGCCTTAGATAAGTGCCATTCATAACTGAACAGTCCATGTGAGTGAGGTCAGGAATGTCCTAATCAGGGTCTCATACAGCATGACATTTGTTTTCCTTGATAATAGTGAACTCCTTAGATGTTTTCTCAGCTCAAAATAACATCTATTAGCGGTGATGGCTCTCTTTTTCATTTCCTGAGACATATAGTTGGAAGAGCTAACAATGCTTCCAAGATAAGTAAAGCTATCAACCTTCTGAAACTTCTAGGACCTATTTCTACAAACTCCTGTACTACAATGTAGATTGTTGCTTGTAGATTCACCTGTCCTCATATATTTAGTTTTTTCTTTATTTATGCTCAGACCCATCTCTTCTGCCGCCTCCATAAGTGATAAAAATGCTGTCTTCAGTGTTTGGAACGAGCGAGCGATAATATCTAGATCATCCGAGTAGCCTAATAATTAAACTAGCCTATTGTAAATTGTGTTGTTGGTCTGGATTTTTAACATTCTCACAATCTTTTCCAAGGCAATATTACATAACAGACATGCCAAAGCATCTCCCTCACTTAAGCCTCTTATAGTCTTGAATTCAGGAAAGAGATCCTCCCTGCATTCTGACAACACAATATGTTTCATCCATTGTTATTGCAACCAGGCGAATCAACTTTGAGGGTACTCCTGACTTTCTCATAGCTTCATAGAGTTTGGTTTCATTCACGCTGATTACAATTAACTTGATAAAATATAATGAGTAAGCCTTCTACAAAATTATCGAAAATATTGTTGAACCCTGTTTCCGAATTCTTTGAAGGCAACAATATTTCAAAATATTTATAAACCAATTGATTAGTTTTATTTGAGTAATATAAGATAAAATATTGAACTCATTCAATTTAGATAAAATTATCTAAATTTTGTAGATACAAATGTAGATAAAAATCAATATACATTTTGAGTGAAGTAGGACATTTGTTTCATACCCTAAACTGTCTTACGTTAGCTTCTTGGAATAGGAAGATTAAAAAAATAAAATGTCAGCCTGACAGGCTAGATTTTGCCTGAGTACGGTGTCTGAAAAGTCGATGTTCCAAAAATAAGTAGACAAAGAACGAAGAAAATACATAAACAAAATAGAACTGATGTTCGAAAAAAAAATTAATAATTATATCAAAATACAAACTATTTCAAGCAAACAAACTATATTCATAACTAAAATAATTATGGAAGAAAATAGTTGGGGGTGCAGTCAAATAAAACACTAAATAAGTATCCACTTATTTAGTGTTTTATTTGACTGCACCCCCAACTATTTTCTTCCTTACATCATCCAGTCAACCATTCCTCGCTTCTCATAAAATAATTATGATAATAACTAAAATAAAAATAACTACATTGAAAAAATTAGATGCAATGAGAAAACGCATAATTCAGTTCTATGGGCACCTCCAAAGATTGGACCCGAACAGAATGACAAAAAGGGTATTCACGTATATTAAAGAGCTGAAAATGCCCAACAGGTGGATTAAGAAAACTCAATAGAACTTGGAAGAGCTCGAGGTCTCTCCGGATAGTATTAGGACGGTCTTCCCTTAAACCGGGACAGTAAGAAAGGCCAAAGAGAAGACGGGCACAGTTCGGACGCAGAAAAAGAAAAAATAAGGGAAGAGAATGAAAGAGATATGGAAAAAAATAAAACAACAGTTAAAATAAACGTATTCCAAAGTGGTTCGATTTAAAAAAAAAAAATTGTTGGGCCTTTTTATTATTTTCACTTAAAGTATTATTATATTCACTCAATATAGTGTTATTTTCATTTAATTTAATGCCCGTAAAAAATGGTAATAATGCTTAATTATGCTTGTTCGTCGGAAGTAATATCGGTACCGCATGGTATAAATAGATTAGTACTCGTTAAGTGACTGAATAATACAAATTTATTGATTTAGTGACTTTCATTATTGCGAGCTAACTCCTAATTTATATTCATTAATTTTTTTTCATTTATTAATTGAATTGTAATTGTAATCTGATCTAAGACATTATATTTTATATTTTATTTTCCTTATCACTATAAGGAACTTGTCCCAGAATAAATACGGATTTTTATCAATTCAATTATTATATATTGTCTTAATTATTCATTGTATTTTATTTTAATTTTTCTAATTATTATACTACCAATACCTCATAAATTCGGTTGGTAATTAATTAAAAACCATTTTTTAATAATTACAATACTTAATTGGTCGTAACAAATGCAAAAATACCGAAAAATAATTTTTTCTAGCTAGCTCCTACTAATTGAAACACTGTGGATCGATAAGATTCCGAACCTGTCGAAACTTGCCATCGCTTGACTGATTTATTCCTCAGTTTGTCACCAAATTTCGTGGAGATCAGACGCATATTAGTTATTTATTGAAATTTACAACTTTATAATAGATTTCATCAAGTAAATATAATGAAAGATAAACAATGGCACGAGATAAAGGCGAGTAGAGAAACTACCCAATGGCAATCCTCGAATAAGAAATTTTATTTAAAAGGTCACGAGGCCATCTTTTCAGTAGCCTCGGAGGATTATCAGGAAATGCAGAGGTTGCCAAGTTTGAAACTAGTGGGTTTGAGTGGGAATAATGAAGTCACGAAAACATTGATATCGCATTCTGGGCAAATCAGTAACAAATGGGTTTATGATTTTAAACGAGCAGCGCTCGCGTGCGGTCGGCTTACTCTAACGCACCAACGCGAGTGCTGCTCGCAGGTTTCGACATGTTCGTATTACAAACAACAAATCAAAAAAGTATAAATCAAAAATGACAAATACAAAAAACATAAACTTTTTGAATACAATGTAAAAAAAGCCTGATGTTTTTGGTTACATTTTTGTGGGGAAAAAACCGAGCGTAAAGGGGTTAAGGTCAATATGGATTGCTTTGTTCGTAACAAAATAAGGAGCATTGACGATTTTGGATTATGAGGATTGAATACGGGAGGAATTCGATAGCTTAGTGGAGCCCCAAAGCTCTATTACGTAAGTCCAGATGGGTCTTAAGATTGTTAAGAGTTAAGAGCGTTTGTTTAGTAAATGTTGAAGAACCTGAAACAGCGAACTGTTTCTTGTTGTTTCAGTCAAGTTTTTTTTTTTTAATCTGTTTTAATATATTAAAAAAATTTAAAAAATAAATCACAGAAACCAATTGTAAATACGAGATTCGGGCCCAAACACATTAAAAAGCCATATCAAAAATACATTTTGGGGGAAAAGCGAGTCAGTTTCGTTCTTAGCATAATTTTAGAAGTAACAGAAATTTTCATAGAAACATTAAAAAAAGTTTGTTAGAGAATTTTTTCTTTCCATGTATGGAATATAATTTTTTTTTTAATTTATTTTATAACCCACTCTTGCATGTAGAGGTATAGAGGTGTATACACTAGTGCAATTTGATGTATTGGGTCAATTACACCGATACACGTTGCCATTTCGACCGCAGTAGATCGTTTTCAGCGGCCAGATAAATACCGGCAGGTTCACTGAGAGTCTACCCGCACATATTTCGTTGACCTAACTAGAATTTAATATAAAATAAATCGCCGTTACTAGGCCAGAGTGTAGTGTTATATGTGGCAATTTGAAGAGCTGAGAACTTTGCTTTAATTTAAAATGGTAAATGACTAAATTTGGATGTCATCAGTTCATATTATCGGCATTGTGATGGGTATTATGGTCAGTATTAATAGCGGCGTTAAAGTTGATCAAAACTAAAAAAAAAAAACGAAACTAACAGATAAACCACTTTGCCTTTGGAACAGCAACATATAATAATGAAGTAGCTTAGCCTTATATTTTATGAAACGTTTAAATGGCGAGTAAAAGAACAAATTTCGGTGTAACGTTACTTCCAGGCAAACTGTTTCCACAGGCCTTGTTCGAAATTTCAAAAAAATTCATTTCAGTTAATAAGTAAAGGACCATCTAAGTCTTGTGGGAGAGGAGGCATTCTAGGGACTCAGGTGCCCAAGAATAAAATTTGGCAAAAGATAATTACTATTCGTTAAAATGGAGATTCGAATTTTGCTATCGAGGATTTGTGTAAAACTGTAATATGAGTCGATCATATATCAGTAAATGAAACTTACCCATTAAAAAATATAAGAGACCGAAAACAGGTCCTTCTTCTAGAGGACTTAAAAACAAAAACTGCAGTTGGTCGAATACGGAAGGTTTATTGTGTCTTGAAGACACGGCCTTCAAACAGTGAAGGCACCGTAAGGTCTAAATATTTGTTTTTATAATTAAAATTAAAGTTAAGAATTTCTAAAAATATTTCATATTATTTTTTAGTCGAAACTTTTGTTCTTCGCTATATACGTAAATACCTTTCATCTGGCTTAAAAAATGATTGGAAGCCAGCAATAAGTGAATTGACTGGATATGTAAATGAGCAAGATAAAAATCGTTCACACTATTAAATTTATTTATAACACCTATTACTGAAACCATTAAAATAATATAACTTGAAGCAAACTAAAAATAATAAAAATATTTTAAGATACAAAAAGAAAAAAATGATAGGAATGTAAACTTAAAGAAGTGGGAAAGCCTGGAACGATGAAATCAAATGAAACAATACTGGGCTAAAATAAAGACACACGTCATTCAAATCTGATTGATTCAAAAACTGTTTAAAGAAATGTAAAAAAAAAAAAAAAAAAAAAGTTAACTTAAATAGGAATCCGTCAATTTAACTGACAAAGGCGATAACAGTTTCAATGGAACCCACAAAGAAAAATAAAGAAAAAAATATTGGCCTCTCTGATAAGGTTTTAATTCAATTTCAGAAGCCAACCACCAAAATTCACCTTACAAAAAGAAGGGCTAAATTAACTTAAAATAATTTTTAGAAAAGCATGCAAGGGGCTACACGCCCAAAACAATTTCAAGCCAATAAGGGGAGGATATTGAAAATAACAACCTTACATTCAAGGGTAGTGGAAGGAAAAAGAATAAAATTGGGCGTTTAGGAGAAGAGAGAAGCACTTGAAAATTTTAACAGTAGAACGCAGATTTAGTTCCCTGGTATATAAACATTTTATAGTAATGATATTCATTTTAATCATTCATGTTCATACTATATTATATAAAAACGTTTTGGTATTTGTTCTTCAGGCTGTCGAGTTCAGGCTGTTGAGTTACAAGTTTTAACTATTTATTCGTTTCATTTTTAATATTTAAAAAAAAAAACAAGTTATCGTGGCCTTTAGAATGGAAAAGAGAGAGTAATTATTGGTAATGAGTAGATTTTGGTAATCATTTCGTCAATAAATCAAAGTTTCAACTTTTATTTCGAAGTATAGATGATATATGTTCGATGAAACGTCCATTTCTATATGAAATGATTATCGAAGTATACACATTTCCCATAATTACATTCTCCTTTCCATACTAAAGCCCATGATAACTAGTATTTTTTTTAAATAATATAAAATAAAAAATTAAAAGTCAAAACTCGAGGCAACAACATGCGGAATAATTACCAAATATTTTTATGTCGTATTGTAAAGCTGGACGGATTGCAATGGAGACACCTCATTTCTTACTCCCAGAATCATTTGTCCTTTTGATTGTTTTTTGTTCAATCTGTAAATATAAACTCCCCTCTACTTTTCAGTAGTAAATATTACATTGAAAAATCGAATAAATCACGGCCATATCATCTTCCAAAAAGAACTAAATTCATATCGAAGTAAGTTTTACTGTCATTGGTTAGGTATCGAGTTTATTCAATCTATGCTTCAATTATTATCGTTAAGCATGAAAGAAACCACTCCAGTTTTCATCTAACAAGTAGAAGCGAGATAATAATTAACTTCTTAAATAATTAACTCTTCAAATTTATAATTACACTGCAGCTTGTATAATTATTTTTAAGGTTTTTATTACAACATATTACAGAATTAATGATCAAATAAAATTTAATAAGTCAATTATAGTATATTTTATTTTTTCTACTCTGAACATTGGACCCTACAGGTCTGTGCATCTTCAAATGCAGTCCAGCTTCACTCTCAATGTAGACTGCACTATGAACTAGTGAATATGGAAGTAATTTTATTATTAGTCATTATGTATCAAGTTTATTCATTCTAAGGTTAAATTATTGTTTTTAACAAACAAAGAAATTTAATGCATTTTCATCTTGGAAGTAAAAATGAAAAAATAGTTCATGACTATGGTTTTTATATGTAAATGTACAGCAATTAATAATTCCTGTTTGATATATCAACTTTTGATAGACACTACATCCTCTCTAATGATTTTTAATTTTTTTTATTGACTACGTTATATTCAATTCAAAGAGTAAATGAAGGAGAATTTTTAAATTAAAATATATTCCAAAACGCCAAATTACTTTCTCTTTATTTTGAGTATCGGAATTTAAAGTACATATTAAAATGCTGGGCACAGTGAGTTGAAATTAACTTTTTTTCCTGCTAACACTATATTGAAAACAAATATATATATTCTGCACTACTGAATACATATAAATTACAGTTACAAAATTTGAGCAATGAGTAGTAGGTACAATGAAAAAACATACAATTTGTAAAATGGAAGTGGGTGCACAACTAGGTTGACAGGGGATACCCCCCCCCCACTATATCTTATGTAATTATTTGTACATAACATGTAATTATTTTTGGAATAGATATTAAAATAATCTTTAATCTTTATGATCTCCCAGTAATGTAACATTTCGGGTGACTGCAGGGATAAAAAAAAAAAAGGAGGAGTACAATTAAATATTACACCAAGATTAAAAACTTCAACTGCAGGAAACTTCTAGTAATATAATTATAAGATATCAATTGTTAGGCAGGAAAAAATTATATGAAGGGGAAAAAGAAAAATACTTAATACCAAATTAGTACCAAATTTTCTAAGCACACATTTCTAAGAAGTTTTTGTTATTTGTGTGCTTCATTATTGAGAATATCTCTGCTAAAGTATTTTCAAAAACATTCTATATCATAAGATTACATAATCATAAAAAAATAAAACTAAAAAGGTAAATAATTTGAGGCATTGCATTGATATGTTTTTTTAATAAATAATCATGATACAATACATAACAGAAATGATATAGCAACAATATAACTGTATGTTTATTCAATTCAATAAATTAATAAAATTATGGTAGTCTACGACATCATTTTAACAAAACCAAATGACCTATTTACATTTATACAACCATAATAAATTATATACAATAATTATTATATAGTAGGATAGAATAGCTAACTATATTCAGCATGGAATATAAAAAAATATTGCTTATTTCTTACAATTGAAGAATTAAACTAACAAATCATTTCATAACAACCTATCAAGTAATCAAAAAGTAACACTTAAAAAAGATACAATTGTGCTCTGTATCTCAATAAATTCTATCACATGAGATACGAAACAGGAATGAATTACAAGGCAGATGAATACATGAATTTTTAAGAAATGCATAAAATGGGTGCGTAACACTTCTTACTTTTAAGGCATATTAAAGCATTGTCCTAATCCCCTTATATAAAAAACTAAATCATAACAATTCCCAGAAATAAATTAAAAAATCAGAAGTAAAAGGAATATTTTAATAAATCTTTAAATCTAACCCACTAATAATTGGCTAAAAAATCATAAGTTTATGAATAAAGCACTAAAATATATGAGTAAATAGTTAACATAAGCAGTTTGAAAAAAAAAAAATAATTGAATTAATATAATGTTATCCAATCCATGAAGCATTAAATATATACTATCAAAAATCTCCCCACAAGAGCATTGCCAAGAGGTGGGATAAAACAGAACAAAAAAAATTCTTTGAGCGACATTTAATTCTATTTTTAATAAATTTCCTGAAAATATGAATAATATTGAGATTTAAGAACTATGCCAAATTGGAGTTATTGGATATTACCTAAACTGCAGCCATTTAATATACTGAAAAATCCATCAATCTGATTTTTAAACTAACAGAAATATTGACTAATATAATATTTAAAAAAAAATTTATAATAATTAAAATCCGTCCAAAAAAAAAATGGAACTTATAAGCAGTTATATCATAACAATAGTTATGCTAATTACCCAATAAAGAACATCTCATTCTTTACACCATAATTTAATAACAAGATATAGAATAACCATCCTGAACCACATACCCATTAACTTAAATTCTAGTGACTAAAAATCATGATTAGTTAGCAACTTCACCAATCATTTAATAACAGTCATATTTACTTGTAATTGTGTATAATGATATAAATTAACTTATAAAAGTGATTGTATCGAGTTTGTTACCACAGTGAGTTTCTTGGTAAATGACATTCTCAGATTAGCAATGAGTAATAATTAAAGCAAAGATTCTTAATAATTAGTGTATTAACAAAACTTAAAATGAAAATAGGAAATTTCAATAAGTAAAAAACTTAATCATTCTGAACAGTCTTAACCAGTGTTAAGTCTAGAAACAATAATATACCCATGACAAATTATATCAAAAGGAAGACAGTAAAATATTTGCCATAAGGAAGACAATTGCAAACAATATACCAAACAGGAATTGCAAGAAAAATAAATTAGGAACAAATAATACAGTAATAAATAAGGTAAGGAACTAATACAATGATAGATTGGAATGCATAAAAAAAAAACACAAACTAAAATACTCTTACTGAAACGTTTTGAATGTTACAAGCTATACTGGTAGAACCTTTTAATCGATCAATGGATAGATTTTTTCATGATCAATTAATTAATGCTGTGAAAGGTGTTTTAAAAACTAAAACTATATTCAATGATAAGTTATTTTTATGTTTTATAGATGAATAAAAGTAAATTCATGTGGAATGTTGATATTTAAAAATAAATGGATGAACAGAACATCTAAACGGGGGGTTACGTAATCGATTCCCAGGAACACTATTATTTAAATGAATTGACAACAGATGAATGTTATACTATATTTTTCATATAATACGTAACTATGTATTGGATTTGGTTAAAAATAAATCAAATAAAAGTTATTTACAAACAAATTTTTTTGCTCTAATAGCTTAATATTTTTTTCAACGATGATATGTGTTATTTCTACTTATAGAAAAATTAATAAAAGTAAAATACCTATTCTTGCATGGAATTATACAAAAAACTATTAGAAAAAAATTACATAATCCATACACAGCTTAATATTCGAATTGAGCATCTTATATGTATCTTAATTTGAAATTATATTTAAAAAAAGCTTCATTTCAATTAATTGGAGATGCTATTCTAGAGTATCTATTTTAAAATCAAAAGAAACATAAAAAATATTTAATGAGAGGAATGTACCCCTTATTTGAATAAATTAGACATATAAAATAATCAAATTAACCAATATTCAAAACAGCAACTGCTAAATTGAGTAGGCAATATTAATATTTTTAACAAAACAATAGGAATAACACATGTTGCTAAATTAGTATTTCCTTTATTCCAGGCAATGAAAGCCAAATTGAAATTTAGAAAAAAAAGGTCATATACGTCTGGATTAGGATAAAGCTATTTCATAGAGAGTCCTGTACAACATACTAAATGTCCTCGCAGCATGGTGTCGGTAAATGGGTTCTCAATCACCCTCTTTCGAGCATTTTCACTTATATAGAGGAAACAATTAAAGCAAAAAAATGTGCTATTAGATTGATTTCATTTATATTTTTGGTATGTTGCATACTTTATAAAATATCTGAAAACATGATTCAAAAATAAAAAAGAACCTTATTTTGATCCCCAAATTCTTCAACCGTGTTTTCAGTGAAAAAATTAAGAGAATTAACTTTTCTTAAGCATTAAACAGCAGTTCATAGTTTTATCTTTAACCAATCAAAGGGTAAAACAATTTGTAAATTCCAAAATTTTATGATGACCAAAAATCTTAGATTGGTAAAAAAGAACCTTATATTTCTGGACTCTGGTATGGTAGTTCCATTGAAGGGTTCTAGGCAACTCACTAAAGAAAAAAAGAAGATTGTGGAGGAGGAGGGGGGATACTACCTTGAAGAAAATACCTGAAGTATATAACCAATCAATATCGTAACAACAGTTTTTCAAAAATAATAAAATAGAAATATAAAAATAAAATAGTATTTTTATCCTTAAGGTTTAGTTTAAATTAAATATTAAACACAGAACACAAATTTTAAACTAGAATAAATAGTTTCAGAGATGTATAAATATATATGTAATGATTTATAGTTATTTATACCAAACGATTAATTAAAAAAAAAAACTGTATTTTTCAGAAAAATTTCACAGTGTACACGTATAGTAAAAGGAATAGTTAAACATAAAACAGTAAGATACCATGTGTTATCAAAGAAAATTCTACATCCGAAATAAGGAACTTCAAAGTGCTCTTTCATCCCCATCCCGCACCAACTGACAAGGACTTTTAGTTTTATTGTACAGAACACATTAAGAAATAACCACCATTGTTGCTAAAACTATTTTATCAACATAGTTTCTTTTAAATTATTTACTTTAATATAGCAAAAAAAAATTTTAAGTATAAGTCATGATAGTGATCAATAATCATACATAACACTATCAAGGGAAAACAATTTGTTTAAATATTTTAAAAATAATTAATACTTTAATCATAATTAAGTACTTAATTTTTCATTTCCACTTACCTAAATTTGAATAGTTTATCATACCATTTTTTCAAAATATGATTTATTTCATAACATCAATAAAAATATAACAATAAATTAATTAAGTACAGATAAAATCACAAATAACACAAATGTATACAGAAAATTTGAAAAAATAATAAAAAAGAGATCGAGAAGTAAAAAACAACAAAATAAAAATTCAGTTTGGTCTAAAAATATTTATTTTGAAAAAACTTATTATCAAATATATTATACTAATAAATTCTTAATTGGCAAATCAAGAAATACAATAACATTCTGTTTTTGTTTTTTGATCAAAAGAAATAATCTTTAAGAAAAAAAATAGTTGATGACCGTTTTTTTTATGTCATTATCCTCTAACTGACAAAGTACACTATCATTTTAGTGCCTGTATAATCTATTAGTTATATCTGTAGATGAGTGAAAAATAACTACTTTTAAACCAAACCAGAAATATATATTTAAAATAAAAATAAATAGTACACATTAAAATAAACCTTCATTCACAATAATAAATGTATGCATATATCACCTAATTTTTATGTTTGCTTTTTTGGAATTCAAGAGAATGATAAGAGCAACATAATGAAGTAACTAAAAAAGTTTCATTATTCTTTAAAACATTGTTTAAAAAACAAAAAACAATTAAGACTTGAAAAACAAAAGGACAAAGGCAAAAATATTAGTGAAAATTATTGAAGTTACGAGATAATGCAGAGAGTACAAAACCACATATATAATTACTACTATTCAATCCTATTTCTTTTGTTTTTTTATGAGAGTTCTTGTTGAGCTTAGTTCATGCATCATGGGCACAACAGTAGTTTTATATTTAGAGCAACTTAGATCCTTTTGAATTCCAAATACTCACTTGTCCAAATAATCACAGGGTACTAACAATTAGGTTAAACACAACATTTATCAGTCTTATCGAATGTAAGAACATCCTTACCTTATATTGTATAACAATTCGACTCATGATACAAATCTAGAAAAAAAAATAATATATTTTATTTTTATCTAAAAGATGAAGATATATAAGATATAAAAATCACTAACAAAAATCATTCTTACCATTTAAATATTGCTTCTTGCATATTGTCAAACGTTTAAGTGGCTCTGACTAGATGATAAATGTTGTTTTACATAGGATTCATACATTGAACGAGCCTGGTTCAAAACCTTAGTCACATCATGCTTCCTAACCATCTTATCAAAATGCATAGCCATTTCATTGTAGTCCATGTTTTGATGCATAATGGCCTCCCTATGCTGGCACAACACAGTAATACACAGGAACATTAAAAAAGGATTACCTCCACCAAATTCTTTTGGAGAAGGCAATTCACCAGGCTTTGCTGCAAATGATGGTTTCGGATCAAGCCTATTCGACACACTGCCATTTGAAGTTGGGATCTCTTTCAACGAAACCTTCCTTCGTTCTAATAAGCTAGTATTCCTCAATTTTTTTTCAGCTTCATTGCAAAATGTCTTGATAGTACTCATAGTAATATTTTCTTTCTTTTCAAATGTTTCATCAGCAGGGCTATCTTCCCCGTCTAATGGATTCTTCTCCCAAACAAATTCTTCACCTTTTGAAACATTTCCAAAAACTTGTCTATCCAAATTTTCTGAATCCATTTTTATTTCCCTGATTAAAAAAAAGTATGTTTTAAAAATTTTGAGCATCTTTATTATGATTATTGATATATTACCAATATTTTTTATAAGAGCATATACAATAAACTAAATGATCTCTTTTAATATCCAAAATTAATATTACTACTAACATTTTATTTAGAAATTTTATTTTAAAAATTCATGTATAAGGTATAATTTGGGATTTTTCATCCCTTCTTTTGAATTTTTCGAAGAAACATTTCCTAACAGTAAATATGTAACAAATAATATGTTTCAAAAATTGAAAATATCAACATCTAAATTCAAATTTCTGTCAATGAATAATAAAATGTACATCAAATTTGAAGTGATTGCCTAAATAATTTGAACTTATTTTTTTATTGTGTGCTGCATTTCAGCTTAATTTATAGGCTGGCTTTCATTAAGACTAACAACAAAAAAAACAGGATAACAATCATTAAAATATTTAAATTTAGTACTTTAAACAAATACATAAATGTAAAATACATTTTTACAAAAGTATATTTAAACATAAATGTAAAATAGATAGACCGCTATATTGTACCAACTTCTCCTTTTTATATTATTATAAAGTTATATTTAGTCACATCGATTTGTAACTATTAGGCTTATAAGAGTTGTCTGTAGACTAGCTTAAGGTAACCAGAATAGCAGGGAAAATTAATAAAGCCCAAAATTTACATAATATGCATGATTTCCAGCTATGATTTATTTTTTGTCACTAAGGTCAACTCTGAGGCATGTGAGAAAACTGCATAGCTGTATATTGTTACATAATACAAAATTATTGTTGCATTACACATAGTGCGTTCTTTAAGTTAACAATGTTTCTTCTGCAAGATAGCTAGTCTATTTTTGTTCATTACACTCTTTCTACAACCAGCCCTTGTTCTTGCACCATTCATGCTCCCGGAGCACATTCTTGGTTGAAACCAGAAGTGCAGTCTTAGTAGCACACTGCATTATCTTTATATGACTGCAGTTGTCTACCTACTACTGGAGTAGAATAAAAAATATTATTGCTATTCAGTAAAAAAAAAAAAAATCATCATCAAGTCTCCTTTCATACTCTGGATCCTAGAGCTTATCCCGATTCCATTGAGTTTTTGGAATTATTTCTTCTGGTTACAACAGCCATGGGGTCACAAGAGTTTGTCTTCATCTAAAAGTAGTCAGAGCCTTTTGGAAACACGAGTATGACACCATTTAGTGCTTTTCAGGTCATTTTATGGATGCTCTTATGTTGGAAGTATGTATTTAATATCCTAAGATCATAAGATCCTGCTATAGTGTCATTCCTTCTCATTGGTCATATCGTCGTGGAAAAGCTTCCCCCAACATGCCAATTAGTGTTAAAATCATTCATAATGTTGTTCATTATGGACCAGGGTGCCCTGAAAATAACAAAAGTGAATTCCCCGAGTGCCCGATAATGACGCCGAAAAATATTGCCCGTTTCCTGTTAGCAAAATGAAAACATACAAAATATACAATAAGCGAATAACAGAAACAACTAAAAACAGAAAATAGTTTATTTTAACTGAAATAATCTCATTATCAACTATAATAATCTATTTTTAATAAGTGAAACTAAATTAAGTTTAACAAAAATACATTAAAAAATAAATTAATTAGGATACATTCATAGTAAAATACAAAAAAAAAAATCTTCTTATGAAAATAATTAAAATCACCATTACCAAATAACAGAAAAAAAGAAAATTTTCTTTAATTTTAATCGAGAGAGAGAGAGAGAGAGAGAGAGAGAGAGAGAGAGAGAGAGAGAGAGAGAGAATGAAAAGGTCTGATTTGGTACGATACTTTAAGTTCACTAACTAAATCTTTAAAATTCGGCATTACTGTCTTCAATAGCAATGTACTTCTCGTCGTGACGCAGGCAATTGGCAGTTTCACGTTCTGCAAAGGCCGTGGAGGCATCCTCTCCCAGTGCTGGATACACCAAGACTGACTAAAGTTTGCTAATGCTTGCAAGGTGCACTAATAGCAACAATAATACCCCCTCTCTCGCCCTCGCCTACTCTCCTCTCTCTCTAGCTAAATCAATACAATATTATTCTATAAAATAAAAGTATGTACATAATTTACAATATGGTTACATATTTTGGAATTCCCAACACATAATGATTCCATTATACCAATGTTTGGCTCGAGGAGAGGTTGAAGCGGATTATGAACTGTTCACTTCGATTTGTCTTTGACTCCCAGAGGAGGTCTCATGTGTCCCGCCGTTACGCTGAGGTAAAGTGGCTTTTCCCTTCTATCCGTAGACTTTACTTCCTTGGTTCTTTCTTATATCAAACTATCAACTCACAACATCCATCTTATATCTATAGTCTCCTACAATTCAAATCCTCTATTCAATCCCAGGGCACAAGATCTCGCCCTTCTGATTTTTATATCCGTTCCCACAGAACCAAAACTTTTGAGCGTTCCTTTCTAGCCCGTTCTATCTCTCTTTGGAACTCTCTTCCTCTCGATATCCGTCATGCGTCTTCTTTAACCTCATTTAAATACAAACTCTTCCTACATCTCCTAAATTCCCAATCAGATGATTTAAAATCATAAATAATTTATAGATATATTCAAATTGATCGATTGATGAACTACTGTAAATATTCCTCATTCATCATGATATTATTGATTTATTTTTATTTTATTATTAGATGCTATTATTTATTCACTTATTTTTCCATAAGCTTATTTCTTTTTATTGTAAATTTGTCTGTTCTTTTATTTTAATTTTGTATCACATTTTCTGATTCTCTACCAAAACATACCTGTTTAGTTAGTTACTTTCAGGATATTATGTAATTATTGTTTTATTTTGATGTAGGCCTTTGGCCAGATATATATTTATTTAATTTTGTTCATCTCTGTTATTCTAAAGGGACCTGGTCCCAGAATAAAATTATTTTTCTATTCTATTCTATTCTATTCTTTAAGCTAATAGGCTCTCTTAAGTTCTTCATAAAACTGTTTCAATTTTTTGGTAGCATCCACAATAGAGTGTAAACTTAACCAATGAACCAAACATGGTATGAACCAACTGCAAACATGAAAGGACAGGAGTTTTACAGCAAAATGGTGAATATGATTAACGTCGCTTAGTCAAGCTTTTTTTGTATTCTAATCATAATCAATTATTGTGGTTACACAATCTCTGATTTAAGCAATTATATTAGCTAGGGTTATAAAATACACCAATACACTATATTATAACAACGCCTGGGAAAATGATAAGGTAATGTTGAAAACTAAATTTTCAAAAGCATACCTTGAGACAGAAGTTGACATTGAGCATTCTGGATACTCTGGTGAATCATCAGGGGACGATGTATTATTTACTTTTTGATCCTTCTGTTTACTATTTCTATCAAGTGTTAAGAATTCTTTGAAATTTTTTATAATTTTAGGTGGAGAACTATTATTATCATGTTTTCTAAGAGCAGTATCATCCAAACTTGTGTAAGGTCGTGACTTTATCAGAGAAGCTCGTCTTGTATCTTCGAGACTAGGATGGTTGACTGCTCTTCTTAAAGCACAAATCTGAAATTAAATAGTTTGAGACATAGATGTCACAAATTGAGTTTAATTTAATTAACTAAGTATATAGCTCTATCAAAACTACATATTCATTTTAATACGAACTACTTTCAAACTCATTTTGACTTTTATAAATAACATGACATCCATTATATATTGTAATAAAATTATTTCTCATCAAATTGTAATATGTTTTAATATCTTCATAGATTTCATTTCACTCATGTTACTTTTTAATTTCTCATCAATTATTTTATAGTTTAACCATTTGTTCATTGTACTTCATTCCTATGATTTCTGCCTAAATAAACTCCTATATTTTTTATGATACTGGACTTTTGATATTGTTGTTCTGTTTGGTTTTATTCTCAGCTCAGAAGAGAGTTTAAAAATTAAGCCGAAATGTTGGCACAAATAAAATAAGTAGTACTTATTTGTTTAAAGTTTATTAACTTTATTTATTTATATATTTATTTAATTTTGTTCATCTCTGCTATTCTAAAGGGACCTGGTCCCAGAATAAAATGATTTATCTATTCCATTCTATTCTAACTATACACCCCTAACATTTTCAATATTTATCAAGTAACATCCATAAAACCAGTTCCACATTAATATAATATGATAATCGTTATTGTTTAATTGTAATAAATATTTAATAATATTTATTAAAAATAAAAAATGATAAATCACCTTGGTATAAGCATTTTCTTTTGGCCGAGGACTAACAATAGTAGGGCTTTTCATAAATTCTTGTTCAAAAAGAATAATCTCTGATTTTGGAGGATCGGGTGGTAAAGAACTCCACATGACTTCAAGCATTCTCAAAGCGTCATCGAATGCAAATTCCCTTTTCATTTCTAGTAATAGCCAGCGGTAGCAGAAAAGTAAATCATCCGCCTTAAAAAGAATTGTATCAAAATCCAGCATTAAAACAACTTGTTTAAAAAAAAAAGAAGCAAATCACAGAAATAAATAGAATTTAATACCTGATAGGATTTTAAGTAGGCATAAAAATCAGGATCGTAGTGCTGCAAACCATCTGCCAAGTGCTGAAACCTTTTAGTCATGGTAATACCATCAAGAAGAAAGTTTGGAGCAAGACGATCCATTAATGCACAAAAACAGATATAAGCATGTGCTTCGTCATTCATGGTAACGAGAAGCGGAGATGCTAAATCACTCATGCCTTGGCAGTAACTGACGGCAGGATGATTTAATGCATAACTGAAAGGTAAATTTTAAAAATTTACAAAGTCGTAATCATTCCTAACAAGCTTCACTAAGGAAATTTAAGAAACTAACGTTGTCAGGATGTTGAATAGGGAAGCAATATTTTTGTTATCATCATTACCAGCATAAAACTTATGATGCCTATCAGTACGTAAAACATCTTTTCTGACCATACCGGTTACATATGCTAAGTCACCGACCATCTAAAAATACAAAATAAAATAAAATTGTAGAAGAATAATGAACCAACAATATCAAAAAAAGAAGATATGTTCATTCTACTTACATTGCCATTTTTAAGCATTTCCCTCCACTTATCTCTTAAACTGTAATATTCGTTCGACTTCTTTTTCACATAATCCATTCTTTCTTTTCCAGACATTCCGTCAGGATAAACATTCAAAATATGCTTCCAGACTACTTTCCTACAATTTTTTTTTTTTAATTAGAATTTTTTTATTAATTCATTTATTTAGTTTTTATTGTGTAAGAGAACAGATTTTACCTCAGACTGGGTTCAATACCACCCTTATAAATTACATCTCGGAGCTCGGCAGCATTGATTACTTGGCCAATGGGATCAAGAAACTGTCTGAACTCGGCATCTGTAAGGGGTGGCCTAGGAGGTATACAACTTACATCAGGAGTTTGGGCCTCTTCGGCAAAATTTAATGCTCGCTGAACTAAATTGAAAGTTTTTTCAACCTAGAAATAAATTTCATTTCTGATTAATTTAAAATAAAATAAAAAATGATTAAAGAAACTGATCAAGTCTTAATTAACTAAACCTGTCTAAAGAGAGTTAAGTGCCTTCCCCATAAATCAAACTGAAAACTTCTCATAATACACTATTTAACTTTTGATAATTTTTCATTAAATGATGGCTTTATGCATGTTGACATGCATGAGAATTTACAAAAAATTATCATATGTAATGGAAGAAATCTGACTATTACACTCAGTTTTTATATTTTGTGGCAATAATTTCACTAACAAGCCACCAATATGCTAATTATATATTAAGTACAAACTATGTCCGTTGGATACTTTTTTTTTAAATTCTCGATACGATGAACAAATGCATGATATAATACAAAGATCACAAAAAGTTTAGAATGCATAAAATATGTTTGCATTATTTTGAGTACAAATAGTTTTCAAACATTCACAGGAAATTATCAGATGTAAAATAACTATGATATCACATATTATATAAGTAACACAAAATTTTGAAATACATAAAATACAATAAAATATTTTTTTCATTATTTTGAGTTTAAATAGGTTTAGAAGTTTCCTGGGAGTTTAATTAGTAATTTAAGATGAACATCATTTCCATCACAGTTAATTAATCAACAATAATTGGCAAAATTAGCAGCTAGCAACACTGAATAAACTAAGTTAATTTTATTGGTTAGGCCTGAATAAACTAATTTAATTATTGAAAACAAAAATGTTAAGATTACATTACAGTTCATCAATCAGCAAAGATGTTGGATTTCCACATGTCTACTGTGTGTCAGTTCCATTTTTCCAAGTCAGTTAAAAAATATAAATATTTGTGGATAATAATAAGGAGGCAGGGTGATTTACTGAACTAAAACCAACACAGAACTGTGCCAGATATGGGGAACGCCTCTTATGAAATCTACAGAAAAGGGGTGACCTGTGGTGTAGTTGTTACCATAGCAACCTACTATGCCCAAGATCGTGGGTTTTTAGCAGGAGGCTGTAGGATTTTTTACTCCCTACATCTTTGTCCTTTAGAAGGGACGTAAAACGGAAGTCCTGAGTCTGTACAATGTCAAAAATCCCTATCCTAATTAAACCTGGACAGGAATAATTTAAAACTCCCATTGTAGCATCATCATATCGCCGCTCCGGAAGTATAATGACACAACTGCAAAATTTTGTGAAATTGACTTTTTTGTCTTGGCTGGCTCATAAATGCATTTACCAGATGTTTGCAAATCGACATAATTCTACTTACGAAATTCGCCACTGGAGGGAAGATCGGTCGTTATAACCTGCATGCTTATTTACCTTCCCCTCCGGGAGAATAACGACTCATTTGTTCGCAGTGCATACTGTCATTAAAAGAGGATTAAAAAGGACCAAAAGATCAGGATCTACTTATGTTCCTGACCAATATGTTTCGGTAATCAGAAATGCCAAAAAGAAGGGAGAGCCCTTAAAAGTTAAACAAATGGGTTATAATGATTTCTTTGATTTTAAATCACTTTCTGACAAGATGGCCTTTAATTTTATGGAGGATACAGAGGGAAACTTTTTTAAGGTTTCTGAAATAAAACAAATTAGGTTTGAAAAGGGGAGTGATATTTTTCAGTATAAAAATAGTTTTAAGGAAGTAGATTGGAAAGAGGTCAAATTTAAAAAAAGGAAATCAAATGCTCAAGAAAGCCTTTCTTTAATACCTGCTTACACCAAGAAGATTTCCGTTCCAGAAAATAGTTTAAAGACAGAAACAAGTCTGATGAACAATAATATTATTCCCTCTTTCTACAAACCCTTTTATGACAGTCTTAAATAATTTTGGTACAGGTTTTTCTGCAATTTTTGTAAATAATTTTTCTTTAATTTTTTTGTTAAATCGATTTATACTTTTTATACTATTTTGATCATTTTTGTTCAAATAAACTTTTCTTCATATTTTTACTTGTTTTTCTTACTCCTGTAACGAGAAAAGTGTAAAATTTGTGATGCATTTTCAGAACAACAATGACGTATTTACATGGTACTGGTTACTGTGATACTGGTATTTGGTATTTTATAAGTTGCAATAATAACCCACGATGTTTATAAACTACTCTAATAGAAAAATTAAACCGTATCTATAGGCCATTCTATTAAGACAAATTGGAATTATTTTTCTTTTGCTTGTACTGTAAAATTTCAATTTTTGCAGTTGTGTCATTATACTTCCGGAGCGGCGATATGTAAATGCACCATTAAACAGGTAATCTCAAAATCTCTATCCATTCATGTTATGAACAGAAGACTACAAATGTGGAGCCTTATTTAACTTCTAAACTTGTTTTCTATTTCTAGTGAACAATCATAAAATTTACTAATAATGAAAATTTAAAAAAATATTAACTAACATGGTTCATGATATTCATGATTCCAGGTAATCCTGGGGGTTTTGTCTCAACTAATGTCATTGTTTCTTCCTCCACTTCACCAGTTTCTTCATACAGATTAGTTTCTACCCGAAGGTAGAGGTATGGATCGGATGCTCTAAAAAATATCTAAGTTAAGAACTAATAAAGACAAACATATTATGAAAAATAAATAAGTCCAATTAAAAATAATATTTATTTAATACTACTAAATTTAAAAACAATTAACATGATAACTAGGTCAATCCATTCCAAGTATTCCAGCAGTGTTTATTTGATCAGGTAAGAAAAGTAACTTAAAGTTTTTCAGTTGTTATAAGAGTGCCAAAGCATATTTTGTTTTTTTAAATTACACTGTATTGTTCTAGACATTGCAAAAAATAATAATTTGTTTTATTTGATTTAATTTATTGATATTTAAAACTGTAATAATATTACAAGTAAATCTGCTAATATGAACAATATGATGTGAAAAACACTTGAGGAAGAAACTACCCATCGGTAGCACGCCAATAAAAATAATAATAAATTCAATAAATTCTGCCCTACAACTAAAGGCCTTTTGTCTAGCTAATAAGATTCTGTTAATGTATAGGAAGTTTAAATTAATTTGGTCTATTTTTGAAATGCTGAATGTTTCATTGTGACAAAATATAATGGTGGTTTCAGGGATTAATATATCTGTGAATGACATCATATTGCTTTATTTTTTACATATAACATAACACCACTTGATTAAAGGCACTTATTTTATAAGGTCGAGCAACCATCCTTTATCTAGACCAGCGGTACACAAGCAATGAACACTTGTAGGCTTAGGGCTTCATAGGACTGGGGCGCACAGAGTATATTAAAAAATAAAATAAAATTAAAACAATTTGAGTCACTGAGTTACTAGTAACTACAGGATGTGTAGCTAACCAGGAGTTAATCGAGGCAGGAACTTTGATCCTAAATATAAGCTAATAAACCATGATTTTTGTTCTCTCCACTATAATTGCATTATAAATATGCGACCATTATTAAACATTGTATAGTTATATTTAGTTAGTGGGGCTAGAAGTTGTCCTTTCAAAATTGGTTGTCCGCAAAACTAAAAAGGTTGGGAACCACTGATCTAGACCATTCATAAAGAATGAGCTGGCCCAAAAAAATGTATAAGTAAAAATAATTATTAAAAAAATATATACCCAAGAAATGCAGCATCCATGTCCCAATCTGAGAGCAATGGAATATAAGTTTCTTGCCCATAGCCATCAAGAACTTTGTAACAGATAGAGAAACTTCTGAAAAAAGCAAAAAATTTATTTTCCGTCAAACAATATAAAAATAGAAATCATTATCTACAGCAATCAATTAATTTTATGCATTTTTTGTCACTCTAGATTATCTTCAAAAACTGTATAACTTAGTAAATATTTGTTAACAATTTTTTAGCTTTCATTTTCATTGAGCATCTATAAGTCTATATCACTCCCAGAAATCTGTAGATAATTAAGGAAAATATTTTGAATAACAACTCAAAATCGAACAAAAGACCCTTCACCATATGAAGTTAGGAATCTTACCCTTGGAAATAAAGGTTTAAGGATTTTTGAATTTTTTTTACTTGCGAAACAGACCTATTACAAAAACAGGAAATCATATAAGGCTGTTTTGAAACCTGGCTGATATAAAGAATACAAGTTATGGGCATTAGGAGAAAATGAGTTTCAGTCTTTAAATTTGTTAATAATAGAACCATTACCAACTCAAATTAAAATTTTGTGCTGTGATATAAAGCAACATAAAATATTCAAGGTATAAATTTTAACTTATTAAAGTTGGGCTTTCTGAGAAAAATTATTTAAATGTTAATCCATTAAATGTTGCATATCATAAAAAAGGTCATGAAAAAATCCATTAAATCACAGATTAATTTTAAAATATATATATTCATATATTTCCAAGTATATATCAATTGTATACCCAGGTCAAACTTTGAGTAAGTCTGAAATAAAGTTTAGAATATTTTGATTTGACATTTGACTTAAAAACCAGTTTGATTTGCATGACCATTTGAAACAGCTTTTTCCAAAATCAACAAAAAAAAAGTTACTTGAGCATCCCAGACAAACACCTACCAGAAATACGTAATTTCAAATTCTTATAACTTTCTATGTTTGAGCCTGACTTACTACATCCACAAATAAAACTTTTGTGTGTGCACACACCACCATTTTTGGTTATTTGAATTCAAGTGACCTCAAAACTATGTTGAAAACTCAAATTCAAAATTTTTCATGATTGATTATCTCCGTTACTATAAATTTCACAAATAGATAATTTAAAGTAAAAAATTGAAAATTAAGTTAGCATAGTTAAATTGAGCTATAAAACATAAAAAGCAAAAAACCCCAATTAAATTAATGAAGCTCTTTTTCTGGCAAGAATAGAAGCAAGTATTATACATTCCTACAATGATTTTTAATTAGCTATTACAAAGGTAGAAAATTATTAATTAACTAATCCAATAATTGTATTCTGAAAAAATGTGAATGCAATAAAATAATAAATCATAAGTACTAATACTTTCAATTATAAAATATATTATAATTTTTTTAAAAATATTTCAATAAAAAAGTAGATTCGGCCTAATTTAAAACCATTACACTCAAACAAGGTCAGTAAGGCTGTAAAGTGGTGCTGGTAGTGGCAGCGAGCTTAACACCATCTCCAACTGCCCATTCTAATCTTTTCCAAAATTAATTTTACACCAAAATAATAAATAAAAAAGTTACCCTTTTATCTCAAACGCCTTTGCTAGTAAACTAACAAGGACTTCAAAAGTAGTTATTTGAGGATCTACACTGAACTTTCGATAATCAGGATCAGAATCTCCATCATACTTCTAGAAAGAGAAAAACAATCACACATTATGATAGATATTACTTCTGTACATAGAATTTTTAAAAGCTTAGATATACCAACAAAACAAATCAGTGGTCGATAATATTTTTTTTTTGTATGTATTATACTGTTCTTAAATCCAACAATACAAATGCTAAGACTTCAGTAATAAAAATAAATATTGACTCAGTATTTTATTGAGTAATATATAGTTCTTATTCTTTATAATCAAAACAAAAAAAACACTTTCACACACATTTATTTTAAAGAATAATACAAAATAAATATTTTTGAAATAATTAACAAAAAAATGTGGCATCTATCTAATCAATAAATTAAATAAATTATGAAATGACTATTTTAACTAAGTATCCAGATTGCATGCAATACCACTACTTACTACTACTTTGACTCGGATAGCTTCTCTTTTGTAATCAAATACTGTAGACATAATTAGAGACTTTTGCTCTCTCATGTTCCCTGAACTCTAGTAAACCATAAAACATGAACGGTGTTCAATAACAATAAATAATTTAAGTTTAAATGTCTACAATCTTAATCCAAAATACAAAAAAAAATATCCAGAAATTTTTTTATGAACTGTTAAACTGTCAATAGCATATCAAACATTTCATACAGTAATTATACGGTTATTAACACCATCTAGCAATTCAAAACATTCCGTTTTTGAAATGCTTGTCAGCTGATATTGACGGAACCTACGGATCAGGCTTGTCCAGTTGTTCTTAATCAATTTTCCCTGTAACCGTAAAGTTTTCTTCTTTAAAAAAAAAAATAGATTATTATTATTTTTGGTTAACTTGTATTTATTTTAACGTTAAAGGTATTACTTTTTAATAATAACATTGCTAAATAGAAAGCTTACACATACAAAGTGGACATTAAGTATAAGAACAAAACTATTCTTTATATCAGATACTTGAAAAGATTCAGACAAAAAGTTTTTTAATGACAAAATTGCACATTATGTTACGTATTTTGCAAGCATTAAATAAAACTTTGTTATAATTAATGTCTTATGCAGTGTTATGATTCCGTACTTGAATAAGCGTCGTTCAAATAAGACAAAAAAAAGAAGGCTAATCGGGAGGGAAATAACTGGAGTTTTGAAAATTGGTACCGTTGTTCCTTAATGGCTAAAAATGAAGAAATAAAAAGTATTGTGAGAGAGGTAAGCTGGAATAAAGTTAGATTTTTCATCAGTTTTTCATTTATTTCTGGAAAACTGCTGCTAGTAGGTAAAAGAACTTTTCAATTGCAACAACATTGAATGAAGGGGAGCGGAGTGGCACTGTGGTAGAGAACTGAGTTGCCATGCCGAAAGTCTTGGGTTCCAATCATCCTGCTGACAGATTTTTCTGTAATCAGACAGTGACCGGATATGAAGCCTGTAGGATCTAGGACCCTCTTGGTGCTCACCCACCCTCTATAAGGTGCGTACCCAAAATAAGTAGAAGACAGCTGAGCGTGATCTAGGACAAATCTCCTTCCTCCACAACCGTTGTCCAAGAAACAGTACAGTCTCTACCACGTACTGAACCCAAGACCCTTCAGGTTGTAATCGAAGCCCTACTTCTTCTGGGCTGTTGAAAATGCTTTGGAGAAAAAACCAAGAGGCCACCAAGCGTTGCCATCCGTCTGATCCAAAACTGCTTAAATGGAAGTGCTGGAAGCGTCGCACACTAGGGCGAGTTCGGCGTTCTTCTTAGAATGTCCAAGCAATGCGGCGTTCTGGATGGCAATTTTACAGCGTTCGAATGCAGGAGTGGCACCACAATCCCAGTCTACTGGCCTCTTGTGATTCTTCTTCACTCCAGCTAGGAATATGTTCAAGGGAGATTGCAAATCCGCCGCCCTATGAATGCAATGATTATAGAAGTTAAACATACCCAGGAATCGTCGCTGGTCCCTTATAGTTGCCGGCCTGGTATAGAATCGATGACTTCCACCTTCGACGGAGGAGCGCTGACTCTTACGAAGTTAACTGTGTGGCCCAAAAATACAACTTCCTGGCGTGCAAACTCACGCTTCGCCAGATTCATGGTGAGACCATTAACCTTCAGCCACCGCACGATTCCCATATGTACTCCTCTTCATCTTTCTCATTGTCGGCTCATTGATATCATTAAGGAACCGCCAGGCGAAACCAATAACATCACACAGTTTTGATTTGGATCAAGTTTTTGTCTTAATTAATGAACACTATTAAAATCAGTAGGGAAGTGGAGTGGCTCAGTGGTAGAGTACTGGTTGCCATGCCGAAGGTCCTGGGTTCGAATCCCGCTGCTGGCAAGACTTTTATTTAGTCTGTTAGAGACCAGAGATGGATCATATGGGATCTAGGACCCTCCTGGGGCTCACCCAGCCTCCATAAAGTGGGTACCCAAAATAAGGGGAGGAAATATGGCGGTTGAGCGTGATCCAGGACAAATCATCTTCCTGCACAACCATTGTCCAAGAAACAGCTCAGTCTCTAACCCAAGAACCGTTCAGTTAAGGAATAAAACAGTGCTGTGTGTGTGCTACTGATCATTACCATGTGCTAAAATTTTATAATGCGAATCTTAGGAGTTGATGACCCATGGGTATGACGCTTTTTAACAACGATTATTAAAATCGGCCATTTCAACTTCGAATATTTTGTTTAGTAAGAAATAAGAAGGCGACACTGGAATAGCATAATATGTTCGCTTTGATTTTTCTTCGACGCCCCGAGGAGGTCTCATGTGTCCCGCCGTTACGTTGAATTAAAGTGACTTATCCCTTCTATCCGTAGACTCTATTTCCTTGGCTCTTACTTATATCAAACTATCAACTCACAACATCCATCTTATATATCGATAGTCTCCTACAATTCAAATCCTCTATCCAATCCCAGAGCACAAGAATTCGCCCTTCCGATCTTTATATCCGTTCCCATAAAACCCATATAACTTTTGACCGTTCCTTTTTCGCCGTTCTATCTCTCTTTGGAACTCACTCCTACTCAATATCCGTCATGCGTCTTCTTTAACCTCATTTAAATCCAAACTTTTCCTACATCTTCTAAATTCCCAATCAGATGCTTTATAATCAATAAATAATTTATAGATATATTCAACTTGATCGATTGATGAACTACTGTAAATATTCCTAACTCAGAATATAATTTTTTCTAATTATTAGATGCTATTATTTATTCACTCATTTTTCCATTAGCCTATTTCTTTTTATTGTAAATTTGTCTGTTTTTTTTGTATTACATTTTCTGATTCTCTACCAAAACATACCTGTTTAGTTATTTACTTTCAAGGTATTATGTAAATATTGTTTTATCCTGATGTAGGCCTTCGGCCAGATAAATATTTATTTAATTTTGTTCATCTCTGTTATTCTAAAGGGACCTGGTCCCAGAATAAAATTACTCTATTCTATAATTATTAAAATTTTGTAATTTAATAAGCTTTTTTTTACAAACTATATCTATGCTAATCCATTTGTATTATACCATGCTTTCATACTGTGTATTTTGGTTTGTTTAGTTAAATATCTAGTAACAAAATAATTTGATCTAGAGATTCCTTTTTCCCAAGTTTTGAATGGGCGAAATAATATTCATAGGTTTTAGATCTTGAGAAAAAAAAGTAGCTGTTCGCCTAGGTATATGGTAGCAATATACAAGAATTATACGATTTAATTTTTAAGTATAAATGGTTACATACATTTTTAAGATTTGTTAATATATAAATCTTTCATCTTGAAGGATGATGCTGCCTTATTTATTTCTTTAACGAAGCTTATGATTATCGGCTTACTACTTGTACCTCTCTGGTGAAGGATTATTAAATTTGTGAAATGTTTTGAATATCGATGTCACCGGTATGAAATTTGAAAATGGTAACCTGTCATCTTAGCTTAATTGTTTTACACACTGACTAGGTTATTTATTAGAAAAATGATCTCTTGTTACAAAACATATATGCTTATTAAATATAGCATAGGGAATCCATCACAATTAGTTGTCAATCTTCCGGAATTAACCATTCAATGTGGTAATCATTAGCATATTTTTTTCATATTAGTGAATGAATATTTATTTATAATAATGGCTACACGTTGGAGTAGTGAGCTTATGGTTGCTGAACACCCTGATTTACAGGTATATTTAAATTCGTGTATACATTCAAATTGATTGTATTATCAATGTGCTAATTATTTCCGAATGGTTTCAGGCAAGTGCTATGACAGTTGATGCTACAGGTACTAATGTTCTCTTAGCTGGGTTAGTATACTTTAACAAATTAATGCGATAATGATTCTAGATCGAATGATGATACATTCTAGTTATTATTGGAAACGATTCACTTATTATTTATGTTATGCAGTAGCGCTTGAGGCTACATGAGTGAGTGGTCAAAATTTGAACGAATGTACTAAGTTTTATGATTAATTTAAACAAATAAATGAAAAGAAACTTTAATTTTTCTGGTACAGTCTGAGTAATAGTTGATTTTATATAAAAAAAACTCATTAATAAAACAAATAGAAACAGATCACCCCTATAATAGAGAATGTACCCTACAGCTCTGAAACATCAACAGACCGTCAAATGTACAAAAATATGTGGTTTTTTTTTTGGATTCATGGGGATAATGCAAGTAGATGTAAAAAAAAAAAAAAATTAAAACCAGTACATCAAAAAAATCGACAAATTTTTTGATGAGAGCTACACAATTCAAAATGCTCTATCCTTGGAGATAATGATGTTTTTGTTTCATATGTAATATAATTATAATTAATGATTATTATGCATCAATTGCTATTGCTAGTTGCCCCAGGGTGATCAATTTAATCATAAGAATACTTTCAAAACAAAACAAAAAATCAGTCCACCCGTTTGAATTGTATTACTCTGGTAGTAGTAAGAAAGAAAGAATCGTAGAAATATAAAATTCTCTTTCCACGAATAACAGTATGATTTCTAAGATTTTTTAAAGAAATTTAATTCTATTAACAAGAGTATTTGTATGATCAACGAAGAATGTATTCTTTTTGAATTGTCCACAAATAAAATGTTCTTTCAGCCACAACTTTTTTCGTTTATTTTTCTTAGAAGTGTACTACACATACAAATGGTTAAAAACTATTAGTAGAAGGCTTTAAGCAAGTTTCATTAAAATCTTCTGAGCCATTTTACCACAATACTCTATGCAATAAATGTTTTTTTCAGCAATAGGCTGCATGTTGTTCGATTGGCTACACAGGCTCAACATGCCCAAACTGAAAACAAAAAAGTTATAAAATTAGTTCACCTGTTCAAGAGACCATTGCAGGAAAGGCGGAAACAAAGAACCAGAATTTTAACTGCCTTATTGGGAGAATAAGTGAACAATTTTTGTATTGTGTGCATCTACACGACATACCTTGCCAATGATATGTCTATTTGCTATTCACTATGTACACAGGCTGAGTAAATTATGCAGAAAAAATGTTCTTACCATTAGTAGGTTGATGTTAGGTTTTTTAAATTTAAACTTCAGGTTTATTAAGGTTTTAGAGTATAGGGTTATTAATTTTTTTTTTTTTAATTAGTCCAGTAGTAACAGATGGATTCCTAGATGGATAAATTCTTTTATTAATTTGATTTGATAAATCCTCAATAAAAATGCAAAGTATCAAAAGTGAAAAAACTGTTTCAAGGTTTATTCAAAATCATTCCATATTGTCAAATATATTTTACCAATGTACATTGTTTTTCTGCCTTATAGATTCATCTGTATGAACTTTATTTCAATTATCAATCCTAAAGCAATCGCTATTGATCGGAAATAAAAAATGTGTTTTATCCACATTCAGTACTTTACCTTTATCAACGACATCTCGAAATATAATACCTCAAATTGTGAGAGGAGATGTAAATTTCTTAGTCGCTTACTAAGGATAATTACTGAAAATAATAAGCCAATACAGATTCCCTGCTAAATTTCTATTTTTTCACTGAGTTCAACTACTTCATTCTATATTGAATTCAGTCAGTATATTTTATGTGAATGTTACTTCGATAAATTATGAATATTATCAATATTTTTATAATTGTAAAATTAAGTTGGCTGTAGGCTAATTTTAAGAGAATGTTGCAGTAAAAAAATTAGTTAATTTTATGTGATTGTGTACTGTAGGTAGTTATTATTTCATTTTTCGAACAAAATTATTTTCTAACCCATTTTTATTTATATAATTATTTTATATTTTTAATCTATCAGCTTTTGTTTATTTTAATTCATTTATTAGTCCTATTTGGACCTTTGCTTATAAATTTATCAGTAAGTTTAGTCAGTCTTTTAAAATCAATAGTTTAAACTTTAAATCAAGTGTGGTATTTAAATGTTGGAGCAGAGTTGCTCAGTGGTAGAGTACTGGTTGCCATGCCGAAGGTCCTGGGTTCAAATAATGCTGGCAAGACTTTTATTTAGTCTGTTAGCAGCCGGAGATGGATCCTATGGGATCTAGGACCCTCCTGGGGCTCATTGCCTCTATAAAGTGGGTATCCAAAATAAGGGGGGAAAACCTGGAGGTTGGGTGTGATCTAGGACAAATCACCTCCCTGCACAACCGTTGTCCGAGAAACAGTACTGTCTCTCCTGAAACCCAGACCCTTCACGGGCAGTAGTGGTACAGGTTTTTTATTTAAATGTTAGTTTCCATTAAACCAGGAGGTTGGCAGTGATCTCAACTGTTTCCATTTCCTATTTTGTCTTGTCAGGCGAAGGCCTACCAATCTTGTATCCTGATTATAAACAAATCTATACCATTTCGAAGACAATTATAACCCTTTATAATTAAAATATAAATTCCACACCTTTCTATTTCAATTGTGACCCCCTGTGGAATTGAATTTATCCAAAAATATATTCCTTTTTTATTGGAAAATAATTACTTTAATCATGACATTAAAAAAATAGTTTAGGCTTATCCTACTGATATCTTCATTTCTTTTTTGTAATTGCTAATGGTGAATTACTTCAGAAATTTTTTTTGATCCTAAGCATTTCTAGTTAATTATTTTTTTGCAAAATTAGGTTTTGTTAATTAGTTTTTAAGAGTGATATTTCCAAAATTACTATGAAACTTTCGATCATTGTGCATGTGCTTTATTAATATAGTGCTTTTATCATTGTGATGTAGTGTCAATATTGATGTTTCCTTTAATGTGGAGAGATATTCTGAAAGCATCATATCAATGAATTTATAATAAAAAATTAGAAACAGAATTCCATACATTAAGAACAATTTACAAAACAACTGAAAAAATAAATAAATAAAGTGTAGGAAGGAAAGCACTTCACACTAAAATAATGAAAGACCTATTTACTATCCAGAGTAGTTACATATATAAGAAATATTTGTCTAGCTGGCTTGTTTACAGATGAAAAATATAGAAAAATAATAATTATGAAGAAATAATAATCCAATGTTTTGACTCATGCCGAAAAGTCAATTACAATTAAACAATTTGTCATACAAAATTTTGTAAGCAGAAGTTATTGTTGAAGTATTATGTATAGCTAATTTATAATTTTTTTTCAGGAGGAGATATTTTGGTCTGAAAAATTTGACAGAACCTTTAGATTCTTTAAAAAAGTTTCCCCACCAAAGTAAATATGATGTTGGGGCTGCTGAATGGAATCCTCATCAGCATTACAAAAATCTTTCTGCTATATCAGTAAGATAATATTTGTTGTTCGTATTTTCATAAATCTTTGTGATAAGGTTTGATGATGTGTAAATTATTTGGAGTGTTGTTAAATTAATTAGTTTTCTTTGTTCTGATGCCATTTTTTTTTTAAATAATTTAATTGGCATTTGAACAGTTTTGATTCAATTATTAAGAATCTTTAATTCGGTTATCAAAGTTTGTTTATGTTGCAATAAATTTCTTCTTTGGTTCCTTCTACCTTTAGTTTTTAGTTCTCTACTGATTGCCTAGTTCTTTGTATAATTTTATTATAAGCTTTATTGTTTTTCATTCCTACATTCCTGATCAAAATAATGGGATTTTCTAACATTACTTTTTCCAGTTACATCTTCTGCACCCTTTAAGACAGCAGTCTTGATTCAATCCTGTCTATTTTGTAGAGCTTCTTCTAATGTGCTACTTCTCAGATATTCTACTTTCTTTTTATAATTGTTTTGTATCTTGGGTATTTTTAGGGCTCTTGTATTGTATTTTTTCATTATTGTTACCATTTTCCCCCTTCATTGTAGAAACCAGTCTTTGCCTGTACTTTACCCGTACAAGAAATAGTCACTGGATCCATATGTCCCCTCTGCAGCTCCTAATGTCTACGATGTCACACTGATGCTTACTATCGGTCACTTGATGGTTGGTAAATCTACCACTCTGAATCCATGGTCATTAATTATTTTGTGATAAGTAAATTTTCCTACAGATCTTTCAATGTGCTCTCCTCCAATTTTTGGATTGAAATCACCTAAGACAAATTTGATGTAGTTCCGAATTTTTTTATAAGTCCTTTCTAACAGTTCATAAAATTCCTCTTTTTTTTCTGTTGTGGATGATATTGATATTGAACCCTGATTATGGACATATTGAAAAATCTTCCCTTCAACCTAATGTAGCACATTCTTCCATTTATGGTCTCGTAACATAGTTATGCTTGTTGAATCTCTTTTTTCACCATGTAACCAGTATATTATTGCCATGACTACTATTGGTCATAATATATTTAGTTAATTTCTCCATCATTGGCTTCTACCTCCATCTAATCTGAAATGCTACTACATCCATTTCATACTCGGCCAGAGAGTTTTCCAGTGCAGGACTCATTTCCATCTTCAGTAGCTCCCGAAAATTCCAGGTTCCAATTATCAAAGGTTTAGTCTGTTTCATGCTAGGAGGTTTAAAAATTATCAGTCCAAGTCCGAGGCTTTATTGAGTTTTTTTTAGCTACATTATGTTTCTAACAGAATGGGCTGCTGAATAATTTAATTTTACTCGAATAATTTAATTTTACTTATTACAATTGAAGACTACAGGGGGAAAACTAGGTAACTCAATTTTTTTCTCATAATTTGGTTTAAAACCTTTATGACAGATTTTTTGCAGTTTCTGGCAGATTTTTCGATGGCGAACAAGATGGTGTGATCAAAACAGGAGAAAAACAAGTTCTTCATCTTTTTTCCCTTCCTCCGTATACCTTTCAGTGTGGAGGAGCCTCTACCCATCTGTGCCAGTCCAGTCGGTCCCGTGCCAACATCATCATCTGCTCCAGGGTTTTACCTTTTCCCTCTCCCAACTTGCGAACATGCAAGGTGCCTGTAGGTCTAGCTTCAAAAACCTTCCTTGGGCCTCGATCGTGACTCATGTATCATTTTGTGAGGATTTTCCTGAGATTCCACTTTCCCAACGATGTCCATGCTGTCCTTTTGCAAATTTTAAGGACTTCATCTATTAGTGTAATGAAGAGCAGTGGGCTCAGGCTATCTCCTTGCTTCACAAGTTTAAATGGCTAAAAATGTATGTACGTAAATGAGTTAAACTAGTTTATCCGATAGGTGCTTGGGAAGAACGAGGTAAGGCGATTTTCCCGAATTAGGCTTCAAACAACTCTTCATTATCAGATTGACATGACCAACAATTTGCATAGACTTGAATAAAAATAATGATACCAATTCTGAGGTAAATTTGCTTTCCCATACATTTTGGAAAAAGTGAGTTAGCTCGTTTTTCCCCTGTAATTTTTCCTCAATCATAAAAATGAACTGAGAACTTGATAATTTTTTTGTCAGAAATAGATGTTTCATGTAAAGAGTAGTTATGACATATGTAGGGGGAATAGCAATGAGCATTCCCCTAGAGCTACAATGGTTGAAGCGTTGTTTAATAAATACTTTTACTAGTAATAAATTAGTTTGGTGATAACTTAACTGTGCAGTTAACAAGCCTGAAATTGTTTAAGATTCATGTTAACTGGAAGTTTCTTCAAAAATATATATGAAAACGATTTTTTATGAAGGGGCTAAGAAATTTGTTTATATAACATGATGTATTACTTTAACTGAGTTCTTGAAACCAAGAGATTACTGTAGTGGTTGATGAAACATGTAATTAATTAATCAAATCATAAAACTTATTTAGAATATTTTTTCTTTATGTAATTACTGTATTGTAATTGCAGACAAAAGACAAAGTTGAAATTTTTGACTGGAGGCAAGGTAGCCCGCAATTGATTCATACTTTGTGCTCACACACCAGAGTAGTGAGTGACCTGAATTGGCATCAGTTTGATCCTAATCAAATAGCATCCTGTTCAATAGATACTTTTACGTATATATGGGACCTTCGTGATCCTCGACGACCTAGCATATCTCTATCTACTGTTGGTAAATTAATTTTAATTACATTTTTTGGCATTGTTTATTTTAATTTAGTTTTTAGTTATAAAACATAATTACCAATATTATAGTTTGTCTGTGCTTTTTTTTGAAGCTATATTGTTATTTTGTATATAAACTGAATAGCTGAATTAATTTAACATCTTATTAGGTGCCCATTCAAACTTTTTAGATTATTCTTGATCTTGTTTTAGATAAATATAGAACATAGTTTCAAAAACTATTTAGTTGTGAAAAGTACAAATATTTTTGTTTAATTTTTTATGAACTTGTAGCTGGAGCAACTCAGGTGAGATGGAATAAGCTTTCTCGCTATCTACTTGCCACTGCTCATAGTGGTGATGTCAAGCTATGGGACCAGAGGAAAGGTGTTTTACCAGTCCAATATATAACAGCACATTTAGCCAATGTATGATTACATTTTTTTTTTTTTAGTATCGAAATTAGTTAAATAAATTTTTATTTTTATTTATTGATTTTCTGTATTAATTCTATCTTAGTTAAAATTGTTAAAAAAGAGAGGTTTTTGAACTGGAGTATGCATACCTCTTTTCCATAGGTATAAGATTGACTAATATTTTTCAGATCCATTGTTTGGATTGGGATCCAAATCAGGAAAGTCGTTTAGCAACATCTAGCCAAGACTGCACTGTTAAGTTTTTTGATACCAATAACCCCAAGAAACCTGAAAATCTTCTCACTGCTGTAGCGCCAGTATGGAGAGCTCGATACACTGTTAGTATAAAGTATCCAATGAATGTTTATCAACTGTCTATAATCAATATAATAATTTTATTATGTTAATGAAATTTTAGCCTTTTGGAAATGGTATGTTGATGGTAGTTGTGCCGCCTATGAGAAGGGGTGATAATAGTTTACTATTATGGAATTTAGCTAACAAAGGGCCAAAAAGTACTCCTATCCATACGTTTGTTGGTCATACTGATGTCGTTCTTGAATTTGAATGGAGAAAGCGTTCAGGTATGTATTAGTTCAATTTTTTTTTCATTTATGCTAAATTACTTATTTTATATTCTTGATTGTGAATTGTGAAGAAACTTCAACATCAACGTTTTTTTTTTTTTAACTGTAGCTAATAAAAAATATTAAAAGTAGCATGTACCAATTAATTCATAACAATAGTGCTAACAAGAAAAAATGTAATATTTCTATTTTTAGATTCGCTTGATTATCAATTAATAACCTGGTCAAAAGATCAAACTTTAAGGATTTGGCAGATAGAACCATTTCTCCAAAAGGTTGGTATTTTTGTTTATTTTCGTTTAAACATTTATATTTGAAATAATTATGTATTTTTTATCTCTGGATCTGCAGGTTTTAGTACAGATGCGTATGTCATGTTAGTCTCTTGCCTGTTTCCACTATAATGTCTCCTTTCATTAAAAGAATAAAAAATAAAAAGTTGTGGATAATTTATTAGTATTTAGTTATTTAGAGACTATTAGAGGGCCACCATTAAATGTTTATTATTGTTTTTGCATCTTTTATATTTAATTATGTTTTTTACTTCCCTTACTTCCTTGTAGAAGAAGCGTGGTCAATTTTTTATTTGTTGATTCATTTTATTTTTATAACAGAATTACTACTAGACAAGTTTCTTTAGTTAATAAAACAATAAAAATCTTTTGGTGTAATTTCTTTTATTTTGGGATTAACTTATCTTAGTAAAGGGATATTAAGCCATTACATTAAATTCTTATGTATATCATGTATAAAGTTATAATAAATCATTAGTGATATTTTTTTTATGGACCTGGACTATGATATTTAGTTGTTGGAACTAAAAGGACTAAAGTAAGTTAATATGTATGGACAATCCCTTAAGGACTGATTCAAATGGTACATAGTATGTCATGAAACCCCTGGTACTCACAGGGTTAATGATAAATTATAAATATGTCATTCTTTATATTTATACTCATTATTTAACTTTTTTAAATTTCAGCTTTGCGGAATAGAAAGTAACGGTGAACCTTCGCTTGAACAGCATCCAGCAGCCGATTTAATATCTCCTGCTATTGGTATTACTTATACAATTTATTAATTAATATATTATGGTATTAGTTACTATTATTATCATTTTTTATCAAGTTCTACACATAAGAGGTTGTGTAGCGTTTTCATTTTGAAGGCTTTTCATTCTCTTTTAATATATTGGTGTTCTGTGATTAGTGTTAAATTGAATTATTATGAGCACACGTTATTAACCATTCTCTTTAAAACTTTATTGTGTGATTTTGAGGTTGAATTATAAAATAACTGACAAACAACTAGAAACAATTAGCTATATTTTTATGTACTAAAGTAAGAAATATTAGAATATATAACTACATTTTTATAAATTTTAGTCTCTACCATCTACTGAACATAAATTGAATTGTAACTTGCAACGGTGTCCCTCCTCTCCTCTGCACAATGGTGACTTAAAAATACGATTGTATCTGTGTACCAATTAAGTAGCACCATTGAAATAAATTAATAAAACTATTAGAAATCATGTGAATGTGAATTAATTTCACTTTGAAAGTCTTAATTTAGATTAAGGATTTTTACTTAATGAGTTTATTTTTTTTAATGTTAATTTTTTCTAATATGATTTAAAGAATTATTCCCTCCCAGGGGATTAAATTTTAAATTATAATTTATGATAATAATCCATATTTTTTTCCATTAAATGCTTATAATAATCTTTGATCATGCTTCTTGTCCTGTCTTATTATATCTCAGGTAGATACCACAATGTTTATGAAATTATTTTTATTTAAAAAAAAAATTAAAATTTCATAGTAACTATTAGTATCTTTTCAGTTTAATTAGTTTATGTTATTACAGTAAATCCAGTGGAAAGTACTGTCATTGGTGACTCCCGAAGTAGCAGTATAGACGCTGCAGAACCTAATATCAATGAATTTGATTCATCTCTTGTCACAATAACTCAACCGAAGACTTTGCATCAAGAATTCTCTTTGGTTAACGTTAATATACACAATGTTACTTTTGATTTGGTAAGTTATAATTTATACATATTAATTAAACAGTAGCTATTTCTAAGGGTTATAGGTTAATATTGTTTGTTGGACAAAGAAATTATATGTTTTAATGTGAATTAATAATTTATGAAACAAAATTTTATGTTATTTTTTGCTTCTTGCAGTATTGTTGAAATCATCATAAAAGTGATCATAGTTATAAACTGATCCGTAAAATCTCCCAGCTATCCCTTAGAAAATTTGAGGATTTTTTTTATTAAATGGGTTTTTGATATTCTTTTTCTCAGGGAATGGTATTAAATTTTCAGAATATATTTTAGCTAGCATCAGCAACCTCGACCTTTCTTACCTGTAACATCTACAGAACTTTAATGTAAAAAATCATAAAAGTTAACATGGAAAAATAAAATTTTGAATCGCATACTGATGGTTTATGGATTTCCAATTCCACCCATACAGGGAAAAAAATGAATAACAATATTATCATAATGTGGTTCATAATGCTACTGCTACTTTTAATAGTCTTAGATTCCTTCTTCTCAGTTTTAAATACTTTTGAAATGGCAGCTTAACATATTGTTTGGAAGTTGATAATCAATAAGCAGATTATTTACAAAATAAGAAACTTTCGAATTCATTTATTCATGTTGACCTTCCTTTAATTTTATATTGAAATCGTCTTAACAATATCATGTAAAAATACTTTTACAGATGGACCCTAATAAAAGAAGATGCAGTGTAACAGCTAGAGTTGAAGGTAACATCGTCATCCTTCAGATCGCCTTCCCACTTGGTTATCCGAATAACATTTCTCCAATTTTTCAGTTTTCTTCAGAGACCAATGTCGATTCGGAAACAAAAAATAAGTTAATAAAGGTAATACATGTAATTTATAATTGGCTTTGTACTCTTTTAATGCAAAGGGGATTCATACTTCTCTGGATATCTTTTCTTTTCTTCATGAAGATGGATATATTATATTAGTAATAATAATAAAACTTAGCGAACTCGAAGGCTCGAAGCCGATACCCCCAATCTCTGCTTACAAACTTCTGTCCACGGACCACTACCCAAACCCAATCCCCCTGATCACTCTTAACGGAATCCTTCCACCTACACCTTGGTCTTCCTCTCAGATACTTCCCAGTCAGTACACCCCTTATTAATTTGTTTAGTTAAGAAGCCCAGTAACTTCACATCTTAGGTTTGTTCCTTATTAAGCCTAAAAACTTGACAGCCCAATCTTAATCTTCGTGGCGCTGTCACATGAATAATTTTATTTCAATTTTAATTATATTAGTAATAAAATTGAAATATTTCTTAATTCTTATTATGATTTATTTATTCTTTTCTCTATTCATGGCTTCCTTCTTAAAGCAATTTTGATATAATATAAGAATCATTCATAAGACATTACCTTATAATATTATCTCAAATATTAATTTTTGTATTCTATTAAATTGTTATTTAACTCATTCTTCATTTTTTTTGTCTACAAGTTAATGCATTTATGAATTTATTTTTTCACTTTCTGAGAAAGAATATTCGATAAAAATGAAATAAAATTAATTCAAGACACCATACAGTCAGTCTTAAGAAGCCATCTGATATCAAGAAGAGCCAAGGTGATACTTTACAAGACGTGCATAAGGCCTGTTTTAACTTACGGATCGGAAACATGGCCTCTGTCCAAAGCAGATGCCAATAGTTTACTGCTCTTCGAAAGAAAAATATTAAGAAGGATATATGGAGCAGTTAGAGTTGGCGATCAATTTAGACTTAGGCAGAATGCAGAGATATATCGGATGTATCAGGAGCTAGACGTGGTTCAGTTTATAAGAATAGCTAAGATGGGCTGGACATGTGGCCAGAATGGAGGACAACACTACTCATAAGAGACTGCTATTTGGGTATGTTGACGGAAAAAGGAAACGCGGACGGCCACGATTAAGATGGGCAGACGAGGTCGAGAAAGATGCAGGTAGCATTGTTGGATCCAGAGCTTGGAGGACCTTGGCAAAAAAATGACAGGACAGAGAAGAGTGGAGGCGGCGCCTTGATGCGGCCAAGACCCGTACTGGGTTGTAGAGCCAGTGTTGATTGATTGATACAGTCAGTCACCCCTTATTCTTATTAATTCTTCTGTCATGCTATGGTTTATTTAAAAAAATATTATTTTAAAGGTTTAGTTATATTTTTCAGCGTTCTCACGGATTAAGATTTTTCTACTAAACAGTGCTTATATCCATTAGGGATATACTTCTACACAATAATTTCTTATTGGCTTTCGATCCCCTTGCTTATTCCTAAACAGAACTGTTTATCTTAATTAGTTATCAACCTGTCAATCATAAGGAAAGGTTGAGATTGATTCTGTTTGGCCACAAAGTAAATCTTAATAAAACCATATTCGATTCAGACAAACATTGCAGCCTCAAACTAAACTCATTATTTTATGTAACCCTCCTCCCCTACCCACTGGTAGTGAGCGACCCTGTGCTGCTTTTTCAGCGCCTGCGCTCTCCTGAGTGATGTTTCTAAAATTAAAAGTTTTGTACTTTTTATTTTAAACCCTAAATGATTGATTTTTTAATGGCAAGGTGAATTTCAAGGCCATGGGTTGTAGACGACCATGGAATAGCAAATTTGTCATAGGATTAATGGGTTAGGGGAGGAGGGTTAATAATAATAGAGTCTGTGGTAGAAGAAGAGGTAAATTAAGAAATTCAGTTATTAGCGGCTGACCATTCTATATCCTCTTCTCATGGAGGGAAATCATCATAAATTTCTACGGATTTAGTCGGCTATGACACTTCTCCTTCTTCCCCTCCTCGTCATCTTGATTACATCTAGGGTCTTTTTCTACATTCTATATTTTCTATAAAACTGTCATCAAATGATATCTTACTGTTATTTTTTTAATGTACATAATATAAATCAATTTTGAATTAATAATTTTTTAAAGAAAAGATCTATTCTTTTTGTAGGTACTTAAACAAACAGCCCTTCAAAGAGTAAAAAAGAATAGATCATGCCTCGAACCATGCATACGACAACTTGTGAAGACATTAGAAGAGGTTTGTTTGTATCTATATCTGTTTAGGAACATTATTTTTTATGCACGTTCCTCATTAAATTTTATTTATTTTTGTTTTTCATTTCTAAAAATACCACTATGACAAATAAATTATAACATTGATTAAAAAATACTTAAAGATAGCTACAAAGAATTGATAAATTCTTGTTTTTATTAAAACTATTAACTCCACATTCTTCATGGTTATAGGAATAAGATTGTTATACTTGATGAGTATAAACATTTCTTTATTTCAAGATGCTTATAACAAATTTTGTCTTTTTTATTTAGCCAGTTTAATTTGAAAACTTTCCTATAACATCAAAACATGTTTAATTTATTTTTATATGATTGTTTCAGTTATCACTGACAGATAATTCTGAAAAGACTCAACATTTCCATAACTCATTGCTTCAGCATTCATCGGTATATTCTAGTTTCCAAGATGTTTACATTCCTTTTCCACGTACTTCTGGTGCTAAATTTTGTAATGTTGGTAAGTTTTGAATAATGGCTTCATATGATAAGATGGTTATAATATTATATAGTGGGCCTTTAAAAATATTACCTGTACTTGCGTTTATAAATTTAATAATTATTATAGAGAGTAAAAGAGAAATAAAACGTTCAAAATTAAAATTTACTTAATATCATATCAGCTCTGTTACTATCTCATCATCGAATGTAATGATTTTTACTGAACATTTATATGATTTTGATCTAGCTATTATTATCAAGGATTAATCATCTTTGGTTTAAGTATAAAGATAAATAAAGTCTGAATTGTCCTCTTTAAGTTTCATGACATGGCATGCCCTTAGCAACCTCATAATTTTTGTGGTGCTTATTCGAGTATTACACAGGTTAGTTGAAGTTTTTTTTGTGGAAGCCCGTGAGAACGACTGGATATCGACCTTCTCACTGTAGTTAAAAAAGTTTTTAACCTTTTGTAGTAATTTATCCTATTATATTTTATCTTGGTTATAAGATGTTATAGTTCAATGAAAAAATAAGAAAACAATTCAAATATATACCTACATATTTGTAATTTTTTACTTTGATTCTTCATTTGCTTTGTTTTAACCACTAATTTTTGTCAAATCAAAGTAAGAAACTTCTGTCTATAATTCAGATTAGTTGAAATTTTGTGAATGAAAACTAAAGTTTTGCACCTTAATCTTGTAAACTGGGTGATAGATTGTAAATGATTAACATTTGAATTTTATCAAAACTTAAAACTAAAATGTAGTCTTTTCTTGAAAAATTATTTTTTTAAATTTTCCAAAAAGGCAATGAATGATTTAGGAGAGTTAAGGTAATATTTTTACCTTATTGTAATTCAATCTCAAAGATAAGAAAAATGGCAGGAATAGTTATGAGACACTTGTAGAGTTTCTGCTAGTGCTTTAGATTAAAATTTGTAATGTTAAATTAATACCTGTAACAATGGATATTGATTGCATTTTAGGGCAACTGTTCCACTTTTAGAGATGTTCTAAAATTAAAAGAATTTTGTTGTTGATTTCTTTCCTATCGATAAGTCCTATTTGAAATCTGTAAGGGGTATTGGTTGATTTTACCGTGCTTAAATGTTATTAATTATTAATAACTAAATTAATTATTATTTATGTATCTTCATACTTTTATTTATTTCATTATAACCATTACTTAACCGATAATCTGTATTATTTTTGAGGTATGCTCGTTTGCTTTGGACGAACTTCAAGTGGAAGGCAGGTTTCATTGCGCAATGACAAAAAAACACCTAGATCTTTTTCTGCATTGAATGTTTATTCAGAATCTCCAATACCTACTTATTACTATGATAGGGTAAATATCTAAATAGTAATGTCATTTTTCTCTTGTTCAATTGACTGGTAATGACTTGATTGAATAAATCCATTGTTTATGGAGACAAAGAATATACTTGAAAAGTTACATAATTATATCATAGAGTATCTCATTTTGTTCTTTACAAATAAAAATATGTAGTAATTATAAGTTAAGTATTATAGTTTGATTACTATCAACAGCATACGAATCAGACGAGATCTTCAAGAATAAATCGTGGAGTATCTAAAGGTGTTTCACAAAAAGGTGGAAAGGCAGTTTTGGTCTATGATGTTTCTAGTTTATTTCCTTTTCAACGTGATTTGGCAGAAAAATATGTGTAAGCCAGTTTAATGAAAAATCCTTCTTATATTTAAAAAATTAAAATAATATAGTTGTATTTTTTTTCTCTCAGTTTTGATTGCCATGATGTTGTGGGAATGTGTCAAAAAAATTCTCAAGTTGCTATGATGCTTGGAAGAAAGGATCTCGGGCAAGTCTGGAGCCTAGCAGCACTTGCTGCGACACCTCCACTTTTTGATGAAGATGAAGATTTCCCATGGGCCTCGCATCCTCTTTCTATCGGGTTGATTCATTCGATGTAAGATCTTATTGTTTATACTGCAGAATTTTTATTTATTTATAGTTTTTTAAATATTTTTTTTTAGATAGTTATGAAATCTTTTGATATTTCTTTATGTGCTTTATTTGTGTATGTGATGTCATATTATTATATACTGCACTTAAACTGTGATATGTAATTTTTAAAATACTAGGAGGAAATTAGGTACAATTAGTAGACTTTTTCGTATTAAATTTGTTGTTATTTATTTTATTTTAAATTTAATTATTAATTTACATTGCTCTTTGTTGCCCAAAATAAGACCTGTACTTAAATGAAGAAAATAAGCTGCTGACATTCAATGCTGACTTTCAATAATGTTTACTATTTTCTTGGTGCTGTCTTCTGCACCATTTTCTCCTTGAGTATTAATACTGTCAAATAATAATTATACATTATATATTAATTATTGTTTTTTTTAAAGATTTGTCCTGGCCGGGATTCGAACCCTGGTCTTCCGCATCTCTGGTACGGTACTCTACTAACGAGCCTCGTAGCTTAGTTGGTAGAGAGCCGTGCTAGAGATGCGGAAGATCCGGGTTTGAGTCCTGGCCAGGACAAATCTTTTCTCTTCAAAATAAAAAAATATTTAAATAATCACAATAAAAAAAAAAAAAACTATATTAATTATATATGTTGAATAATGATAGTTGACCTTATGTAATTATGAGAAAGAAAATGGTCTGGGTAGAGGTAAAAAAAATTATCTTATATAGGGAGAACTTTTTATTGGTAAGCCGTTTCGACCCACATTGCAGGTCTTTTTCAGGGCTAGTGATGGGTTGAGACTAGACTGTAGTCTAGTAGTCAACCTCCCTACCCATCACTAGCCCTGGAGAAGACCTGCATTGTGGGTCGAAACGGCATACCAATAAAAAGTTCTCCCTATATAAGGGAATTTTCTTCCATATGATTATTATATAGTTATCTAGCTATTTAGAATAAAATTACAACCAATAACTGATTAAAATTTTCATTGTCTTGGGTAAGTGAAAATATTAATTCTACAGTAGTTTAAAACATCAAAAACAGTTTTAAAAACTATAACCTTTAACAAAAGAACTTACGAGATTCCTTTACTGGTTACAAAGACATTCAGTTTAGATATTTAAAGTTTAGCCTTACAACAAGTACTAAGCGAAATAATTAAATGAACAAAAACATTATAATAATATTATAAGTAACAAAAGTAACAAATCTAATTAGAAGTTTTTTTCAGAATGGAGAATCATTTAAATAAAGTATTTAAATAGATAGATAGATGTAGAAATATTTTTTTTCAATGGAATGATGAACGTATTTAAACACTTCATAAGTACATTTATTTACAAAAAGTATTCCAATACTTGTCAATATAATTTGTTCTTAGGCTTTTTACTAAAAACTTTATAAACTTTTTCTATTTCAATTTTAACCCAACAACTCATGAATTAAATATATTTTATTATTGACAAGTAACATTTTAATTAAAAGAACGAGTTTTAAAGTAATTTTTCAATACTCCTTTGACATTTTTTCGTTGATTGGATAAAGATATTAAATGCTGATTTCAAGTACCTAGTATTTAAAAAAAAGTTTATTTATTTTAAAATAGCTATTTTTTATTTTATTTGGGTCTATTGATTTCAGTTATTGGGCAATTGTTTATTAGTATTTGAAGTTGCTAATGTTGATTTGACAATGAAAATTATGTTTGCATATTAATAGTTGAACAAGTTTTTGTTATAGATAAATTTTATGGTTTTTCGGGTGTTCTGATTTAATTCTCTATAGTATTTCTGACTGGGTCTGCTCAAAGACCTTAAATTTTATGACGATTAATGCATTTTTAAAATTTCATTTTAGACAAATTAGGGTAAGCCAGGGTATGTAAAACCAGCTGGTGAAATAAAACAAACTAATACAAATATGGAATTATTTCAAATCTATTTCGTTGAAAGCTGTACCATCTCTAAGAATTTAGAGTAAAAAGTAAAATTCCTGCTCCCCCTACAAAATAAGATTTTAAGAAATCACCAAAACTACTTTTATCCCGACTTACCTTAATTAGTTTTAAACATATGGTTCATTCTGCCACATTTTCGTTTAATTGTTAATAAAACCGTTGTGATATTATTTTATTTCAGAATAGCTCACTATGCAAAACAATCTGATGTACAAACTGCTGCAATGCTGTGTTGTGCTTTTGGGCGCAGGGTAGAAACTCATGGAACTAGAACTAGAAAAAACACTAGTAAATCCGTTAATCCTAGTGTAAGTTTACCACCAACCTTCATCTGATTGTTTTCTATTGTTTTACCTTTCACTGGCGTCTCTACTTGAAATAAATTTTACAAGTTCAAATTTAGTTTCCTTGGAACATCCATTTATTTGATATAATATTTATATTATCTACATCATTGACGTAATTGTATGCATTTCTCTACATTACATTACCTTCTATGACTTGTTATTTTAGGTAATACTAAAATAAATCTTTAGCTTTCCAATGATTTATTATACGTCTATATTACTACTCTTAATTCCAGAAATTTGCTTTCATTTTTTTAAAATATTTCTCTTTTATTTTTATTTTAGTTAATTTTAAAATCCTTCCATAGTCCGTATTTATCCATTTTTATTAAAACTAACAATGAAAAGTAGCTAATTATTTCAAATTAACAAACCTACAAAATTCAAGCCCTTTCACCTCAAAATGATAACCATATTTTGATAAAGAGATGGTGTTTTTTTTCTTAGTCAAGTACACAGGTTTAAAGATAAAAGAATAAACCAACAGTATTTATATTGATTGTTTTATATTTTTTGAAACTGCTAGTAGATTGAGCAAGTAGTCTTCATTAGACTACTTGTCCATCTAATCTCTAATCAGATGCTAATTTTCATTTCTGAGGATCCTGGAGTGACCAATGACTTTAGTACCAAATCTCAAGAAAACCGTTTTTTTCTGCCGGCAGAATGAATTTATTTAAATTTGATATACATTTGTGAATTGGGATTCTTTTTATTGATTGTTTTGTTTATCAATCCTGAGATGATAACAAATTTTTTACAGGGTTATCCTCAGTTATTATACCATCTATTTTTTCTTATAAAACTTTCCTTCCCAAATTTCAGTTTTATAACTAATGTATGAATAAATAAATTCATTAATGTTTATTAATATATATATATATATATATATATATATAAATAGAGAGAGAGGGAGCAGAGTGGCTCAATGGTAGCGCACTGAGCTGCCATGCCGGAAATCCTGGTTCAAATCCCACTGCAGGCAGTTACTTTTATTTAGTCTGTTTGCAGCGGAAGATGGACATATTGGATCTAGGACCCTCCTGGGGCTCACCCAGCCTCTAAAATATTATAAAAATAGGGTACCCAAAATAAGGGAGAAAAAACTGGGGGTTGAGCGTGATCTAGGACAAGTCACTTCATTCGTTGTCCATGAAACAGTACAGTCTCTACCATGTACTGAACCCCAGACCCGTTCACGGGTTGTAGTGGAACAGGTTTATATATATATATATATATATATATATATATATATATATATATATATATATAAACATGGTACATCTTATAAACAATAGTGAATAGGGTAAGAAGGAGATGTTTATAAGATATACTAAACTATTCCTATTGAAAAAAATGTAGATGGAACATTGTATATACTAATAATCAATTAAAACTGAAATTTGTGGCAAAAGTACAGGTCAGAATTAATTAATTCAGAAAAAATTAATGATACAGGTAAGGACTGTGAATATTAACATTGTGATGTGATGTTAGGATAAAAAATAAAAATAAGTCTTATTTGTTAATCTCAAAAAACTTCTAATTTTGAGTCAAGATCAAAATCTGTGTTTGTTTTGTTTGTTCAATTCCAAAGGTTCATTATTGAGAATAGTAAACCAAAAATATATATTCTCAGTGTTACTGTTTAAGTTTATATTACTAATTTAATTTGTGTTTTAGCCTAGTGGTTCGCCTTATCATACCATCCATAGGGTTGAATCTCTGATCGAAGGGTGGAATATACCACTTCTAAAACAGAATCGCTCTAGTTCTTGGTCTGAAAATCTTGATGAGTCGCATGTTGCTAATATTGTTGAACATTCCCCTCTTGACACTGAAGAGGAAAAACCTTTAAGGTAAATAAATTTTTCTAATTCTTGTCGTCTTGTCTATTTAGTTTTATCATATTACTGTCAGAGTTGGGCATTAATCAAACGAATTTTATTCTTATGACGGATGAAGAATAATTTTATTATTCATAATAAATAGAAGTTTCATCCATGAAGAAATGGTGCTTTATTTCAACAAATGAATAACATCAAATAAAAATTATCAATAAGGTCAATCATTTGTCTGTTAATTATTTAATGTGTCTTACCTGTTTTTAAAATATGCTTTTTTATTTTGTGGTATCAGGTGTGATTTATTTTTGCCAAAAAAATCGAACATCTAATGGTTAAGAATTGGTTTATTTTTACTTTTTCGATTTAGTCGTTATCCGGATCAGTTATATGGATGGTTGTGGAGTATATAAGAATATTTCTTTGTCCTGTTATCATGTATGGTGGAGTGGTATGGACCCTAACCAAGCACTATGAAAGATTGCTAGGGAGAGAAAGATTCTTAGAAAAGTATATGGCCTAACCAAAGAAGGAAATTGTTTCCGTATCAAAACAAATAAAGAACTTATGAGATCTAGTGCTCAAGAATAGATTTGTCTTGACTTTTCCGCCGATCAACTCATTAGGGTCCACTATTATTTTCTCTGTAACATAGTTTTTGAAAATTCTATCAAAAACTAAATGAGGGTATCATATCAATTAACCTTAATACACAATAATTTAGAAAAGTTCAAAAATCTATTTTAGTCGATTGATCTTAAAATGTATTGTATCCTCAAATATTTGACCTTATTAGCAATATGCCACCAATAATTTTTTAATTGGATCTAAATTTTTTCTATTCCCGATCGATTAGCCTATTTAATTAAATTAAAATTATTTGTTGATAGATTTTGCCCAATTCTGATTAATATTATGTAATTTATGCTTTTAACTCATGCTTGATTGTGGAGCCCTAACTATGATTTGTTAGTGGTATTCAAAGGTCAGACAACTAGTCTAAACTTAAATGAAAAGACCATATATCCTTGAAAATAAGAAAAAGTATTAAAGTTGTAAAAAGAGTATTGGTATTGTAAATACCAATTACTGGGTTTTTTAAACAATATTTAATTGTTAGTTAAGAAGACTAGTCAGACCTGACATGGTCATTGATCTGTTGATTGGATTCCTATGCAATGCTGTATCATAGATGTGTGCCTACTTGTTCATGTATGATACCTCTCCTCTTATGGGCCTAGAGGGATTCAGGATGACAATTCTTATCTATCATTGAACTATTTTACAATTTATCGGCTCTTCTTAGCTTTTGTTTCTTGATCTTAAAAATATATTTCAGCAAATAATGAAGAGTCAACCAAATAATTTAGAGTGAATATTTATTTTTTAGTGATTAAATCATCTGGAGAATATCACACTGTTTTTATTTAGTTTCTTAATAATATGTTATTATGAATTAACAGGGTCTGTCTGCAAGAATCATGGTTATATGAGGAATATAAGAAAGCATATGCTGAAATTTTACACCAGTGGTATTTACTTGATTCTCGAGCTCAGGTATGTAATTTAAAATAATATAATATTTTACTCTTAATCTTTTTAACCTTTTCCAATATAGTAACACTATTGTAGCCAATCTGATGGATATTGTATATTCATTCTTTGCCAATAGAAATTAAAATTACTATTGTTTAGTTGATTGAGAGATCTAAATATAAGCATCAAGATAATTTAGTTTAGGATTAATCAAGGTTAAAAAAAAAAGTTAGCTGTTATTTAGGAAAAATTCAGATGGAAGTGTGTTTTCGTACTTAAAATCCTATCTTTTCAAATTATTGTTTTTAAATTGAGGAGGAAGTGGTCTGGGTGGAGTTTAAAAATAAATATTTAAATTTTGAGCAATTATATAATAACTTTGTTTTCTTAAACAACTATTTAAGACATTTTTTTTTACCCCCAGCTGGGTCATTTTCTCCTCCATGATGTTTACACACTCAGCTAATAATTATTCAAGATAATACTTAAAAATGTGATGTTATTGTTTTCTGTTAATGCGTTACTTTTAGAGTTAAAAATTAACTTATTTTTCTTTTCTTTGTAGGTGATGAAATATATTGCTCATTCCGATGAGAAGCATAGCGGTCTTGAATTAAAAGCCGAATGTCCATCTTGTAAGAAACATAGCGTAGAACCTTATTGTACAATCTGCCAAATACCAGTATTACAATGTGTTATTTGTCATACTTCAGTGAAAGGTAGGGCTAAGTTGAGACCTTATTTTCTATTACTTATTTTTTTTAATTTAGTATTTTTCTTAGGAATTGAGTTTTGTATAATCATTGACTGCACAAAATCATTATTTTGTGTAATCATTAGTTGCACACCCTGAACAATTCAATCCAGTATTAGAATTGATAGAGAGAAAAAATCTTTGACTGGAAGATCAAATGTAGGATGGAAATAGTTGGAGGTGCAGTCAATGTAAACAACTAATAAGTGAGACTTATTTATTGAAACGGACCGACGTTTCGAACTACTTTGTTGGTCATCTTCAGGGCTATGAGAGAAAACAGACAAAAAAATATAAACTATAAAACAAACATAACAGTACCAAGAAATGTAAAGAGAAGGTAAACAGACAGATATAAAATGAAAAGTGTAAATATAAAAAATGAGATATAAATGTATGGAAAACTTAGTATAATACAGATAAAATATAAAATGCATGATAATAGACTCCTGGAGAGTTACATAAGTAAAAATGAAAAAAAAATGATACAATATATTATGCCAGGGAATAAATACAGAAGAAATACGTAGAAAGTAATGAATGAAAACAGAAGAAATATGTAGAAAGTAATGAAAGGAATCTCGTGAATGACAGCTAGAGAAGTAAAAATAAATATAAAATTGAAAGTATAAGTAAGGGATGTACTATAAATGTATATAATTAGAAAGAAGTTATATTAAAACAAAATGTAATGTAAATATAGAAATAACATACAGAAATAAAAATATAAAATATTTGACAGATCTATAATATTAGAAAAGAAATAATTTGTTAAAAAGATATAAAAGTTTGAGAAATGAGATAAATTATAAAATATGAAGATCGGAAATGTGAACTGTATGATTACACATATGATGGATGAAAGAACACATATGATGGAAGAAACGTGTAGAAATAAAGTTTAGTAAGAGAACTGAGAAAAATATAAAAATTATGATGCTTGATAATAATGAACTCATAGATTACAACATATGATGGATGCCAAAAAGAAGATGGGAGAAAAAGGTGTGAAGAATAGAGATGGAGGGAGATGAAGAAAAGATATAAAAGTAAAATGTGTACGAACCAAATCGAAGGCGTCGCCTTCGGCTAGGTGAAGCTTGTAACTGGGAAATAAAATACGTTACAAAGCAAGGCAGAAGAGCTAACAACGGTCTCTGACGCCCAAAAATATAACTAAGAAACCGTATAACAAAAAAAGATAAGAGAGACAGCAAAGAGTAATAATGACTAAACTTATGGGAAATGGAAAAAAGATAATAGCAATAAAAATTATGTCAAGAGGTCATATGAAGTGTCATAGGAGAGAGAATATATAAATATAAAGGAGAGAGAATATATTTAATTATATAAAAAAATAACAGAATGAAAGTAAAAGAATTTAAGTTAATTAGAGGAAGTTAAAATTGATAAATATAGAGAAGGGAGAATAATAACCTCAATGGAATGACAGTAAAAGAATTTAAGGTTTTGTGAGTATGTTGAGGATAGGTGATGAGAATCGGTCTTTAGATTGATAGTAGAGAAATCTAAATTGATGTGGATGGTTTCAGAGAGGATGCGTTTATCGTAGCTGGGAACTGAAGCTAGGATAGACGTATTTTCAAAGTCGAAAATGTGGTTTAAAGATAGGGCATATTCGGAGAGTTTGGAAGCGGTTTAGTTATGAGAAGAAATGGCGTATTTATGTTGGGAAATATGATCTTTAACGAAGTTTTTTGTTTTGCCGATGTAGGAAAAGTTGCAATTGGGAGTGGAGCAGGGGATACGGTAGACAACGTGTGAGCATTGTTTAAGGGGAATAGGATCCTTTAAACGTCGGCACTATCAATAAATAAGTCTCACTTATTAGTTGTTTATATTGGCTGCACCCCCAACTATTTTCATCCTACGTTATTAGAATTATCCAGTCAACTATTTTCCACTTAAATAATGATAAAATATTACTTTTGTTAATGCCCAGGCAAAAGGAAAGGGAAAGGAAGCGGCAGTTGAAATAGTGTGGTCCATAGTTGGCCGAAAACGGGGAAAAAAAATATTACTTTCATTGATCTTTTTTTTAAAAAGTTATTTAATGAAATTTACAACTGTATAACAGAATACATCAAGTAAATATAATGAATGTATACATTGACATGAAAAGACAAGTAGAGAAACTACCCAGTGGCAATACTCAAATAATAAGTTCAACTTAGAAGATCACGAGGCCATCTTCTTTTCAGATGTCTCGGAGGATTATCAGGAATTGAAGAGGTTGCTAGGTTTGAAACTAGTGGGTTTGAGTGGGAATGTATTTTATCATGAAAAAATTGATTTCGAATTCGGGCCAGGTCAGCAGCATATGGGACATTAGGGTCATTGTGGATTACAGCAAACATAGAGTCTAATACAATTAACCTGTAAACTGGTGGAAAAAATTAAAATAGCAACTGTTCCCAAACAAACCACAAAAAAGAATTTTAAAGCTTCCTTTTTCGAAATCATCTACACTATAATATTTTAAACCTATTAAAGTTTTTCAATTACCAAGTGTTATGACCGCAACTGATGTTATCACATTGTATCGCTCTGTGCTTGTTACATTCTTATAAGGGTGGTTCCTAAAATTTTATCTCCAAACTATGTCAGAAGAAACTATGCTTACTTTAAGACATTTAAATCAAGAGCAGTGAGGTAAGTGAGTGTATTATAAAACAATATTCAGTTAATACATTAGTTACCGGCTGCTGTAGGCAGCGACGTGCCCAATAATCCCTCCACGAGACTTATAGTATTTACTTCCCCAAGTTTACGGTCAAGGCCTGGCTGCCAGCCTCCAATCGAATCCCACATTCGTGAACTTTTTTTTTAAACATATATATTTTTTAAATTTATTTAAATATGAAAAGATTTTAAAAATGTATTTCTTTTTTTTTAGTGACCTTTTTAGATTTAATTATTTATTTCTAATTATTTAATTTTGTATAATTACTTAATGTTCTACATGCAAGTGGACAATTCGGGTAATGAAGTGTTGGAGGATGAGACTCCATTTTCAGACTCTAAAAACGTCAGAGAAAGTCTGCAACTCACCCAACAAAAAAATAAAATAAATCGGCTGTTTCAAAAAGGCCAGCGACAAATAAAAACACAACACCGGGGGCCCCCCTTAACCCCCAGTAAAACTACTGCAGCAAGCAAATCTCCAGTTGCCTCAACCAGCAGCAACTCTCGACCTACCGAAAGGACTCTTTGGCGACAACCAAGAACAACGAGGATTTACTGAACCTGACCCACCTCCTATTTTTTTTTTCGTATATAATGAATTTGTTCGTAACAAAGTAAGGAGCATTGAGGTTTGGCGAAGGATTTTGGATTGTAAGGATTGAATACGAGAGGGATTCGATGGTTTAGTGGAGCCCCAAAGCTCTATTCCGTAAGTCCAGATGGGTCTAATGATTGTCATGTATAAAAGTCTTTTGTGATTAATTGAGTTTAGAGCGTTTGTCTAGTAAATGTTTAAGTAGCCTGAAACGGCATGGTGTTTCAGTCTAGTATGAGGATTCCAAGTTAATCTTTTGTCAAGGTTTAGTCCTAAGTACCGGACCTGTTCTACAGGAATCAGTGGGGTGTTATTAAACGAACCAGGAGGACAGGAAGTGATTTGACGGGATTTGTGGGAATTCTGACACCATGTTTGATGAACTACAGGATTCGTTTGAGTGTTGTGATTGGAAGGGAGAGGATTAGGTTGTTGTGGTGGTAATTTGACCCGTAAGGGTGTATGATGGGGAGGAATTTGCTGGCGTGGAGGTTGAGGATTGGGATTGGCTACCTTGGGCTTGGATATGGGTTCCCGAGACTTGGATTGGGAGGTCTGGGGCTTGGTAAAGGAATGCTGAGATTTGATGGTGTAGGTTTGAGCTGTCAGAGTTCGAGGCTGCTACTGAATGCTTGAGGTTCCCCAAGTTCTGTTCTCCGGAAGTCTATCTGTAGGGTTTATGGTGGAATACTGTTGTAATACGGTTGGTTTAGGCAATTCAGGAAAGGTGGTAGTATTATCAACTTCCGAAGCCTGAATTTTTCTCTTCTCTTGGCTTCTTAGTTTATTGTTTCTTGTTCTAAGACATTGAAAGTTCTTATGGTCTGAACAGCCTCTATAGTTTGCTGGATGGTCCTTACCACAAAGAGCACATCTTGATTTCTCGCAAGTGTCAGATGAGTGTTAACCAGCACATTTGACGCACCTAGCTTGGTGATGGCAATAGGTCTTGGTGTGACCTAAATTTTGACAGTTAGTACACTGGACTATTGCATTTTTATGCCTAGGTTCTTCAAATTTAACCGTTGAATATACAAGTCTTGAAACTTGAAATATCTCTGCATTATTTTTGGCTGGTTCAAGTTCCAAAAAAATAATGGAAGAGGATACTTTTCGGTGGGGTGCAACACTAATGAAATATTTCGAACTCTATGACCTTTTTTTTCTAGGGCACTTTTGATTGCTGTTGTGGGAGTGGAAGAGTCTAGCCCTCTCAAAACCACTCGGTATGATTTATCTTGTTTTAGTTGATAACAGTGAAAATCATAATTTTTAACTGTAAGATGATTTATTGATTGTTTATAGGAGTCTTTGTTGGATGTATTTATTTTAATGTCTTTCACTCTAGAGAAGCATTTAAAACTACATAGGCCAATCAGTTCTGATATTTCCTGACCGAAGTTAAAAAAATTCGTTATATACGTAACAAAAAAAATTTGCTGGCTGCAGTAGTTTTACTGCGGGTTATGGGGGGCCTCCGGTGTTGTGTTGTTCTTTATTGCTGGCTTTTTTGTAACAGCGAATTTATTTTATTTTGTTGTTGGGTGAGTTGCTCGTTGAGCCAGGGGCAGACTTTCTCTGACGTTTTTAGAGTGTGCGTCTTTTCAAGTATTGCTAGTCGGTCTCGCTTATTTCTGAAAATGGAGTCTCATCCTCCGACACTTCACTACCCGAATTGTCCACTTGCATGTAGAACATTAAGTAATTATACAAAATAAAATAATTAGTAATGTAGTATGTTTAAAAAAAAAAGTTTACAAAGGGATTTGATTGGAGGCTGGCAGCCAGGCCTTGACCGTGAACTTGGGGAAGTAAATAATATAATTCTCGTGGAGGGATTATTGGGCACGTCGCTACCTTCAGCAGCCGGTCACCAATGTATCAACTGAACATTTTCTTTTATAATACACTCACATACTTCACTGCTCTTGATATAAATGTCAAAGTACGCATAGTTTCTTCTGACATAGTTTGGAGATAAAATTTTAGGAACCACTCTTATAAGAATGTAACAAGCACAGAGCGATCGGATGTGATAACATCAGTTGCAGCCATGACACTTGGTAATTGAAAAACTTTATTCGGTTTAAAATATTATAGTGTAGATGATTTTGAAACAGGAAGCGTTAAAATTCTTTTTTGTGGTTTGTTTGGGAACAGTTGCTATTTTAATTTTTTCTACCGGGTTACTGGTTAATTGTATTAGACTCTGTGCTTGTGTTATACACTCCAAAATAAGCCTCTTTCTTCTAAAACTCTCAATATTTGCCCAAATCTTTCTTTTTAAAGTTTTAATAATTCATTAAAAGAGTATTAGTTGTTTTTTTTTTTGTATATTGTTACTGTATATACTGGAGTAATAATACTATATATACTGATTGGTTATCTTTTTCAGGAGGAGCTAATTCATGTTTAGTTTGTGGCCATGGTGGACACACTCAGCATATGATGCAATGGTTTGCAAACAACATGGACTGTCCTAGTGGCTGTGGATGCCAGTGCCTTTTTGAAACCACATCTGTGCTAGAACCCTAGTTTATAAACCACCAAAGAGAAATGAAAACCAAAGAAAATAGAGGTCATCATATGAAGCACTCTTTTAGTGAGGGGCCACAAGAGTTAATGTCTGAACCTACTTACCTGAATTTCTGTTAATCATTATAACACAAAATTGTATTCATCGGTGTTTGTGAAGTTATTGCTTCCAGTCATCTTCAGTGTGTAAAATGTAAAGTCACATGCTTAAGTACTTCAATATCTCTTAATCGAGGATATTAATGAAATCAATCTAAATTATGTAGAAGAAAATGATCCGGGTGGAGTTCTGAAAAAATTCTCTTAAATAGGGCAGGCATTTTTATTGAAAGAGCCAATCTTTCGACCCACATTGTAGGTCTTCTTCAGGGCTAGATATACAAGATACAAGCTAATTAAAATGATACATAACAAAATTGCACAGAAGAAAAATAAATTAAGAATAAATGAATATATGAGATAATAGTATTGGAGGAAACCAGATACAAAAGTGGAGATGATTTAAATCATAAAATGGACTAAAGATATTGAAATATATGAATTAAAATATGAGATATGAGTAGTAACAATAATGATGGGGAACTATGTGAATAAATAAATATATCTTTTTTTCTTCTTTACAATTTTTTATAAATAATTTTAATTTGTTTGTATCTTTCATATCCTTCCCCGAAGAAGACCTGCAGTGTGGGTCAAAACTTTGGCTTTCAAATAAATAGTTCTACCCTATTTAAGGGAATTTTTTCGGACCTCCACTCGAACCATTTTCTTCCACATACTTATAAGGTCAGCTAATACTATTCGAAATGAATCTAAATTATGTTAAGAGGTACTTGAATGTGGCCAGGGAAAAACTAAGAAGCATTAGGATCTCAGTAGGAGCCTTAAGAGAACTGTTGTGTTCCATATTATTTATTTATTTATGAAGATATAATGAAATATTCCATTTTTGGAAGTATTTAATCTTCCATGTCTTTCTATTGTTTTAGAAATGGAATGGTATTAAATTACTTAAAGAAAGATTCAAGAATAACTTCTACACTATTTTTAACCTGACGTTGTTAAAAAGAGTATAAGCTATTAAGAGTTATTCTGCAGAACCATTTTGTTAATTTGATTATTGATATCAAAATATTTATTAATGTTCTGTCAACAAGTTTTTTTTTATTATTAGTATATTTATACTTATTAGTTGCTTAAACGTAGAAACAATGATCAGATGTTTCTTTACAGAAAAATTAATTTGAACTTTTGTAGCCTGTAAAAGCCGTAGGAGGCCTAAAGATGCTGAAATTGGTGTGATAAAAATGGACTTAATGTAAATTGTTTTTTTGTATTTTTTTTTAATGGAAAAGTTTATCAAATTATAAATGTAAAAAGTTTATAAAAAAAATAAAAGCTAATTCTCTTTGCTTTGTTCAAATAATATTTTAATAGTCCATACAATTTATTATTCATTAGTGAATTTTCTATTTTTATTATTATTATACTTTATATCTGAAGTTGATGAGAAGAAAATTTAATAAAGAAGTCAAAATTTGATTTAAATCACCAAGTTGGTAAGAAATTATATTAACATTAGTACCATTACCCAGCCACTAAACTCTTGTTAAATCAGCACAAGTTTCGGACTTATAACACACAAACCAGGGATTATATATATAAAAAAAAAAAATAAAATAAAAATTAAAAAAACTTTATTTGCAATTTTACATATACAAGCAGTATAATTGTGAATACATGTTCCGGACTACCTTTACATGTTTAAAGAAAAGTGATTTTAATTAATCTTTTATAAATAAGTTATCTTTTATAAATAAGTTTCACAAGAGCAGGAAAAATGTAGAAAAAACCCGCTTTAGACAAAATAAAAAATAATATAATAAATAAATAAAAATGATAATAATAAAGTAAATAAATATAATAATAATAATTAAATAGAAAATAAATGAATAATTAAAAAGAATTATAAAATAAATACAGATAACTTGATTACAATACCTGCAAATAGTGATTTATCAAGAAAGAAGTATATGTTTTGTTCTTTTGTGCGTGTAGCGTCGTAGCAAATGTTTATCATAGTTAGCGATTTTTCGGATTAATGGGTTTTCGGAAGCTGGAGTTTTTTCGAAGTATGTTTTTGTTTGGGCTGAAACATAGTGTTTAATAGTGGGAAGTTCAAGATCTCTAAGCATTGTCAATATTTTCGTGTAGCGGGGATAATTATTGATAATCCTCATGCATAGGTTTTGTACCCTTTCAAACTTTCGTTAATTTGTGGCGCAGGTTGAACTCCAGACAGGTGAAGCATAGGTTATCAATGGGCGGATTACTGTTTTGTAAAGGATTAGTTTGTTTTTAGGGCTTAGCCTAGATTTTTTATTAAAATAGGGAAACATTTTGTGAGGGATTATATATAAAGGTCCAGTGAATTAGTGGTTAAGTCCAATTTTCTAGGAAATGAGTTTCTTCTTGTACTTAAGAAAGCTGTATCATATTATTTTCATAGTAAATAAGGCGTTAAGTCACTTCTTGGCTTTTCATTTCTCATTGAAGTCTCCTATAACTAATTTGAAGTCAAAATTTTGAGCCAGCTTCACTACTTTTTCTATCTAATTGTGGAAACTGTCACACCTCTAACAATTAAAGAAATTGTCTTATTTTCGTTTGTTATAGATTTAGGAATTATAGGAGAAATGACAAAAGAGTCTTATAATAAAAATTTTAATGTTTTTGGCCACAATTTTTTTGTTATAGACAGGACTTGTTTTACTTAAAATATAAACAAACTAATTCAATTGCTGTTTTATTTCCAGCTTACTTTACTCAATTCTAGTAAGTTAGGTATAAAGTCAATTTCAGAGGCACCAATTGATTGGATTAAAAATCCTGTGCCAAAAACATTTCTACCTATAATCTTTGTACCGGTAAAAACTGCCTAAACATCCATAATTAATCTTCATATTGAATTAGCCGTAAAGAAAAATTAATAAATTATAAAAATGATGAGGAAAAAATTAAAAACTCTTGAATATTTGGGTAAAGTGGATAAATAAGTACAACAACGAAGAAACAAAAGCATTTATTTATTATTACTTTTTACATTATAAATAATTCATTGTTGAGCTGAAAAAGTTTTAAGAAATGTTGGAGATCTAAGCTGTAAAAAAAAAATTATCAATATCCTTAAACAGTACTAGACCGCTGGCCCCTTAATTATACTTATATTATCTAAACATGCTAAGAATGTTTAGCAAGCAATGTATTTTCAGTTTTTAAACACAATTTTAATATTAAATATATTTTTAAGATGGAACATAAAAGTAGGTAGTACAGCCTTCTTTAAAACATCTAATTTTCATTGCGTTTATTGGAGTGATTTTTAAAATGTTACTACAGGTTTTACCTATATAAATACACGAAAGGAATATCATTGCTTGTTACAAAAAGGATAATAAAAAATCATATTTATAGGATAAACAAAAATACTTTACCCAATACAGTTAATTTTTCTCTATTTTTTTTATCACCTATCATAACACACAATATCAAACCTAATAATCAATTTCAAACAGTAATAAAATACAAAAGCCTGCCAAGAACATAACATCATATGCGATTGTCTTTATTTTATGAAAAGTAATTTTTAAAATCACCACTGTTTATTTAAGTAAATAAATATCTATTATAAGCTTCTACACATTTAAAGAAATTTATTATCACTACAGCTGCATTGCCACTTAATCTCTTATTGATAGCTTATTGATATTGATGAAATAATGCATAAGATAAAGAAAAAAATAATTGAATGAACTCAGATAAATGAATGCTAATAGGACATGTGCTAGGAGCTCAAGTTTTAAAACATTTCAATAATAAATTAAAAACAAAAATTTACAAAACTCATACAACAAAATAAAATTCCAAAGGATAGAATCGGTTATTAAGAGATAAGGACAGAAGCTACTTATTTTGTACAAAAAAATCTGGTTTCATCAAATTAAAAAAAAATATCGCTTCTTTGCTTGAATTATAAAAATTAGCATTTTTTAATTTTTTTCGAAAAGGATCTTTTTCAATTACCTAAATGACCCAATTTAATCTCAAAATGTGTATCCTGAAGTATTTATTTTTTCATTAACTTTGCAATATAATTAACTATATTTAAAGAAAGAAAAAGAAGATTGTTCAGTTTTGGGTTCCTCTGCTATATTTATTTTTTTTGTTAAGAATTACTATAACTTCTAAATTATTATTAAGAATTTAAGTTAACAGGAAAAATAAATTAAAACAAGGATCAAGTTAGAATTATTAAACTCTTTAAATAGCTTTAATTCATTTCCTGTTTATTCCCAGTTGAGTTGAGAAAAATAAAAAAATTATAAATTGAGGAGGACGATCAACAGCTATCTTCAATTAAAAATATCAAGGATAATTAATTGTATGAGCTGTAGTGATAAATATTTTTTAGGACTAATGAATTTCAAAAAACTTCATAACCTATTTGGCACCATACAAAATTTTATAAAAAGACATTGTAATTGACAGAGTACTATTTCCTAAGGATAAACTACTTTATGATGTTTCATTGAGTTTAGAATAATAGTGCCAAGTGTTGACCAATTACAAAGCTGATACAACAATCCTATTGAAAAAAAAAATTATAAAATACCTAATTTAACTCTGGAGTAGTTGCGCTGCTGATAAATATAACTCGCTTATTATTTGTTGTGGATTCTGTACCTTTGTCCACTATTTATCCCATGTATTTAAATATAAATAAGAAAAAGAAAAATGGACTCTACTAACTTTTAAGTAGAAAAATTCAGTTGTCATAATAGATAATATAGCATTGGACAGGAGTGGCTATGAGTTGTCTGACAAAGAGTAACACAAGATTGATCACCTAAGTGAAAGATATCACAATAATGTTTCTGAAGGACTAAAGATATTGCCTCCCATTAAAAAGGTGTTTAAAATACTGAATAATAAGCCCCAAATATTTCATTCCTAATAAATATATAACCAGTAATGAGTAGCCAACATTCTGACTACTCATTTGTTGACTAGTTTGACCAATTTCAAACTAGTCAACTAATTACAGCAGCAAAACATGTGGACTTTAGATGTGATATATACACTCAATTCCGGGATGAAATGTATGTTGTGATCAGTCAGACTAAAATGATAAAATAACTCTGCAATGGCTGAATGATTACTAAATACCAAAGGACTCATTTAAGCTTGTAATATTTGTAAAAAAAAAAAAAAATTACTTATTAGAGAATTTATGTGTGAAGATCATTTGAAAATGATTTGCCAAAATTATTTTCAAAGTTTTTGTGTTAATAAGTTATTCACAAGTTGTATAGATCAAAATTTTTTTTTAGTTTTTTTACGTTAGTTCTTTACAGTAAATTTGTGTTTGTTTTAATTAAATGTTTAGTTCATTTCCACTAAATTTGTATCTAATTATTTAGTTACAGTTTTATTGTAAAATTTTGAAGACATCAAAATAAAACATAAATTAAATAGGTTATTTTATGTTTACTCTGTGTAATCCCTATCGGAGCGATTGCAATTAAGTTAATAACAAAGATAGTAAATTAATTATGGAACACTAACAACAAACAAAAACCTTAGGCAGACACTGTTTATGTAAGTAATAGCAAGAGCGTGACTACTCCAAGTTTAAAAATTATTTAGAGAGCAAAACAAAAAAAATAAAATAATAAAGAATAAATACAAGCAGAAATAGGAGGAAGTGAATTGATATTTGAAACATAAATACTGAAAGAAATCAAACAACAAATATAAGAAACAGTACCATGCTATAATCCTTAATTCAGTGAATTACTACTCTGTATTATTTTTAAAAAAAATAGCTAAGCTAATAATAGAAAACATTTACTGCTTAAAAATCCTACAAAAAGAAAAACTGTAGATCCTAGTACTCAATTGTTAACTGAATTTAAAGTCACAAGAATATTCACATGATATTATCATATTTCATACATACATAAGTGGAGGTGAAAAAATGAGTTAAAGTACCAATTATATCTAGAAAAAAAAATTAGACAATATAATTAATTATAAATGCAGCATGAAAATGGGGCAGCTTAAAAAATTATGGATGAGGGAAGGAATGAAGATTTAAAAGTATACAGTGATAAAAAAACAAGCTTATTAAATGAATTGTTAAAAAACACAATGCTGCTCCTTTAAATGATCACCATCATTTCTTTTCTACTGTATAAGCAGAGGAAAGTGAAATAAAAAATAATTATCAGTAAAATGATGAAAACAAATATTCGTGAGATATATATATTACATGGAATTAGATACATATTTAATAATATGTTGGAAAGTTAGTTAAATTTTGGAGAATTTTACATTTACTATAACTGAGTATCAAAAGTTAATTAAATAAAATTTAATATTCAAGAAATAGTCTGAAACAAGGTACAAACTTCAGCAACAATTTATTAAATCTAGAGCTGCAAGCATGTTTAATATATTTATTGTTTATAAATGTGTATAACTAAATAATCGGCAGTACATTGAAAAAATTGATAGAAATATTTTGCAGTTTTTGCATTACAATATTTCACTCATCCACATACACATATGTATGTGTATAATGTAAGCCAACAATAATAAACAAAGTAAATTAAATGAAACAAATACAGGGCACCCCAACTTCATCAAGGTTGCTCTCCAGAGCTTGGTTTATATTTAAATGAATACCTGCATTCTTTTTAAAATTATAAATGTATATATATAATTATATATGTATGTATATATATATGTTCTTGACAAATATAAAAATAAAATAAAACAAATATATTAGATAGCCAGCAGGCTAGTTTTAGGCCATAAATTAATTTCAATTTTTCTTTCAGGTTATTAAACAAAGCAAGTTGATCATAAAATGTCTAATGCCTCTATTAGGCCTTTAAATTTGATTCATTTATTAAAATGTTTATATATATTAGTACGGAAGTATTTACAGTAGACATCCACATTTGGCTCGATCAAATAAATTCTGCAGAAATGAGATGCACTTTGCATTATTGTAGTTTACCTCTTACTCTAGGGTTATACTTTTAGCTCATTTTCTTTCAAGGGCAAAACAATAATGAATCAGTTCCAAGTGATACAATTGTGTAGATTTAAAAGGTGCTAAAATGTTTACAATAATCACTAATGAACATTAATCAAATCGCAAATTTTTATTTTGAATTGTAAATATTTAGAAAAAAAATTAATAAAAGAGAAAATTCTGCTCCTATAGTACACTAGTAATAGTGTTATCATTTTACTTCAGGTATAACTAATAATTTTTATTTAATCATAATATAAACTTTTATACTTATATATATTATATAAACGTTTATAAACTTTAACTATAACTAATATAAAGTTTCTTTTCAAATAAAAATATTTAAAAATTATTACAACTAATAACAAATAAAATGAAATACATAATATAAACTGTTTGATCAATGCTAAAGGAAGGAATAATAAAATGACTTTGTTCCGACTTGTTTCTATATTGAATCTAACAAATTTTAGCACAGAAAAAAAATGGAGTCTAATATCATATTTATGCAAAATTAAAACAAAAGTAACTATAGTATTATTATACTATTCATCAACTTCAACATACAATCGCAGCATTAATTAACTTATTAAGGCTCATATATTGAATAACTAAAAAGAAATATTTTAAATTCTATAATGAATAATAATTATATACATCAGACTTCCACTTTATGATGCATAAACCTTAATTATTTACATAGCTTATATATGTTATTTTTATAAAGATCAATTTCATTCTTCAAAATTATTGATGATTGGTCAAAGTTATATTACTGTCTATCCATTACCTAAGAAAAAATATATAATTTGAATAATTATGGTTGGTTCTTTTGGGTATTTTGATATACAAATTTCTTATAAAACACCTATATAATCTTTCATTTGGTAATATCAAGATTAAAATTGGGATGCTCTATATTTGTAATCAACAATTGCTACATATCTACTTTAGAATTAACACTGTTGTAAAAAAATGAAATAAAATAAAATCTGAACCTTTTAATACCTGATGTTCATTCCCTTTCATATACTAGGGCCTCTCAAATTAATTGGCCTATCCTGAATTGTATAAAAATAATTCTGAAAGCAACTCGAGTAATGAACTATTAATAAAAACAATTAAGTAGTAAAAAAACAAAAATATTAATACATAGGGGTTGAACAAATAAAAATACACCCAAATCTTCTCAACAACAAATAAAAAAACAAAACTACGTTCATGATAGTATTTTGCTATTCTGTAGCTACAAAGTTAAACAGCTAATCAAGAAAAATCTTTAAACAAAATATGAATAACTAACTAACCATAAAATGTAACATTTATTTATTTATTATTATTTAACATTTCGAATTCTTGGAAATTTACATAAGTACATTAATCATGAAACCACAAGATTGATATTTTCTACAACATGATGTATAATATTTTAGGCTATTAAAAAGTTAAAAGTATTTATCACAATGGTATTTCATAATTAACATTATTATATGATAAACCTGCTAAATGACTATTCTGATGAATGAATTATAATTTGTTCACTAAAGAGCTCAATAAAGGGCTCGTTTGGTACAGAAAATCTATTTGATAAACATCTTAGTCCTCACAGAGAAGATGTAAACATCATGTGAAAAATAATGAATCCATTCAAAAATCAATACTAATTTGGGAAATATCATATTCTATGGGAATATATTTTAATTATAAATATATTAATTACTGTTTAAACTGCTTATAAATCTGATACATAAATAATAAAGTATACGGTTTGGGATGGAGAAAAAAATAAAAATAGCAAAATACCTTTTCCTGAGTTGTTCCTTGTCACAGCCTCGTTGTTCTGTTATAGCAGCTTGTAAATAAAGTTAATAATGTACAAAGAACTACTCCAATTCTAAATTGAATAAAAAAATTATCTACTTATTTCTTCTATAAAAACACAATTCTATAACTGAATAATGAAAATAAAATAAAAACAAAAGTTTAGTAAAAATTAAAAGGATTAACTAACAGTCCATTAAATAAGTGAAAAAGCTTTCAAAATGAATGATTTTGAAGTAGTAATAGGTAAACTACAATAACCAGGGAATTTTTCATTGAGAATATTACTTGCTACTGGACATACTACAAGCAACCATACTAACTCCTTAGGATTCAATTGTAAAATTACGATGTTTTTAGACATTAAAATTACTCTACCTTGAAATTGACATCACATAATGATTTTAAACTGATGTTTGATGGTTGACAGTGATCTAATACTATAGTAGAATAAATAGTCAAAATGCAGATAATGCAAGTTTATTATCTTGAAAGATGATGTTTTAATCCATATATGTGAGCCATTATCAGTGCTTGTCGTTGTGGATAGAAATATATAACAATTAAGAACTTTTACTTCCTCTTATACAGAACATAAACTGTTGTAGAAATTAGTTCTAGAAAACTCACAAGGGAACCTATTGAGGTATCATAAGGTAGTGGTTGTAAGGTTATCATAAGGTTGTGGTCAACAAGTGGATGTAAGGACTAAAAATCGTAAAAACCACCTATGGTTAGCAGACATGTCATTGATTGCCAGGAAATGCAGGGTTCCAGTAAGCAGCTAATATAGAAGCCCGGTAACTCTATCATTAGTAGAGAAAGCCAAGGAAATTTAGATGTACCGCACTTCAATAGAAAGTGGGCACCTTTTAAAACCACCCTGATGACATCAGTGGAAGAAGCCTTTGGTATCCATAGAAGCAATAAAAGAAAATCTTGTTTGAAGCTGAATGGAAAGGAACTCTCAATGAAAGGAATGTACCCAGGCTGAAGAAACTGAGAAGAAAAAGAAGAATAAATTTCATCAAGATCATATGAAACTGTCGCAGATTAAATCTAGCATATCCTGATAAGCTCGCACCATAGGTAAGACTTTATTGGAGTAGAGTATACAGAGGAGATGATGTAGGTTAATTTAACTTCTTCAGGTTCTTTTCATGATATTATCAAAAAGAAATGTTACAGTCCAGTCCCACAGAAGTACACCATCTTAAAAGTGAAGACAGCATGCCAGCAGTCCCTAGAAATTAAGCTGGAAAAAGATCTGAAAAACAGATTTACTCACCAGGAATAACCTACACCCCACAAACATACAGTTTCGAAGGCATATAGACTGGCATCACATCAAGTGAGCTGAAAGAATACAGAAGCAGAAAGAAAGAAAAAAGAACATCCATTGTAAGAAGTAAAGAATAAAATAAATTAATGGAAGAAATTTTGAAATTTTTTAAAGTGACAATCAAACAAAGTAAATTTGTTTGTTCTGAAAGAAAACACCAATTAATTAATAAGATTCAAAATAACAGAAAAATACTATAAAAATTTAAATACCTTTCTAGTAACCTTCTTTTCAAATCAGGAGGGTATGTCACATAGATATAGTGTTCATTTTGCCCTAGATCATCTGAAACTGGGTAATATTCTTCCGAGTAATGAGAATGTCGTGCAGGTGATGAACTTGCAGTAGCACTCGTACTTGCAACACTCATGTCATCAGAACTATTTTAAAAAAATAATCAATTAAGAAAATAAATAATTACAATACAGGTTATTTATATATACAGCAAAACTTCTTCAGGGAAGATATGTATATAAACCAATGCATAGAAGTATTTGCCAAAATTGAAGTTATTTTATCACACATCAATAGTAAGAGGGGAAAACTCAAGAGGTTTTTTTAACTCATGTTGCTCGTAGATCACAAATCATATCTGTTGGTTGAATCTGGTATCGGATGGCTAGGCTGCTCTTTGTGATGATACAAAAAAAACAATAAATCTAAAGTAAATATTACTACAGCCAAGGTGGATAACATGTATTGAGTTCCACCAGCTGAGGTAATCTGTTATTAAAGATAAATCAATACAGTTGTTTAAGAACTACAAAGATTATGGATTTAATTCCAGAAATAACCCTTTGAAAAGGGGTTAAACACACATTGATTCTCAATAATTTTGGCAAAAAGTGCTTATCAAGAAGGGTTTCACTGTATATATCTATAAATGTAAATGTATATATTTTTGTCCAAAACTTACTCAAAGAGGACCCAGATAATATAATAACAAAGACAAATAAATAGAGAGAGAGCCATAACAAGAACAAACAAAAGACCCCAGGGGAATGGCCTTGTTTCTATGGGCGAATCTTCCCAATATCGATCACATGTTAAATACCAGCAAATAGCATGATTTAGTTCCTCTGAAAAGCAGAAAATGTAATTAAAAATCTTCATTATTTTACACATGAAACAGTTAAAGTATTTGGCTAGTAGTACCTTCAATATCCTTAAAATCTTCTGTTGATAAATTTACAAGGAGACCAGCAATGCAATCCCTCACAAGAATCTGTAAGAAAATAACTTTGTTTTAGAAAAACCTTGAACTTTCTACATATCTAAACTAGTATAATTCATTTATAATTGAATGGCATACATATATTTGTGTGCCTTGAAGGTATAGGACACGATATAACGTTTATTTTATCTTTTACAGAAAATCAGTTTGAACGGTAATGAAATTGAGGGAAGGGCCCAGTCAGGGTCACTGATTTTAACAATGTTTTGGGGAGCGTTTCTACATCCAAATATAATTATATATCATATATCATCATTCATTGCAATGGACCCAAGGTATCAAAGGAAACAAAAAAGTAGAAACTTAAGCTAAGATAGCTTCTTGTGATAATTGTCTCATGAATATAATTTAGTCCTATTTATCGCTGTTAATAAATATTTAAAAATTGAACTAACAGAAAAGGATTTGAAGACAATGAAATCCATAGAACTTCAATAGGACCATTGAAGAGTGAAACTCATATTGATCTAATTTTTGGGATGAAAACTTTACTAGCAATATGATATATTTTTTTATTTATGTAGAAATAAAAATATATGTATTAGAATTATTTTTAATAAAGAGTTGCTCAATATTAAAGAATTTATTTTTGACATCCGGATTATTTTTTCCGGCTTAATTTTTATTTTATTTTTATCAATTTCTAGTGACTCTATAGTTTCATTAAGATTGTAATATATCCCTTCTCTATATTTTTAATTACTTTTTATTTATAGTTATAATAAACAATATTTTTGTAGTAACTTATTATTATTTGTTAATAAACTAATTAATTCTATTTGTAAATTGTTTAAATCAGTGATCCCCAAAGTGCGTGCCGCGAAATATTCAATAAAACAATTTGGCAATATTACCGAAACAGTTGACAGTAGATATTTTATATTATCCCAAGGAAAGTAGTAAGTATCTGCTTTCAATTGTTCCCTGCTAAATGGGTAATCGCTCTTATAAAGGAAAGTTTTCAAATTTTTCAAAAAAGTCAAAAATTTAGAAAAAAACCTGAAGTTTTAAGGGCTCCGCAGAAAAAATTCGATGATTTAGGGAGCCGCAAACCGAAAAAGATTGGGAACCTATGGTCTAAATGTTTATCTACCATTTGTATTTATATATTGCAATGCATATAATAAGTTCCTTCTATGGTCTGTTCCCAATTTTCTTTAAAATATTTTAATGGGTTAAGAATTGATTTAATATGGAGTATAATGACTATATCCTAACATAGCCATTTCCAGTATATATATAAATATTATATGTATGTATGTTTTATTTCATCCAAAGAACTTACTTCACAGCGTGTTTTTAATTTCTGCAAAATGTCAGGTTTACAGTTAGCTTTTAATCTTTGAAGTTCACTAATCCTGTGTTTGGGGGGAACTGACGAATCCACTAGATTATCACAAATCTCAGCTGTACTGTTAATGTCACCTTCAGCTTGAGGTGCATCTGATCTTGCACAACTTCGAACTCCAGCGGTACTATACATAAAAAAATATACATAAAAAATGTTTTCGAAAACTGAACGCTTTAACATTCAACACATTTAAAATGGAAATATGGGACAAAAATTATCCATCAATAAACATATTAAAATAGAATGTGATTTAAATTTAAAAAAAGAATATTTGTAAAGTAATAAATAGTCAAATCTGAAGTAAGTTATTTGTGAGCTAAAATAATTTACTCTCATTTTAATAAAAAAAAAAAAACTATTACATATGAACAAACACTCTTCAGCATGCTTGTTATGCACTAAGAAAATTTTATTTCAGCACAGGCCTGTCACATACTATTCTTTGTCAAAAAAAACTTGGATCTAAATTCTTCAATATAGTATGAAAAAAGTTTAGATATTAAAATCAACCTAATAATTTCATAAAAACTACACAAAACCAAATCATGCAAGAAGCTAAAAAAAGATGGTATCCCATTAATCTACCGATTATGGGAAAGACCCGTATGACTCAGTAGCTTCTTATCTTGCCAGAACCTTATTTAATATGAAAGTGGAAAGTTGGTTATAAAGTTTGTTAACAAAATATAAATCTCAGTACTTGTGCGACTTCTTTGATTTTTTAGCTTTCTAATGTTTTATATTTATTAATTAATATTCTTTTAAATCTATTAATTTTATTAAAACATAAACTATTTTTCTTATTCTTTTCGGATTTATACATTATTTATTTTTTTAATTGGGTTACAAATATGAAACCCCAACCTAGCACATTAAAAATATTTGTTTGAATTGATAATCTCAGGTTTTATGACAAATTCACTAAATGTTAGATGACAGAGCCTACATCAAAAGTTATCACGATACAGTGTCAGAGCAGTAAGACACTGACCAGGAAACGGAAATTATTCGAAATGAGATCGGCTATTTTTATTAGAAGAGTAGGTTCAAATGGTCTAAAACAGAACCTGGTAAGCAAGTTTCAGTTTCATCACACAATATTCTAGAATTACCAGGATGACAAAATTGTGAAATAAAACCCAAGTTACCGAATGAATTGATGATATAATAGGCATAAAATAAATCACACCTTCAGTTGATCACATGGAAAACCAAGAAACAAGCAAAAGCTTTTTTATACATGTCTACATGTGTCAGAAAACGACTTTCCTTTTTGACAAATACAACGATCCCATAAGCTTGAAGCGCTCCTGTAAACTGAGTTTCAATTGCTAGGGATAATGACAATTTTAATTTTTAAAAGTATTTTTAGTTTCATTAATAGTTATTTAATTGTTTAAAATCAAAATTAAATATCTTTTAATTAATTTGTTGTAAATACAGAAGTTCTAAAATTTGTAGTTTTTAATTTTTACTATTTCCTGTAATGGTCTTATTTAGTGTTTGTTTACTGAAATTATATAAAATATCTTATATTCATTGGTTGTGCGAATTGCAGGAAGGTTTATGTAAGTAATAACAAACAATGAAATGTTTAAATACTTTATTTTGTTTTTATTAATACATTTTTAAGTAAGGTAGTCCGCCGGACCATATGTCAGTACTAGTGTCGGGAAAGTAAATCAGTACTGGAAGGTTAAACAGATTGGTTTAAAAGAACTTTGCTAACCAGTTTGCTCAACAAATAACTAAAATAAACTAAGAAATTTTAACATTGAAATAGAAAAACTATTTTGCGACTTTATTCCGTCTAAGTAGCTCTCGGTCTAAATATACAATTGCAGCTTTGTTGTTGAATAAAAAGAAAAAATAAGCTGACATTAACTAATATTATTGTTCAGAAGAGTAATGGCATCCATCCAGTACCTGTTGAGGGATAAATTTGGGTTGTTATACCAATATACGAATATATTTTTATATATTCAATATATAATGAATATACCAAACATTCTTATATTCATACACACATATATTACGCTTTGTTATGAAATAGTAAGATAACATTTTTTTTAAGGATAAATTATATTGTATAGCTTCTTATGAAGTATTGAATAAAACAGACAAAAGTAAAGAAGGTTCTATCTATTTAGAATAAAGATAAATACAGCCAAATCATTAGGCATCTTATTTCAAGTACAATAAATAAGGAATAATATAATAAGAATAATAATTATCTAAATACCTGTGAGCTGACTGAGGAGGCCGGAAAGAATGTGGCGACACCCTAGCTAATTCCCTTGGACCAGTAGGGCTCAAAGCAGTGTGATATGCTGTTGCTTCCCTCCATATTTCTATGTCAGTATTTATCTGTGGTCCTTCACCAGGTTCACTCATAATCTGTTTTCTTAATATATCACAGCGCATAATATCGCAATAGTCAGCAAGACATACAGCATCTTCTGCCTGTAAACAATTATGTTATTATATGAATACCATCAGCCTATTATTATGCGACTATGGACTTTATACAGATAATACTGACTAGATTAACCACATTTTTATGCCTGTTATCGAAATGCATATCCAGATAAGCTTCGGAATAAAAAGACTTTCCGCAGAGGCCACATGTCCACTGAGAAGGACGGTGTTGCTGCTTTGCAGACTGTTGTGGCCAAAATATATCCCTTGTAGGATGAAAAGGACATTCTATAGGTATTTTTACTTGATATTTTTCCAATACTGGTATCCATTTCTAGAATTAAAAAAAAAGGTTTAAAAGTAAACTACACCTTAGTAACTTAAATGTGTTTCACTAATTATTATGATTGATACCTTTTGAATAATCCTTCTGACAACTGTGGCACTATCTCTTGGGCACGAGATCTTGAAAATAGTAGGTCCAGGCCAAGGAATAAATGACAGCACAAATAGTGCAAGCACCTGAGTGACATTTAAACCACAATTAGATTTAAAATATAATTTTAAGTAATATTTGATTTATATTTTTAAGGCTCAGGCTATTATTAATTATAAATTGAGAGCTATTATTCAGCAGAACTAAAGTTAAACTACCATTAGAGTGAAATTAGTGTTAGAAATTTAGGATGTCTATGAAATCAAGATTGGTGTTAAGCAAGGAGATAGACTCTCAACCCTTCTCTACCTAAACTGTCTCTGAAGAAATTCATTAAGGGATGTGCAAATAGGCCAGCGGCCAGGTACTTGAAGGTTGCAATAGATTTAAGAGACCTGAATTTATATGTTGTAAGGGCATGTCTGACTAGTGTAAATCCAATTTTGCTACTGAAAAAATCGGATGGGAAAACTTTTGGCGACCGAAAAGCCTCGAAATTTTCGGAGTTATTTCAGTGTTTGGCCTATATCTCCAAATCGGTGTGTTTTTGATAAAAAAAAACTATAGTATTCATTTTTAAGTAGATTAAATTTGCTATAATTTGAGCTCAATCGCAGCTCTGTAGGTCTAAAATATTCTGAGTTACGCTCCTTGGTCATTTTTTCCAAACATGTAGTCCAAATATATACCAGCGGCCAGGAGATAGAGGGCCGCGAAAAATCGAAGTGTTGCATTTTTGATATGTTGTAAGGGCATGTCTGAGTGCAAAAAGTCCAAATTTTATGTTTTCGCCGACTTTTTTGAGAAACACCGACCGAAGGAGTGATTCTACGATGAAAGTCGAGGTAGTAAATATAATTATATTTAATTTAAGCACAGACTAAGGCCTGTAAATGTAACAGATTCTGAGTTACGCCTCTTTGAAAATTGGTCATTTTTTCACACCCACTTCCCCCGATTTTTCTTTTTTTTAATTGACAAGAGAAGTATAACAACTGCAGGCCTCGTTATGTGCTTAAATTAAAGATAATTAAATTACCTACAGCTTCATTTCTTATTAATTTCATCGTATGGTCACTTCTTCGGCCGGGGTCCCGGATGATGAAAAATGGATACCATAGTTTTTTATGAAAAACGCACCGATTAGGATATATAGGCCAAAAACTGAAATAACTCCGAAAATTTCGAGGTTTTTTGGTCACCAAAAGTTTTCCCATCCGATTTTTTCGGTACCAAACTTGGATTTCTACTAGTCAGACATGCCTTTACAACACATCAAAAATTCACCTCTCTTCAATTTATTGCAACCTAAAGCCTTTTTTTGGTACCTGGCCGCTGGCCTAAAAGAGATGTGCAAGGAAGAGATTGGCAATGACCTCAGAATTCGATGTAAAAAAAAATAAACTTATTACTGATTTTCTAGCTTTTACATACGACCTTGTGATTCTTTTCTGATATCCTAGATATTGCTGAAAAACAAATTAACTAACTGATAACCCAAGGAGCAAAAGCCAGCCTCTGAATATCTTTTTAAAAGAATTTATAAACCATTAACCCAGCTCCCAGAGAACTCAAAGTGAAACAGAGCAAAGTCAAGCAGATGGCGAAGTTTAAGCATACTTAGGTGCGTGAATAGTACATCACAACTCGCAGAAAGAAACAATCATGTGCAGGATCAACATAGAATCAATAGGAGAGGCAAATCAGCTATCAAGGAATATCTACAAAAAAAGATCCATGTACATCAGTCCACAACTTAGAAATTCTTTATATCATTAAATTCGTCTTGTGTCCAAAATCATTGTAAATTGCAAAATTTCTTGCAATGAATAGAAAAGATCTGAAGAAAAAGTTAGAAGTGAAAGAAAGAAAAATCCTGAGAAAGATTCTTTGACTAGTCAGAGAAATTGGTGAGTAAAGGAATCCACATTACAATCTGTAACAGGAAATGGAGAGGAGAGTGGACACCATCGATTAATTTTTATAAATTCTAATGAAAATGATCATTTTACTATTTAAAGTTTTGTTCTTAAGTGCTGCATAGTGGTTTATTAACTTCAATCCAACCAAAATTTGGCTTACCCAAACATAGAAGAGGCGAGAAAAATGTAGATAAAACTAAATCGGAACGATGTGGGAAACATAAGATGGGGCAACATAAGATGATTCTGAATGAGTAAAAATGAGTTGGTTGTTGCTTGAAGAAGTAAAATGATTCCTTTCGATATAGAAGTTGGGTATCTGATTGACTCTGGTATCTTTAACTTAAGTTTTCCCATTAATACTATTTCTGTTAACTAATAGTTATGCATATTGAAAGGCTATCTATGAAAACTAAATTAAATAGCAATAGGCCATTTAATGACAAATTTAAGAGATTCACAAGCAGGCCTTGCTGAATAGTTTGGTCAAGTGGCATAGGTGGCTGAAAGGCATAATTTAATAAGCCAATTTTGTCAACAATTGAGACAGAGTGATAGAGCATTAAGGGAGAGAGATAAGGAAGATATGGCATGAGAGTGCAAAATATTTTGAGGCGGTTTATGTCCCAAAATTTGTTTATTATTACCCAAATAAACCAAAATTCATGATTGCTGACCGGGGTCATGGTCGAGTTTTTCGAAATTAAAAAATGTATTTTTGAAAAAATTGAGAATGTAGCAAAATGGGCTAATTGGATGTTATATTACCCTAAATAGAGTTACATATTTGAAAATTGTCGCAGTTGTAAACAGTATTACTGTCTCTACTTATTCCAATTCTGTTTTCCAACCTTTATTCAGTTCCAGCCCTTAACATCTGAAAATTTGATTTATGACAAGTTTTACAGTTTTAGGAATATTGAAATAACCCTCAAAAAGGTACCGACAGGTATAGTAGTAAAGTCTAATCAGATAAAGGTCTGTACCTGAAGGAGGAAAGAGGCCGTTGAACGAAAATATTTGACATATGACGGCGGGCTCTTACCAAAGCTGTCTTGGAGTCGAAATAAATAAAATATAATTTCAGAATTTTTTTAATAATTGTTTATTGTTAGTTTTAAACTGTAAGACTCTCTTTACTTCCTCCAATTCTGTTTTCCAACTCCTACTTAGTTTTCTGAAAATGTTATTTATGGCAAGGTTTACAGTTTTATGAATATTGAAATAATCCTCAAAAAGGTTGCCGTTTGGTGCAGTAACCCTAATTGGGTCTGGGGTCTGTACCTGATAAAGGCAGAAAACAGGCGGTTGTATGAGAATACTTGACAGGCGTCTGAGGGCTCTTGTCAAAGCGTTGTTGTATGTCAATTGATTTTTTATATCGGGATAAATTTAAAATAATAAAAAACATTTTTATGTCTAAAATTAGACACAAAAGGCACTTAAAGTAGATAAAATTAAAAAAATATATATATATATAATTATTATGGTTGGTTCTTGAGTTTCAGTCAGTTATTTCAATTTCTTAAGGCGACGTTTCGAGAATGGCTTAGTCTCATATTCATGCCCTGACAGTGAAAAAATGAACTTTTAGTAAAAAAATTAAATAGCAGACTAAAATAAATATAGATGGCACGTGTAAGTAGTAATGGATAGGGTGTACTTACAAGTTCCAAAGAATTGATCAGTTTATCATCAATCAGTTATTATTATTATATCACCAAGAATTAATTAAATTAGCATAACACGAGCTTAGACCTTGAACATCCGATTATTTATTTACAGCGCGATTTTTATATTTCTCTATAGTTATCATTTCTTTTATATTTCGTTAGAAGCTATTTTTCTCTTGGTGTATCACCTTAGGTGCATCAAATTTAAATGTATGTTGAGTATTTCTAAAATGTGTAGTGAGCGCTGTTTGATCTGGTTTATTGGGTTTTTTTATTATTGAATCACAACTATATTTGTCTTGGTATACTCTTCGTTTTAAGTATTGATCTGATGTTCCGAAATATGATTTGCCGCATTTATCTTCACATTGTACTTCGTACACGACATTTGATTTTAACTCTAATTTATCCGAATGTTTAGTTTTAGTAAATAGTCTTTACACAGTGGCTGTGTTTTTTTATGTAATCTCGGTATCAATGTTACTTTTATTACCGGTGAGTGTTTTGCTAGTCTTTCTGAAGGTGTTGGTATATAGGGTCTAGTATTGTATTTTTTAGGATTGGTTTCATTTTGGTTGTTTAGGTTAGAAAGTGTTTTTGTTGTTTTTAGTAAATTACGAAAGAGGCTGTGTGGATAACCATTCTTTAATAAGAGATCCACTACGTTGTTTTCGGCTGGTTTTTGGTGTATTGGGGATGATAATTTTCTCGCGCGATTTATTAGGTTTTTAGCCGTATTTATTTTATATCGTTTGGGGAATTGGCTTGTTTAGTGTATGTAACGGCCAGAGTGAATAGGTTTTTGCTACCATTTAGTTTCTATTTCTCCGTTTGATTTTCTTATTAAGAGAACGTCTAAAAATGGTATTTTATTATCTTTTTCAAATTCAATAGTAAAGTTTAATCGAGTGGAATATTTATTATATTCATTTAAAATTATTTCTTTTTCATTGTTTTCGGTTGGTATCGCTGTTATTATATCATCCACATATTTAAATACAAAGGGAATATTGAATGGTATTTTGGTATGACTGTATTTAACAGTTCTTCTAAATAAATATCCGCTAAGATAGGTGAAATAGGAGATCCCATAGGGCAGCCGAATTTCTGGATTTAAAATTTTTCATTAACGCATTTGCCTCTTATTTCAGCACGATTTGTTTCTTCCACATTATTTTGTATTATATATTCAATGTCACTAATAAGAGATGTCACGCTTAATTGATTTGGTTCATAATTTATACAATATTTAGGGCCGAGAGATAAAAACTGTTTCACGTCTGATGGAAATACTGTATTAGTAAGATTAACGAACCACTTATCATTTCCTATAGTAGCCGATCTTTTTTTATTTACTTTTGATATCTTTTTTATTTGATTTTCTTTTATTTGTTTAAATGTTTTTCGTATGTATTATTGATAGTATTATAAAAATTTTCATAGATATTTTGTGGTATTATTTTACGCAATTCGGTTTTGTAGTTTTCAATGTCTTTGTTTAGTTTGTCTACTTTTAATATTGAGCTTTTTTTTTCCATATTTAGAGTGTGTTTTTTAAACCTATAGAGGGCTCTATTGAATTCTATTAGATATCGTTTTTCAATTTTACAAGTTGTATTTATACGTTTGAATGTATTATCAATGTGTGGTGGTAGTAGTTGTCCTGACCGGCATCTTAATAATTTCATTAGATGCCTCATCTTAATTTACTAACATTTGCAATTCTAAAGTAAAAACTATAGTAGAGAAAAATTGGAATAAATAACAAACGCATACAAAAATACCAAAAAAACTATTTTCAATTACTGGCACATGTACAGATAGAGGATATTTTCAATTCAAAGAAAATTTTCTATCCAGAAATTCGGCTGCCCTATGGGATCTCCTATTTCACCTATCTTGGCGGATATTTATTTAGAAGAACTGTTAAATACAGTCATACCAAAAATACCATTCATTATCCCCTTTCTATTTAAATATGCGGATGATATAATAACAGCGATACCAACCGAAAACAATGAAAAAGAAATAATTTTAAATGAATTTAATAAATATTAAAATCAAATGTCGTGTACGAAATACAATGTGAAGATAAATGCGGCAAATCATATTTCGGAACATCGGAACAATACTTAAAACGAAGAGTATACCAAGACAAATATAGTTGATATTCAATAATAAAAAAACCCAATAAACCAGATCAAACAGCGCTCACTACTACACATTTTAGAAATACTCTATATATTTTTGCCTAATTTAAATGTGTTTTGTTGTTTGTACCGTTTAGTAGGCATAGCAACGTTTTCTATAGTTTTAAATTTATCCCGATAAAAAAAAATCGATCAGGATATAACAACTTTGAAATCCACACTGATTAAAGGCAGTTAACAATTATTAAAAAAATACTGAAATTATATATTTTTTATTTTGATAAAAATTTCCATTTACTTACTGGTTTAAAATGACGTCAATAACGATCTGACTTTTTTTTGTTATTTTCCTATTTTTAACCCACTTTAAGTATTTTTTTACACTCTTTTCTACATTTAGACAACAATGCTTTCTATCATTTTAAATTTATAAAACAAGATCAATTGGCAGGTTAAGGGTTGGAACCTTAACATCTGAAAGTTTGATTTATGACAAGTTTTAGGAATATTCAAATAATCCTCAAAAAGGTACCGACAGGTATAGTAGTAAAGCCTAATTAGATAACGGTCTGTACCTGAAAGAGGAGAGGAACACGGGTGCCGAGTCTCAAGGTGGTCGCGAGGCGTCTCAGGGTCTCAAAAAATTTCATTTCGTGTTGAAAGGCCTTCTAAATAGACTAAAATAAATATAGATGGCACGTGTAAGTTGTAATGGATAGGGTGTACTTACAAGTTCCAAAGAATTGATCAGTTTATCATCAATCAGTTATTTCGCAATGTATCATAGAATGTTTATATTGCAAAAGCTATGATCAAAGAATAAGTAATCAATTTCTATGGAACAGCAGTTTTATTTAATTCTGGAATCATATTAGACTATTTATTATTATATCAACAAGAATTAATTAAATTAGCTTAACACGAGCTTAGACCTTGAACATCCGATATTTTGTTTACAGCGCGATTTTTATATTTCTCTATATTTATCATTTCTTTTATATTTCGTTTGAAGCTATTTTTCTCTTGGTGTATCACCTTAGGTGCATCAAATTTAAATGTATGCTGAGTATTTCTAAAATGTGTAGTGAGCGCTGTTTGATCTGGTTTATTGGTTTTTTTTATTATTGAATATCAACTATATTTGTCTTGGTATACTCTTCGTTTTAAGTATTGATCTGATGTTCCGAAATATGATTTGCCGCATTTATCTTCACATTGTATTTCGTACACGACATTTGATTTTAATATTTATTAAATTCATTTAAAATTATTTCTTTTTCATTGTTTTCGGTTGGTATCGCTGTTATTATATCATCCGCATATTTAAATAGAAAGGGGATAATGAATGGTATTTTTGGTATGACTGTATTTAACAGTTCTTCTAAATAAATATCCGCCAAGATAGGTGAAATAGGAGATCCCATAGGGCAGCCGAATTTCTGGATACAAAATTTTCTTTGAATTGAATATCCTCTATCTGTACATGTGCCAGTAATTGAAAATAGTTTTTTTAGTATTTTTGTATGCGTTTGTAATTTATTTCAATTTTTCTCTACTATAGTTTTTACTTTAGAATTGCAAATGTTAGTAAATTAAGATGAGGCATCTAATGAAATTATTAAGATGCCGGTCAGGACAACTACTACCACCACACATTGATAATACATTCAAACGTATAAATACAACTTGTAAAATTGAAAAACGATATCTAATAGAATTCAATAGAGCCCTCTATAGGTTTAAAAAACACACTCTAAATATGGAAAAAAAAAGCTCAATATTAAAAGTAGACAAACTAAACAAAGACATTGAAAACTACAAAACCAAATTGCGTAAAATAATACCACAAAATATCTATGAAAATTTTTATAATACTATCAATAATACATACGAAAAACATTTAAACAAATAAAAGAAAATCAAATAAAAAAGATATCAAAAGTAAATAAAAAAAGATCGGCTACTATAGGAAATGATAAGTGGTTCGTTAATCTTACTAATACAGTATTTCCATCAGACGTGAAACAGTTTTTATCTCTCGGCCCTAAATATTGTACAAATTATGAACCAAATCAATTAAGCGTAACATCTCTCATTAGTGACATTGAATATATAATACAAAATAATGTGGAAGAAACTAATCGTGCTGAAATAAGAGGCAAATGCGTTAATGAAAAATTTTAAATCCAGAAATTCGGCTGCCCTATGGGATCTCCTATTTCACCTATCTTGGCGGATATTTATTTAGAAGAACTGTTAAATACAGTCATACCAAAATACCATTCAATATTCCCTTTGTATTTAAATATGTGTATGATATAATAACAGCGATACCAACCGAAAACAATGAAAAAGAAATAATTTTAAATGAATATAATAAATATTCCACTCGATTAAACTTTACTATTGAATTTGAAAAAGATAATAAAATACCATTTTTAGACGTCTCTTAATAAGAAAATCAAACGGAGAAATAGAAACTAAATGGTAGCAAAAACCTATTCACTCTGGTCGTTACATACACTAAACAAGCCAATGCCCCAAACGATATAAAATAAATACGGCTAAAAACCTAATAAATCGCGCGAGAAAATTATCATCCCCAATACACCAAAAACCAGCCGAAAACAACGTAGTGGACCTCTTATTAAAGAATGGTTATCCACACAGCCTCTTTCGTAATTTACTAAAAACAACAAAAACACTTTCTAACCTAAACAACCAAAATGAAACCAATCCTAAAAAATAGAATACTAGACCCTATATACCAACACCTTCAGAAAGACTAGCAAAACACTCACCGGTAATAAAAGTAACATTGATACCGAGATTACATAAAAAAACACAGCCACTGTGTAAAGACTATTTACTAAAACTAAAGATTCGGATAAATTAGAGTTAAAATCAAATGTCGTGTACGAAGTACAATGTGAAGATAATTGCGGCAAATCATATTTCGGAACATCAGATCAATACTTAAAACGAAGAGTATACCAAGACAAATATAGTTGTGATTCAATAATAAAAAAACCCAATAAACCAGATCAAACAGCGCTCACTACACATTTTAGAAATACTCAACATACATTTAAATTTGATGCACCTAAGGTGATACACCAAGAGAAAAATAGCTTCAAACGAAATATAAAAGAAATGATAACTATAGAGAAATATAAAAATCGCGCTGTAAACAAAAAATCGGATGTTCAAGGTCTAAGCTCGTGTTATGCTAATTTAATTAATTCTTGGTGATATAATAATAAATAGTCTAATATGATTCCAGAATTAAATAAAACTGCTGTTCCATAGAAATTGATTACTTATTCTTTGATCATAGCTTTTGCAATATAAACATTCTATGATATATTGCGAAATAACTGATTGATGATAAACTGATCAATTCTTTGGAACTTGTAAGTACACCCTACCCATTACTACTTACACGTGCCATCTATATTTATTTTAGTCTGCTATTTAATGTTTTTACTAAAAGCTCATTTTTTCACTGTCAGGGCATGAATATGAGACTAAGCCATTCTCGAAACGTCGTCTTAAGAAGTTGAAATAACTGACTGAAACTCAAGAACCAACCATAATAATTATATATATATATATATTTTAATTTTATCTACTTTAAGTGCCTTTTGTGTCTAATTTTAGACATAAAAATGTTTTTTATTATTTTAAATTTATCCCGATATAAAAAATCAATCGACATACAACCACTTTGAAATCCACACAGAGTGAGGGAAGTTAACAATTATTTTTTTAAATATTCAAATTTTTGTTTCCTTTCGGCTCCAAGGGAGCTTTGACAAGAGCCCTCAGACGCCTGTCAAGTATTCTCATACAACCGCCTGTTTTCTGCCTTTATCAGGTACAGACCCGAGACCCAATTAGGGTTTACTGCACCTAACGGCAACCTTTTTGAGGATTATTTCAATATTCATAAAACTGTAAACCTTGCCATAAATAACATTTTCAGAAAACTAAGTAGGAGTTGGAAAACAGAATTGGGGGAAGTAAAGAGAGTCTTACGGTTTAAAACTGTGGTATATTAATAATTGAAAATGTAATATTATAAAATTATAATAAATTATAAAACTACATTTTTATTTTGAAGAGAGAGAGAGAGAGAGAGAGAGAGAGAGAGAGAGAGAGAGAGAGAGAGAGAGAGAAGAGAGAGAGTGAGAGAGAGAGAGAGAGAAGAGAGAGAGTGAGAGAGAGAGAGAGCGAGAGAGAGAGAGAGAGAGAGAGAGAGAGAGATAGATAGAGAGAGAGAGAGAGAGAGAGAGAGAGTGAGAGAGAGAGAGAGAGAGAGAGAGAGAGAGAGAGAGAGAGAGATAGAGAGAGAGAGAGGGTGAGAGAGAGAGAGAGAGAGGGTGTGAGAGAGAGAGAGAGAGAGAGAGAGGGTGAGAGAGAGAGAGAGAGAGTGAGAGAGAGAGGGTGAGAGAGAGAGAGAGAGAGAGAGGGTGAGAGAGAGAGAGAGTATACATAGGACGCGGCCAATATGAACTTCGTTTAGCCATAAACACAACTAAATTTTATTATCCCGTTCACACAAACTAAACATACTATCAATATACCACTTAAGAATAATAATGTTTAGTATTAATACGTTGGGGTAAAGAAACATTACAATATTCTATGAGAAGAAATATTATAGTATATTTATAATTTATATAAAGGTACATGTGCGATAGGAAATCCGTAATTGAATTTTGAAATAACGCCCTTGAAAACAATAGAATTTTCCAAAACAATAATTAATTAGAAAAACTGGTACTCAAACATGATTTATTTATGTTATTTATTAATTTAAATTTAAGAAAGTTGGTGTTCCCCCCAAAAATAATTTATGCCCTGCAGGCCCTTATCATCTTGAGTAGTTAGAATTTATTTTAAAATCATTTAGTATTGTATTTGTACGGCTAAAATTACATGGAAAATAATACTAAACATGTACAGTTTGCAAAACTTAGATTTTTGTATGACTGCCTAATTGAATTTGTTGATATACAATTTTCGGTCTAGGCTAATTATAATCGATTTTACTTAGCAAATTTCAATCCTGTAAAACAATTTAGTGTAATGCGACACCCAACTAGCCCAGTTTGGTAGATTTATTATATTCATTCATTTATTTTTATTTTAACACATTTTTGGGTTATTTGGGTAATAATAAACTAATTTCGGATGAATAACCGCTGCGAAATGGCAATTATTGGAACTGGCTTGGCGGAAAAGATACAAGGAGGGGTCATCATTATCATTCTAGGAAAATACGTTTGAAGAGTATTTTCTTTAGAATTAGATTTGCAAAATCAAATTATGAAACTCCGATATTTTTTTCACAATGAGTACGCTTTAAGCAGTATGTATGTGTAGGTCTAATAGATTCTGAATTATGCCGCTTGGTCATTTTTTCCAAATAGTCCAAGCATAGGCCAGCGGACATCCAAGTATTTGAGTGTCGCGAAAAATCGAAGAGAGTTGGATTTTTGATATGTTATAAGGGCATGTCTGAGTAGTGTAAATCATATTTTGCAACGGAAAAAATGGATGGAAAAACTTTTGGTGGCCAAAAAACCTCGAAATTTTAGGAGTTATTTCAGTTTTTGGCCTGTATCTCTTAATCGGTACATTAAAAAAAAACAACAACAACTCATGTGTAACCATTTTAAATTAGATTAAGTTTGCTACAATTTGAATCCAACCGCAGTTCTATAAGTCTAATAGATTCTGAGTTACGCCCGTTTGAAAATTGGTCTTTTTTTCCAAAACATACCGGAAATTATATAAAATATTTGTTACGGCTCTTTTTACATTCGTATTTGTACATGAACAATGTTTGGTCTAGGATAACCATGATCGATTTGGCCAAGCAACTTTCAATAAAGTAACACTTTTTAGTAAAATGCGACACATAATACTAACTAACAGCCCACCTAGCCCAGTTTGCTACATTGTCAATTCCTTTTTTAAAAATAAATTTTTGAATTTTGATAATTCGACCACGACCCGGTCAGCAACCGTGAGTTTTGATTTTTTTTTGTATCATAATAAAGAAATTTCTGAAGAAAAACACTTCGAAATATTCTGCATTCTCATGCATCATTTCTCCTTTGTCTATTATTTTATTATCATAATAATAAAAAGCCAGTCAATAATCGGAATTGGTTTCGAAGAACAAAGAGATAAAACGAGGTGACGACAATATCATTCCCGGAAAATACGTTTGAATAGTATTTTCTTTGGAATTAGATTTGCAAAAACTATTATTATGAAACCCCATGTATTTTTCATAATGATTACGCATTTAACAGTGTGAGGCAAGTAAGTTTTTGGATGAGGTATATCATCTTGAATGTTACTAGAAACGATAATAAATAAATAATATGCCAGCATCCCATGAAGAAATGTTTGTTAATAAATAAAAAATAAAAAACATAATACGCTTCCAACTGAGTTGTGTATTGTAGTAATTTGGCTACAAAATAGTGCAAAATCGTTTTTAGCAAAACTCTTGAAATAAAATTTCATGAAAATGAAAAAGTAAGAAATTTTAATTCCTTTTTTCTCAATCCAATTTCAACACCAAATCAACCATAGAAAAGCTGAACTTCAATAGCTCAACCAGAGCCAATAAAATTATAATTTCCCGATAAAAGAGCGAAAGTAGGGTGAAATAAACAGAAATTTTTCCTTAAAACAATTAAAAACCCTCTCAACAATAATAAATAAATGAACAAACAAAATAAATTATTCAAACAGCAGATATACACAGAAATAATAAAACCAGCCAGCTATGTTTTTTTTTTTATTTCAATAAAAATTTGCATTTAATGGGTTGAAATGACGCCAAGAACAAATCTGATTTTATTTTCTTATTTTTGGCCTGCGTCTATTGTTGTTTGTACAATTTTTTTCTAAATTTAGACATAACAATGTTTGTTAATCATTTTAAATGTTCCCCGGTAAATAAAAATCGATTGGTTTACAAAATTGAAATCCACGTAGATTAAAGGCAGTTAACAATTATTTTTTAATTTTATCAAATTTTAATTTGAAATTATATCAAATAATTTTATTTATTTCGGCTCCAAGGCAGCTTTGGTGGCCTTGACACATGTCGAGTATTTTTGTAAAACGACCTCTTTCCTACCTTCATCAGGTACACCCCCCTTTACCTGTGTCGGTAACCTTTTTGGGAACTATTTCTATATTCATAAAACTGTAAACCTTGTCATAAATAACATACAATTTTTAGTAAAGTAAGTAGGGTTTGGAAAACAGAATTGAAAGAAGTAGGGATAGTTTTACAGCTTAAAACTGTGACAAGTTAAATTTATAATAGTACTAGCTGACCCGTCGCGAGTTGCTGCGAAAGAAAATTTTTAACAGTGTTGCACTAAATTAAAAAATCTGAAATAATTCATAGTAATTGTTCTATCATTCCCTCAACTTATATTTTTTTGTCGAGGAAAAGGAATTTTTTTTTATTGTATTTTTAAAATTGTAAACGTTTCCCGTTCATTTGAAATTGGCGCCTAAAATGTTAAAAAAAATATTCAGTTGTAAAGTGAAAAAAAAACTTTTAATAAAAAAAAAAGAAAAAAAGGAATCTACCATAATAACTGGCAAAGTTATGAAGAAAAAACGATTTTTTAAGTTTTATTTTATTTTATTTTTTTAGGGTGAATTTTAATATTTGGAGTTAAAAATTTGGGAATCTTCATTACTTTTTATGGCAAATAAGATCTAATTTTTTTGTTCCAAATATCGCCTGGGGCATTTTTTACCTTCTCATCTGGCTATACCCTTTGGATAGTATATTCAGAACATATATTGCTTAATAAATTGGTTGTTAATATTTCCCAACATGATCGCTCTTATGTTATCTTCCATTGTTTGATTTAGAAAAAATAAGTGAAGCTGAGATTTTGTAGAAAATAATTCTTTGAATCGAAAATAACATTTATAATTGAATTCAAAATAATTTATATTTCCGATTTGTTCTCGCCTCCACTTTTTCTTTCATTTATTTTCTTGAAAAAAAAGTGATATTATCAAATAGAACTTCCGGTGTATCGTAAGTTAAAATGTACATAGAAGGCTATAAGGTGGAAGAATGTTACTTGACAGGAATTTCTTCCCAATTTATGCCAGAATAATAAAAAGGTAGTTTAAATAAAACAGTATTTAGTGATGGCATCTATATTTAAGAGTTTTAAAAACGTTTGTAGCATAATGTACAGTTTCTGCTCTTGTTGTATCTAGCTGACCCGTCGCGCGTTGCTGCGATAGGAAATTCACTTGTAATATATAATTTTTTTTATTCACAATCATTTTTATATATAAAAATCAATTTTATTTATTTTCTCAAGTGCTTTTGGATACACAATATTTTTTTTTTGTCGTACTGGTGTGTAAACGAATAAATCTGAAGGTTTTCCGACGCGATGTGCGAAACATGGATGCTCCAAATCTAGACCACACACTTGTAGTGACTGCCCTTGCGCTTTGTTGATGGTCATTCCAAAAGCGAGTCGAACCGGAAATTGTAAGCGCTTGAATTCAAATGGCATATCTGTTGGAATCATAGGAATACGTGGTAACAGTAAATCTTCACCCTTAAATTTCCCATTTAAAATTGTAGCTTCGATGACATTCTTCATCATCTTTTTAATTGCAAGTCTCGTACCATTGCAAAATCGTGGTGGATTGATGTTTGAGTAGAATGATAGGCACGCCAATTTTTAGTGTTAAAATGTACGGTGGCATACCTGACAAATCAAGGGAATTCAAGAATTCGGTTGGGTACTGGACAATTTCGTCTTGATTAATTACAGTATCGATGGACTTATACGTTGTTGCTTTACCTGGTATTCGATTCTGAATGCTAAAATTGATGACATTGACATTGTTATTCGTAGCTGCTAATATAGCACGTGAACTGAGCCAGTGATGGTTTTTGTAATTCTGGGCGATATTTGGGAAAACCCCTCCAATTAATTTGTCATTTTACTAAAGTTCGTTGGCAATGTGATACTTTGTGTTGATTTGTCGATTTTCATCTTTCCATTCCCAATATCCGCCAATTGCCTTGCGAAAATGTTGGCTGATGCATCATTTTGCAATTGAACACGCATATTGGTGTTCAAACTTAATTTTTTAACGTCTCAATCGTGCCTTCCTTCACACTTCACTGTCATTTAAATTTGTATTCAAATTTCTCTTCACATATATTTATTTATTTCGTACGAAATTTGTTCCTACTCTCCCTTTACGATTGGCTCGATTTGAAGAAACTTGGATTGTGACAAATAATTATTTTTTTCAAGAAATTTTTAAATTTTTATTTCAAATAAAAGAAAAAAAGGGGGAAAAAAAGAAAAAAAGAAAAGGTAGAAACCTTTCCTAGAGTGTACTGAACAATTTCCCAAAGTTTCATGATGATCGGAAGATTGGTGTAGTAGTGCATAACGGACAAACAAACATACATTCATTTTTATATATATAGATAGATAGATAGAAGGATAAAAAAAAAAAAAAAGGCAGGTAGAAACTTTCCCTAGAGTGTACTGAACAACTTCCCAAAGTTTCATGATGATCGGAAGATTGGTGTAGTAGTGCATAACGAACAAACAAACACACACATACATTCATTTTTATATATATAGATTTATTTATTTCTAATATAATTTGTTACAATTTACAAAAGTAATATGCTGTAGCAAACAGACCAGTCTCAAACTCAAAAACTTAATAGACAAATTTAAATGTATCTATAAAGAATCACATATACAATGAGGAAAAAATACAAAAAAACTTTCAGCAGTATTATAATATTTCAATTATTGATAAAATATTATATAATTATAATAAATTATAAAACTAGATGTACTGAAAATTAACTACATGGCACGCGGCCAATATGAACTTCGTTCAGCCAGAAAAGCAACTAAATTATATTACCCAGTTTGAACAAATTAAACATACTCTCTATATACCACTTAACAACAATAATATTTGATTGATACGTTAAGTTTAAGAAGCAATATGTTTGATAAAGCACATGTGTGATAGAAATTCTGTTATTAAATTTCCTAATAACTCTCTTCAAAACGTAATAAATCCTGCAAGATAATAATTAATTAGAAACGCTAGTACTCAAACTAAATTAATGGACCAAAAGATTAAATTTATCTATGAAATTATTAATATATTTCATTAATATTTTACATGGATTTTTTAAAAATAGTAAAAATGTATTTTGTAATTATGATATTCATTTATAAAATATTTTTTTTAGCAGAACCGTTGTCCATGAAACAGTACAGTCTCTACCATGTACTGAACCCCAGACCTTTCATGGGTTTTAGTGGTACAGGTTTTTTTTTTGTTGTTTTTTTTTTATAAAATATTTAGTACCTGATAAACATATTTTTTTGTTTTACGTAAATGTCGAATATAAGGAAGCTGTTTTACTTCACAGGAGATAGTCACGTCCACCAAATCTTTTACGTACGTTTAACGGAGATTAGCATCCATGGTTGTAGTAGTTAAATCCGGTACGTGTTTAATGATCATTCGTAACTGTGTGAGTGAGATAATTTTAGCGATTCATTTATACCACTAATGGATGGTCATGTCTGAAAAAACGTCACAATGTGGTAATAAATATCTATACCGATAATAATTTCTCCTCTTGGTCTTTTTAATTTAATTTAAAAGCATACAGATAAAATATGACAGAATTAAATAACACCCGCAAACATCGATAAGATCAATTAAAACCTCAAGGTAACCCAAGGTACCTAATACAATAGTTTAGTTTGCTTAAGTTGTATATATTTGATTAAAGTAATTAAGTTGAATATATTATATTTTATGCTGTATGGACCAATATTTATGTGAATTTTCCTAGGGATAGTATGTCTCAATATTTGACATGTGTCCAAGGGTTCTTATCAAAGTGCCCTAGCAGATAAAAGAAAAAACAAATTATATAATTTCAGTATTTTTTTAATAATTGTTAACAGTCTTTAATATGTAGGCCAATTGATCTTGTTTCATAAATTTAAAATGATAGAAAACATTGAAACGTGGGTTAAAAATAGGAAAATAACAAAAAAAAAAAATCAGATTCGTTCTTGACGTCATTTTAAACCATTAAATGGAAATTTTTATTCAAGTGAAAATGCTAAATAATTCAAAGTTTGTAATTATATGTTTAATTTGTAAGAATGGGGTAATATAATTTAGTTGCGTTTTTGGGTTGAACCAAGTTCATATTGATCTTGTGTGGCCTGTAGTTCTTTTTAAATAGAAGTAGTTTTATATTGATTACAAATTATATAATATTTTATCATTAATTATAATTTTACAAATTTAATTATTAATATTTCACAGTTTTAAATCGTCAAACTGTCACTTCTTCCAATTCTATTATCAAACTCATAGACGAGGGAGATATAATGCATGAGGAAGCAAAATATTTCAAGGCTGTTTTTCTTCCGAAATTTTCTCATTATTATTAACCAAATTTGCGATTGCCAACCGAAAGACTTGACAAGGTCGAGTTTTTCGAAATTCAAAAATTTATTATTGAAAAAATTAACAATGTAGCAAATGGGCTAATTGGATGTTATATAACACTAAATAGAGTCACATATTTGAAAATTGTCGCAGTTGTAAATAGTATTACTGTCTCTACTTGTTCCAATTCTGTTGGCAAAAATGAGAAAATAAGGCTGAAAATCAGCTAGACCGGAAGTTATATAAAATATTTGTTTATAATTACGGCTTTTTTTATATTAGTATTTGTACATGAACAATGTTTGGTCTAGCTTAACCGTTATCAATTTGGCTAGCCAACTTTCAATCCAGTAACACTTTTTAGTAAACTGCGACACATTATTCTATCTAGCAGTCCAAAACTTGCATTTAGTGCGTTAAAATGATACCAAGAAAGAACTGATTTTCCACCTTATTTTCTCATTTTTGCCTAATTTAAATGTGCTTTGTTGTTTGTACTGTATAGAAGGCATAGCAACGTTTTCTATAGTTTTAAATTTATCCCGATAAAAAAAAATCGATCAGCATATAACAACTTTGTAATCCACACTGATCAAAGGCAGTTAACAGTTATTAAAAAAATACTGAAATTATATTAAATATTGTTGAAATTTTATTTTATTTATTTCGACTCCAAGACAGCTTTGGTAAGAGCCCGCCGACATATGTCAAATATTTTCGTTCAACAGCCTCTTTCCTCCTTCAGGTACAGACCGTTATCTGATTAGACTTTACTACTATACCTGTCGGTACCTTTTTGAGGGCTATTTCAATATTCCTGAAACTGTAAACCTTGTCATAAATCAAATTTTCAGAAGTTGAGGGTTGGAAAACACAATTCCAAGAAGTAGCGACAGTAATACTATTTACAACTGTGACAATTTTCAAATATGTAACTCTATTTAGTATAATATATTTTTTTTTTTTCTCTTTATATTTTTATCTACACCTGTCAAATACAAAACAGTGACAATCAGCAGATAGTCTGACACTAAAAAAAACAAACAAAAAAAACAAAAAAACAAACAAACATGATACAATGACTTGAAAGGCATGAAGAAGAACAGTACCCAGCGGTACCTCTCCCTTGGCTTGATTCAATTTCCTTTATAACAAATCCCTCATCCACGTTCTTTTTAACCTCCTCTTAGTGTTGTCAGGCATGAGAGTAGAGGCCTATTCGTTCTATTAATGGGTTTGGATGTCCGTGTAGTTTTTCTTGAAAGCGTTTGTAGTATGTTCGTATGTGTTCGTCAACCGTTGGTATTTTTAAGTCAGTATGCAGAGTTTTGTTATTGACGTACCATGGTGCTTTGGTGATAAGTCTTAGTACTTTTGATTGAAAAGTCTGCAGTCGTTTTCTGTGAGTCTGTTTAGCGATCCCGTAAATTTGTAATGCATATGTCCAAACTGGTTTTAGTAGGTAAGTGTACGTGTTTAGTTTCTGTCTTATGTCTAATTTGGAGGTTTTCCTGAATAGTGAGTATTTAGTGTAATATAACATCCAATTAGCCCATTTTGCTACATTGTCAATTTTTTCAATAATAAATTTTTGGAAACATGTCAAATATTGAGACATATAACTCATGTGCCATAGTGCATTCATCCCAGATACATAATATGCATTTTCTCAAAGCTTCAGCCATGCTTGAATGCTTCTTTATGCTACACATTGCGTCGATATTGGTGTGAGTATTAAAAGGCGACTGTAGTGCTGAATGTGCAGCACGCTGCAATGCCTAATAAAGCAATTGACTATGTATTATTATTTTATGATCGAATGCGCGTGACTATCAGAGAGATAGTCCAAAAAAAGAATCCACCATGTTATGCTGCAAAAGACAAATTATCATATATATTTATTTGTTTAGCAATCATAAGTTGCTCATTTTTAACAACCAATGAAGCTAAAGAGTCCATATCTAGCTGCTGTTCTTGCTGAACATCGAGCTTGATGATTTCTGCTATTAGGCGGTTAGGCGATGGCGTGACAAAGTTGATTAGCGGGATATTCTAAATATGAATACAAATATTCTCAATCGTTATGAACGTCTATTAACATATTTTTGGCGATAATCGATATTGGGATCTTGATGAGCAATCCTAGTGCGGTACAAAAAAATGTCATCGCTCTTCGAATCTTTATATTAATCCCATACAGCAGATGCTTCAGACGGGAAACGTGTCTTCAACAATATAACTATCTCGGAGTTTATTTAGATCGTCGTCTTACCTGGAAACAGCCTATCAACAATAAATTAATACAGGCCTACGCAAGACTAGCTCTACTTTATCCGATAATTAATAGAAAATCACGATTAAAACCAGAAACAGCCTTATTAATTTAAAAAACCATACTTAGACCTCTACTAATGTACGGTTATGAAGTGTGGGGTGCAGTGTCTACAACAAAGAAAAACAAATTGCAAACTTTCCAAAATAAAATCCTACGGATCGCAGTAAACGCGCCTTGGTTTGTACGAAACAGTCAACTTCACCGAGAGCTAAACCTAGAGTCGATTTATGAATTTATTAAAAAGCGTTACACCAGATTAAAAGACCGGATTACCAGCAGTCAAAGGTGCTGTAGCATTCAACATAGGCGAACCTATTTTATCCCCAAGACTCTTGAAAGATATTCTGATGTGATTTCAATAGATAACGTTTCTCACCAATCGTTTTAACAAAATGTAATATAGTCCTGTTTTCTTTTAGTTTTCCGTTTTATAGTACTATAGTTCTGTTTATTATTACATTAATTTTAATTTTGTTTACTTATTTACATATTTTATATTTAAACTACTATCATTCTTTTATATGAAAAAAACACTATTATATATTTACATCTTCTCTGTAAATAATCTGATAATGTACAGTTAGGGGTGTCTCTTGCATGAGACGAAACCCACACTTTCACCTTGTGTTAAAGTTTAAAATTCATTATTAAAAAAAAACAAGTAAAGCTAGGAATAGCCGATCTGGAAATAAAGAGAATAAAAAAAAAAGCAATATAGCAAATTACTGACGAATTTGTTGCGGAGAGGAACTCAGTGCTACATCTGCAAGTGAGGGATCCCAATGGTTATCGTCTTTTGGACCTGGTTCGAAGAAGGTTTCGTAAAAAATACTTTAATTCAGGAACGTTAACCAGTCTTGAGGACTGCCAACAGAAGTGAAACTCAAAACTTTTGAATAACTGTGTTTTTTTTAATTTCTAAATTAATTACAGTCTGGATTATTTAAATTTCATAATTTTTAAATTAAAATTATTAAGATTAGTTTAGTTTTCACATGTATTGTCACTCCGAGCAATAATTAGATATATTTGCAAGTAGTTTATTTATTAATATATAATTTTATTTTTTAGTATACAAGTGTTTTCGGACATAGTACACCGAGAATGTTGATTTGAACCGCCTAATAGCAGAAATCATCAAGCTCGATGTTCAGTATGCTTCTTTTAAAATTCCGATTTTTTAAAAACCTCAACAGTCTCCAAGTGAAGTGGGTTCAAAACATGAAATATTGACTTTTTTTTTAATGTTCTTTTGATGGTGATTAATTTTAAATATTTTTATTTTGAAGAGAAAAGATTTGACTCCTAGAACATTTTTGTAACATGGTGAATACCAACTATGCTTTGATTGAAAGTATAATATCAATTAGTTCCAGATATATTAATCATTAATTAATGGCCGCAAAAAAATGATTAGTGTATCTAATCGTTATACATGTCGATGGAATTAATTTTAAAATACAAAAGTCGTCTTGCATTGAAATACCATTCAAATCGATCGACACTGATGTCGATCCTGACAAACTGTCAATTATCCTGTTGAATTCCTGAATTACCAAGATTTACGTGAAATGCCACCACATAAGGTGCTATAGAAAATTGGATCACCAATAATTTTACATCGAAATTTGAATGCGCCAAAGCTATGCAACTGCATGCGATTGGTCATAAAAAGAATAATCGACAATTTAAAAACTAAGTTTCAAGATGAATATGTTCTTTTACCACAGATCCAATGATCCCTTCAGACCCGCCCATTCCGTTAGCGATTTCAAATTCGCTTGGCGTTTACAATGACTATTAATAACTATTAAGTCCAAACAATGTCAATTTGTAGCTTGGAATTAAAAAATCCTGTTATTTTCGCAAAGCTAATTATATGATGCGTGCTCAAGGGTTGTCAAACCAGCAACTTTGTTCAGTTATACTCCTCAGGGATTAACTAAAAATATTGGGTATCAAATTTTATTACTATAGAAAAAACTCTTTTCTATTATCACAGTTACCTACGTACAGGTACAAATTTAAAAACGCACGTTATTATCAAAAAATATATTTAACTATTCGCGTTTAGTATATTTTATTTTCAATTTTTTAGCCTAAAAATTCAATATTACATAATTTTTTAATAAGTTCTGACTACTCAAAATGATAAGGGCCAGGGAGAGATCCAGAATTTATATTTGGAAGGGTACACAAACTTTCTTAAATTTAAATAAATTAAGTCGAATTTTGTGAAAGATCAACTACGGGTGGAGGTCAATAAATTTCACTTAGATATTACATAGCCAACGTTTCGACCCACTAAGCAGGTCTTCTTCAGGGCTGTCGTGGGATGGGGGAGGTGCCCGGTGACAAAAGTTCACAATGTTACATCACGGATCTACCCACTGACTTGGGTCAGAAATAATACCTGAAGAAGATCTGCAAAGTGGGTCGAAACGTTGGTTATTTAATAAAGATTTCTCCCTATCTAAGAGAAATTTATTGACCTTCATCCGGACTATTCTCTTCCACATATATTAATTAAGGTCAACTATTATCATTCAAGATCTATGTCGAATTTCGTTTTGAGTGCCAGATTTTTAGAATTCTATTACTTTTTCAAGGGCGTTATTATAAAATTTAATAACGGATTGCACATATGATTTTAGCAAATATATAGCTTCTTCAATTCCATGGATTAATCATGACCGTATGCACTGAAATTCGTTTAAAATACGAGCAGTCTTATAATTTATTGTTAATATATGATATTCTATCATTAATTATAATCTTATAGATTTAATTATTAATATTTCACAGTTTTAAATCGTAAAACTGTCTCTCCTTTTTCCAAATCTGTTTTCCAACTCCTACTTAGTTTTCTGAAAATATTGTTATTTTTAACAATGTTAACAATTTTATGAATATTAAAATAAGTCCTGGAGGGCTTCTGGAAAGGGAGGGGGGAAAGGTACCCTCGAACGGTTTTCAGTTCTGGGGGTTGGTACCTGGCTGGAAAAGGTTCGTTGTAGAGTCAGTTCTATCTTGAACGTTGTACTGTGAACAAGTTGTACTGTTTACTAGTCTACCAACATGACGAGGACAAGCAGTAAGAGGAAGAATAAGACCAAATGGCGCCCATTTGTAAGTAGACATGTATTTTTTATGTAATAATGATCACCATATAGTGAATATTAAGTTAATTTATTTGATTTATAAGGATATCAAATATCACTCCTTCAGAAGAACAACGATAAAAATTTATTTTTGAGCTAAGCCTTCTGTTGCAATTGTAGTGGTTTGAAGCTTTTTAATGCAGGAACGACATAGCTGATATTCTGCTTCTAAGATATTCTTTTACTAACGTCATATTCTAAGTTGTATAATGTGTGAACTTGAAGTTTTACGGGAATAATGACATGTTAAAACAAAAAATGTTTCAAACTTTCAAAAAAAAATTTCTAATGGTTGATAAAAGAATTACATTAGGAATGCTTTGCTTTGACAATACTCAAATTTTAATTTATTTAAACTCACATGGGATTCACAAATACCTATTTTGAAAAATAAGTTTTTTTGTGTTATGACATTATTCTTTTGAAGGTGCGATATTAAAAAAACACCCAGTCAATCCCGTACTCCTTTGGAAAAAATATAGATATTTATTTTAATTAATAATTATAAAGTTTTCGTGTTTTTATGAAATGTAAATTGCAAGTTAATATGATCTGGACCTCAATTGTGGTGATATCAGGAGGGTATCATGACGATTGATGGGTGTTGGATTTGATAGATAGATAGAAAAAAGGAACTAAAATTTATATTTTTTCAAGATATTTTATATTTAATTATTTAAGTAATTTTAAATGGTTGTTAAAAAAAAATATTTGACTTGATTTTGCTGACACATTGCTTCTGTTATTATTTTTTATAGTTTCCATGTGAATAATTCTTTGTTACTATAATTGTTGAAAAGTGTTTTTTTATTTTTTATCTTCTATTTTTAATGAACCTTTCTATTTATTTTACACTACTTTTGCTCTTTTATTGGGACATGGGATTATAATTTTATTGGCTCTGGTTGAGCTATAGCAGTTCAGCTTTTATATGGTTGATTTAGTGTTGAACTCGGATCGAGAAAAAAATAATTATAATTTACATTTTATAATTTCAGTATTTTTTAAATAATTGTTAACTGTCTTATTAACTACTTTGAAAATGAATTATTTTATAAATGTTTATAAACAGTTCTTTAGTAGAAAAATTCCGTCTTATTTTTCGGACCTATGAAGGTTCGAAAGTGTTTAGTGATAATGTTTAACTTACTTTTTTTTTTTTAAGAGTTAAGTGCCTTTAATTTTTGTAGTTCACAAAATGTTGTATGCCTATCGACTTTGTTTTATCGGGATAAATTTTAAATTGTTAACAATACTTGATACGTCTAAATGTAGAAAAAAAAATTTACCATTAACAAAAGACGCTTTAAGTAGGGCAAAATAACAAAATAATAATTTTAAAAAGTCATATTCGTTCTCAATTTCAACCCATTAAATGCCAATTTTTAAAGAAATAAAAAAAAGGTAGTACTTGATTTTGCTTACTTATGACATGGTTTACAATTATAGAAATATTAAAATAAACTATTTCAGAATTTATTAAATAGTTGTTAATCTTTAGAGGATTTCAAAGTCGCTGTATTTTAATCAATTTTGTTTTATGGGTATAAAATCAAAATTATAAAAAACGTTTATTTTAATTTATTAATTTCTAAATATTTTTATTTGAAAAGAAAACATATGTCCAGGACTGGGACTCGAACCCGTTAATTTTTAAATATTTTTATTTGAAAAGAAAAGATATGTCCAGGACTGGGGCTCGAACCCGTAATTTTAAAATATTTTTATTTGAAATATTTAAATAAAAATACTCGACGATAAAAATAAAAATACTCGACGATAAAAATAAAAATACTTGAAAATATAATAAAACTCGAATGGTTCGAGTCCCGGTCCTGGACATATCTTTTCTTTTCAAATAAAAACATTCAAACATATAAAAAACGTTGTTTTGTGTAAATATAGAAAAGGTTTTTCAAACAATAAAATATTCACAAATATGGACAAAATGAAAAAAATTAAAATACAGATTCGTTTTGGCGTAATTTTCACCCATTAAATAAAAAAATATATATAAAAAGACAATGCTGGATTTGATTTTGCTGGTAGATTATTTCTGTCTATAACTACCGCTTGAATAATTTATTGTTACTATATTTATTGAAAATGTTTTAGTTTTTTAGGAGAATTTTTTATTTTACACTACTTTTTCTCTCTTATTGGGACATGGGCTTATATTAGACTAGGCTGTGTGTCGTGTATTTCGTTTAAAATATAATACAAGTAGTTTTATAATTTATCATGATTATAAAATATTTAATCATTATTTATTATAAGTTTAATTATTAATATGCACAGTTTTAAACCGCAAAATCGTCTCTCCTTCCAATTCTGTTATCCAACTCCTTAGTTTTCTGAAAATATTGTTATTTTTAACAATGTTAACAATTTTATGAATATTAAAATAAGTCCTGGAGGGCTTCTGGAAAGGGAGGGGGGGAAGGTACCCTCGAACGGTTTTCAGTTCTGGGGGTTGGTACCTGGCTGGAAAAGGTTCGTTGTAGAGTCAGTTCTATCTTGAACGTTGTATTGTGAACAAGTTGTACTGTTTACAAGTCTACCAACATGACGAGGACAAGCAGTAAGAGGAAGAATAAGACCAAATGGCGCCCATTTGTAAGTAGACATGTATTTTTTATGTAATTATGATCACCATATAGTGAATATCAAGTTAATTTATTTGATATATAGGGATATCAAATATCACTCCTTCAGAAGAACAACGATAAAAATTTATTTTTGAGCTAAGCCTTCTGTTGCAATTGTAGTGGTTTGAAGCTTTTTAATGCAGGAACGACATATCTGATATTCTGCTTCTAACATATTCTTTTACTAACGTCATATTCTGAGCTGTATAATGTGTGAACTTGAAGTTTTACGGGAATAATGACAAGTTAAAATAAAAAATGTTTCAAACTTTCAAAAAAAAAATTTCTAATGGTTGATAAAAGAATTACATTAGGAATGCTTTGCTTTGACAATACCCAAATTTTAATTTATTTAAACTCACATGGGATTCACAAATACCTATTTTGAAAAATTAGTTTTTTTGTGTTATGACATTATTCTTTTGAGTCTTTTTTTGATATTAAAAAAACACCCAGTCAATCCCGTAATCCTTTGGAAAAAATAAAGATATTTATTTTAATTAATAATTATAAAGTTTTAGTATTTTTATGAAATGTAAATTGCAAGTTACTATGATCTGGACCTCAATTGTGGTGATATCAGGATGGTATCATGACGGTTGATTTGGTGTTGAATTTGATAGATAAATAGAAAAAAAGGAACTAAAATTTATATTTTTTTTCAAGATATTTCATATTTAATAATTTAAGTAATTTTAAATGGTTGTTAAAAAAAAATATTTGACTTGATTTAGCTGACACATTGCTTCTGTTATTATTTTTAATAGTTTCCATTTGAATAATTCATTGTTACTATAATTGTTGAAAAGTGTTTTTTTATTTTTTATCTTCTATTTTTAATGAACCTTTCTATTTATTTTACACTACTTTTGCTCTTTTATTGGGACATGGGATTATAATTGTATTGGCACTGGTTGAGCTATAGCAGTTCAGCTTATATATGGTTGATTTAGTGTTGACATCGGATCGAGAAAAAAATAATTAAAATTTACATTTTATAATTCCAGTATGTTTTAAATAATTGTTAACTGTCTTATTAACTACTTTGAAAATGAATTATTTTATAAATGTTTATAAACAGTTCTTTAGTAGAAAAATTCCGTCTTATTTTTCGGACCTATGAAGGTTCGAAAGTGTTTAGTGATAATGTTTAACTTACTTTTTTTTTTAAAGAGTTAACTGCCTTTAATTTTTGTAGTTCACAACATTTTGTATGCCTATCGACTTTGTTTTATCGAGATAAATTTTAAATTGTTAAAAATACTTGATACGTCTAAATGTAGAAAAAAAATCTACCGTTAACAAAAGACGCTTTAAGTAGGGCAAAATAACAAAATAATAATTTTAAAAAGTCAGATTCGTTCTCAATTTCAACCCATTAAATGCAAATTTTTAAAGAAATAAAAAAAAGGTAGTACTTGATTTTGCTTACTTATGACATGGTTTACAATTATAGAAATATTAAAATAAACTATTTCAGAATTTATTAAATAGTTGTTAATCTTTAGAGAATTTCAAAGTCGCTGTATTTTAATCAATTTTGTTTTATGGGTATAAAATCAAAATTATAAAAAACGTTTATTTTAATTTATTAATTTCTAAATATTTTTATTTGAAAATAAAAGATATGTCCAGGACCGGGACTCGAACCCGTTAATTTTTAAATATTTTTATTTGAAAAGAAAAGATATGTCCAGGACTGGGACTCGAACCCGTTAATTTGTAAATATTTTTATTTGAAAAGAAAAGATATGTCTAGGACCGGGACTCGTACTCGTTAAGTTGTAAATATTTGTATTTAAAAAGAAAATATATGTCCAGGACCGGGGCTCGAACCCGTAATTTTTAAATATTTTTATTTGAAATATTTAAATAAAAATACTCGACGATAAAAATAAAAATACTCGAAAATATAATAAAACTCGACGGGCTCGAGTCCCGGTCCTGGACATATCTTTTCTTTTCAAATAAAAACATTCAAACATATAAAAACCGTTGTTTTTATATTTAACCGTTATATTTATGTGTAAATATAGAAAAGGTTTTTCAAACAATAAAATATACACAAATATGGACAAAATGAAAAAAATTAAAATACAGATTCGTTTTGGCGTAATTTTCACCCATTAAATAAAAAAATATTTATAAAAAGACAATGCTGGATTTGATTTTGCTGGTAGATTATTTCTGTCTATAACTACCGCTTGAATAATTTATTGTTACTATATTTATTGAAAATGTTTTAGTTTTTTTAGGAGAATTTTCTATTTTACACTACTTTTTCTCTCTTATTGGGACATGGACTTATATTAGACTAGGCTGTGTGTCGTGTATTTCGTTTAAAATATAATACAAGTAGTTTTATAATTTATCATGATTATAAAATATTTAATCATTATTTATTATAAGTTTAATTATTAATATGCACAGTTTTAAACCCCAAAATCGTCTCTCCTTCCAATTCTGTTTTTCAAATCCTACTTACTTTTCTGAAAATTTGTTATTTATGACAATGTTTACAATTTCAAGAATATTAAACTAAGCCTTAAAAGGGTTACTGACAGGTGCAGTAAACCCAAATCTGGTCTCGGGTCTGTACCTGATAAAAGTAGAAAATAGCGAACGTTGCTTTTTGAAAAACTGACCTACAGGTCATCATTCAACCAAAAAAGTCTACTTTTCTTAATGTATTTTGGGATGGTTTGTGGATGTTTTTTTTTATTTAATCAACTCAAGTTAAAAGTTTGTGGATCGTGATTGCGTTTCCAAATATTCAATGAAAGAGTATCATACATATATAAAATACAGAATTTTGTTATCATGTATATTATATTTATAATTGTCAATCCATTTCAAATCACTTAGTCACTGTATCTCAACATTTTTTATTTTTCTGGTTATTTTATCATGGATTCCCTATGGGTAGACATTAACAAAACTCCAACTGAAAAAAATTTACAAGGCATATTTCTTACTTGGCAGCCATTTTTAAAACGGGAAAAATTCTGCACCGAAAGCGACTAAATGGGGAAAGATGCCGCGGATATTGTCAGAAATACAAGCGGCTAAAATCGGGCGCCAGTTCTAATCAAGCCACGAGCGGCAGTTCGAGTCGAGATACAAGCATTTACTTATTTTAGTTACCATAACATGTTAATTACATTTATAAACTGGGAGACTCAAGGCGAAGATGAAGTTATTGATAGAATAATTGAAGTTGACAACGATTCAATGATTTAAATAAATATTCCTCTTTCTTAATTTTATGCGTTTATCTTCTAAATTTGTATTAATTAGGTATTCCGTACTCTAATACGCAAATTGAAATTAAATTTTATAATTGAATGTTGTCTACTATTGATTTCCTATTATCATTTCCATTTTTCAATAATTAAGGTAAGATTAAAAACGCAATTTTAATACCCTAAATCGAATAATTTTCCAATTTTCTTTAGTTAAATGCCTACAAACCGAAAAAAAGTTTCACTTGCATCGTGGTTTCATAACTTTTTTAAAAATTGTAAATATATTTGTAATTTAATTTATTTTTATTTATCTTGTAATTTCCAATCCAATGTTTCCTATATGTAAAATACGTCTTGCTATGAATCACGTGTAAAAGAAAATTTAATATAATAATATAGGGAAAAAAAATAAAGGAATAAATAAAGAATACAATCCTGAACAAGGCAGCTTTGATATACATTTTATAAGAAAGAGAATAGATTGAGCTAAAAATGTAATACTAAAAAAAAAAACGTGGTCTCACATAAATCGGACTTGTATCTCTCAGAAAATTTAAGAAGTTTTGCAAAGTTTATTCCTTTTCTACTAAGTTCACATAGCTAATACTATGAAGTGGAGAAAATAGTCCGGGAGGAGGTAAAAAAAATTAATTCTTTAAATGGTATCAAACTAAGAAACCACACAAGTTTCGAACCGCATTGCAGGTTCTCTTAATACTGCTAAATTCAACTTTGGTGTGTATTTTTTATTCATGAAAGCTATGCATTCGCGTTTTTTTTAAATAAATGCATAGCAAGGAACTGTATTGGATCACGGATAATATTAATAGAGGCTCAAACAAATAAATTATGGTGGAGACAGAGCTTAGGAACATTCAATTCTCTAATTATTTAAAATATGGCGAAAAATATCTACCACAGATAGATACCCCTTCATTATCTACGGTTAGACTATTCTGCTTGACAATATATGGCGGGGAGTTCTGAAAAAAATAGAAGGCGTTTAAATGATCCTGATTAATTTTAAGAGAAATGTTTGAAATAGATTTATATATTATTAATTATGTTTATTTAAAAAAAACATAATATGGAATGAATGTTTCGAGAGGCGTAACATAATTCAATATGGACTCAGTGTCTCTCTGGACACATGGGAAAAATTTGTCCTGCAATTAATTTATTTTTAATAAGACTGCTAGTAACAACCAAATATTGCCGTACAGAGGATTAGTTGGACCTGTTAGCATCGAATCTGTTATAAGGGCGATACCATTTGGCATTAGGGGTGGTGAATGAAGGGTCTTTTGAAACATTATTGGTATAAAATGATTTTGAAACTACAAAATATACTGAGAAAATATTTCGATCAAATTATTCGTAGCCATAAAGAAAATATAGGTCAAAACGACAAAGGCAATATAAAATATACCCGAAAATCAAATATTCTACATTTTTAAAATTAAAAATAAAAAAATTTTATCCAGCACTTTATGATATTATAGTTAATCGGGCGAAGCTATAGTGAGTGTCCTAAATTTTCCATATTAGAATAGGGATATTTAACAATTATCTGACACTGGAAAGGCTCCGCATGACCAAGGATTATTTACTCCCTTTTAAAAAAATCCTAAGGTTACCTGCCATGCTGCGAACCCAGTATTGGGCATGTATAGAAGGTTGTTATCCCAACTGATACACCACAGGAGGCCCTTTAAAAATAAATATCTGATACAGGACATTCAGGAGTTTGCCTGTTTCAAGAGATTGACTTTAAAAATTTAATAGTCAGAGAATGGATAATTTGATGATCCCCAACTTTTATCCTATGAGGCATTTTTAGAGTACCCATTTTTAACATTAAGCTTTGCATATTTATATATAGATCTCAGTTTTTAATGAAGTTTAAAAAAAAATCGTTAACATTGATTTTTGACCAGTTCAATTAATAATGTTAGGAAATACATCATACTAACAATTTGTTGGTTTAAAAGAACATTTATAAGGAAAAATAATTCCTTAGGTAAAAGCAGAATATCTAATTTCTGAATTGAATTTTCCAACAACCGGTAGTAGTCGAAGCACCTCCCTCTATTCAATCCTTCTGCTGGGATTAGTAGAATCGTAGTCCTGCTTTGCATGTTCGTCACACATCTTACCATCAAGATGCGAGGCCTTCAACTTTGTATTGCATGTTTTAAACATCTAGAGGACAAGAAGCTGAACTACCTTTCAAAATGTGGAACAAACGGGCTCTTATTTAATACTGGGATTTAGATGAGAGCCAGCTTGAGCCTAGGGATAAAAGAGGGATATTTTTCTCATTCATATTCCACACAAATCATTGTTAACCGAAGGACATAATTTACACAAGAAATATCCTCTAAATTACAGTAGTCATAATGATGTTGATATTTTGAGAGAAAAAAAGTCTCATTAAGCTTTCAATAAATATGATGAAGGGAGGGGGAATTAATCATTATTAATTTGACATTTCAAAACAGTTTAATGGCACTAATGGGCTCAGTCTTAGCTTCATAGGATATTTAACTTAATAAACTTTAATCGAGGAATTCTTCATGACTGTCCTATTGGAAGCTATTATGGTCAGAATATTACTAGAGGTTTTTCACTCCTACCCGTTGAAATGCCTGTAAAATTTTTACTAGTCTTCCAGGAGTATATATATCTACAGCATTAATTCATAAATATTAAAACTGAATTATTACTTATAATAGCAAATAGAGAGGTCACTGAGTAAACTGTATTCAAATTGAAAACCCTTCTTGACAACCTATTACAGTTATAAGGGTACCCATTTCAAAGCCAGCTTAGTTAGTTCTTTTAGTAGTAATTACTGTCTAGTGGAATCATAATCTATAATAACAGTAATTATAGCATAGAGAAGAAAATATTGGAAAAATCCGCACAAGTTGATAATTGCTAAGTACATTCATAAATCTGCATTTCTAGCAAGTAAAATTGAATTTATTAAAATAGGAAAAAAATGGTAGATCATTATTAAAAATAAAGAACAACATGTTACGTAGGGAACCCAAAATAAGGTAACTTGTTTGACAGTATTACATTTCATTTAAAAAGTATACATATCAAATATGAAAAATACTTTGATATGCTTCCTTAAGATCAAAGATAATAGGCACATACCTACGTTAATTAAAACATAATGATTTAATCGAACATTTTTACATTACTTTGACTGGGAACATGACAATGATAAACTATACTACTCCATTTAACCATGATAACAAACTATAGCATCCTTGATATACTAACTGTCCCTAGAATGACCTTATTTAGTTTCAATTTATTGACGAGAAAATTTAGTTTAATTGTTCGGACTAAAACTATTGTGCCAATTAAATCAAACAATTATTCTAACTTAAACCTGTGAACAACCATTTACAGTATGGATCATTTATGTTGTAAACTAATAATCCATACCGATTTAGTTAAAAGATAAAACAAGCGCATGATTGCACTAAGATCTTAATAAAATACATTGCCAGTAAAGTTGAAGATTTTCTTAATATTATAAAAATCAGTTTATTCTTCTGAGTCCATGCGTTTAAAATGAGACAAAGTATTTGTAATTAATTATTTTATAAAAGTGATCTTCAAAATAAAATTGTATTCCTTATTTTAACTTCATGCCTCAATGATCTGCTTTTAATACATCAGAAAATGATTTGGATAATAATTCTAAAATTATAGAGATATTGAAAACAAGAAATTAAGCCATAATTTTTGTTTTAATATTTTAATAGACTGATAACTTCATGGTCTAAGTTTTCGATTCGAAATACAAACATCTAAAACGAAAAAAAACTTCATTCATCTCGAAACAAATAAATTTACTAAAAGTTTAAAAATTAAAAAGCAGTAATAAAAAATAATAAAATCATTAATCTAAGTGCTTCGAATTGGATAAACCTTTTTTATTTAAGCACGAAGGAACTCACCTCCAAGTTAAAATAATGAGTCCTCATTCATTGGTGGTACTTAAAAAATTCGTAAAAAAAGACCATAGCACTGATTGTCTTAAATCTAAGGCATTTGTGATTGTAAGGTCTTGCGACAGTAAACCCAAACCGAATCAAGTTTTGATACTGATCTGTCAAGCGATGAGACTAAAGAATGCGCAAGCATCGCTTTTGTTTTCAACTGCAATGAATACATCGTATTTTTTAAAAAACGGTCTTTATTAAATGTTTATTTCATTTAGTCTTATCGAAAATTTAATTATAATTGCATACGATACTGTTTAATGAAAAAATATTTGTTTAATAAAAGGCAGTGGATCTGAACATGTGTTTCTAGCAGTGATAATCTTTGTTTTGAAGTATGGCCTAATAGTGAACAAAAAATGGTTTTGACAGTCGTGACGCGACTTAATCATGTATTGAACGAATTGTATGTTGAAACTTAAGTTTTATGGGACTGCATGCAAATTGCATGGCATGTTTTTCCTTGATGTTTGTTTATTTTGTTTTTAAAATTTAATTATTCTAATTTAATAGTGTAAGGGACTTAATATGTAGTCAATAAACCTAATTGATTAATGGAATTATTAAATATAAATTTAAAAAATGATGACTGTTAAGAGGAAACAAAAAAAAAAAAGTTTATCGAATTCCTATTCTGTAGTTAAATACAATGTTATGGCAGAAAAGATGTCTGATCATTCTACTTATTTAAAATTATTGACAGGTACATTGGTCAATGTAAATGTTACCTTAGATGAAACATATGTAGCTATTAAAATTGTTAATTTGGAAAAGCAATACCAAGTCTCTGAAGAAGACATTTGGAAATGCCGACAAGATGCTTTGATACATGTTGACAAAAGTGTTTGGCCAATTTTATCTGCTGTTCCTTCTCCAATAGATAGGGTTAATTTGTTAAGGGATAGTGTTTTGCTAGAGGAACTTGCAGGAATCAAAGTAGGTTCATTTGTGAACATTTTGAAAGATGGATATGAAAATGAATACCTCCCTGCAGTTGTTAAATATAAGGGACCCATCTCTAAAAAAGGTCCTGGAGTATATTTTGGAGTAGAAATTTTGGTATGAAGTAGTTTATATAATTTTTTAGTGTTTGCCATTTTATTTAGTTAATAATGTTACTTTTTCTGGTGTCTTAGCTCACAATTTTGATTTAAATTACATTTGTTGTATTATTTCTGTTTTACAGGAAGGAGCATTTGAAGGGAATAATTATGGTTGTTATGGAAACCAACAATTTTTCAGTAGTCCACCTGGAACTGGAATGTTTGCTTCCGTAGAAAGACTGCGTCCTGCCAATTACTCAATGAGGCAAACTTCTAATGATTCCGTCCAGAAGAGCAAACTAGTAGGAAGCATGCAGAAACAGTTTTATCCTGTTAACTCAAGCTTTTGTGAAAGTAAGATTTAATATTGATTGGGTAGTCATTTATATGAATTATTGAAATGTGTAGTTGAGAATGAGATGTAATATTTCAAATTTAATAGAGTTTGTACAAAACATATTCAAATTTATTTCATTCTAATAGTTTTAATGGTAATTAAAATGTTGATTGTTAATCTGGAACTCATGTTCATCTTAAAATCGGAACACCTTCAATTTTTGTATTATTTTTCAATCCTTGGTTAGGTGGAAATTATATAAGTGGTAAAGCCTCATTTTCATATGATCAAGTTTGTATAGTCCCTATATAAATAGCTTTTTAATTCAATTAAAACATCTTCCAAGAAACCAGATATGTATATCCACTAAACCCCTTATATGTATCCTTGTATACATGTGTGTCTGTGTACATATATGTATATTTTTGTTTTTGTATAAAAAATATACACATGACTCTTAGAACCACAAGCTTAAAAGATACATAAAATAATTGCGTATTTTAATAACTTGTTATTATATATTAACAAATTTATGTGAGTGTGTGTGTGTATTGATAGAATATATTATCAACCATATAAAACATATCTATAATTTATATATCAAACCTCTCATTGTTTGTTTCAAAATTTGATGCACCAATCTACGGCCTTGTTAAATAATAAAATAATTTACAACTTTTGATTAATTTTCACATTATAATTATATTTAAACTTACCAAATATTATTTTTAATCTATACTGGTCATGAGGTTTTCTAATGAAACACTTAAGCACAGTTTTTCTTAAAATAAATTGAGTTGCTGTGTGAGATTAGATCGAATGAATCACAGTTTTAGTGATAAGATAAAGATATTATTGTCAACTTTATAATACCTATTTCAAGTTAAAAATTGAAAAGCTTGGGCAATTATTGTGAATGTTTTAATTAACTTTGATTACCACAAACCACAAATGGCTGTAGCAGCTATTAATCAAATAGAACAAGATCTTACCAATGGATTTCTTACTCTTTTAAGGAAAATAAATAAAAAGGGTAAACAAAGTGGAATATGCCATTCACTGAAACAACATAGATAATCGGCTAAATTAAAATTATTATTCTTGCAGTCTCGTTTCTTTCGGATATAAAATTTGTTTTGTGAACAATCAGAAAAATCATTTAAATTCTTATAAATTTTATTAATACTGTCTAAATATTATATATATATTAATATAATATATACGATTATAATTACTGTAATTATTTAATATTTACTTTACTAATGTTTATACTTCATAAATGTTTCAGCTATATGTGAGTGCGAACAAAATGAACTGAAAATTGGTGATAGAGTTATTTGGATGTTTGATAATGAACCTCTTTCTGGGATCGTAAGGTGGCTAGGATTTAGGCTAGGATTTTCAGAAAGTAACCAACTGCAAGTTAGCATTCAATTTGTAAGTATATCCTATGCTAGAAATTTATATTTAATTTAATATTGATTTGTATTGTAGTAGTTTTCCTATTAATTGTTATATCCACTTATGTCAAATTATAGAAAAGCTGAATCATATCCTTTGTTTTGGATATTTCTTCCAAAGGCATCTTTAAAAATATTTATCAAATTGAGTTACATACATTTTTAGAGTAACAAGGTTAAAATTAATTCACAGAATTAATCTTGATCAGTTCATCAATTAGTTATTAAAATTACTTTTGTTTTATGTCAATGGTATACGTTCATTTTTCTTAAATTATAGAATAAGAAGGTTAGTAAAGGGCATGCATTATAATTATTTGTCTCTGACTTGATTTATAACGCTTTTGGATTTAATAAGAAAAATAATTTTGGGTTCTACAAATACCCAAATAGCTTGCCAATATTTTGTTTTAGCCAAAGAAACAAGCTTTTCTTATTTTTTTCCTTCTATGAAAAACGTTAATTCCATTAATAGTATTGTTCAGTACTCGGTAGGGACTGTTTCCAAGCCAGCGGTTTTGTAACGATGTGATTTGGCTGAGATAATACTCACCCTTGAGGGTTTCTCCCTAATTTAGGATACCCACTTTTTTGAAGCTGGACAGGCACCTGGAGGGTCTTCAGATCCCATAGGGTTGATTCACAAGATGTGTGTAAAACAAAAAAAAATTTTTTTCTTGAAAGTGAACTTTTGAGTATTGAAATAGTTCAAAATGTATTATTCAAACTCTTTGGGGTGAAAATAAAATATTTTTAAAATTATAAATAGCAATTGTTAAATATTATTCAATTAAAAGAGTTGAAATTGGAAACTTTTTTTCTTCTTAATGAAAAGGAACTTGATTAAATAAGTGAAATTGAAACCTATTCGTTTTAATTGGGTCACTAGGGTCTAAAACTAAATGTATTTGGGTTCTTTATAAAATAAAAATTAAAACCTTTTGGTTTTGTATGATGTAATTAGGTCGGTATTATCTTTACTTCTTATGTAAAAAAAACAGTGACTTGAAAATTTAAGTAAAATAGTTGGACACAGTTAAAGTAAAAGATCATTTGCAACAATGAAAGTTTGTTTGTAATCATGAATTAATTTCTTGTATTAGAAACAATGATTGTTTGCCCAAATTCATCTTGCCTAAATAGTATTTCCATTTACTACTTATCTTTGAAATAAACCTTATTAATTATTATTATAGTGATACAATTATTTGATCTATTAATTCATTAAATCATTAGGATGAACCTGTTAATGGAGTGGGAGGCCATGACTCCAAATACATTACTGTTCCTGCTCTTGAATTAGTCAAAGCAACTGATTTTTACGGCATAGAAGGTATTTTATGTTTTACTTCAACCTGTTATTATTGATATTTTTTTTAGTATTAGTTTATTGTGCTAATCAAGAATTGGTGAAATTGAAATAAGTTAATATTTTTGCAATGTACTAATTGGAAAAATTTATATTTTTTTAGATGAAACTAAAGTAAATGGAGAAGGATCTTGGAATAGTGGTGCCACCTCTGCCAGAGATATAAGTACAAAATATAATCAAGCTACTCAGGATTTCATTACTTTGAACACTCCACCCTCTTCTTATGATGGTAATTGATTAAATTATGATTTATTTACTAGTTATTTTGATAATTATTATGAAATTGATTATTTATTGTTAATAATTATTGTCACTTAATTGATTATATTATGATAAATTGTCCTGGGTTTTCCTTTTATTTTTTATTCATTTTAATTTTTATAACAGTTCTGTTTTTATTGTAATCTGAAATGAAATTGACTAATTAAAATTTTACTTACTCAGAAATGTTGGCACTCCCAATTAATTTTCTATTTCTTATTCCATCAATGCTTCAATAATGCATGAAATACAACTAAAATAGCTATGCTTGAATCTTATTTATGAACTGAATTTTGTTTAATTATAACCTTCTTAAAGCTAGGTATTCAGAGAACTAACCGATAAGCTGTATTTTTAGAATGGGGATAGTTTAAAATTAGTACAAGGAACAGGCATGAGTTTTTGGGTGTTTTTTTTTTTAATAGGGTTATTCCTTTTTAACTAAATTTATGCAAAAATAAACATACTCTTAAAAGAATTCCTTCTTTTCTGTTTTTATAAAATTTCTCATTAATGAACACTAATTGATTTTTAAAAAATGTCATATTTAAATATTCCACTTCCTGTGTTGGAAATTGAAGAAAAATATGCCAGAGAATATCAGCTTCAAGAAAGTAATTTATTGTTTTTGTCAGAAATATAAATAAACACTCCATTTTGTTAAGTAACTTAGTTTTGCAATATTATCAGTTTTCCTTAGTTCATCATTTATCCTTAAATTGATCAATTTTGTTTTGGAATAAGAAAAGATTTTAGGGTTATTTTACTGATATGTAATTATTATTTTTATCAGATGGTGCAAGTAGTGGAAGTGAAGGAAGTGGATATTACGACACACCGGATTCATCAAGTGTTGAAAGTTTTTGTGTTGGTTCTGTAGTTGAAGTACCTTTTAATGGTGAGCCTAACTATGGAGTCATACGATGGATTGGTACGATTCCTGGAGACAAGAAGTCTCGAAGAATTGCTGGAATCGAAATGGTAAGAGTTCCCTATTAATTCATTTCTCACTTATGTTTCTACTATTTAAAAATTATAGTAGTGATACACAACAGCAATATAGTAGCTACTTTTAAAAATTTCATTGATGTTTATTGTATTAGATTGTAGATTATTACAATAATCTTCTTTTACTACTACAGTCGATTCTCGATAATTTGAAACTCAAGGGGCCAAAGAAAAATTTCAAATTACCAAGAGTTCAAATTAACAGGAGTTTAAATAACCAAGAGGGAGGGAGGAATAAAATCAAGTAAACAAGAGTTTGATCAAAATTCATGATTTATTATTTTAAACATTTGTACAATAATTCACAAATGTTCATTTTGAAAAGATCAGGAATTTTCTTTTGAGTGAGCGACTTCAGTGTATCATTGTCCCATGAATTTTCGATAGTGGTGAGAGCTCCGAAGAAATTGTTATTTGTGTCGGTTCTGAGGGTGTAGAAGCGTAGGGTAGTAAAAGATCAACTTGCCTCGCTCAATGTGACTGGAATTGGCGGTGTTCTTCTTCGTTTTCTTCATCACATTAACATTTCAGAACAGAAAAAGAGAGCACAGAGGACTCACTTTAATGTTTAAAAGTAGACTGCGAACTGCAAACTCACTCATTTATTTAAACAAAGGACAGGCCTGTGCATGATAAACGTTTCAAATTATAGAGAGTAGGGAAGCCCGGACTTCAAATTATTGCATGTTGACGGGCAAGATACTATTCCTTCAACTTCAAATTACCGAAGGGACCAAATTATACTGATTTTTATCAATTTATCTAGTATTTTTCAAAGGACCGGGAAAAACTGTCAAATTATCGGGAGTCAACTGTATTTCAATTTTTACAAATGTTTTGAAAGATTTTATTGGTTTTTGGATAACAATCAACAACAATAAAATGCCATCCATGCAACTGAACCGTGTATTTGTGTAATACAATACGGTACTCAATATCTATACACAAAAAAATTTGTTTTATGGTTGAAATTTAAATAAGTTGATGTGTTTCCTCTTTATTGATCTTTGATTAACTAGCTGTAAATTTAATTGACCTACTTTATAAAGTAGTATAGTCCCAAAGTAATTCTTTGGAAATCATGAGCATTACTATGATTAAAGATATGATATATTATAAAAAGTATCTTAAAAATTAATACAACTAATATCAATATTAGGAGGTAACATTATTGTTTTTGGAATGTTATTTTATTTCATAATGATTTTTTTTAAATTTTGTAATCTGATTATAAGTATTTCTTATATGATATGGGTTATTATATATCTGTCTAAAAATCTTTTTGTTATATCTTTAGGATAAAGAGCAACTTGGATTTGGCGATGGATCATTTAATGGCCGCCGATACTTCCAATGCAATCCCGAAAGGTCTATGTTTATAAGCCTTAATCAATGCAAACGAGATTCAAGATTCCAAGAAAGTCCATTCAAAAGAATTCCACGTGAAGGTGAATATATGCTACAATTATACCCTATTCATATATCAGCTTGGATACGCACATTCATTGGTATTTAAGTAATTGTTGATTTTCTTAAACATTTAAGAATAAAAGTCTTTTTTCTATATTTATTAATTTTATGTGGTTAGAAGAAAAAGTATTAGTATATATCTATGTAGTATCTATCTATAAATTTGTTTTCATTAGTTAGTCATTGATCTTTGTTTGGATAATGAATTTATTTTATAATGATTATATCAACACAGGTTTCATAAACTCGCTCTGTTAATTAAAAGTAGGAATGCCATTCTATATCTTGGCCAGTAGTAAATTTCTTTTTATCCATATCAGATGTTTAGAAGCTTTGGAATTATATTCTTCTACCTGCAGCTAAAGTAAATTAAAATGCAATTTTATTGCTTTTTTATTAGTGGCAATATTGATATTATATCAATCTCGGTTAATTAAAAAATATAATATAATCTATACATATTATAAAACAAAGTCCTCGGTCGCGTTTGTTCGCGGTAAACTCAATAACTACTGCACGCATTTTCATGCGGTTTTCACCAATAGATAGTGTGATTCACCAGGAAGGTTTAGGTATTTAATTTGTCGAGGTTTCGTGTAAATGGGTTGGAATATCGATGGGTTTTACAGAAGACGCTGCTTGCCTAATCCCGTGCAATTATCTAACTTGCAAGATAATAAATTCGTATATAAAGAAATATTTGTTTTGTTTTTTTATTTTTATAATCTATACATATAACTGTAACCAGATTGACGAACACACCCAGCGGTCAAACCACTAAACTTAGCATAGCATGTATAGCTTAAATGAGCACTAAGAAAGGAATGCGGACAATTCTACCCCCAAGGGTTTCCCCCTTAATATAATAGCGGTTCAAAGATTCTATGGAATCCGTTAGTTTTGAAGTTTGACATCTGAAATTTCGGATGTATGAGTAACTTATAATTAAAAAAAATTAAATTATTTATTTAAAATGATCTGTCACGAAATTTTATATGGTACTCCAAATTCCACGCGAGCGAAGCCGTGGGCAAAAGCTGGTTTCTATATAATAAAGTACATTACCTGAGATGGGAAGAAAGAAAATCAAGACTCCCAAAGAACACGAAACAATGATATTCGCGTGGTCCTTAGTGGCCGGTACGTGATAAAAAAAAATACATTACATAGACAAATTATGTAGGCATAACATGCCTTATTACCCGAGCAAAGCTGAGGTGGGTGGCTAGTATAAAATAAATATTAATTTATGTCTGGTTACAGTATCTTTTTCAGAATTGTGAATGAGGATGTATGTCTACTAAAGGCAAAAAGTAGTTAGTCCCAATTGGGTGTTCAAAAACATTCTAGATTGTGATTGAGATGCCTAACTCAGGAACTAAAGTGTTAGTAAGATATTAAAAGATCTATATAAAGTCTTGCATTAATTTAGATTTGAATTATCCTGAAAAGTCATATGTTTCAACATACACACTTATTCACGATTCTTTGTTTAAAAATCTAATCTAATTTTGATATAAACATTTTTTTTGTGAAACTGAACATGCACACCTATTATTCTGCCCAATATTAAATTGATAATTTATTCCTAGATTTTGGCTGTATTGAAAGTCCAATAATTCCTGGCCTCATTCCTCCTATTTCAAGAGGAGATATAACTTTTATTTGTGGAAAAAATAGAGGTATACAAGGTCACCATAATTCTTGCTATTTAGATGCGACACTGTTCAGTATGTTCACCTTCACTAGGTAAGATTTTTTTTCAGTATAATATAATTTATGGAAGAAAGTGATGTTATTGCATGTAAAATTTCATTTGTATTATTATTATTTATTAAAGTTATAATTTAGGGAAGGATAGTGTAAGATGATTTTATTAAGATTGACTTAATTAGAATAAAATTTAGGAGAATCTTGGTTGAGTGCAGTCGGTTAAGAAATACATAATGGGGGCTACCTGTGGTCTAGTGGTTAGCATAACTAACTACTAGGCCCAAGATTGCGGGTTTGTAAACCGGCAGGTAGCCCTAGGATTTTTTAAAGGGAGTAAAAAATCCTTGGTTATGCTGTCCTTCGGAAGGGACGTTAAACGGGTGTCCCGAGCCTGTATGATGTCAGGTACTCGTTAAAAATCCCTAACCTAATTAAAAAGTGCTAGGCCTTATAAAGTTGGTATAATGTTCCTTCTCAATTATTATTTTGAAGTGAAAAGTTGCCTGCAACTGTTTTCTTGTTGCTACAGTTTAAAAGCATGTTTTTTTGTTTTTTTTAATTCTCGGTCACATTGTAACAAACAAAGTTTTTATTATTCTTGATGCTAATCAAGTTGTAATTTCGTTATTTAGTTTTTGTGTGGATCCCTTACTCCCAGCTTTAAAAAAAATTATGACTTTTAAAAATTAAATTATAAATTGCTAAAAAGAAGATTCACCTTAGCTACTGTAGCAAGTGCAAGATGTTTTTTTTTTTTGTGATGACCCATTAATGAATAATTGTTTTAGCAATTTGATTATTGTATGATTGCATTTAAAGAAAATGTAATTCTATTCAAATTCCGATTAAAAATGATTTTAAAATGTTCTTGTTGACTTCAAGCTTGTCCAACCTTGTACATTGGAATCTTGACAATCAATGGGTCGAAATGAACCCTTGAATTATTGAATTTTTATCTTTTATTTCCATTATGAAAAGGTTCTATTACTTATTATGGAAAGAACTTGGACTTGTAATATAAAATCTTTGTGTTATTTTTTTATAAACTACAATAATTATTTACTTAATTTTCAGTGTCTTCGATAGTTTACTGTACAGGCCAGCCTTGTGTACTGATATACCCCATTATGAATTAATTCAGAGGGTACTTCGTGAAGAAATAGTAAATCCTCTTAGAACAAATTTCTATGTTAGAGCTGATAGAGTAATGAAACTCCGTACTCTAATGAAGGAGGAGTTAAAAGATGTTTCTTTTACCACAGAAGAAAAAGGTAAGCCTATCCTAAATTTATCTTGTATTAGTAAATTTTCTGAATTAGTATGCGGATATTTTAAGATATTCTTTTTATTTATTATAAATCATATTAACATCGATCTTTATTCTTCATCAGTATCATAGATACTGTGTATATAAAAAGAGTATGCAATGAAAAATTGTAGAATAGAATAGAATAGATAAGTAACTTTATTCTGGCACCAAATCCCTTTATAATAATAAAAACATGAACAGAAAAAGAAACATAATTTATATTTGGCCAGAAGGCTACATAATACAAATCATAGTTTTTTTAGACCCATTTTTTGTTACCTTTAAGGTTAATTTTTAATTATATTTTTATGTTTTTAATTAAATTTTTTGTGGGGGAAAATATCCAATTTACAGACCTCCACACTGCATCATAGTTTTTATAAATTGGCAAAAAGTAAATAAAAAGAACGAATCATTACAAGATATTAAGCAATTGAAGGGGGTAAATAAATTAATAACAACAGTTAAATACATGAGCTAGGATGCAATTATTTCTTTTCTTTATTGACAGTATACCACTTCAAAGTGATATTTTAAGTTTCGACATACATCCATAATTTTTACTTACATCTATAAAAGTTCTTCATACTCTGAATTTATTTATATATGAATTATCTATCCTGGATATGGCATCATTTCTTTCTCTGGAATGTCAAACTAGACAATTTTCTGATTTAAAGGCTTTAAAAAAAAATTAAATCAATTAATTAATAATAAATTTTTATTTTAATTCAACCATGTAATTAAATGTATTCAAATTATTTCTCTTATAATCTTAATGCTCATATAACATAATAATCTTATGATAATTATATAAAAAAATTGTAGTGATCGGTTTGCAATACTTTATTTTACATATAATGTGGGAACATTGTGAATTTGTTGACAGGGGTACCCCTCCTAATTATAATTTTTCTTTTCTTATTTTATTGTCTCCTTAAATTGCATATCACATTTTTTATTGTCATATTGGTTTCTCATGTAGTTTTAGTTATCATATTGATGTGAAAATAGTTTACTATAAGCATAATGGATACGCAGATATTGGTAGTGATGCAATCAAAACAAATTTTTCATTTCCTCTGCAATGTTGATTTTTAAATGATACTCCAACTCTGTGTCAAGCTCCTTTCTCCATGTGTTATGAGACCACAAATGTATAAATGTACCACAATGTAGACTGTTGAATGTAAACTGCTGACAGAATTATGGCCATCTCCCCTTAACTAAATCAATGTCGATAGTGTGCTTCTTTTTCTCCTCTGGAATTTGTCTTAAAGTTTTACCTTCTCTGTGTTCAACTTCCTGATTCCATCGACCAATAATAATTTATTTTTCATTCTTTCTGATATTTTCTTCTTCCATTACTCTGATTGCATATTTGTGCTCTCCTTTTACACGGCTTGGTAGCTGTTTTCATTATTTAATATTTCCTTTAAATTTTCGCTCTTGTTTATAATCTTTCCTGTTTTCCTCAATTCCTTTATATCTTCTTCGACATGTTTTTTTTTGTTTTTAACTTTGGTTTCTTTATTAATATAATGTGTAATATTAATATATTTAGACCAATTAGATTGCGCCCTCAACTGTCAATCCAAGTGGTGGAGCTTCAGTGACTTTTGGCAATAATCCCCCGTCCCTGGTGGCTACCTATGAAAGGTGACCCCAGTATTACAGAAAGATATGTATATAGTAGATAGTATTCTGTGTATGCAGTAATATTAGTGTACTCCCTACTTGAAGGCCATGACTGCAGTGATGCGCCCATCATCTCTCTAAGCCATTTCTATTTCACTGTGTACTAAACAATTAATTATTTTATTTAGATCCTGAAGAGTTTCTTGGCTCCTTGGTTACCAAAATTTTGAGAGCGGAACCTTTTTTAAAACTGAGTTCTGGACAAGAAGCTTACCATTATCAATTATTTGTTGAAAAAGATGAAGCCCTAGTATTCCCTACTGTTCAGCAGCTTTTTGAACAAAGCTTCCTCTTCAGCGACCTTAAACTGAAAGAGGTAAGTTAAATTTGTTTTAAAAATTGATTTCAACTTTGATATCTTACTATTTACTTTTTTTTTTTAAATTGATACCTAAACAAACTTGTATATTGTAATAAGATTGGATATTTCTTTAGTCGGCTTAACGTCCACCACTTTGAATATTTATTTACTTTTATACAATTTCATCGATTTCTAAAAAAAAATTTATTGATTTTTAATCAGAATAATTTATTCTGATTAAAAACCAATTAAAAAAAAGAAAAAAGATTTAGCACTTATGTCTGTAGCTGTCAGTACATATGTCTACAGATACGGAAGCTTAAAAAAAGAAAAATTTTAAGACAATGAATATGCCCTTTTGAATTTCCATATCCATTCTTTCTGTGTTTTCAAATCTATTGATCTTTTCAATTGTTTAATTAAAAATTTAAATCATCTTTAATTATGTTAGTTATATTTGAGAGGTTTCTTAAAAAAGTAATAATAATCCCAGTTTTATTGAACGTCAGATAATTAATCTTGCTTTTTTGCAGGTCCCTGCTTGTTTGATTTTACAAATGCCTCGTTTTGGAAAATCATTTAAAATGTATCCAAGGATTTTGCCTTCCCAGCTGCTTGATGTCACTGATGTCATAGAAGATAGTAAGTATTAAAACATTTTGCATATACAATAAAATTATTTTATAGTTTGATGGTTTAATTTTAGTCTGGAATTGATCATGTTTTTAACATTTTTCTCATGCTCACTAACATATATTTTTTTCGTTTATTACTTTTTATAGTAATAATAAACTTTTCTGTTTGGGATAATATTTTTAAGAAACAATATTGACTCGGCTTTTGTGCTTGTTACCTAATAGATTAATAATGTTAAGCCAATATTAGCATTTAATTGTATCTAATAAATTCTATTTTCAGCTCCCAGGCAGTGTACAGTCTGTGGAATTTTAGCTGATTATGAATGCAAGGAGTGCTTTGAACAATGTGATGTTGGTCTGCAGAGTGTATCATTCTGTAAACCATGCTTAGAAAGAGTATGTATAACATTTTGTTTATTTTTAATTAATTTTAACTAGTTCTATCTTTCCATTTCATTACAATTGTAACTTTTATACATGTATCTAATTACTATTTTATGTTATTAATAGACCCATAATCATGAAAGAAGAAGAAATCACAAATACAGGCCCCTGAGTGTGCCACTTGAATTTACCATTATAAAAGACCATTGTCTCATACCTAGACTCTATATGCAGTTATTTGCGGTAGTGTGCATTGAAACATCTCACTACGTGACTTTTGTGAAATGTGGGACTGGAGCTGATGCACCTTGGTGCTTTTTTGATTCAATGGCCGATCGAAAAGGTATAAATAACTTTATTAGCCTAATAATATTGTAAAAAAAAAATAATATTTTCGAAAATTCTTCTGAAACTCCTCAGTTCAACTAAACATTTAGAACGATATAGGAGGGTGGTTTGAAAAGTTCTCTGAATGTACTAGAAAGAAGTGTCTTACCTGGGTGGAACTGCTTTTATTTTCCAATATAGTCTTCCTGTAGACTAATTTTTAAAAAATAATTAGAAAACGGACCAGATTTTGTTCGGATTTCCAATCTGCTGGTGCGTTTATGGTCCAATGTCAAGAGCCCCGACACCCATCTTGCGGATAATTTTTTCATTCCCAATTCTGCAGTTAAAATGTGATATACCCGTTCAGATGACATCCTTACAGCTTCAGCAATCTCTCGCACTTTCAGTCGACGATCCTCCATGACCTTTTTATGCATTTTTGTGATAAATTCTGGGGTCGTAGCACTTTTTCGCCGTCCACTATGGGGAGTCACCACTACAACTCACGCCACCTGTTCACTCACTAGGATAGGATGATAGACGATAGTGATATGTTTAGAAGCCTATCGGGAATCAATTTGTGCAAGGAAACTCTCTGAAGGAGATTAAAATAAGTATGCATGATGGCCTCTTAATAAAAACAATATTTAAAATTTTGTTTTTAAATTTATTTCACAACATAATTTCCAGAGACTAGTACATTCCAATACATTTGTCATATCGGTATTCTAATTTAATTAAACCATCTCTGTAGTGCCATTTATCAAGGTCCTCAAAATGGCTGTTTACCAGATCAATGACCTCCCTATTGCTGTAAAGTCTTTGTCTTCTAAGAAATTTTTTGAAGTTAGGGAACAGGTGGTAGTCACTGGGCACTAGATCTGGCAAGTAGGGTGAATGTTCAAGCAATTCGAATTTTAATTCACAAATTTTTCCCATTGAAATGACTGAATGATGAGCCATGAAAACTCTAAAGTTATTAAAAAAACTGTTCTTAAAAACTAACCATATTACTAAACTGTAACTTTAGATACAATATAGTCTGAAGTAAAACTATAAAATACTAGCATCTAACTGGTTTTAGTGCCTTGTGAGACCCGGAACTTATCAGGCTACCCTCATAGATGAGTAAGAAAGAGAACATTTTTTTTTTTGGTACTTGGTTTATTGGAGTATTATTTTCTTGTGGACATAATTCCACATTAATAAGTTCTTTGGAGAACATAGCATTTGTTCCAAATTTTTCTTTAATATAGGTCTGTAGCTATCTATGCTGATCCATTTCTAAAAAATAATATTGGTTAAAATAATTAAAATATTTATTTAAAAAAATTTTATTGAAAATTTAGTATTTATAAATTTTTTAACCGATATAATTAAAAAAACAGTTTCTTTATAATTGCTGTAATTCTCAAAGTAGTGTAATATGTTTTTAAATGTTGACTGTTACGATTAATTCTAATTTTTCATATTATTTTGTGATAGGGGAACAGAATGGTTATAATATCCCAGAAATGGTCCCCTGCCCTGATCTTCCTTATTGGCTCTCTGAAAAGGGGGCAATGGAACTTCAATCAAAAGATGAAAGGCAACTTCCAGAATATGCAAAGAGATTACTTTGTGATGCTTATATGTGTATGTACCAAAGCACTGAGGTTATGATGTACAGATAAACAAATGATGTATGTTTATTTTAAAAGATTGCTTTAGGAATGTTAAATGTGATAAAATAGATAATAGTGATACTGAGATGGCTTAACCATAAGTATATTGTTCATAATATGTAAATATAAAATGTCTTATCACACAATCTAGTCATAAAAAGCATATGAACACTTATATACTAAAATAGGTCTAAGATTGCTAATATAATTAATATTACTTTAAAAAAAATTGTTCAAAAGCTTCCAAGTGGTTTTGAGTATCACTTACTGCTTTTTGTTTTAAAAGACTGCTGTTCAATGTTAATGGTATTGATATGGTTGTGTATGGTTGTTAAAAGAAAAATTATCTACAATAGGTTTTATATTATAAATAAAATCACTATCAAACTGTTTGTGTAATTTTTTGTTTATCTATGAACAGAGACGTTTTTTCCATTAAAAAAATTTTTGTTAAGCACTCAAAACTAGTTAACAGAAAATTTGTTGATAGGTAGTTCATTTGTTTAAGAACCTATTAGATCATAAATCAGAAGTATCCCTGGAAAAATTGAATTAATTTTAAAATTTATTCTAAAATACCACTTTTTATAGAATCTGAGGAAAAATGTAATTATAATTATTATGTTTATTTTACGTTTACCACTTGAAAGCTAGGAAACAAAAGATTTATACTATTATTTTTTCTAGTGTCTAGAGTGAGTTGAGTTAGGATTTGAATGTCTTCCATTTCCATTAACTTGAATGTTACGGTCCAAATTTAAAATCAGAAATAAACGCATGAATTTTTGTGTTACTGGTGTTTTGCCTAATTGTTTCAATGGACTAGCGTAATTTCATGCTTGCGCAAAGTTTATCTTATATTTTGTATTTTTATAAGATATGATTAGTTTTCACTCCACTCTACCTCTTCTGGTGGACGTAATGCTGTTGGGTTGTTGGGTCTTGTTTTTTTTCATATGTTAATCATAATTTATGATATTTTCTATCACTAATGTAATGGAATTTCATCCATTTCACACTGACTTAATACTTATAGTTTTGTAAATTTTATTAAGTTTTTTGTTTAGGATAGTAGGGATCATAGTTCACCATAAATATTATATAGATCACAATTCATATTTTGATTAACTTTTAAGCGCCTAAAGAGTTAGGAATTTAATTTGTATAATTACTAATTAACTTATAAAATAAAGTTTTTTATCTTATAAATTTTCTTTCTATAATTTGATTGTAATGAATTTTCTGAAATAATATTTTACCTACTAAATATTATATTTTTCAAATTGCTTCAACATTTTTTTTAAATTAGTGATGCATAGCTTAATAAATTTTGTATTGCATAAATATTTTTCATTTGCAGTATATTATTATTGATGATATTACTATTTTTAATACAAAAATAAAATAGCATATTTTAGCCCTTGGGTCCTTTTAAAATTAACACTCAAATGATTCCAATTTTTTCTTAAATGTTTGTACTTATGATGAAAATATGTAACAAAACAGAACTAAAACTTAAGTTTTAATTTAAAGTTGAATTAAAAAGGTTTAAAGTTTTGGTAAACTATGTTGGGTTGGAAGTAGATTTAAAATATTTAGTCATTGAAATTCCAGCATTTACTACAAAAAGTTATTACACATATATATTTTTTAATTTTAGGTTTCCCACAAAAAATAAAATAATAATAATATGAACTACCACCACGTAAATGCTTTAAAAACTTTTCAATACTGATATATATATTAATTATAGTGTAAATAAATTTATATTAATTGTGATTATTGCTATAGGAGAGTATAATTGTGATTTTGTTAGGAGCCTGAGCTGCTGGCAGCTTTAAATATTAACAATGTCACTGTATATAACAAAACTTATATAATTTTTAAGTTATAAAATGTATATTATACAGCCTATACATATTCTAATTTTGATTCTTTGAACTGAAGAAATTTATAGAGTACAATTGAACATCTATATATAAAACTTGCAGATAGGCCTCTATAAAAAAAAATTGACATATCAAGAAAGAGAAATAAAACGTTTTCATATATTAATAAAGATGGTATGAAGTTTTTGGATATTTTGAGTGAATTTTCATGTTCTCCACACATTGAATGTTGTCATATTTGTTTATTTTAAAAATTGTACTTTTTTTTTTTTTTTACAAAATGGTTACTAATGACAAATAAGAGTAAATGTGGTGTGTTAAATTTTATCATGTTAGAGTTTAATTTTTATTTGTTAACTCTCCAATACTTGCAGAACCTATGTGTGATTTTTTTTGTCCTCCGTAATGTATCTGTTTTATGCCTTTTTTTTAAATATTACTTTTTGTATCTCATACTAATTGCTCATGTTTAGGACTCATGTAGTCAGCATTTCAATAGAATTTAATGTAAAGAGTTAAACTATTTAAGAAATGGATTCAGATAATAGAATAAATCAGACATTCCATTTTTCCTTGAAATTACTAATTTACATATGCAATTTTTTTTAATATGCCAGCACAACTGTTAGTATAGAAATAATACATACACCCACTGTGCACTGAACCTAACACTTCATATGAAGTGGTACACTTTTTTTTTATATTCTAATCTAATGATTTAGCATGTTTCTTTCGTTCACTCATAATTGAAAATATCCACACCCCAGAGTTTTTCTTAAATAAAAATCAAGTTTTTTGCTTTCTAAAAGTTTTAATATATAGAAGTTCAACTGTATTTTACTTTGTTGACTGTGTGTTTTTAATATTTAAATTGTAAAGATTAGATTATTTGTTATTAATTTACTATTTTTTATATAATGTTTGTGAACTTTAAATGCTTAACATAAAAGTTGTTAAAATACATTTTCAATTTATGTTAACATTTATTATCAATATGTATTACCTTGTTAATCATATTATAGTATAAAAAGATTAAAGTTAAATTAAAGATTTAATATTTTTTGTATTACAAACATTTATATAGTTTTCTTAATAAAATAATAGCTTTTAAAACAATTTTGTCACATATAGTCTGAGCATGTTTACTCTGTTTTGTCATTTTATTGTTTCTAAATCATTAAGTTGATAACCTAATAAGATTATAATATGTTATATTATATTAAATGTATTAAACTCAGTTTAGAAAAGTAAACTCATTTGTTTGTTTATTAAATGAAAATAAAAATTTTATTTTCTGATCTACCCTGAAACCAATTGATATCATAGAATATTGTAAATTTGGATTAATCATACCTGATATAAGTTTTTGATTAATAGAGGTCTGTTCCACAGGTTGTCACTTCAAGTTGAGTTACAAGTTTTAACTGTATATTCGTTTAATTTTCCAAAAATACAAGCTATCATGAGCTTTATTATGGAAAAGAGTATCTGATTATGAGAAATGTGTATAATCCCATCTAGAAATGAATGTGTTTACAAACAATAATATTATCTATGCATCGTAATGTTAGTTGAAACTTTTATATCTTGATGAAATAATTACCGAAGTTACATATCCCATAATTACATTCTCTTTTTCATACTTAAGCTCCTAATAAATTGCATTTTTAGAAAATATTGAAAGGGAAACGAATGAAAACTTATAACATGCTGTGACTAAACTAAAAGTGACAACAAAATATTACCGTTGTTTGCATTGAACGATTATTTGTAAAAGAAAAAAAAACTTACTTCATAGCACGGCATGAAAATACACAATTCTCTTCATTTTCTTGTTATAAAAAAAGTAATTGAAAGACCAAAGGCATCCATATTCACCGAAGGGATCAGATGTAAGAACTCAAAGCGACAACCTGCGGAATAATTACCGAATAAGTTTAAAAAGTATAACTGGTATTTTTGACTGGTTCTCGAAATTTGATAAGGTTGTTGTTGGTTCTTGCTTGAAATAACATCAAGTTTCCTAAATCTTAATTTCATTAAATTTACTAAAAGTAAATTAAATTTAATCAAAAGTTAGTCAAGGTGTTTTATTAGTAAAATGAAAATCTTATGATCATCAATAAATAACATGATGTTATTTAGGCATATTAAGTATGCAACATTTTGTATACATCCAATCTGATTAGAGATCACACTTTTCTTCCTGCTACTATGATGTGCTCATAGAAAAAAAAAAAAAATTGTTTGATGTTCTAAGAGTTTTAATTCAATTATTGTATCCTACAAGATTACTATAGTAGGTTCAAGTATAAAAGCGACAATTTATTTATGCTTAAATATCATCCATGGACCTTTACTCATGCTCAACTTTTTTTCAACCTCATAGATATTTATTTTTAATTTCAAAATTTTTCTACGCAGTTCTTTTGTTTTAAAACAGCTTTCAATGTAAGCACTATTCATTTATTTATGTCATTTTTAGTGGTGGCATTATCTCTTATTCCAAAATCATATCCGGTTCCCCTTTGGAAGAATATTTTAATATATGTGGGAAAATAAGCTATGTATATGGATAATGTATTTATTTACAAAGAAATATGTACAAAATAATTAAAAAATTGATTCTAACTATAGCCATTTCATTAAAATTTGTACCAGTTTCTTGTTCCAATACAAAGGAGAAATCTTCCTTTAGAAATGTATAATGCACCCCCAACTTCCATAAAGCCCTATCTCACAACCACTGCTCTGGAATCCCTGCTCCATGTATTTATTAGAAATAATTCATTCACTTCCAATCATAACAAAATAATAACACATTAAATTGAATAAATTAAGTAAGAAAATGCAAATAAGTGTTAATAACTACTAATGAGCAAGTAAGTTACACATTTTTTTTTTACTATAGCATAACTATTTTACAAACTATGAAAGTTTGTCTTCATGTAGTGTGTTATATATATTTTAAATATGCATTGTTACGGAATAATGCTAATATTTTTTTTGTTGAAGGACTGGGAATAAATCAATCACATAATCATATTTTTTTTTAATTGTATAATTAAAGGTATATGTGCACAGAAAAACTGCATTTTTTAATAAGTCATAAAACTCCAGAATAATCAAGAAAACAAATAAGCTATAACTTGTTTACTTTCGCTCTAGAATTTTAAAACAACAAAATATATTTCTTTTTATACAAAATTTAGTTTTAAATTGTGTTATAATACTATATCAAATTGCACAAGTATATGACAGTTCTCTATATTTTTCTTTTTTCTAAGTACGTATTTGCATTATACATGTTTTTTTTTAATGCCTGTCATAATGTACAAGTTATTATTTTGGTAATTCATTATCTTCAAATCTTACATACTAACATTAATTAAAAAAAATATATATATTCTAAACATTTTTTTATTATTAATATAATATCTACACCTATGTAATATTTATGAATATATATTAAATAAAAATTAACTTTGGAAGTAATTGTTATTGATTAATAGAAATAACATTTAAAAAAATGATTACACTTGCCTAGAATGCTGGAGGCACATCTGTACTGTAGATGATCTTGTTATTTTTATTCAACAAGTATGTAAGTAATATTAGAAAACTATGACACTGAAAATGTTTTTTCATAGAAGTTGGTTGTTGGTTTGATGAGCCGAACAATATCAACAATCTATAAAGGGTTATAGTTTATATTATTAACCCTGGAATGCTACTTGGGGTACACCTCTACCCCATACCTCCATTAAGTGTTGCTTCCAGTCGACAAATAGCGCTGCAGTTCTGTGATTCACAGTAATTTCAAGTCTCGACAAGACAGTATGGGTGTGGCATTCGAAGCGTTGTTTTTTCCCAAGTTATTTAACCTATGGGGTACAGGTGTACCCCAGTGTAGCACAATCGGTATACATTTTTCCAGGACTAAGATTCTTTATTTGGGTAAGTACAACGTTAAATTTATTAATACTTATTTTAAACAAGGAAATTATAAATATATTTTGTTATAAACATGAAATTACTTATTTTTTTCAATCAATACAGTGGATATTTAGAATTTATGGCTGTGATTTTCAGTAAATTGATTTTTTTTAGGTGTAATACAAGACATTTCAAAAATGACATCACAGGATACAATTCTATGTTACTGTTAAAAGAGAGTGCTGCAGTTGACAAAGAAATATTTACAAACCGAAGATCTTTCCTAAAAAAATTGGCTCTAGATCTGATTAGATCTCAGATGTCAAGGCGATTGGAAAACCCAACTTTAAGACAAGAACTCCCTCAAACCATCACCCGTATTTTAGATGTGCCAGTGGTAGAAGAAGCCAGAGGAAGTCTAGAATCCACATCAGGACAGTGTAATTTCTGTCCAAGGCCTCGAGACCGAAAATCTAGGATTAAATGTGCTCTATGTAAAAAATTTATTTGTTTGGAACATCAAGAAAAAGTGTGTGCTTCATGTATTCAGTAAATAGTTTATTCTCATTAGGTATTTTTTTCATTTTTTTAATGTATGGCTTCAGAGTGTTTCATATTACTTTAAATTTAAAAAAAATGTAAACGCTCTAAAAACCGTCTTTTTATTTGGGGTATACATGTGTAGCAGACCCGTTAGTAAAAATAAGTGAAGCATTCCAGGGTTAAGAATAATGACTATTTCATAAATATGTCTCAAACTAATCTACTGGTAGGTGCTGGTTTCATAGTTTCATCACTCTAGAAAAAAATTTAGACATTATTTTTATGCCTAATGAAACCGATAGTCAAGACCATATTAATCAATATGATACACTGACAGATATCCAAAATAAAAATAAAAATATATATATGCAAAATAAAATCAAATATGTAAAATTGAGATCCATTGAATGATAAGAAATGAAGTTAAAAGTATTTGAGTTTAGAGAAAGAAGTATTAAACTAATTAGTATTAATATACATTTAAAGAAGGTAATATTTTTACAAGACTAGCTTGAACAATAGAAATATAATGTTTCTAAAATTATATTTCCCTTAAAATTAATACTACTTAACAATCTAATTAAAGGCTAATCTGTTCCAGTAATTTCCAAAACACAATTTGTGTAATTCTGGAAAAGAAATAAGTAATTAATTATCAGACAGTTAATAGAAACTGTACACAACTTTAAGTTAGCAAGTTAACAATTTAAACAAATAATTGTTATAATTCCATCATATAATAATAAAAATGATATTAGATATCATTTATAGTCGTCATTTGCCCAGGTACATGTTAATTGTACATTAATGGATGGATTTGTTTTGATTTACTTGAGCACATTAGCTCTAAGCATTATTGTTTTTAACAAATCATTCTTCAATTAGTAGGTGTCATCATCTTCATCCATAGTGAAGTCGCTACCAACTCCTGAATCCATCAAGTAGATCGAACTAAACAAGAAAGAAAAATAAGAATGAAATAATTTTTTTATAAATAATGAAAATGAATAATAAATGGGCCTAATCAGTGTGTATTTTAACTATTATTTTATACAGAGGCTAAGCCATGGTATACCACACTTCGTTTCTTTTTTCTTGATATACCGTGCTGGATGGGTGGAGTCAAGCAAAAGTAACAGTCATTCGCATGATTGGTAGGTTCCCTCCACATCATTGGAACACCAAAAGGTAATGAACATTTCTTTTTGTTTAGCCATTTAATCAAATTTGTGGAGCAAGTTGTGCAACTAAAGTGTGGTACCCACGATTTGTCTTGGTTTTTAATTTTAATTTCAAAATAATGGAAGTAATCAGTTTCTAAATGTTGAGTTATTGAGCAGCTTTGGTTGATATGGGTCACCTAACCACTTATGTAGCAAAAATTGTCTGCACTATTAACACATTTACGCAACATAATGAAAGCTGTAGATTTTTCACTAACAATCCCCCCAAAAAAGATAACAATTTCACATTTTAACTGATAACACAGTCAGTGTTAGACGAAACAAACAAATAAGAAATAATAAAATTTCTGCGGGTAATCCTTAAGTATTTGGAATTATCATCATTAATGTGATAAATCTATCGCGCTACCCGCTATTATATTATAAACATGTATATTTATCTTCAGCGAGTGAAATACTATCAATATAGTACATTTTCATGTAAAAGGCAAATTTGATGTAGAAGTTATCGTGAGCTTTAGTATGGATAATTTGTATACTTTAGTAATCATTTCATCAAGAAATAAAAGTTTCAACTAACATTTCGAAGTATAGATGATATATGATTGTTACAACGTTCATTTCTACATGAAATGATGACTGAAGTATACACATTTACCATTATGCACATTCTCTTTCCTATAATAAAGCTCATAATAACTTGTGTTTTTGTAAAATATTAAAAGGGAAAAGTTAAAACTTATTGTGACTAAAATAAAAGCGACAACCTGCGGAACGACAACAAAATATTACCGTAGTTTGCATTGAATGATTATTTGTAAAAGAAAAAAAAAACTTACTTGATAGCGCGGCATGAAAAAAACACAATTCTTTTCATTTTCTTGTTATAAAAAAAGTAATTGAAAGACCAAAGGCATCCATCTTCACTGAAGGGATCAGATGTAAGATCTGGATTATAACTGAAAATAAGATATTAATATTTAAATTTTTATTTAAAAAAAACAACAACTAAATAAAATAAATATTCACCTGTAAATGTCGCAGTCAGCAAGAGAAATTTCATCTTGTATGGCAGACCAAACATTAGCTCTTAAAGAACGATATTGTTCCCCAACAGTAGCACTTAAATTACTATCAACAGTATTCATCACCCACTGAAATTTAAATTGTTGTTTAAAGTAAAGAAATTATTTGATAATTTCTTAAACTATACAAAAAAACATATTTTTCATTACATGCAAATTGAATGAGCACTGAAGTAAAATGAAACATAAAGCTAAGAATCCTGTTGGAATAAAAAAAACATTAGATATAACGCCGCGGGTTAGCTGGACGTCTTCAGTCTCAATTAAGCCTTGAGGAAGTCAGCAGCATGTTTGGCGAAACGTTGGCAGAAAATTCACCGACACGGTCTAAACCAGAAGAAACAACTGAAGTTTTTTGTATAAAAAAAACATTTATGGACATAAATTTGTTTCATTAATTAGGTTCTATTGAAATGTTTGAAAATGTAGTTTTAAAGCATCTACCTAGAGTCATGCCGGTAACATTCCCTGAACCTTAATTTTCTTTATGCCTAGAAATTAAACTTTTTCCAGAATAGAGCTTATTACCGTAAAACATTTTATTTTATTCTACTAATATAAGTAGAATATGAATGATTTAAAAAAATATACATGATGTTTACGCAATTTTTGGGCAACAATGAAGAACATTCCTAATTTTAGATAACATTGAAAACATAATTTTTTTAGCAAGTTAATAATCCTGGAAAATTTCTGACTTTTTTTTTATGTCCCTTATATGCTAAATGTGGTAACAATAGGAACCAAAGACTTTATGCAACACAAAAGAGATCTAATCTAATTTTTTGTAATCACAATTTCAATTTACATACTTGCTAACGTAGCGTAGAAGAACAAAATAATTTGAACAATTTTAATTTGTTGATGTGCTAGGAAAAAAAATCGAAGCTTTCACGTTGCTTATCAAAGTAAAAAAAGATGGACAAGTGAAAATCAAAATAGATTTTCAGGAGGCTTTTAATATGAGGCCAAACAGCGAAAAAACAAAAATAAAAAAATGTAATATAATGAGTATCATAAGCAAGTATGCTTCCACCTTACATACATATCTGCATATTCATTGCCTTAGAGATTTAAGATATAAAACAAAAAACTCAAATTATATGAATAGGTAAGGAAAATTATGGAATAACCAAATTTTGAATAATCAATTAAAATTTGCAGATAATTTGTGATTTTATTTATAGAGTATATAGTGGATCTTTTAATTTTATAAGGTTTTACCAATAAAACTAAATACCTTGAACTCTCAGTAGAGAGGTATTAACCCAATTTAACTTAATTATAAGTGAAGATATATAGCTAGGCTTAGATGGGCTGGACATGTGGCCAGAATGGATGACAACGCTACTCATAAGAGACTGCTATTTGGGTACGTTGACGGAAAAAGGAAACGTGGACGGCCACGATTAAGATGGGCAGACGAGGTCGAGAAGGATGCAGGTAGCATTGTTGGATCCAGAGCTTGGAGGACGTTGGCACAGGACAGAGAAGAGTGGAGGCGACGCCTTGATGCGGCCAAGACCAGTGTTGATTGATTGATAAGTGGAGATATGAATAGGTTATAAAAATCAAGTTTTACACAAAAAAATTATGGGAGGAAACAGTACTTTTTAAACACAATTCATTTGCAAACAAGGATTACTGAAATTTCATAGCTTTTTTGAAATTTAGGTGAAAAATAACAAAATATTGTAAAAAGAAATTTTTTAATATACCCACCCTTCTGGCTAATGCTAATAATATCATGGTATTCAAGAAAAATGGAGGAAACAAACAAAAGTAATGAGGATAGAAAGAGGAGAAGGAAAGGGAGGCCGTGAGTAAGCGGTGAAGAACTGAAACATGACAGTGACTTCAAGTATCTGGGGGCCCATCTGAACGACAATGGGTGGACACACCAAGAAATCGGAGATAGAATTAAGACTGGACAGGAAGTGCTTTCACTCAACCAGGTTGATCTCGTGTTTGATGAACCTTAAGTCAGTGTGGAGAATCAGTAACTTTGTTTTTTATATTGTAAGGTCCTTAAATAAGGGCAGCGTCTATATTTTCGTCAAATATAAAGTAGTGTAAACAGTCAGTTGATGTATATGAATGATGAGTGCTTCAATACCTGAACTTGAGAACACAAACCATATGGTAATAGGCGAAATAGATGCTTTAAAACGATGATAGATCTGATTTGGTTCAAACACTGTGACTCTGCCAAAAAAGATGCTCTGAAATATTCTTTATCAGGATTTTGAAAATTAGTATAGATTTTTTTCTGGTTAGTTTGCCATAGTAAACAATATCAATATCATTTCTTCACGGTATCAGATCAATATCACAATATCAGATCTTTCTAATTTTGACAAATATTAAGTGCCTTTCTTTTTGTGAAGTTTTGACCAAGATGGAGAAACTTGTTTTATTTTCATTTTCCGTTAGCACTATAGACCATGAAGATCTTGGCTGCATCATAAGGTTTTCTTGTAGACATTAGTTACTTGTGGGATAAAAGACAGTCTATAGTGGCTGTATATAAAAAAACAAAACAAAACTGAACTGATTATTTTTTGGTTTAAAATATAGCATTCCTATTTTAAGACCTTACTACCATTATAACAACATAAGTTAATAAAGTATAAAAAACATGGAATATGCAATAATAATCTTGATCATTAATAAAATAAAACTTTTTATGGCAGTAGATTTCATTTTTGATCTCTTATTTTTAAATACCCTCAAACATTTCCATAACAATGTATTAATATCAAACATCAAAGAAAATATATTAATGAAAAATTTCAAAATAATGTTTATTGATAAAATTAAAATATTTTATTATCAAGATTATAACTATTGGAGTTATTTTCCTACTACATTATACATAAATGTTTCATATAATATATACTGTTTAATATTCCTTTCATAAATAGCTTAAATGGCTAACAAAAGAAGTTATTTTATTAAATATCAAGAGAATTGAGGCTAAAGAAAGCATCAAGGCAATCATTCAAGGTCCCTTAGCAGCCTTTGACAGGTAGTCCTAATTTTAAATGTTTCTACATCAGTGATTCATACACAGATGACTAATAAGTAATTGATTACTTCTTACAGCAAAAATTAAATAATAATTTTACAACATTAAAACCAAATTACCTGCATGCTCGGTTCTTTGCTGAACTCGTGACTTTTCGCATCAGAAAAATCATAATCTGGTTGAAACGCAGCATTAAGAGTAGCAATAAGATAAAATAATGTACGTCTGCTTATTGTATCACATAAGGGCCCTTCTTCATCACCAGAGATACTTCGACTAATAAAAAAACAAAAACAATAAAGAACTATACGAATTTGATAAAATTAAAATATCTCCTCTAAAGAAATATAAAGTAATAAATTGAACCTGTAATAGCTTTGACATGGAGATAATCCTAAGCCTGATTGTGGAGGCGAAAGAGCCTGGAGATCATTGGGAGTTACACCTTGTTCTGCATTAAATCTTTTATATAATTGCTTATCATTTCCTGTCATTTTGCAAGAGTAGCTCTCTATTCTAAATTAGTAGAACAAAACAATGAGTTAGAATTACTAACACTGAAACATAACTCATTCATTTTTAATAGTTTAAGATGTAGAAGTACCTTCCAACAATTTTACTGTCACCAGAATCAAAACATAATGCAGCATTAAGAGCTTCAAAACGAGAACTTTCCAACAGTTTCATTTTAAAAACTATAACACAAATTTCTTTACAATAAAATACTAAAAGTGTTAATTTTTGTGATTGGTTAAAGTACTATACCTTCTTTTTTCCTTAAACTCTAGTAAACCTTAACCAAGTTCTTCTTTTAAAAATTAACTTAAACACTGCATGAACCACTTAACAATCTTTGCTTATAAGGGGCACTATAGTTCCTAAACATTATCTTGGGATGTAAAAATATTCCTTTGAGTCTTGAGTGCAGCAAATTTACTCCTGGATTAATATGAAGAATTTTATTTTCTGAGGGAATGATTGGGTACATTACAAATGAGATGAAAATTTGGCGAATGAACAACACCCAGCAATAGTTTTTATAGTCTTGATTTTAATTATTTGTTTACAAACAGTTGATTGGGCTACGCTGAGATGTGAACTAAATAACTAACGTTAAACACTACACAGACAAAAACTAATTATCTTTTTCAGATCGTTCACCACACATTAACATAATGATGTTATTTGCAATGCACTATATCGAAGTTCGAATTCTAAAACTCAAAGATAACTTTATTTTGACAGCTAGACACTAATAATTCAATATCAAGTCGCGGCAGGTAAAGCTACAGAGCTACAACCTAGTAAAATAAAATAATAAACTCTTTTGATATTAATATGGTGTTAGAATAAAATATTATTCTATTTCAATTTAAATTATAACATTATATTGTATTTTCTAAATTTTATAGTGCTCAATACTAGTAAAAACTTGGAATTATGATTCAAGAATTTTATTCTTAAGTTACAAGCCTGCACAGAGCATTTTGTAGCTCGTTGCAGGGTCCCATTTTGTTTTTTACTGTAATGGAACCCACTGAAAGAGTAGGCTTGATCAAGATGTCGGAATGGCGCGTAAACAGAATTAAATTTAAAATATTTAAGAAAATTAGTTTTTAATTTATTATATCGCCGTCGAGTATCAAGAATGCTATTAAAATTATTAGCAGATTTGTTTAAGAAAAACTATTTTTAGAAGAAAAATACTCCTCCAATCAGAATTCAGTCGGCTTTAAATAGCCAGAGAGTGACGAAACGAATACATTCTAACATGTTTTCAACGTGAAACAAAACGTTATCACAATTTAAATATATTTAAGTATTTAACAGTGACCGATAATTAGTATATATATAAGTTCATAATTATTGAGGTTGTTAATTTAAAAAAATGAACGACAGCCCACCCATACTAATTGGCGAAAATGTTTTCTGGTTAGGAAGTGGAAGTGGTCTTCCAAAAAAAGGAAAAGTTAAGTGGATAGGAAAATTGCAAGAAATCGGACCAGGTTGGACTATTGGAATGGAGCTGGTAGGTATGTAGTTTTAAATAATAGGATAACCTTAAATAAAAGTTGTATTCTGTTTTTTGTCAATTTACTGAATTGTATTCTCATTTAGGGGTGAAAATTTATTTTTGTTGGTTGTAAAATTATAGAAAAAAATATGTAATATATCGTAATTTAAATCTGATGGGTGTTGCCTTTGAAATAGTAGTTTTTTATGCACAACAGTATTACTTAAAAGTATGACATCTTGACATAATTTAATTAATATCCAATTATTTTTATGTTACTGTACTAATGAATAGCTTCATAATTATTAAATGCAGATTTATCATAAGATTCTATATGCTTGATAATTTATATGATTTAACGCTTTTATGTTCTTTAACAAGTTTATCTTGTAGGACAATTTTTTCGGAATTTGAGGTAGTCGAAATTTATTCTGTTTACCTCTAAATTGACTTCAAGCCTCCTTTGTCTTATTAAAATTTCTTGATATATGTGCCTGTATTATGAAAGTCACCTTCTGTGCTAGACTTGCAATCTTTCTATTTTCACTACTTTGTTTACCTAAAATACCTCTTTTCGACCGCATATCGCACCTTGAGCTCGAATTGGTGCACAAAGATCAAGAGCTGAAAACCCAATTTTGAAAATATAATGACTGAATTTTACAACAAACATAAGGGTTCATCATAAAAATCAGGTAACTTTACCTTTTGTTTATGGGGTATTTACTGATTTTGAACTAATTAGGTGTCCAATCTTAAATGACAAGTCCATTTATATTTGAAAAAGGTTTCGTGTTTAAATTCGTTTGTACCCTGTTTGTTAATTGGATTCTTTTCCGGATTTAATCCATTGGTTTAAGCGATTTATACTTTACATGTTTTGTGGAAAACTGGAGGAACTATTTCAGATGAAATTGTGAATCCCACCATACACAGAAAAATCTTTAACACTTTAGTCCTGTATCTGAAATGTATCTATTTGAATAAAACAGTATTTAAAGAATAAGCTTTGGTATGAATGCACAACATGCTTGAATCAAAGGTTTGATCAGATTATAACTGTGCCAAACATTTTATTTGTGAAATAAGAAAATAACACGTTTAATAAAAATTTGGTCCTATAGCACTTGCTATAATCATTTGTTGATCGAATAGCGATCAGAACAACGATTCGAAAATAGCAGATATTTTCGGTAGATTTCAAGACACATCTTAACATGAACACATTTAGGCGCTTGAAACTTTAATTATCAACAACTTCCACATTAAACATTTACTCCGACACAAAAATAGTAAAAAAGGGTAAACAATTTCATAGTTTTGCATTAAAGTATTATCGATCACAGAATTTAAATCATTAGTATAAAATAAGGTTTGGAAAAACTAGCTTAATTAGTTACGTAAGAATATGGAGAGTACAAAATGAGTCTAACTATGGATTGATAGATTAATATTTATCATTGAAATTCCTTTGAGGTGGGTGTGAAACCAGGATTTCTTGCCTCTCGTGGACAAAGGCTCAGTTGCAGTTTGTAAATGTATATATTTGATAAACTAAACTTTAACTAGCAAGCCGGATTGGACCCGAAACCACAGCAGTGGAAGATTGCAGCCCACAGTGGTAAAGATCTAACAAAGGAGAGACGTTGAGAAAATATGTCTCTCATATTCCCGGCCAGTCACTGTCAGTGGCTAAATGGATGCTCCCAGCTTACTGGGTCACGCAATTACTTGCATATTCTGCGGTTTTCGGGGCAACATACACAGCTTAAGCAATGACGTCAGTCATCTATGTACTTAAGCTTTCCGGTAACTAACTTTACTGCGCACCTAGTAACAACGACCCTCAAGACAGTTGGGGCACAAATAAACGTGTATATACGTATACGTAAATACCATACCGTACATGGGTTCGTGTATGGATGGTTGTTCCAGTGGGATACAGTTCTTAAGAGCTAGACCACCTGATGACAGATCATGAGATACAACTAGTTGAATATTATTACTTTAATAGATGCCAAATCTCCAAAACCCATGTTACCGATAGGCAAGGTAGTGTGTAAACAATAAGTAAGAGATATCAATGAGAGAGCACAGAGATCATCCTTAAACTGCGTAGTGTTAAAAAAAAATGAATCAATTAAAATGATGAAGTGATTAGTTATTTTAAACTTCTAATCCTCAATTTTTTGTTCTGGAGCCTTATATGGGTTGGGCTCTTCTATAAAACAGCTAATGGCCTCGTCAGTCTCCTCCAACGCAACGTCCAATCTCCCTCATTGATAAGAGCTTCAGTACCAGAAATAGTACTTGAAGGATTGATTGAGTGTACTCTAAGTTGGAAGCTTGCAAAACTATTGGTATTAAATTCACGCGCAAACAAAAAATATATCGGTAATGATATAAACAGAAAAAACCCATCAAAATAAAATAAAATGCACCAAATACTCTTTTATAATATATTTATAGTGTAAACACCTTTTAGTAAAATATTAAGGCACAATAATAAGGCATAGACAATGGCACATGGTTCCAATACATCCAAAGCTCTAGCACCAACTCGCTAGAAACCTTCTTCTTGTATACTGTTGTCCACTAAATCTTCTTAGTTTTCCAATAATTAGGTTTCTACCTGGGTTCCTACCTACTACCGACCCCTGTTCCTATTGAACTTCACGAGTTGGGAGGCTTCAGATACGTTTTCTATGTTACTACAAAGTTTACACCAGCCATCCTTTAATTGGTCCTAACTTCCCTTTTGTATAGGTGACAAGGAGTTAGCACCAGTCCCAATCTTTCTCTTAATTTGACTTAGATCCTTTAAATTGAGATCTTCCTTTTTTTATCCTTTTGCTACTTGGTCAGCTCTACCATATACGATTGAAGTTTTGGCTTAGGTTCTGCTCCTTAATAAGTTGCAATTACCGTTTTCTCGGAGAAGCTAGCTTCTGATTGGATTTTAGTCGAGAGTCTGCTTATATAACATGATTGTCATACATTAAATCTACCTTGTAAATTCACTGTTTTTTTCAGCAAGAGATGAATCTGTACAGATAACAAAGATATCTGCGGTTTCCTTGCAGTCCTTACCGAGGAACTTTATGTGAGCATATATTCGCCGGAATTGTTTTTTTTTTAATTTTGTCGACATTTGACGACATACCTAAGAAAGAAAGAAGAGTCTTTTGGCTGCTGTCTCTTAAAATGAAAACCCAAGTCAAAAAGTTTGGACAACTCTGTTTATAGTTATGGCTTTATGTTTCAATGACTCTTTTTCTATAAATGTTTACAGAACGATATGCGTTATGTAAATTTTATTTGTTGGGGTTCAACTCAATCTACAATGTTTTCCATGTACTGTTTTGCCACTTTAATGTTTTCTGTGTATCCCTCTAAATGTTTGTAAATTCTTTGCTTTCTCATTACTCATGGTTCGTGGTTTAACATAATTTGAGCAAAGATTGAGTAACTTGGAAAAAATTTTCTGATAGGTTATCCAAGATTTTTCCAAATCCATTCTTCCGTCTATGACTCGTAAACGTGTACTCGGTTAAATTCTGCCAAATAGTTCCCAGTTGCTAACATAGATGTGATTAAATATCGTCAGATACGTTTCGGTCATATTAACCCATCTTCAAGCATCTCAAAATATATTAATATGCAGAAAATATATTATATTAATATAAACTGAAATGTTTTAGTTGTTATCATTATATTTAGGTTTCAATGGCGGCCATACACTTAGAGTTGTACCGCAGGGGTTTATTCCAGAACCGAAAAGCCCATGTTTACCTCGAGCGGCTAGAAGGGCACACATACACCGGCATGCCTTCTCAACTTCTCTTCTAGTTTTGAATACGCTGCGGAGTTACTCGGATCGGGGCCGGGAACGACAAAACAAAACAAAACCTCCAACATCATATCAACTGTAGTGAAGTTAAACAAAACAATAAGAATTAAAATAAATGCAAATGAAAACGTAAGTCAAAACACAGGCCATCACAAAAGACGCTCTTGTCTGGGTGCAACTGATGTGGAGTAAACCTCACCGATCAACAATCACGCGGAGGTCAGGTCACTTCTGGCGATAGAAAATACTATTTTTCAATTCCACCAGGTTCAACTCAAGATATCTGCCCGCCTATTGAGTTTTATTGCACGTAGTGGCACAAACGCAGAGGTTATACCTTTACGTGTATGACCGGCCTTATGAGGATTTTCATGACATTATTTTGTCTCTTATCCTTTGACTTCTGATCCTCTACCTTTTAAAAGCGTATTCCAATTTTTTTGCCCGTATGAAAATATTTTACCGTGAACATCTCAATTCTTTTTCCTTTCTTGCTAACTGCCAATGAATGTCAATGGAAGAACAAATGTTTAGTCATTAGAGGGTGATTAGAAAAACCTAATGTTCTTTGTAAGGTATGTTCTCAAGTTAAACCATAATTTTTTCTAATTGAAAAAACCAATAGTCTATCCATCCATGGTTCAATCAATGGACTATCCATCCATGATTCTATGTGCTTTTAATCCATTCATTCAGGCATAGATCTTGTATAATAACTTACAAGATAACTTTTAATTAATTGTAACATTGAATTACTGCTAAATGTTGATTGTTTCTTATTGACCTGTTTCAGGACGAGCCCTTGCCATACGGTGGCATTGACGGTAGTTGGGGCTCGCGGAAGTTGTTTACCTGCAGACAGAAGCATGGGCTTATTGTGCCCTTAACCAGTGTCGTATCAGAGCGCCAAAGGCCTTCGCTTGCTCAACTGCCCACAAGTATATTATTCACATATTATACATCTAATAATTATATAATATCATTATTCATATTAACAATTTTAAGTGGTAATCATTCCGCAAGTTGTCGTTTAGAGTTAAATCACAACAGAACTTTTCATTCGTTTCCCTTTTCATATTTTCCAAAAATACAAGTTGTCACGAGATTTAGTATGGAAAAGAGAATGTAATTATGGGAAATGTGAATACTTCGGTGATCATTTCATATAGAAATGAACGTTTTAACAAACTTATATAATCTATATATTTTATTTGAAAAGAAAATATATGACCAGGACCGGGGCTCGAACACAGGTTTTCCATGTAACCGTGGTGGGGCCTAACCACCTCAGCCATCCTGGTTCGCTTCTCGGTAAGACATATCCTTTCTTTTCACTGATCCTATATATAATAATAACTGATCCGATATATAATCTATACTTCGAAGTGTTGGTTGAAACTTTTATTTCTTGACGAAATGATTACCCAAGTCTACTCAATACCCATAATTACATTCTATTTGCCTTACTAAAGCTCATGATAACTTGTATTTTTGGAAAATATTAAAAGGGAAACGATTGAAAAGTTAAAACATTTGATTGAACTCGAAGTGAGAACCTGCGGAATAATTAACATTTCAGTTTATTATATTTTAGATTATTAATTAGTCTCGGTCATTATGTTAATCAGAGACTTTTTAGTCCCTAAAAGTGTGAATATTATTTTAAATATGTTACTATACTCTCAGTTCACAATTAACTTGAACCAAGTTAACACTTTTAAAATCTTTTTGTAATAATGGATCGTGATATAAAACGAAATGATTTATATTAGCTACTGGACACCGCTCGCAAAACAATTCTTAGCGAATAAAATTAATTTATTGTTAACTACAATGCTATAGGCGTTTGACTGCCTAGCATAAATATCCACATTAAGAATACGATTTTTAGATATCTATTTCTCCTGAAATATAATGTTTTGGAAGTTTAACCTTTAAATATAAAACAGAACGAAAATAATTCTAACTTTACATAGCAATCTCGCTTAGTGATGGGCTTAACTGCTACTTTTCAGTAACAGCTCCAACCGTTACCGTGATTTTTGTTACCTGTGATTTCTTAACTGCTACTAACTGTGAATCGTGATTCTGTCGAAATCGTACTAACAGTGATTGCGTCGGCGTACTTTATCCACATCTTGAATATAGCGATCACATAATATGCATTATAAGGATAATAATGACTTTGACACTTGTATAATTCACTATAATCCTATCAATATACATTCAGATGGGATTATTTTCAATATCCTATGTAACGTAAATATTGCTATTGTGGTTTAACCTCGTTACAAGATGATGAAGAAAAGTATCATAAACTTTTATGAGTAAAAGATAAAAGAAAAACTAAATCCTCCAATAAATATTTTTATTATTCGAATAAACCCAAATCACCAATCACCGTTCGCCGACGACCAATTCCCATATGTGAAGAACAGTTTGGAACTGTTACTGATGAATTTGTTATCACAGGTCGACCTGTGGCTTTTGAGTATCAGTGAAAACGTAGCAGTTCGCGATTTTTGGCCCATCTTACCTTAAATGAGATTCTCATTTAAGAGAAGAGAGATGTGCCATAAATAAAATGTTAGTTTTTCCAACCAGGTTCTTCAGGTTCTTGTTCCATTTTAACGGGGCAATACAGTATGTATAAACAAACATTACATATGCCTAAAATGTAGACCCAAATGACTCGTACGGTATGTATTCGCCAAGCTCTCACAGTGATCCATACAACACTGACAACCCTGCCTACACACGGCTAATTAACCTTAGATTTTTATGCCGAAAAAACGTGTGTTAACAAGCGGCCTTTGGCGGCTTAATTCAACTTTAATTTATGTAATATAATTGGTACACTAAAAATAGTTCACTTTTTTTCAGTAGCTTCTGTTTTGCAGTCACACGTTAAAGTTAAAAAACTAGCCAAACCACAAAGTATTTTAAAAGTCAAAGAGAAAAATTGAGATCAGGCTGCCAAAGTTCTATACTTTTTTACTCGGCTTAATCGATTGAAGCAATTATATAATACATTCCATTATAATACATTTTATTAACTAACTATTGCGTTAAAATCGTTGCAGAGTTTAGTTATGTCCGGGATAAGTCGGGCCCCACCTTCGACAACTCTACCAATGGTTTGCGATTGCGCAGAGGATTTGTGGCTCTTGTTCATCAGCTGTTTACATGGACGCTATTGTTAATACTACTGTTTCTGTTACAATGCTTTCAATACATTGGTTTCTTTATATCAAATACATGCATTATTTTATAGAAACAACACGCTTTAAATCAGTCGATATTTTTCCTGAAATAAATGAAAACAACAAAGAAAATTTATAAAACCTAAAAAATAAAAACAAAACTACAATGAACAGAGTGTTCGACTAACAAAGAGAAAATATTGTGTGCGCTGGCATTACTATCTGCAGTACCTTTGTTCAAGTCAGCTATATTCCATATATACTTACTTATACATAGAAGCAATACGAGAAATTGAATGAAGAAAGATGAAATACTCTCAGTACGAGCAAATCGGACCATCAACGCAAAGGTTGTGTCTTTTAGGACCATGGCTAATGTCCTGAATTAAAGAACTAAGTTAGACTGTACCAGAACTGTTCCGCCTGCAAGAATAGTTAAGGGTGCTCGTCTAGGTAGTATTTTCAGATCCTTGACAACTGATTGGACTGAGTTAGGAAAAGAGAGGAACCTTACCGATTTTTGTTGTTGAGCGTTATTTTTGTGATATAAAAATATCTTTTTTTAAAACTTTTATAGCTTGAATATTACACTTTTCACATTTTAAATTCCTTAAGAAACTTTAACTAAGGATGTTTAGTTATTATTTCTTCAGTCCTCAAATAAAAATGAGATGGTGCATTAAGATTTGTTGGGGAGAACCAAAATAACCCTTCTTCTGAAAATACCGGATAGGATGAATCACAGGCTGTCTCTGTCTCCCCTCGCTTGTAGTACAAGTTATGGCCTCTTACCGGTCACCGACGCTCGTGTACCGGGTGCAAGTCACATATTATCACTGCGAAAATCCGACGAGGAGGTCGTATGTCACTCGTAAATAGACCATCTTTCTTAGGTACTAAACTTAATGCTTCAAAAATGAATGTTGGTTGATAACCATACAAAAAAAACAACTAGCCTACCATCATTAGTTGGTGTACAATGAGGTTTTATGAAGAATATTATTAAAATAAATAAATTCGTCAACGAGGGTACGTCCCATTTAATATATATACATATACAGGGTGAGTGGCAGTTATTGGCGGAGCCGTTAAGGGGTGATAGTAATAGTATGGTGATAGTATGGGGCAATTCCAGTCGATATTACTATGAGACCTAAGTTAACCCTTTCCAAGACATTCCTGCTTAAAGAATTTTACAAAAAATCCTATTTAAAATCTTAAAATTATTAACTGGAATTGCCCCATACTATCACCCCTTAACGGCTCCGCCACTAATTACCAGTCACCCTGTATACACATCTCTCTTTCTCTCTCTCTCTCTCTCTCTCTCTCTATATATATATATATGTATATGTGTGTTTGTGCGCGCGTGTGTGTGTATTAATTATTTCTCCTAGAGGCGCTTGGTTGGTTCATGTTGTTATACAATAGAGGACCTCCCGAAATCAAAACTGTTCCAACTGTTCTCCAAATGTTCTCAGTATACTTTCGTGATTCATCGTTTATATGATATTAGCGATTAACAATATTCAATATTTCTTAAACAATTTTTTCAAATAAAAGTTTACTGAACTTGGAACATTCGAGAAAGTGCATTTTTTACATTGAACTGACCCTGATCAAAATATTTGAGAATTTGCAACGTATTTTATTTATTTTATAACAATTGTACTCTATTTATTTTATAAAAATAAAAGAAGTAATAAATTATGAAATACGTGAAACATGTTAAGAACGTAAATAACACACTGTTTAAGAAATCCCAAATTTATAGCATATCATTTTCAAGTATGTTCCTGCTAATCAGACAAAAACAGAAATGTTGAAGCAAAGATGAAAATTTAAATTAATTGGGAAAAATAGGTTTCTCATGAATAAATCATTCATTCATATAAATTTTTTTTATTCGTATCGAGTTTCTTCAGCATTTATAACTTACCTCTAGGCAAAAGTTGATCTTAGAACGGACGGGGACATTGATAAAAGAATTTGGAAATTAGAACCAATCTTTTCTAAAACGTTAGAGCTTGAATAAAAAAAATACAAGCGTAATCTTGTCTGAATACAAGAATTATAGTGAGTAGTGCTGAACAAAATATTTATTTATCCTTATCTTATACGAGGAAGAGAAGATATTAATAATAAAGTATTAAACCAACTTTATATATTTATTACAATATATCACCCATCGATTCTAAAAATCGATTTTCTATAGTAATCTATAATTCTATTATTCACTAATAATAGCGTAATAATGTATTGGGCTTAACGGATTGATATTTCCTATATAGCCGTAGCAGCATAAAGTGACGTTAAATAAAACAAACAACGGATGCATGTTAATTCACCAATACAAAATTGCAGTATGGAGAAATCAAGGAAGTAATGAGTTCAATAAAAAGTTAAATTTATGGACTATATAGTACGATAACGATAGTGAGATTGGAATTACGGTAGTCGCGTTAAAAAAAAAGAAAGAAATGTTTCTTCTTTGGGGTTATATTTGATAACATTTTTCTTATCAATGTTTTTATTATGTTTCTCTTACATTCCTATGTGTTTATAAATCTAGATTCAGTTTCCACGAGGAGCTGCATTAGAGGAGGTAAATTAATATTTTATTGTAAATTAATAATACTAATTAATGTATTATAATTACTTTTTTTTGTTATTCTTTACGTCACAAAAATACCTATTTTTCTACTACTATATGCAAATAATACAAATTCAGTCTGTGTTTTCAGTGTAAATGTATACACTCAACTAATTATCTAGTTAACTAATTATTAATAACCTGTATCATTTCTAATAATAATAAGAATTTTTTTGACAATTTAAAAATAATTTTACTGTCACTATTTTACTTCTGAAAAATACTGGTTCCAGCTCATAAAAATGCAAACAATACAGACACTGTAGTTCGAGAAGTACACGGTTGCTGGTTGTTGGATAGGGCAATAAGTAGTATCTGAATTATTAAGGAAATCTCTATTGATTCTGCGTTTCTGACTTTATTGCTAATATTACTTGTGATAATGGAGATCCAATTTTCGCACAAAAAAGTCCCACGTGGTCTCATCCATTCTTTGTCGTGTAGAGTCGTCCTGACGGACTACTTGCTCCGCCCATTTTTATCATTTGCCTTCATATAATAAGATATCAACTGATCTGTTTCCGCGAGCAATTCCTTATTGTTCCTTCATCTCCATTAGTTTTCACTCTGGTCAAATCTCTCAAAGGTGCCAGTCAGATCCCACGTTTCACAGCCGTATATCAGAACCGGCTTTTAAATTTCTAGAGATATGTCGTGATTTTAATACTCTTGAAAGAGAGAAGAGTGCTCTATTTGCGCTTCTTATACGCTGGTCTATCTCAGTTAATTGGTCATTCGTTGATGTTATTGTGGGGCCAAGGTATTCGGAGCTGTATACTTTCGGGAACGATTTGCCATCCTCACTGATTCTTTATATGCCTCGACTTTACGGCGTACTATCACGTATTTTGTGTTATCTTCACTTACTTGTCTTTACGATTTGGTCTGCTTCTCTCATCAGCGTTTTATAGAGTCCCTTGAAACTCCTTTCATTACATCCGAGGACAGCTATATCAACGGTGAGAGTCCATTTCCCTGACTCTAGCCTGTTCCAACTTCAAAGGCTTAAGAACACATCTCTTATATCAGGACACTGTACTATTGGTATCCTCAACCTCAAAGTTTTGCTGGAATACCCAGCGAAGTCGTGATCTTCAATATACATATTCTACCATATGCAGCTTTAAAATCGACAAAAAGGCGGTGCATTTCCTTTTTTTTCGTGTACCTGTTTCAGAATGAATAACTGGTCTTGCATACTTCTTCCTCTTCTAAATCCTGCTTGATGGTCACCTACTATGTTTTCATTATACGGATCTATCCCATTAAGCAGAGTGTTGGTCATTATCTTATAGGCAACCGGAAGGAGTGCTATGCCTCTGTAATTACCACACTCGTGCATGTACCCCTTCTTTAGAATAAGGCAAATTAGGTCCGTTATCCAACCCTCTAGTGTCTTTCCTTTCTATCTTCTAGATTAATTCTGATAGCTTCCCCCCTTCTTTGAACAACTCTGATGGTAGGTTGTCCAATTCTGGGGCCTTACTTCTTTTAAGCCGAAAGCTATTTCTACTTCCAGAAGGTTTGGTTCTTCAACCATTTGTGGGTCAAGGTCCTCCTCATGACCGATGTCCTTTTCGTTCGTGTGGGTCCCTTAGTTTAGAAGTTGCTGAAAATGTTCTTTGCAGATGTTTCACACCTCTTCTTTGGATCCCATAAGTTTTTCATCAAGAGATGAAAAGGAAGACCTCGCATTTGCGTACTTCTTGCTTTTGATCCAACCCTTTCCTTCTTAATATCTGCGTACAGTTGGTATATAATTCCAGCTTATCAGTTATCCTCAATATTTTGTTGTGTTTCCTTGAGGAATTCTCTTTTGGTTTATCTTATTATTTTATTTGCCTTCCCTCGGCGGGTGAGAACCTTTTTAATGTGGCTGGACCAGCTTTGACTGGATAGAGAACCTTCACTTTTCTTCTTTCTTCTACCACTTTTACGCATTTCTCCGAGAGTCACTTTTTGCCTTCCCGCTTTTCATGAATCCCTATCATTTCCTTTGTTGTTTATTTTAACTCTGTCTCTAATGTCTCCAAAAGTTGACCAATTGTGAGACTCTCTAAGTCCAAGAGCTCAAATCATATTTTTCAAGTTTCATTTTATTTATTTTTTACTTTAATTTGAAATTTGTCTTTTAGCTTAGGTTTTTTTGGTTGTGGACTTCAAACCTTCTCCTTTCCATTTGGTCCCCTATTTTATGAATTCGCTCCAGTCTCTGAGATATTTTGATCCTGATCTGAGAATGGCTCCAATCACAGTCTACCTCGATAACTCCTTATGTCTTGGACGGAGCTCGGATTTCTTTAATAAGTCCTGTCTATGCTTATGAGGACGGCTTGATGAATGTCTATTGGAAGGTCAAGAAGGAATTCTGTCACTTTAACGACAGCTTTTTGTAAGAACACGTGGAGCCTAGTTTGTAGTTGGCTCTTAGCATCTTCCCATTCATGCTACAGAGTGGCCTACATTATTGACTTTTTTACTTCCGTATATACAGTAATAAAATTCCGTGATTTATGAATTCGTTTCCTTATTTTCGGCCAAATATGAGTAAAGTTTGGCATATACTGATGGTTATAACCGATGTAAAGGTTCAAATCGTCAACAAAAACTACTTTACACCTCCCGCAAATTTAAAGTCCAAGTTGACCCATATTTTGATTAAAAATATATCTAGCTCCCATCTATGGTGAATTTTTCATGAAGAAAAGTATTTTTCTTGAAAGTTTCAATAGCCCGCAGTAGAGTTAAATCTATAATCCTAATTACTTATCTCTCTGGAACAAAAAACAGCCTGGGCCAGGAATTTACGATTTATTTTGCAACTTCCTTGCAGGAAATATTTTAAGAAGGATAGCTCTTAGAACTCTTTGAGTGTTCACCGTTAAGCTCGACAAAATGTCCGTTTGTTTTGGGGACCATCTTAACAGCTAGACATGATAAAAATGACCTTTGCATGCCAGATAAAATAGAAGTGCTACCTTGCTAATAATACTTTCAATGTATTCATTCCATTAATCTGGATAATATCTGTACAAGTATTAGAATTTTATAAGCAAGACCATTTCATTTTTAAAATGTTATTGGGGTATCGCAAAATACGAATTGGTCCGACATTTATCATTTCCTTTAACTTCTTTAAAAACTCCTTGCATAATTATTATCATTAGTATATATCTTTGAATTATTAGTAAGATTACATTACATTTTCAAAGGTCAGTATTAACTAGCTTGTTTAGGGAAATACCTCCTTGTCTGAATTCCCCTCTGCTACCTGTAGCATACCAACAAGTAGCTTAAGTTATAAATAACTTCTGAAGTAATATAGCCGGTGCAATGAACTGCAGGTTCGTCGTGTGATCATTTTAGTAGTTTCATAATCATAACAAATTAATGGGTCAGTCAATTAGAAAAATGAATTTGCTTCTTTTTGTTGTTTGTGTTTTAACTTCAGTATGATAAATTATTAATACTTACTAGTGCTGCACTTTGAAATTAACTGTTATGTATTTCTAATGCTTCAATTATAACAGTTCAAGTTTTTCTTAAATTTTCATTTATCTTTTATTCTATATGATTGAAACGTCATTGCCACTCACCAGAATTTCATTTGTAAAATGACCTTGCTTAGTTAATTTTCTTTTTGTTTATTGAAAAATAATTTAGATTTTTGTTTTCAATCACAAAAGTTGGCTTATTATTAGTTGATATTTTTTAAAATTCGTTTCACCCTCTTTGGGGTACGCTGGATAAATCATTTCTTTCTGTGTTGTTCTTCTCTTAATACCCCGTATTTCTTCATTCTTTCTGATCTTCTTTTCCTCTCTTCGTCCGAAATAATGGGTTTGGATTTTTGCGTAGATTTGTCTAGGAACCTTATGTTTTCATCTTTAGTAATTAATTTAGCTGTTCAATTAATTAGTGAATTTTTTGAAATCTTTAAAAACGTATATTATTAACTAATCTACAAACGTATTTTCCCGTAATCATGGTTTGTTGCAAAGCAGTAACTGAAGGTTGATTGATGAAATAATGGCGGCGTCAAACGATAAGCCGTTATCAATAAAAGTGAAATGATGGAGTGTTTAAGTTAAAGTAAAAAAAAAGTCTAGTTCAGGTTGTTGGTCGGGATTTTACCTCGCTTGGTATTAGACTGCTATGCTGTCTTCAGCTCGCCCAAATATAGATCTTAGAGAAAATAAAATATTCATTAATATAATTAATTTTCATAATAGATGAGAGACTTTATTTTATTAAGCTTTCGTGGAATACTGCTCGTGGTTACATATTAACTTAACTTTATAGCTACTTACAAAATGCCCTTCAGGTTACACCTCGGCATCTAGGATCCTCAATCCCTTGTTTTTTGGATTAAGCTGTTCCATTATACTATTAGCTGGTAAATTACCTAAGAAACTCGATGAGGTTTAACTCTATATGCTCTTTTATCCTTCGTAAAGTATTTTAATATTGTTCATACATAATATAGAAATACAAGCAGTAATAATAAATGTCTACATATGTATTAAAAAGAACATTTCCGTTCAAGAAGTATTCTACGCCATCTTTCCCAAGATGGGATATGAGGAGTTTTGCCCTTATAATCTCCTGATAAACATTTCGGTCCTAGAAGTAGAAACAATGAGTTTGCGGGCAGCTGGTTAATCAGTAAGACTGTTCTTTGTAGAGGAATAGTTATATAACAATTACTGGCAAGTTACAAGTTACCCAACACCACTGACAGTATATCACATGCCCCTGTAAATTTTTAGGCTATGAGTAAAATGATTCGGTAAGAAGTGCAGTATCTGCCTCATTCATGCAAATATATGCCAAGTTTGTATCTTCAATGTAGGTCACCATTTGAGTTCTATAAGAGAAGCTTTAAAGTTGTTTTGAAATGGGATTATGGACCAATATTGAATGAATTTAATAATTAGCGTGGAGCAAAGTTATGGGCAAATATAACAGTGATTTAAAATCATTTAAGAAAGAAGTCGGAATTAATGAGAGATATGGATTACCTACGTTTCGGATGAGGCATTGGATGTTTAGATCCTGAGTTTGTGAGTGACATTTACTGATATTGTATTTATGCGGTATTAGGTGCGCTTGAGGTGTTATTCCTAATAATTTGTGTGTTTTATTTTGATGAGCTGTATATTAAGATGTTCTGTATTGAAGTGTCGTGTATTGAGGCGCTGTACTAAGGGGTTGAGTGTTGTGGTGTTGAGTGCTTGTTTTTAAGAAGTAGTGTTAGTAAGTCAAACATGACCCGCACCTAAAGGGGGCAGGTGATCTGTTAATTCTCATCTCGAGTTTCCCTGACTTAGCATGCGCAGTCTTCTTCTCAGTAACTCCAGGAGAAATGAGTGATGTGCCCCAACGCCACCAGAGTTATCGTTAATTAACATCAGGTGTAATATAACTCACGGAAAATTAAATAAAATGCAGCACAAGGCAATACAGTAAGAACAAAAACAGCAAACCACAGAACCATTTATTTACAGAGGTTTTGGAAATGCAAAAAAACAAAACAAAAAAAACGGTATGATCTCCAGAAAGATTGGTGACTTTTCTTCACATGGATTCTGGTATTTTCACTAGGAAGACTCACCAGAATTCACGCATCTTGGTTAGTGTCGACAGAAGGTTCTGGTATGCTCGCATTCTTGGCACCTCGTGCAATGAACAATGTCCCTTCTTTTATTAGGTTCCTAAAGACCTCAGCATTGTTGGAACTAGTTCTGTGTCTACAAAGTAGAGAAAGAGTTTTTTTTCGATTGAGGATGTAAAAAGGAGAAAAGTCAGAAGTATTCTCTAGTTCATATTTAATCATCGAAGTGACTTATGTTATGCTAGACCACACCAGGCTACTAAGCCCAAAATCGCGGGTTCGTAGCCCAGCTGGTTTTTTAAAGGGAGTAATAAATTTTTGGTTATCCCGTCCTTCGGAAGGGACCTTGAACGGGGGTCCTGAGCCTGTTCGATGCCAGGAACTCGTTAAACATCCCTTTCCTAATTAAACCTGGATAGGCAAAATTTAGAGTTCCCACTGTAGCATCGTCCAATTAGCCATAGCATCATAAAGTGTCGTTAAATAAACAAAAAAATATTTGATGATATCGTGGGAGGCAGAGTAATGATTTCTATTTAAAAATATAAAGAGATTTTCGTATGTTTATTCGTATGTAAACATTTTTGATTTTTAATATTTAATACAATCAATAAGCGTCGCTAGTTTTAGTTTTTAAGGTAACTATTTCGTTCTTTGAGGGTTCCTCAAAATGTTTTTTCCTAATAGAACTCCTTAAGTCTGTGCATAGAGTTTGGAAAGTTGTGATTCTCTTTACATTTAAAGAGAACAGTGTATGAAAAAATGGTGATGTAGTAGGTTCATATTTTATTTTGTCAGAGGTGTAAACAGAAAACCTAGGTGAATAAATCTATGATGTATCTTCCCTTGCAAATCTCTTAAAAGTGAAAAGTGACTTTTACATAATTTAATGAACATCTGAAAGTATTATTCTTTTTATTCGGTTAAAATTACACTGTTCTGCATCAAAATCCTCCCTTCAACAAAGATGTTATTTTATTATGTTTCGAAGTGCGCTGAACACGAATCCTAAGTCAGAAAATCTCCACCAGGAGATAATTGTCTAAAAAATTAGGGGTTTTTAGACATTTTGAAAAATTTTTGATCACTGAAAACTTTAACAAAAAATTAAAAAACCTATTTAATTTTGAAGCTTTTATAATGTATTACAAAATGAAAAAATTGGGAGAGCATAAGTATTAGGCTTCAGGAATTTTGGGCTAACATTCACAAAAGAAGGGACTGTTGCCTACTAGCGGGCTTCCCCAGGTACCAGCCCCAGGCCCTCCTCCTAAACTTAACTGTTCCCCCACCCTCTATCTATTGTTCAGCCATCTGGCAGACAGGTTACTCGCCACCAAGTCTACAGTCTTATTTGAACCTCGATACGGATCAGAACTTTTTTAGTTTCAAATCTAATATGCCGCGAGAGTGTAAAAACGATCCTGACTGTTTCTGTTATATTTGTGGGGAAGTGACATTCAAGTGTAATTGGAAATCACTGACTCCATTGATGAAGAAGGCGTATGAGTTATACTTTGGATACCAAGGAACAAAAGAGCAACAAATTACAATGTAATTGTGGAAGAATTGCTTTTATCATATAAGGCCATGGGTTCCAACATGCCCTTAAAAATTCAGTTTTTGTATTCCCATTTGGATTTCTTCCCACCCAACTTGGGAGCAGTTTCAGATTAACACGGGGAACGGTTTCATCAAGACATAGCCCAGATGGAAAACAGGTACAGCGGTAAAAGCAATGGGAAGATGCTTGCGGACTTCTGTTGGACACTACAACGGGAGACAGGTGATGAAGAGTACAAAAGGAAAAAATATACACATTAATTTAGTACAGAATTAAATAATTTATTATTTTAAATATAATTGATTTTCGCAAAAAAAAGTTTATTAAATTGATGAAAAAAGTGTTGTTGTTTTTTTCAAAAACAACACCCAATCTCTAAAAAATGGTGCTTGGTAGAATTTTTTTGACTTCAAATTCGAATTTAGCACACATGAAAATATAAAAATCAGAAACAACTTCTCGAGGGAGCAACATTTTTTTTTTTTTTGCAGAACAGTGTTATTTTGAAAATTGAAAGGCATTGAAATTAATGGCCCACCTCATTTTGTGAACGATTGAGCTGTTTGAATTCATGAATCGACTGAAGTCGCCCCAAACAGAAGATATCTTCCTTGAAATTGGCCAGGTTTAATAAAAGTCAGTTGAGCCTTGAAAGCTTGATAAAGGCCTGAGATGTTTGGCGCCCGTCCAGGCTCCGGACACTTCCAGTAACAAAATGTAAAATTAGCTGTAAATTTAGACTTCCTCCTCCCTCAGGCTTTTCTTAATTAATATGCCTTCTTATTGACAACTTATGGAATTATTCATAAACCTTTTAAAAAATCTACTAAAAAACAAAAAAATCTGGGCTGATTAATAGGTTGGAGATAGAAAAACTGAAGATATTAAGGAAAATGTTAGGCCCTGGATTCTCCAAGGATAAATTAGTCTACATATGAAATGAGACCCTTTACAAAGCAACGGAAATAATCTCGAACACAATGAGTAAAAGAAGGGTTAGTTTCTATAGATATTTATAGGAAGACTCATCTAAATCCTGTAAACGAATAAAAGTAGGCTAACGAAAACTATATTTGAATTTCTTTGAAATATAAAAACTAAGCCGAAGTGGTTTAAGGAAGCAGAAAGGTACTACGGAGGGTATGCTTACGGATGGAACAGCCAAGAGAACAAATAACACGAGACAAGAGGATGAGGTTTGAGGTAAGAACAAACCGGAAGATCAAACTATTTGATGACAAAAGGAGTGGGAGATCAGAAAGGATGAAGAGAAGCTGGGCTGAGAGAAACTCCCGGAACAAGCACTAATGATTGTTCCGGAGTGCCCCTAAATTGATTGAAACTAATAGTAAAAACAAAAATCTGGTCGGCGCATCACATCGATTTTTATCATCTCCAACCATAGTGACATGGCAGGAACCAATAGTGACAATTCTTGTGGCACTAAACTAGAGGATCGAGGACTTATTAAGCCTACATTTATCTAAAGAACTACAATATATTTTTTCCTAGTATACCCCATTTTTTAATAAATCCATTAATATTCGAAAACAATTAACAAACAAAGTAACCATCATTAATTGAATACGTATAAGAAAATATTTAAATTGGAAGAATATCATTTCGGCCAAATTTTTCAAATAGGTAAAATAAAATTTGGTTTGTATGTTTGTTAAGGGTAAAAGGCATAAAAAACTATGTTGGTCATCAATGCCATATAAAATTTAGTATATCTATACCAAATGTGGTAATTTGTAAAGATATAAAATTATATCTGATGATAATCATAGACAAAGGAAAGAAATACAATATCAAAATCCAGCCTTTCATCATACTAAAGAATACAGAACAGATTTTCCCAACGTTCTAACATTATTATGATACGGCCAGATCCTAAATTCATCATTGAGAGAACTGTTTTTAGTTGGAACCCCATTACAGAAGTGGCAAAAATTAGAATGAAAAAGTAGTGCGAGAGATAGACGCGAAAATCGCGATCGGTTTGGTCAATGAGCAATATTTTATTGTGGCAGATAGAGGTACAAAAAAAAAACTAATGCGAATAAATCTATGTTGTACTACCGTTTTAAATCTCTACAAAGTATAAATTGACTTATAAATAACCTTATGAACATCTTAAAATATTATTCTTGCCATATAACTTTTTTTTATTTGTATAAAATAATTTTTGGAAATTGAATGACGATGAAATTAATTTCCTATCTAACGACATTTTAATTGTTTTTTTACCTTGGATATTTTTAAAAACGGTATAGGACATAACAAAATGTGTACTAGAAAACATACTTGGTATTTGCCTCATGATAGAGATATGATGTTTTTTTACCTCCCTACCTCAATTTTTCAACAAAATTAGATTCTTGCCAAAGTTGGACAGCTGAGGAAATAGAGCAAGTTTGGTCAATTACCGAAGTCTTACTAATATCAATATCCGAATATATCAATATTTTTTTTTTTTAAATTTATTTATTGATATTTACAACTGTATAAAAAAAAATACAACAAGTAAATGGGCTAAGCGATACATAATGACATGTGAAAATGACAAGTAGAGAAACTACCCGCAGGTAGTACTCAAATCACAAGTTCAACTAAGAAGTCACGGGGCCATCTTCTTTTCAGACGCCTCGGAGGATTATCGGGAATTAAAGAGGAAGCTAGGTTTGAAACTAGAGGGTTTCAGTGGAAATGAAGTTTGTTATGAAAGGATAGATAGCGGGTTCGGGCCAAATCAGCAACAAATGGAACATTAAGGTCGTTATGGATGATTTTATTCTTAACAAAATAAGGAGCATTAAGGATTTTACGAAGGATTTTGGATTGTAGGGATTGGATACGAGAGGAATTCGATGGCTTAGTGGAGCGCCAAAGCTCTACTCTGTAGGTCCAAATAGGTCGTATGATGGTCATGTAGATGAGTCTTTTGTAATTAATTGGGAGCTTAGAGCGTTTGTCTAGTAAGTGTTGAAGTAGCCTGAAACGTCGAGCGGTTTCTTGTCTTTTCAGTCTCGTATGAGGATTCCAAGTTAATCGTTTGTCAAGATGCAACCCTAAGTATCGGATCTGTTCTACAGGCACCAGTGGGATATTTTTAAAGGATACTGAAGGGCAGGAAGTCATTGGTTTACGACGTAAGGTAAAAGTGATTTGATGCGATTTTTGAGAGTTTATTTTAATTCTCCAGTTTTGACACCATTCTTCAAGATCTGTGATATGGGATTGGAGGCTTTGGGATGCAATAATTGGATTGGTGTTGACTGATAATACACATGTATCATCAGCATACGTGGTAAGGATAGTATTAGGATGAGTTGGGATGTCAGCTGTATAAACTGTATAAAGGATTGGCCCAAGGATACAACCTTGAGGAACACAAGCAGATTGGGAAAAGAGGGATGAATAGACATTATTATGATTTACTTGGAAAGTTCTGTTTGTGAGATAGGATTGAAGGATGAGAAAGTAGGTAGGCGGTAGGAATTGACGGAGTTTGTAGAGTAATCCCGGATGCCAGACTTGGTCAAATGCCTGTTCCACATCAAGAAAGACGCCCAAACAATATGATCCACGTTTTAAGGCAGAGGAGACTACATCCACCACACGATGACATATATCAATATTTAAAATTAAATTTGTCAGATTCACCAACATCTGAAAATTGTTCGTTTTTATTTGTTTACTATACTTTGGTTGATTTGAGGACCCAATGGTGCAATATTTTTCCACAGCTTTGAAACTATCCTGTATAATATTCATCGCGGAAACTAACAATTGACAAATCTTCAGTAGAAGTTAAATTTGGGAAAACATGATTTTATTGGAAAACCAATTAAAATTTTTTATCATGAAGACGGATTGAGTAGAAGTTAAAATAAGTAAATGTTTTAGAAATCTGGTTTCATTGTTTAAATTTGGCTCAAAAATGTCTAAACTCGTTCAATGGCACCTCTTGAATTTGGCAATCACTCCGTCTCCGGAAATGGGCTCATTAATCTAGTAGAGGACATTTAGATTTGCTTTAACTGGAAAAACGCTGATTTTGGGCATGTTATTCTTGGTATGTTGATTGCTCCTTTTGTGAACAATCCAGATTTTCTATCTTCACTTTTCCGCCTTCTTGATATACCACTAAATAAAAACTAAAGTTTTTCAAAATAACTTGCATTCAGTGCATTTAAAATAAATAGCCATTACTATAACATAGATGTAAAATCTTCGTCACGTTTTGTGTGTAATAGTCTTTAAGATTCCATTGTTATCTGGAATGTCTACTAGAAATTTAAGTATTTTTATTTTGGTTATTTTTGTAAATTGTTCATATCCCGTACCGTAGTTATTAATGAATTATAAATACATACAGAACATGTAGCTAAATTGACAGTATCTGTTATAATACAATGATGACAGACACATATCAAAGATTAACTGGGAGAATTAATTTTATGAAAAATTATTTTTAGTACTGAATAAAAAGAAGATTAACAATACCTCAGAAGGAGAAGGTGGAAAACCTAGATGTTCAAAAGAGGGACAAACCATTCAACATACCCCATATAACCAATATAACGGAGATTTCTAATGTCATAAGCCGTACTTGACTCTTGTATCACTATTTTCGAAGCGAAAGACGTTTGTCGTTTTGATTACGCCATTGAACCCTGGTTAACCATTATTCACTGGTACTCATAGAATTTCATGCTACTTAATTTAATAAACAAAACAATAATAAAATGAATGCCAATCAGTAATTATAGACGAAAAACCTACTTATTGTTTAATGATAAGTATATTCATCCAAACATATAATCCGATACGAAAATGTAAGATGTTCATTTCTATACCTACAGATAAATAAATAGGTTGGATCAACCGTTTTTAAGGATATGATACTTAAAAGTTTCGGGGATGTGTTTTTACTTATGTTTAAGAATCCATTTTATTCTTAGATTGTTCATGCATTAATTAAAACTTATTATTTCACAAATAATTAAATATGTATATCAATAATAAGTAAAAGTATTATTGTTGAATTATTATTTGTCTTATAGTGGTTTCATTGAGCCCGGGGACCTTACACACCGCGGTCGCCTGTGCTGGACTTCGGCCAATTCCCCTTTCGGGCCACAGTTTGCCTGGTTTATGTCTTTACAATTGTATCATAACAATAACAATAGCATATTCGTTTGATAATCTATATTTTAGATTCTTCGGACTGATAAAAACAGCTGTTTAGTGGAATGGGAGAATTAAATGTTAATTTAAAAAACATAATGTAATAGTCGAGGAGTCGGGGAATATTTATTCAACGGACAAACGTAAACCATGGTCGGTGCCAGGCACAATTAGCGTTTGCCAATGAATCTTTATATGGTTGGGATGCATATTCAAGTTTTAAACAATATCACTTTAATTATTACAATATCTGATGGGCGAAGTGATCCGAAGTGATAAACATTTATTGGGTTATCATACTGTAGAGTAGGGATGTATGATTATACAATTTGTATGATTCAATGGCCTGCTTGCTGGGTGCACATGAGGAAGTGTAAAACATAAATAAAAACATATAAGAAACATATTTTTCTTCTTTTCCATACATAATTACATGTAGCATAGGTTAATATATTTAACAAGCTCTAGTACCAAACAATATAGTGTAGTAATGAAATCAAATTATTATTAATATTACTAACTATAGATAACTGCGAAATAAACGTCTTAGCTAATAATAAATTAATGGACAGATAAAATTAATCCCTTCCCGAAAGGCTGGGGATTAATTTTACTTATTTAATATAATCATGTAATTAAAGAAAAAACTTCTTCACACTATATGCTATTTTAGTGATTAATAGGTAAAGGATGAGGTATAATATGAAAGTTGTTTGCATTTTTATTTTTTAAAATAAAAATTATTATAAGTTATTGTTTTCCACGCTCTCTGATCCAAAGAGGAAAAGAAAGAAGAAGAATTGAGATTGGAAGAGGGAAATGATTTTCTTATTTTTAAAATTCGGTCGCGATATTCTTATTTTGATCATTGTCTGACACATTTATTTAACGGACTTACGTAACGTTATCAATATCCTTAACTGGTATTCCTGATAACGCTGAACTAGAATTGATAGGTTTTATTGTCCATACCGGATGCATTTCCGGTTAATTGTGGACTCAGTGTAGCCGAATTTTTTTTTTTTTCAAATACGATTATATAAATCCAAAACGATTCATTCTATCTAAAACCAACAAAGTAAGTAGAATCATTTAGTATATAATGACCACAAAATTATCATCATTTTGGTTTCCTACTAAAAACTAGATTAATTTTGATTTTAGTTATGTTGTAAACAAAATAATATCAGTTTTAATTCTCCTCCATTCTGTGCGTTTTACCATCATAAAAACCGCTGCTTTTCCGCTCTTATATACCAGTTACTCACTTACAGTGCACTTATGGTAACCTGTTCTTAACAAATTAATGAAGTTGTAAATTTCTTGAAAGTTTTTTATGTAATATTCTAAAATTCAGAATAGCTGCTATAGGAGATACAGCTGCCCATAAATTTACAGCCATACCAGATGCTAAAATGCTTTGTCTGACGGCGTCTGACGGGGGCGTCCCACCGCTAGACAAATTTATATTCACCGTCCTTCCGCTAGGGAGATCCTTGAACCACTGTCACCTTATTCATGATGAAAAACGCCCAAGAAGAAGAAAGTCTAAAACTTTTTTTAAAATTTTATTTATTGAGATTTACAACGGTATAATAATACATCTAGTAAATATAATGAAAGATATGAAATTGGATGAGATAAAAGCAAGTAGAGGTACACCCACTGGTAGTACTCGTACAACAAATTCAAATTAAAAGGTTATGAGGCCATCTTATTTTCAGACGCCTCGGGGTTATCAGGAATTGAAAAGGATGGTAGTCTTGAACTTAGTGGATTTGAGTCGGAATAAAGTTTCACATGAAAGGATTGATATTGGGTTTGGGCTAAATCAGTCACAAATGAGACATTTAAGCCATTATGGATGACTTAGTTCGTAAAAAAAAATTAGGGTTCAGAAATTTGAACAAATTTCTTGAGGGTAAAATTTTTGAAAATAATTCTACAGGACAGAAATGAAGGGTAAATACCTTTTAGCAGGATTTTTGGGACTTTATTTTAATCCTCCAGTCTTGACACTGTTCTTCATGGTTAATCATATGGGATTGAAGATTATGGAATGGATTACTTCTGACTGATAATAGACATGTAACATCAGCAAATGATAATGATAGTAGTAGGATAGGTTGGGATGTCAGCTGTATAAACTGTGTAGAGAATGGAGCGAGGGTACTGCCTAGAGGAACACCAGCAGATTGAGAAAAGAGGGAGGAATAGACATTATTATGATTTACTTTGAATGACCTGTTATTGAGACAGGATTGGATAACGTGAAATTATTTAGGGGTTAAGAATCTATGTAGTTTGTAAAGGAACTCCGGGTGCCAGACTCAGTAAAAAGCCTGTTCAACATTACCGTCGAAAAATATAATCCACGTTCCAGTGAAAGGAAAACAACGTCCACCAAACGATGACATTGCTGGATAGTGGAGTGGGATGCTGGATGGGAGGGTGAAAAGTGGTTTGCATACAGTATGGGGTATAATCGTTTCATGATGAGCTTTTCCAGAATTTAACCCATACGTAGTAAAAGTTAGATATAACGAACGGAAAGAGGCAGGGAATTCCGTTTTTTTAAGGTTAAGGTGTCAATTTTATGACGGATAATTTCCGTTAGGAAAATATGTGGTGCGGAATACAGCATTATTTATGTAGGTGAGGAATGGAATGACATTTCTAGAGGGATGTCTTAAGATTTGTATAGTCAAAAACTTGAGTTTATTTAAAACGTGAGTAAGCCAATGGAATAATATACTTGAAAATAAAAAAGTTTCTATTTTTTTAATACAAATGATATTATAATATTTATGTCGTATATAAACTATGATATTCCTACTTTATAATATTATATACACTGCATAATGGTGTATATAATTTACAAAGGTTAAATAAACGAACTATGGGCATGGAGTTCGGTTGCTTAAGTTACTTCATAAAACCTGAAGTAATTGGACTACTGCTTCATTTGGTGTGTAGTGATAGGCAGTGCTGCACCTTCACCTCATTCACCAGGTGAGCAATACTCTCTTCTGTATATATGTAGAATCCAGGGCTGAGAAGAATGCGGAGAATGTTCGGAGAAGGGCTTCGTTTTGGTCATATGGTAAAAAATTTTAGTTCCAAATTTTTAATTTTTGGATGGAGTTGAGTTGCTCAGTAAGTTTAGGTTCTGATTTCTGGAACTCGGGTTGAAGGCGAGCTTGGTATGGCTCAATTTACGGCCTTTTATGAGGATATAAAGTATATTTTATTCAAATCATATTTAATGTTATTAACCAAAAATGGTTGATATAAATCAATTAAAAATTTATTTGATTATCCATCAATATTCTAGCTTGAGTTCTGTTCAGTTTATAAATGTTTAATAGATGCCATTTAATTTGAATAAAATGAATTTATATTATTATAATTTATTTTATTTTATTTTGTTATTAATTGTTATAATTTTTAAATATTTTTATTTTGAAGAGAAAACATATGCCCAGGGATGGGATGGGATCAGTGAAGAGAATGGATTTGTCTGACCGAGGTACGAACCAGGATAGCTCAGGTGGTAGAGCACCACGACGGAAACATGGGATACCCGAGTTCGTATCCCGGCCCTGGACATATCTTTTATCTTCAATATAAAAATGTTTAATAATTAATATATACATTGAAACTTGACGCGGAGGGATTCAGATTAATAGGATTGCCATAAAACGCTTGTACAAAGAAGTTAAAACTTATCTGTGAATGGTATAAATAAAAGTCTGTCCGGAATCGTTTATTGCGAAAAACTTTGCGGATGAGCTTGATCTCAGGTGAATTACCTTCCTGCGCATCCATTGGCTTAGATACATTACAGTCACTGCTAAGTACTGAAAGAAATCAATATTTTGTCATAGTAATGCTTTATTTATTTTTTTAAAGTTTCTGGTACGGGAGAATCACATGTCCTATGTGATTTACATGAGTTTAGTGTCTTAACTTGAAAGAAGACGCATTTGGAATAAAACAAATCATCCTAATTGCACATAAAATAATAAAAATTGCATTATAATTCAATGCAACAAAAAGTATATTATAATCACTAGTTGTATTTTATGGCAAAAACTGTACCTCGAGACTACGACGATTTATTGTTGTTTTGTCTACACAATATCCAAGATCCTAAGGGTATGTCACCGCCCTATTCTTGGAATTGCAATGGCAGAGTAAAGATAAATTTAGATAGTTTAAATTTAGGGCGAGAAATCACACTTCTTTATATGCATACTTTAAAACTAAATAGAGGATATAATTATACGTATTCGTATAATTTTTTTTTTAATTGAAAGATCCTTTCTTCTTGTTGAGGATATTGATTGTTTTTCTCAATAATCATATTTTTTTAGTGGTTATCCATAGATTAAAGGTTATATATGTTATAATAAGAATTTCACATCATTCATCATTTTGTATCTAACGACTCCATTGAGAACTTTTATTGAGATGAACCTGCATTGAGGCCATATATATTATAGGATAGACTTTTGAATGATTATATTAGCTTTTTTATAATATATGCTATTCTGTTCAGTAACGCATCGTTTCTATTGATATAATATTTTTCAAGCAAACTGCTAACCGATTTTCAATGTTTATCGCATGCTTCAAGTTATGCAATTTCTACGCCCTCCTAAGTTTTCCCTTAAAAAAAGACATACAAAATAGTGAGCAATAGAGCCCCTTCACTAAGAAGTATTTTGATTGATCTTGAACAGTTATCAAATTGTAAAATTGAAAACGTAAGAATATCGAGATAGGGAGAAAAATGTTGTGACATACAAAAGCCTATTTTCTAACACTGTCTATATTCACTCAATCTTATAACCCGATTTTTAGGGTTGTTGTTTTAGGGCCCTAAACCTGAAAAAAAACCAAAAGCATTTTAATTTTCCTAAATGTTAACTTAAATATGTTTATAATTTATTATTATTTAAAATTTATTTCTTAGTTCATCCTAGACAGATGCCTTAATTGAATTACCTACTCTAGAAAGCAACTAGTCAAACTTTTAGGATTCTTTTTTTTTTCCATGAAATCTCTTACCAGAGACAGAAAGCATCATTTACTACTGAAAGGACACCTGTCCGCATGATATCACAGTCTTGATAACGTTGATAAAGTCCGTGACTAATCCCTTTCAGTATTTCTGTGATGACCATTAATCAATGCTTAATTATCGGGATTTTAGAATCATTTGGAAAAAAACTGATAAAAGAAGAGAGATACTACACACTTCATGAGGTTATTAATCTCATCAAATACTAAAAAATACTCTCAAATAAATTGTGAAACTAAAAAAAAAGGAGCGAAAATGAAAGTGGACGATTTAATTTATTTTTAGTTATCGGTGGTCCAAATTTTTAAATAAAAAACCTCGAGCAACGATTCCTATAGCAAAATTATTACCAAAATCATACATTGACCATAAAAAAAATATCAAGAAATGCTTTTTCCTCTGCGGTACCGCATTGTGTTCAATACAGTATGAACATTTCGAGTTAACAAGTGATACTAGATTAAGAAATGCAACAAAACCACGAGACATAAAAAGGATTTCGTTTTACTTACCTGACAAAACAATGCTTTGGAACCCACTCACTTCATGACCAATAACTACTGCCTCTCTTGGTGAATAACGTTCTTTCAAGCAGTGTACAATACTTTTTTTTTAGTCTGTTATGTTAACTAGGCCATGAAAAATAAGTTTTCTTAGATCTGTCTTCAATTTAAAATATGTGAACGATTATATCAAGATTCCTTAGACAATCTTGTTACTGCAGTAAGGAACGTTTCAATAAGATAAAACAATAAAAATAAAATGCTCAGAAATAATAAATAGCGGTTATATGTAATAAGCTAATGAGCTCTTTCTCTCTCTTACAAAATTTAGAAAAGTTTAAAATTAGAAAAGGACTAGTTTCAACTTTAGTTAATTTGATTCAGAGAGTACCCCCTATTTGCTCGGATGTTGGGCGTACGGAAATATTTGTATTAGATCCCAGTAAGTACAATCTGCCACATTAAGGGAAACATATATTAATGATCTATGAACGCACTACTATATACTGTTACGGTCAGAGCAGGAAGTAGGACCTTGACAGGATTAGGCAAACAATGGGATTAAGCGGAAGGGATTAAAGAAGTTGCCGAGGCCAATCTCGTTCAACCTGGATCGGCCTGGATGGTTCTCGATCCTGTTCCGAGTAATGCCCCACCACGACCTACCTTGCCTATATAAAAAGGACAGCGTTTTCGGCCGCGGAGTCAGTAATAAGACGAGTCAGTAATAAGAGTGAAGTAATAAGCCAGTGAGTAGCAGTCGGTAACTAGTGATAGTGTGTGAGTTAGTTAGTATTAGTATCAGTCTGTAATAAGTGCTTAGTGAGCAACAGTGACAATTAGTGGCCGTGTAATAAGTGTAATAAACTGTGTGGCAGTTTGTCATATTTGGAGAGTCTTACGGTCGGTGGACTTTAGTTAGCGAACTGTAAGTGTTAATTTGCAATTGTAAACTGTAGTGTAATATTATTGTATTTGTAATAATTTATATATAAATAGTTTAGTTATTTAGTATTAGCAATATCCTATTATCTTAGAAATTAGATAACATTTAGTACAATATTATTATTGTAAATTGATATTAGTTTAATAATTTAACTGTTTTAAATAATCTCATTGTATTCTTTCTAATTTGTTAATAAATATTAGATTCTTGAATTAAGTAATAGTTTAGTCCATTTTACACCCAGTAGCCCGTAACAAATTGGTGTCAGAAGTGGGATATTTTGTGTAATTGTTATTATTTTGTAATTATTGGGCTACTGTATGAAAATGGCTTCTCAGAGTCTTAAATTAATGGATTTAAAAGTTGCGGATTTAAAACGGGAATTAGAAGAACGTGATCTGGATTCTTCCGGAAATAAAAGTGTACTGCAACATCGCTTGCGTCAATTTTTTGTAGAGTTAGGGGAAGATCCAGATGATGTTCTGTTTGAAACCGATTTAAGCAAATTGTCTGCAACTTTTAAAAATGAGTTAAGCAGTGTTAAAAATGAACTAGGCAATGTAGAAAATAAGCTAGGTAAGGAATTAGGCAATGTTAAAAATGAGCTAGGTAATGAGTTAAGCAATGTAGAAAATAGGCTAGAGTCTAAATTAGGCACATTAGAGACTAAGTTAATGGAAAATGTAGATAATAAGTTAGCTAATGTAGATAATAAGTTAGCCGATGTAAATAATAAAGTAGCTGATATAGAATCTAGGCTAGGAGAAAAAGTGAACGAAATTAGGCTAAGAATGGAAGCTCTCGAGGGACGTAAGAGCAATCCACCGACGAACGACACCGACCTTCCTCCGAGGGCAGCCATCGTAATAGCATTCTATCCGCCTATGCTGGGGCGCCACCAACTCACAATACCATTCCGGTATTCGACGGAAAGACGCCGTGGGAGGACTACATGACTCTCTTCGAGACAGCGGCTTCGATCCACGGGTGGTCACAGGAGACCCAAGCTTCAGCGTTGTGCCTGGCCTTGCGTGGAGACGCCTTGAGAGTGCTGCAGGGAATGCCCATGTCGGAGCGGTCTAACTACGGGAAGCTGATTAGAAGGCTGGAGATGCGTTTCGGCCACCGCCACATGGACCAGCTATATCGCTCACAGCTAAGAAACAGGGTCCAGAAGGACAACGAGACGCTGCAGGAATTTGAAGCGGATATTGCCCGGCTGGTGAGGAACGCCTACCCATCGGTCACCGACTATGTCTACGAGAGTTTGGCTGTCAACAAATTCCTGGATGGACTTCGGGACCCAGAGACACAACAAGCAGTGAAGCTCGCCCGCCCGAAAACGTTGGGAGACGCATTATCTCAGGCCATGGAGTTTGAAGCTGTTAGACAGTCTGTACGGGGCCATGCGCGAGTTCGAGCAGCAGAAGCGGAACCTAATGTGGTCCCTAGCATCGAAGACATTGTGACGAAAGTGTTGGATGCTCTCAGGACCCATAAGAAGGAGATACGCTGTTGGGGCTGCGGCCAGCTTGGACATCCTAGAAGCAAATGTCCAACCCGTAACGTCAAGGCCCCCAGGAAGACCATCAGAGTTGCGTCGATAGGAAGCAGAACGAACAGTTTCTACGTTGATGGGATGGTGAACGGGCAGCTGCGAAGTCTTCTAGTGGATACCGGAGCGAGCATGACGATCTTGAACTCGAAGACACTTCCAGCTGAGAAGATCATACCGACCACTTGGGCATTACGGACTGCAACGGGACAGCCAGCCAAGGTCTACGGGGAGACAGATGCCACCTTCCACATCGGGGGCCAACATCTGAAGCACCTCGCTCTCGTGGCAGATATAGATGAGGACGTCATACTGGGTATGGACTTTATGATCACATACGGGATCAAGCTGAATATGTCGAGAGGTGTGATGACGCTAGGAGACGAGGAAGTCATACTTCGGCAGGAAAAGGACTTCTGCGCTCGAGTGCTGCTACCAGAAGACACCACTTTACCTGCACAGAGCCAAATCGTGACGCATGGGACGGTCGAAGGACATCAACCAGAGGGTCAATGTGTACTACTGGAACCCGGAACGCACGAAGAACAGGAGATCGGACGCGGCGTACTGGTTGCTAGGTCTCTCATCAAGGTTGGACGTACCACTCCAATTAGGCTAATGAATCTGAACAGCTTCCCGGTAACGCTGAAGAAAGGAACACAAGTCGGGGAGTGTACAACCGCTACCTCAGTGGTTCGTCAGCTGCAACGTCGTCCCACCGAGCTCCGAGGACTGCCAGAGGAACTAAAAGGATTTTTGGACGAATCATGTCGCGACCTTTCGCCCGAACAGAGCGAGGAAGTGAAGAATATGATTGTCCGATGGCATGACGTCTTCGAGATCGGACCAGGACCACGGGGCAGAACGGATATCGTCCAGCACAAGATTGACACTGGGGATGCGAAGCCCATCCGACAGGTCCCGCGGAGTTTACCGTTAGCCAAACGGGAGGACGCCGAGAAGATTATTAAGGAGATGGCGGCGGATGGTGTCATTGAGCCTTCGAGTAGTCCTTGGATGTCTCCTGTTGTACTGGTGAAGAAGAAAGACGGCACAACAAGGTTCTGCGTAGACTACCGCCTTCTGAACAACGTCACCAAGAAGGACAGTTATCCGCTTCCCAGGATTGACGATACGCTGGACACCCTGGAGGGGTGTAAACTCTTCTCTACCTTGGATCTCCGCAGTGGATATTGGCAGGTTGGATTGGCACCTGAAGATAAAGAGAAGACGGCGTTTTCAATTGGCACTGGGCTCTGGCAGTTTACAGTAATGCCGTTCGGGCTTTGCAATGCTCCTGCCACATTCGAGAGGCTGATGGAAAACGTGTTAAGAGGTCTCTCTTGGGAGGTATGCCTGGTGTACCTAGACGACATCATTGTGCTGGGAAAGTCCTTCGCTCACCATCTGAAGAATCTGGAGAAGGTCTTCGAACGACTGCGTGCAGCGAACCTAAAGTTGAACCCGAAGAAGTGTAATCTCTTCCGAAGGCAAGTCAACTACCTGGGGCATATTGTGTCAGACAACGGAGTTGCTGTTGACCCAGAGAAGATAGCAGCGATCACCAACTGGCCAGTACCTCGAGATAAGCACCAGGTGAGAAGTTTTCTCGGGCTCTGCACCTATTACCGGAGATACGTGAAAGGATTTGCTAACATCGCAAAACCTCTTACCAGGCTAACCGAGGAGAAAAGGACTTTCCATTGGGATCACGAGTGCCAGGCATCCTTCGAGGAGCTGAAGAGCAAATTGAGTAGTGCTCCTATTCTGAGCTATCCACGTCCCGAGGGCAAGTTCATACTTGACACAGATGACAGCAACATCGCCATTGGAAGTGTCCTCTCTCAGCTCCAAGACGGAGAAGAAAGGGTGATTGGATATTTCAGCAAAGCACTCTCAGCTCCGGAACGCAACTACTGTGTCACAAGGAAAGAGCTTCTGGCAGTAGTAAAATCCATAGAGCACTTCCATAAATATCTATACGGAAGAAGGTTCCTGCTGAGAACGGACCACGCGGCTCTAATGTGGCTGCTGCGATTCAAGTCACCGGAGGGACAAGTGGCGAGGTGGATCGAGCGCCTTCAAGAGTACGACTTTGAATCTGCTCATCGTTCTGGAACGAGCCACAGGAATGCGGATGCTTTGTCAAGAAGACCTTGTGATGAAGGCTGCAACCATTGTTCTCGACAAGAAGAGAAGCAGGCAGCGGTGTTGAGGACTACAGTTGTCATCGACAGTTGGCAAGATGCAGAGGTGTCAAAGGAACAGGACGAGGACCCGGACTTGAAACAAATAAAGGAATGGAAAATATCGGGGCGAGGTAGACCGACCTGGCAAGATGTTGCTCCAATGTCGAAGAATGTAAAAACGTACTGGGCCCAATGGAACTCCATTTTAGTGGACAACGGGCTGCTGAAACGGGCATTGGAGAACACGGAAGGAGATCAGCGTAGACTACAGCTCATCGTTCCAAGGAATAAAGTGCCCGAAGTGCTTAGGGAACTACATGACGGTGTAACTGGCGGTCATCTTGGAGTTCACCGTACATTGGAAAAAGTTCGTGAACGCTTTTACTGGGCAAACCTTAAGGACGATGTGTTAGACTGGCACGAGCAGGCGTTGTGCGACTTGTGCGGCTTCTAACGGACCTACAAGAAGAAAGAGGGCCCCTATGAAGAAGTACAACGTGGGAGCACCGTTCGAGAGGATAGCGATCGACATCGCTGGCCCTTTCCCTGTGACGGACGAAGGTAACCGATATATTCTCGTGGTCATGGACTATTTTTCTAAGTGGGTGGAAGCTTATGCCCTTCCGAATCAAGAGGCAGTCACCGTTGCAGACGTACTTGTGAAGCAGCTCGTCAGCCGGTTTGGAGTACCCATGGAACTTCACGCTGACCAGGGAAGAAACTTTGAGTCTGCAGTCTTCTCCGGGATGTGCGAAGCACTGGGAATACGGAAAACCAGGACGACACCTCTTCACCCTCAATCGGATGGCATGGTGGAGCGCATGAACAGGACAATGGGTCGATATTTGTCTAAAGTGGTTTCCGACCATCAGCGAGACTGGGACCAGTATCTTCACTTGTTCTTGTTAGCCTACCGGAGTTCAGTCCATGAAGCAACGGGGCAGACCCCCGCAAATGTGGTGTTCGGCCGAGAACTTCGTTTGCCTTGTGATCTGAAATTCGGGTTCAAGCCTAATGAGGAAGTGGCCGGAGAGGAGTACGTCACGAATCTACGGAAGCGGATGGATAACATCCACGAGAAGGTTCGTGTAAACATCCAGGGAGCCAGTGACAGAATGAAGGAGCGTTACGACATCAGGGCAGAGAAAGGTGGATTCCAACCTGGAGATTTGGTCTGGCTACATGATCCTCGAAGAAGGCGAGGCTACTCACCTAAACTTCAGAACTCCTGGGATGGCCCGTTTGAGATCATCAATAGGATAAACGACGTCATCTATAGGATCAGAAAGCAGCCAAAAGGAAAACCCAGGGTAGTCCATTTTAATAGACTGGCCCCATACAAAGGAGACCATGGCCCGACAAAAGACCAGCAAGTCAGGAACCTCAACAACGTGGAGACCAGTAAGGTATCAGTTGCACAACCTAAGGTACAAGGTTTCCGTGGAGTAACTCAGGCAGTATACAGAGATATCTTCTTGTTACCCGCGGACTATTCTCTGGCCCATTGTGTAGCCGAAGATCTGAGGACTTCCCGAGGGATTGCAACGGTCTTCAGGAAGAAGTTTGCTGGAACTGAGGAACTGGAACGCCAAGGACCACGCGTCGGGAAAGCACTCCACCATACGCACGAAGGACGACACCTGTTCTACTTAGTTACCAAGTGTGCTACTGATCAGAAGCCCACATATGACGCACTGCGGCGAAGCCTCGACGACCTGCGGAGTAAGCTTCTGAGACTGCGTGTCACCAAGCTCGCGATCCCTAAGTTGGGCTGTGGATATGACGGCCTGGAGTGGAAGGTTGTCAGGAACATGCTTGAACAGATATTCGCCAACTCTGGAGTCGCCATATTGGTGTGCACGTTCAACCCCTGGAAAGGAAATGCGTCTCCATCGAGGGAAGCTCATAACCGCCCGATTTCTCCGGACTATGCTCTGAGGCAGAGCACTTTTAAGGAGGGGGCAGTGTTACGGTCAGAGCAGGAAGTAGGACCTTGACAGGATTAGGCAAACAATGGGATTAAGCGGAAGGGATTAAAGAAGTTGCCGAGGCCAATCTCGTTCAACCTGGATCGGCCTGGATGGTTCTCGATCCTGTTCCGAGTAATGCCCCACCACGACCTACCTTGCCTATATAAAAAGGACAGCGTTTTCGGCCGCGGAGTCAGTAATAAGACGAGTCAGTAATAAGAGTGAAGTAATAAGCCAGTGAGTAGCAGTCGGTAACTAGTGATAGTGTGTGAGTTAGTTAGTATTAGTATCAGTCTGTAATAAGTGCTTAGTGAGCAACAGTGACAATTACTGGCCGTGTAATAAGTGTAATAAACTGTGTGGCAGTTTGTCATATTTGGAGAGTCTTACGGTCGGTGGACTTTAGTTAGCGAACTGTAAGTGTTAATTTGCAATTGTAAACTGTAGTGTAATATTATTGTATTTGTAATAATTTATATATAAATAGTTTAGTTATTTAGTATTAGCAATATCCTATTATCTTAGAAATTAGATAACATTTAGTAGAATATTATTATTGTAAATTGATATTAGTTTAATAATTTAACTGTTTTAAATAATCTCATTGTATTCTTTCTAATTTGTTAATAAATATTAGATTCTTGAATTAAGTAATAGTTTAGTCCATTTTACACCCAGTAGCCCGTAACAATACATTACTTACAAATGTTTACTACCCGTACACATATACTCGATGAAAATGGATATAGTATATGACTATACTGTCATAATGAATATAGTATGACTATAGTATATGACAATGACTATACTGCTCTATGAATCTCCGAGCCCAGCTTCTCAACGTGTGAAGAGCAGAGCGGGACCACAGAAGATCCCAGCTCTTCTTTTCCACTCACGTCACTGAAAATTGTAACTAGTTTCATTCTGTCCGAAACTAATTTTCTCTAAATATTTAAATTATAAAGTCTATATTACGATTACAGAAGGTTCATTATATAATGGCAACTAATTCTACTTGATAAAAAAGAAAAAAATCAAGAAATAATCTTTTTTTAGTGAATAAACTCTCATTTATTTTTTAGAGGCGTCTGGTTTTTTCTTTTTTCCCCCCAAAAGAACCCGTAAAACTCTTGAACCTAGAGAGATTTTGAGTATGATTTAACACTTATATTTGGCCAATGGCTACTTTTCTGAACATAATTATTTTTAAAATTTTATTTTCTAAAGCAATAGCTTATGTGAGGATTTACAAATGTTAAAAATTCTTGAGTTGTAATTTATCTCGCAAATGAATTTGATGAATTCACGTCTGTAAATAATTATTTAAAAGGCCGTTCTCGCTTAGTTATACTTTATAATATTATTTTACTAGTATCTTTATTATTATATCATCTTAAAATATTATAAATTTAATTAAAAATATAATATTATTATATTACTATTTATTATAAGTTATACTTGTGGTGTTTAATCACACATAGCAACACAACCATTTACATGGTAATTTGTCTTTCCTTTTTTGTTCATTTTTAACGTAGATTTACCAAATATGGATAATTAATTTTTTTATTTACTGATTTATTTATTTATTAATATATACACTTAACGGCTTGATATTTTTCGTTGACGTTTTTAGTCCGATCATATACTATATCCATTGTCATCGAGTATATGTTTACGGGTGGTAAACCTTTCTAGTAAATATTAACTTTCTTTAGATGCATTAGCAAATTTTACAAATTTAAAATGAAGTTACTAATTAGTAACAACGGAACGGAAAATCTTATTAACACCTTATTATAGAGTTTTAAATCCAGAATATAGTTTGTAAATTACATGGGCGAAATATATTCTCCTTACCATTTGCACCACTAGCCTTGAACACATCTGTCGTTTGTTGGTAATGACCTACTCAAGCTCAGCATTTATTTTTCAAGCCTACTCGTATTTAAAAATATTATCTAATTATATTAGGAAATAATTATATTTACTTGAAATGATAAACGAGACACTTTCTATTTTGATACTCCTCAATTTTTCAACAAAATACACACGATAATAGTTTAATAAAGTGGTGTACATATGAGCTGTTTCTTTTTTAAAGTGGTATAAGTCCATTTGGATAAATAAATAAAAAGATAATTTATTCTTTTAAATGATTTTATTGGTTATTATTTCATAAAAAAAAATTTGATAAGTTTCTAGGGTTTAATACATCACCCTTTGTTAAGTGCTAAGTGATAAAAACATTTGTCCGTCTGTGCCCTGGAGGTAAAGGACACCATGTCCATAAAATAGGTAAATTGTCATAAATAAATAATATGACAACTACTTCCTATTACTTATCAATGCCAATAACTATGTAAATAATTTTTTTTAAAGCTGTTTCTATAAGTTACGAAGAAACAAAGTCGAATAGTCCAGTCATGGGAAATTAGCTCTCCAGAACAAATACAATAATTAAGAAAATGTTACATTGTGTACAAAGAACAACGACATAAATTAAAAAGTATGTCTGCATTTTCTAATTTATGTCATTTTTACAAAAGGTATTTTTTTGTTAAGCCTTCCATAACAATTGTATTTGTTGCAGCTTTTTAATTTAGGAACGACATATGTGTTATTCCTTTCCAAATATGTTCTTTTTTTTTTCTTTTTTTTTTTAATAAAGTCGTATTTTGAGTTGAATTTGAAAACCCCGGGTAGAAGAAGTGTTTATATTTATGTTGTACTATATTTTATTTATTGTTTACAATTTTTAAATAAATGGAGTTTAGAAACAAAAAGTTGAATTTAGTATTATGAGAATAATGATATAAGTTAAAATCAAAAAAGTTTCGAGCTTTTAAAAACTGTGTAATGGTCAGTAAAAGAATTTCAATTCCATTATTTGGAACACGTAGAAATGTTTGGCTTTACCAATACGAAATGTTTTTATTTTTTAGGTATATTTACTCACATGGAACTTTAAAATGCCTCTATTTTTTGAGTTATAACATTGTTCTTTTGAAATAGAGATACACCACTCACCAACCACACATCCCACTTAAAATAACTAAATAAATACGAACACGGGACAAGGAAAAATATTTTTTTACTGAACCAATTATTATTTCAAAAATTAAATACACTAAAATCAATATTGATATTAAGAAAATAACTTCGACAAGTCGGCATTCGTACAGTAACATTACCACTAATGAATGATTATGTCGCCAAGATTCTGTTCTATCGTCAGGTGTAGTAAGCGTTCTAATTATATTTAGTATTTTGAGTAAAGATTGTGGGGGTTGCGTTGAGGGGGTATCAGGCTGATGGCGGGAAGGAAAATCTAAATATAGAGCAACTGCTCACATCTCTGTCCCCAGTGGACACTTAGCTCCCATCCAAACACTTCCCTTGCTCAGCCAGCGAGCTTACGATAGTATCTTACTAATACATGTTTTTATTATTAGTGAATGAAACTAGCTCTGCATTCGCTAGAGAGCGCGCCAACAAGCACGAGAAGAATCATTCCGATCAGCTATCCTCAAAGGTAAATAATAACAAGCGTATTATCTGACTGAAATTCTTTCTTATATTGATGCAGAAATACTGATTTGTTCAACAGTTTTGGTATATAAATATAAAATATGACCATAATTCGTTTGAATTTTATGCATTCATATCATTTCAGGGTTCGACTAGAGATGTAAAGCCGAAAAACTCGGATAATGCCCTAGTACCTTATAAGTCAACGCAGATACGACCGGATGAAAACCAACCAGGAAGAAATATCGAAACCTTCCGCCACGAATACCTGACTCAACCGAGAACAACTCGAAACAGGCCCGGTGTAGAATCGGTTCAGATACAACAAGAAGGTATAGTTTACTCCTGGATGGTGGACCACCAGGTTCAAAATGAGCGTCTCATTTTCAGGAGAATGGGATTTCGAAGACGTGAACTGAACAGAAGTTTAGACGACGGTTTGGCCACCGAATCACCAAGGAATTCGTTCACTTCTTCGAGAAGTTCCGGTTCCAAAAAGGATAGAAGCAGCGGGATATTTTCTCTGTTTCAGTGGTTCAAGAAGCAAAAGAACGAAGATAGTAGTGATTTAGAAGTTTCTTCTGGCCTGAACTCACCAGAATTGCCGAGATCTACCTCCATAACAGGAAGCGTGGATACATTGTTTAGCACCGCCACTGCCAATAGTTTTGCATTTGTTTCTCCTCTGCAATACAAACCGTTCGGATTAGCGAATCAACCGGAAATAAGGATTGCAGTAGGACCGGAGACGAACACATATAGAAATCGTATTAGGGAAAGAGAAAGATTGAGATATTTGGAAAAAAATATTTCCCTTCGCGAAAAATATAGACTGTATGCAAGTGGAACTCTGCCTAGAAGTGCAGATCATATTAATGAACTATCGGATTACCAAATATTAGATGTTAAGAAATCGCTAGACCATCTACCGGGAAGTAGATATTCTACCCTCGGAAGGAAGAAGAGGAAGGCCCCACCTCCACCTGTGAGTAATAGTTCGAACAGTGAAAATAGTCTCCCCGCTGCTGTGAGTAACCACTTCAATGAAGGCATCTTGATAAAACAGCATAGGAGAGCATCTAGTGAACCTGTCAAGTATATTAAATTGTGCCATGTAAAGGGCAAAAGAAGAGCCCCTCAACCTCCAGCTCGTGACAACAGCACGGATACTGACATTTTATCTTTGAGCACAACCAACACTAACAGCTCGAAAAGAAGTAAAAAGAAAAGAAGGGCTCCTTCTCCTCCGATAAAAAAAAATGAATCGGGCGATGAGCATATAGTCAACATCATCCGTGAAGCTACTGACAATATCTTGGCTCATGAAAATTCAGACCAACAGAAAGAAGAATTTAAAGACGAAACGATTTCAAATGCTTCAACATTAGATATAGGCTCATCAGATGATATTATGTTTACTGATACTCTGAAATTAGAAAGAGGAATATTGAAGCAAAACATGGAAAAACCATTTTCAGAACCTAGATTATGTCCATCATCACCAGTATCACCACGCCCTTGGTATAAAAGAACTACTGCCAATAGAGAAATGGGTTCATCTAAGGAAAAAGATAAAAAAAATGAAAGAGATCGGAAGAAGGTTGAAGAATGGATGTTAGAAAGTGGCTTTCCTAGAAGATCATTGTTGAGCAGTGATAATAAATATAATATTTTTTCAAAAGCAGATAAGTCGGATGAGAAAAGAAAATCTCAAATATCAATTCTAACGAACATTAGTGAATTAGATAGGGAAGCAGCAGAAATCATCAGAAGAGGTAAGGAGAAAGAAAAATCCCTTATGGAAAGTCAAAATGCTATGTATTTTAATGATAATGGCATTGGTGATGAAAATGAAATAATTGTAAATAATATAGTTGAGAAAGAAGAACATCCAAGAAAAAATTCAGCGAAAGAACTCATATCATTATTTAATGCAATAACAAATGTTACCAAAGTCACTGTTAATTCTTCTTTTTTTTCAAAAGATACAAGCAATTTGTTTGGCAAGGAAAGAGAGAAGAGGCCAGAAGTTTCAAATATCAATATTGTCATAGAAAAGGAACAAAGCAGGCCATCAAGTAGTTTTAGCAAAGACAATGCTGGTGCAAATGAAGTCTTGAAACTTGATAACCACATGATAAAAAATAATAATGTGAGTTTGCAAGATCAAGATAAGCCTGGGACATCGTTTCCTGTATCTAATTCTAGCAGTGAAGGAAAAATAGCAAGAGTTACTATTGATGAACTTGATGAATTTGATGCAGAAAGAAATTCTAAATCTCAAGTATTATATGAAGCTAATCGGCAAAATAGGCACCTCTCTCCTCCTATTCCAACTATCACAGAAGTTTCTGAAGGTTCTGCCAAATCTAGTCCTACTTCAACCATAGGCAGTAGTAATACCAACAGTAATAATAGTGAAATAGCTACAGAGCCTTCACCTGAACCTGTCCATATGAAACATATGCAGGTTTGGGTATGTCCAAGGTGTACATTAGAAAATCTTAGGTGGAGAATAACCTGTGAAGCATGTGATATGTGGAGGCCAAATCCTTTTGAATTAAGAGAAAGGCTAAAACAAAACAAAAAAGTAAACAATGTAACACAAAATCAAGACAAATGTGAAACTGGTACAAAAGTAACTCCTTCAGGTCCTTTATATCCCAATCTAGCCAAATTTACCAGTGGCAAACAGGAAGAAAATACATCTACTGTACCTAATCAGGCATCTACAAGTAATTCTAATTCGATAATTAATAAAAAAGAAATGCAAGAATCAAAGTTTTCTAGAGATAATCAAAAAGAAAATATTACAGAACAAAAAAATAAACAAGAAATAAAAGTTGAAAATGATAAATTAGGAAAAGATGAAGAGAAAAAAACCCTAGAAGCAAAAGAGCAAGAACAGCAGCAAGCTGAAGAAATCCGAAAAGCTCGTTTAGCATTTTTTACCAAAGAAAATTCTGAAAAAAAAGATAGTGTAGAAAAAGATATATTGGCTGAAAAAAATGATAAAACTCCAATAACAAAGTTAAATCCAACTCCTGTAGTCAAATCAGTCATAGTTTCTCCAGTTAAAGCAGAAACCAAATCTGCAATACAAGCAAATAAACCTCCCTTTGAAAAAGCAGATACTACACCACCAACAAAATCAGATACCTCCTACATAGTAAAAAAAGATACAACTTCCATCATAAAAGAGAACATTATTCCTGTTTCAAAAGATGTAAATAAATCAACAGTAGTAATTACAGAAGATGATGAAGAGAAAAGAAAATTAAAAGAAATGCTAATTGAAATGAAGCATTCTCTGCCCAAAAGGCCAAAGCCAGTTAAGAAAAGGGTTGAGCCAAATATTGCAACTGAAAACAAAGTTGGTAAGCCAAACGATTGCTTGAATCCAATACCAAATACAACCACCTCCTCATCTACAAGTGCATATTCCAACATCATTCCAAACACAATTAAATCACACGGAAATCAAGCTGAAGCATATTTAGTTGAAAGTGAATGCATTGTTGAAGAAATCAAGATTAAAAAACCATCTGAGAAAGTTTCGTCCTCAGTGCAGACTTGTGGACTAGTGAAGCAGATATGCCCAAAACAAAAAATTTCTACTGGCAAAGAAGTTGTTATACCAATCAAAGTCGAAGAACATTTAATAAAAGATGGAATACTATACACATCTGTTTCTAAAGACACTCGACGTATTGGAACAGGAACATTTGAACTTTTGAGGCCAAGGGATTTTGCAAATATTAAAGCTATCAAAACTGAGGCAAAGTTGGCTCCAGTTCATCTTTATGCAAATGTGGCCGATAATGACAACGATGACAAAAATCTTAAGACTGAAGAAGCACCACCAAATTCAACAGCATACATTGACAAGTTGTCCCAACAACTCACCAAACCACAAGGAGTTGCACATTTCAAAGGTATTAGCTAATATTAAAGTTCTATTATTTTTAATTTTTAGAAGATTATTCAAGAGAATGTGTATGTTTTAGCTCGACTGGATATGAGCAATGACAAGAACCTAAACACACTGGCTATAAACCGCTTACTGAAAAGGCTAGAGGTAGCTATTACTGGTGGAAACCATGAGCTTGCTGCTACACTGGCTAGGGAACTTGCACAACTCAAAGTAAACTGTTCGGTTATCAGGCAAAAATCAGAAACTCCTGGTAATGAAATTTTGTAAGTATAAGCATAAATGATTTTTGATTATTAATATTGTAAAATAGTGATCACTGCATTGCGACAAATTGAATTGGGTGAAATAATAAATAAATTAGCCAGACATTTCATATTACATTACCATCTTTATTGACAGGGATTTTTGGAACATAGTCAAAAGTTTTGAAAGTTGGAAACTAACATGTAGCTAAAGAAACTGCTACATGGAGTATGTAAAATAAAATGTATATGTACATAAAAGTAAATATTTTAATTAGACTCTTATCATTTGTAAAAAAAATAATATATAATTTATAAAATTCAGTATTTTGGCCATAGTTTAATAGTTTTACTACTATAAGATTATGTTAGATTTATTAAATCAATTAATTACAACATTAAATAATAATTTATTTTAATAATTAATATCAAATTGTTCAACTGATAGTTCCATATTTACTAGTAGTTATTCATTTTTTACTAAGTCTTTTTTTTTAAACTCTTGTTGGAAATCATATTCCCATCACTTTGAGGTATTTTAGCTTAAATAATTAAATCTGATGATAGCATTAATCCTCCTACTAGGTATGAGATTATATCTCAAGATCTTTTATTTTGACTTTGATAATTATGTTTCTGTCATTTTTTTATAATGATCTGATTTAGTAAATCAATTATAATATAATAAACTATTTTCCTAATTTACTTATCAAATTTGAGCTGAGGGTTCAAGTCTTACAAGCAGTTTTCAATGGTTGAGACTTATAATAGTACAATAATTATACTTTAGGTTGGTTAAATGTGTACTGTATGCTTTTATTTAACAGCATTAAAAAGCTGAATATATGCTTTTAGCTATGTTAATTATTAAGCTGATAAAGTTTACACTTGTATTTTCTGCATTCAAGGGTTGAAATGTACGTTGAGGATAAAGTTTCACATCAAGGACCATTTCCCATGAAATTATCACCATCATTGACAGTAAAAGAACTAAAAGATAAAATTGAAAGGGAATTCGAAATCCCAGCTAATGTCCAAAGATGGATACTTGGCAAACAACTTGCTGCTGATGAGGGAATAACTTTGGATAACATGGGAATAAATAAAGATGGATGCCCGATTTTTCTGTATTTAGTAGCTCCACCAGGTAGATAAAATTACATTAAAAAAAAAAATAATTATATTCATTACAAGGCACAATTTATTTTGAAGAATGTAATAATTGGTGTGGTAGTTGAATTTTTTCCGATACATTCTTTTAAATTGTTATGATTATTAGTTGTAAAGCTCCCAAAGTGGAAGATGCCAAGTAAAGATGGTTCACGTTTGGGGCTTTTTGTTCTTCTTATTTGCCAATCTGGTTTTCTTTCTAATTATTATTTTTAATTGAAGTTTCTTTTTTTAATTATTCAAACCATTCCAGATTGCATTCCTTTTTTACATGCAATGGAGCAGGGGATATGTAAAGGGAGATTTTGATATATTACCATCAAATTAATCTAGTCAATCAAGGATTTTAAATTACTTTACTCAAATCGAAATGTAACGATCCTTATTTAATAGAAAAAATGTTTCTTTTTAGAATGATACTCCAGGACTAATCTAAATTATATATTCTAAAATATACTTCAATGCTAACTTTTCATTCATAATAATATTGTACATTGGTCTCATTTATTTATTTATTGATCATGAATTCTTCTTTTTAGATAATGCTCAAACGAAACCAACTACTGATACTGGTATTTTGTTAACCAAATTAAAACTTCCCACTACAAATACAACATTACAAATAGATATAAGTGAAAAGGATCTTCAAGAAGCTGGACCATCAGGGATTAATCCAAAAACTACTACTGAAAAAATTGAAATTGTACCAAAAATTGTTGATGGTGTTTCAGTTGCTAGTGAACCACAAAGTGTTTTAAACCCTGTTGGCACATTGGCTCTTGGTAAAGATTTTATTAGTTAATAAATAGTCTCATTTCATGTTTTTTTTTAAATGGCTCTTAATTACTACTTATTATTTATTAATTTTTATTGTTAGATACTTTACCAAAATTTACCATGATCCTTCATAATAAGCTGTAAACAACTCCATTGTCTACCAATTATGTGACCAGAGTTTTTTTCCAGAAGCAATTTGTTTAAAATTGAATTATGGTATATAATTTTAACATAGAGAGTAGTTGTTGATTTAACGTCACTTTATGCTGCTAAGGCTAATAGGACGATACTACAGTGGGAGCTCTAAATTTTGCCTACCCAGGTTTAGTTAGGATATGGATTTTTAACGAGTACCTGACATCGTACAGGCTCGGGACCCCCGTTTAACGTTCCTTCTGAAGGACGGCGTAACTAAGGATTTTTTACTCCCTTAAAAAAATCCTAGGGCCACCTGCCGAACATAGAGAGTAAAAAGGTGAAAAAGTCCAGGGAAACAACAGTACAAGTTATACCGATACGAGCACAGATTTATTGGATATATACACTATATAAACATATATAGACACAGACAAACACTTCACACACTAACGATCCAGTCATATCCATAAACCGATGCTAACTCTCTAGACAATGGCTGAACTGGTCCATAGGCACAGCCAACATAATCTCAACTGTCACTTTACAGTGTTGTCTGTCTACAATACAATACTTTATAAACAATGCAGATGATATACAAAAGAGGAATTACTTCAACATATAATAATTACTTAATATTTTAGGCTATAGATAAAATCTATAACAATAAAAAAAAAGAGTGTTCTTCACATTTTAAAAGCATTTAATAGTGACTAAGACAAGGGCCCATTGAAAAATAAAAACACACCTACATTTTACTTAGTTTTTATTCTTCGGTCATTCTTCCTTGGCAGATCCTTCTTTTTTGATTAATTTCTTTTTCTTTCACAAGAAAGCTGTGTTATTTCTAATCGTCCATATGCAGGGAAAAAATTGATTTCTTCTTAGATGAAATTCCAAGAATTTCAATTCACTATCATTATTCACATTCAAATTTTGCAATTATGTGTGATTTGAAATGGATTGCAATCTTATTTCCAGAATTATTTTCTTTATTAGTTGAAACTAATACATGGAAATAATTTTTAAAGTTTCGGGTTATCATCTCCATCATCAAGGCTGAATTTTAATCATGTTATTCTTTGCTTAACATTTTGATTAAATTACAATTAAATTTTGGAAAGATGATAAAGGAGTACTATTAACAACAACAAAAAAAAAATGTTGTTATTTATTTAATTTTTCTAAGGAAACTAATTTCACTTTATTATAAACTTTATTTTGAGGTTGGAAATGTGAAGTTTGTACTTTAATGAACAGTCCAACAAGGCCAGGGTGTGCTGCATGCACAACAGAACGTCCAAAAGATTACAAGGTGCCAGCTGAATACAAATTAAGCGAGGCAGAAATTTCAAGAATCGACAATGAAAAAGCAACTGAAGAGAAATCAACAGTGGTAAGCAGCTGTACTTTATACAAAATTTCAATACTTAGTGTCGAAAAAAAAAAGAACTAAAAAAGGTGATCGAACAATATTAGATCAAGTTACAATTTTTGTAAATGACAATATAATTATTAATTCTTTGATTTTACATTATCATATGCCATTAATATATGAATATAATCAAACTATAGCTTACAACAGACTCGTTCAACATTAAATTGAAAATAACAATTTATTTTTCCTTATCCTTTGATTTCAGGTACGATTACAAAATATTTAGAAACATACACATGTATTCTCACTAGCACAACTACAGCATCCACTTAAGAGTGTATGTTTATAAATATTTTGTTAATAAAATCAAAGAATAAGGTAAAGAACCAAACATTTTCAACTCATTACCGCAGGAATTTCTCCTAGTAATTGATCATATCATGGGCAAGATATATCTCAAGTATTTACAACATCACAACTTTTTTATGTTAATCAAAACTTACCAAAATTTTCCCTACAAAGATTGTTTCGCAATTATTACAAAAATTGTGCAAGGTACAAAGGTCTAAACAAAAATTTATATGTGTGCAAAACTATTCGATTCATTTTTTTATGTCAACAAATAAACACCAAAAAAGATGATATTTATTATCATCACCAAAATAATAATTTTGTTTTCTTAGTATATAACTATTTGAAATTTTATAAAAGTAAAAAATTTGGCACGGAATTGGTGACCCCATCGCTCAGTCATCAGACTGCAATTAGCCAATGGTCCTCCAGGTTGGGGGAAACCCAGTACCGGGGTGTTTAGCCAAGTCACTCTTTCTCATGAGGGGACATAAATATTCAGGAGACCAGTTGTCCCGAGGATGCAGGAGCTCCATCGCTGGGATAATAATCCGCATGGCAGAAAATCTATGCTAGGAACCAAAATAGTCTACAGGCTCCTCAAAGCTAGAAATGGTATAAGAGAATGTAAAAAAAAAAAAAGAAAAGTAAAAATAACTAGTATTTTTATTTAACTGCATATCAGTTCAGCTCTTTTTCAAATCCTTTTGTTTGATTTGAACTTTTTTTTTAATATATGATATTGAAAACTACACTACAGCGTGTTGGATAAAATGGGAGTATTTTAATAACTTACAAAATTTGTATTTTTATTCAGACGTTTCTTACCATATGTAAATTATCTTTCAGGCTGAGGAAGAGGAAAAAGCAAAGAATTATCAAAAACTTGTTGATTTAGAAAAAGATGATTTAATAATATATCCTGAAGCCTTCGAATGCCCTGTATGCTTAGCTGATTACACTCCAATGGAAGGGATTGTATTGCGTGAATGCCTTCATGTATTTTGCAGGTAGTATGTCTTCCTTTTTATTTTATTTTATTTGCTTATTTATGCCTTACTAATTCTTTCCTAAAATGTGAGATTAAATACAATAGTACTTTGAGTTATTGATTATTAATTTTATTCCTTTAAGTTTGTTATAAATTTTTAAAAAACTTAAATTTTATTTATACAGTTTTGATTGTTAATATTTACTTACTAACTGTTTAGTATATTAATGCTTATACTTTCTCCAGTAACATATGTAGTGATAACTTCTTGATATCTGCTATGAGTTTCTAACTATTCACTCACTCACTCACTGCAGGGCTACAGTCCATGCAGGACCTGGGCCTCTGCCACCATTCTTCCCCATTCCTTGCTGTCTCCTGTAAAGTTTCTCCGATTTTTAACTATTACGTAATTAAATTGACCTTATTTTTTTTTTATCGTCCTCTTTTGTGTTTGTTGGTGGGGAGGTGTTCCGCATTATTTCAGCAAGGTATTATGATCTCAACTTATGGAGTTCAGACTCTGACTTTTCTACAGTCCAATCCTGTAATTATAATCGATCCAAAACATTCTTTAGAACAGCATAAATTGTGCCTGACTTAAAAAAAAAACTATTTTGGATCCAATTTTGCCCAACAGATTGCCGAAATACTTCAACTGTCTCTTCTAAACAATGAGCTTAAGATTTTCCAAGATTCACTTGTTTTCTGTCATTCCTGATGATCCTATCATATGTGTCCTATCTTAGTTGGCCCAACACTTTCTAGTGATACTTCAATTCAGTGGCTGTTGCAATACTCCTGCCTGTACATCAGCACCCAGTTTTTGCTTCCATAAAGAAGTAGATAGGTAGGTAGGCGTTCTTGAAGAAACTTAGTTTAATAAATTTTTTAAAAATATTTTTATTCCTTTATCAGATATTTCTTATATACTGGACTAATCTTCTTGATCTATATAACTTAATAATGAAGAAAAAACCTTATTCCAGTACACAATTGTTATTAAAAATTAAAAAATGATTAAAAATCGTTTCGACACTTCCTTGTCATTTTCAATTTAAGTAGTTCTTCGTACAACTATCCTTTAAAATTTACTAGTCCAATCATTACTTGAGGTCAAACGATTTAAAAGTCAAATATATATAAATCCTGGAACTTAACTTTCTTCCATGGTCAAATATAATAGGTATTACTTATATATATAATAGGTAAGGAAGAAAATAGTTGGGGGTGCAGTCAAATAAAACACTAAATAAGTGGGTACTTATTTAATTATGTGCGACGTTTCATTTAATTAAATAAGTACCCACTTATTTAGTGTTTTATTTGACTGCACCCCCAACTATTTTCTACCTTACTCTATCTTCCAGCCAACCATCCCCTCGCTTCTTATATAATAGGTATATTAGTAATACCTATTATATTTGACCATGGAAGATAGTTAAGTTCCAGGATTTATATATATTTGACTTTTAAATCGTTTGACCTCAAGTAATGATTGGACTTGTAAATTTTAAAGGATAGTTGTATGAAGAACTACTTAAATTGAAAATGACAAGGAAGTGTCGAAACATTTTTTAATCATTTGTTAATTTTTAATAGCAATTTTTGGCTGGAATAAGTTTTTTTTTTCATTATTAAAATATTTTTATTTGAAAAGAAAAGATATATCCCGGACCGGGACTCGAACCCAGGTCGTCCAGATCGCTAGTCTGGAACTCTACCATTTGAGCTATCGTGGCCCCAATCAAGCACGCTTCTCGGTCCTGGTCATATCCTTTCTTTTCACTGATCCCAAGTCCCCGCGTTCTCGCATTTTTGCGATATATATGAGGGGAAGAATGTTCTTTGAACATTATTTTAATTTGGATCTTGTTGACTTACGTCATTATAATTATTATAATTTATTGTATTTGATTTGTTATTCATTTTTTTTAAATATTTTTATTTGAAAAGAAAAATATTTAATAATAAAAAGAAAAATATTTAGTTTAATACAGTTTATTATTTTTATTTTTCCTACACTGCATCACAAAGCTGATAATATATATTATAATTTTTCTTAATTCTGTTGGACAGTTCTTGGTAAAGTTTACCTATACTATACTATTTCAAGATTAGTTTAGTTCTCTACTATTACTTGCATCTCCTTCTTGCAGGGAACCATCCACTCCTTCTTCCTTATGACCAACATGTCTGACTTTATTTCCCTTATACTTAGTGATTTAAGCTTTCTTTGCACTTGATCGCTTTACATGTTTTGGGACATTCTTTTCAAGGTTGGAGTATCAAGGTGTCAGCAATGGAAAGGAGAAAGTCTGATCCAATTATAGCACCTCTTAATACTTTTACATCACTGTTATACCTCTTTATTCTCCTTCTGTACATAAAATAGTCCATTAACCTATTAAAATGTCTTTCTATAATAAGATTACTATCTCTATAAGTTATCTTTGAAATATGAAATTGCATATCCCTTTTAACTATTAATATACTATTCCTTAATGTTTGTAATTGATTTTTGAAAAAGTTAAATGTTATATAAATTATTTTAATGACTTGTAAATAAACATTAATTTATTATGTATTCAAAGATAATTGGTTTCAGTTTAGAACTGTTAATTATTAACTGAGCCAAATATTTAATATAAGATTTTGATATTTTTGAGAAACATCGAACTGCTCCAAATTTAATTCCAGTGGTTTTAAAGTAGGTTAATTTATACTTTTTAATTGAATTAATGTTTTTGATCTAATTAACAAAACTTCCTTGAAATTATTTAAATTCTATAATCTGTTATTAAAAATTCAATCTGTTCACAGAAATTGCATCAGTAATACTATTCAATTTAGTGAGGAGGCTGAAGTCAAATGCCCTTTCATAGATAATAATTACACATGTGATAGCACTTTGCTTCAACGAGAAATAAAAGCTGTATGTATTCAATCTACATTTGATACATAAGGAGGTAAAATAATAATTGATAAATTAATATCATTTTACCTCATTTAGTTAGTACCTCCTGAAGTATATGAAGAGCACCTTGCTAAGTCCATTGCACTTGCTGAAACAAAGATAGGAAATGCATTTCATTGTAAAACACCGGATTGTAAAGGTTGGTGCATTTACGAAGACAATGTAAATACCTTCCATTGCCCTGTCTGCACACATATAAACTGTTTAACATGTCAGGTAATTTTAGTTTTTATTTGTTATAAATTAATTATAACTTTAATTTCCCCAAATGTAATTGATCTGAGAAATCCTGACTCCTACTTTTTCTATTTGTCGGTTTATAAATTTTTTTCTTATTTAAGCCTGAGTTCCTAGCTGGTTTCGTACAATGGAGGAGTAAATGTTGTTTTTGTTGTAAACATTGTTGTTTTTTAAAATATTTATATGATTAAGTTGTTTTTCCGTTGGAAATAATCAGTTAAATATGAGAAGAGAGGCCTCAGAGTTACTATTTAACTCTGTAACTATTTAATAATTCTGTAAAAACACATTTTAAAATTAAAATATTTAATTGATTAACATTGAGCAAAATTGCTATTGAAAAATATTTTCAACGCATTAACTGTCCATAACTGCACTTAACTCTTTAAAAAAGAAAATTATTTGGATACCTTTATGATTTCCATGTAGTTCTTCTCTTATAAAAATTGATTGCTCAAAAAGTGAACCTGAATAAAATAAAAAATCACTTATATCCCTTGTCTTCTCAATCTCAGAATATTATACTTTATTCAATTATAATATCTCCCTACTGGATATTTGCCTGTTGGTTCAACAATGATTTAATTTCCAATGATTTTTGCACTAGCCTTTCTAACAACATTGCGAACATATTTAAATTGATATGATGATATCACTTCAAAAATCAAAATGTGTTTAGGTGTTATCTCATGTTATATATTAAAGTTACCTTGGTTAGAATTTTAGAAATGCTATAAGAAATATTATATTAAGGAATATATGTTTTTAAATTTAATTTACAAATAAATGGTTTCTGATTTGATTTTAAAAAAGCGTGAGCTGAAAGATATTTCTGGTATTTTTTAACTCATTAAACAATAAAACAAAAATATTTCTGTTCCTTATTGAACTACATTACAAAAATGAATACGCAGAACTAAATACTTTATTATTTTTTAGGCAATCCATGAAGGACTCAATTGTAAACAGTTTCAAGAACAGTTGAATACTGATTCAGACATGAACATTGAGGCAAAAAGAACAAAAGAAATGCTTCAGGTAAATATTTGAGTTTTTTGAAATAGCAACTAATGGGGAACCTGGAGTGCACAATTGGTGCTGGATACTAATAGTATCCTCACGGTGGCTGAGGATACTATTAGTGATCTGGTAGTATGTCTGATTTCCTTTGGATGTTCTGTTCAATATTTCAGCATCGGTCTAACCAGAGTTACTAATTATAGTCCCTTGAATTGTAGAATAGTTGGACATCTTCCACTTCTTGTTTCACCATAACCAGCACTTTACTCTTTGCATATCTTTCCTGAGCTCTTCTTCCTGTTTAATGTGTACTTGCTGTAGTTTCATCTTTGAATCAGCTAAAATGACAGCGTCATCCACATATAAAAGCCTTTGGCAAGAGGACGGTTGTTAAATTCAAAATTTCCAATTGCAGTCTAGGCAGCCTGGTGTTTGCAGATTTTATGAATCTCATCCATAACTATCTCTCAATCTAACTCCTCTCACAATTAGGAAAGGTTCAGATTATTTGCCATTTATCCTTACCTCTCCAGTGGCTTTTTGATAGTTTGATTTTACAGCGTTAGAGAATAGTTTAATTATCAGAATAAAGGGGAATGACACTGTTCAGTAAAAGATATAGTAATTTAAGCCTCAGTATTTCAAGCTCGATGAATTTATTTTACCATTATTAACAATATTGTCTTAAAGTACTTAAATATTATAAATACTTCAGCAATGATGGATGATACTTCAAAATGAGCGGCTATGTTTATGAATTATCTCTAATGATAATCAAAAAGGATATTTTTATATTTTATAAGGATGGGTATGATGTATAGTGAGTTTGTAAGAAGGAATTTGAATTTTTTTTTCAAGTGACCCTGAAATGAAAGTTAAGTATTTTTTTTTCAACAGGAAATGGTTGATCGAGGTGAAGCAATGAACTGCCCAACTTGCCAAGTAGTTTTAATGAAAAAATGGGGTTGTGATTGGCTGAGGTGCTCAATGTGTAAGACAGAAATATGTTGGGTTACAAGAGGTCCTCGATGGGGTCCAAATGTAAGTAGTTCTTTTGATTATATTTGTCACATAAAAATAATTTATACCCTTAGACCTAATAATATCCATTATTTTCAAACCTTTTATATTTTTAGTAATTTAATTACTTATTAACATAACCACATATTATTTAGTAAAATTCAAAATAATCAGAATTAGGAGAGGTCATTAAAATATGTAGTATTCATAATTATTTTAAACTGAACAGTAGAGTGTTGATTATCTGAACTAATGTTGTCGGGTATGGTTATAATGGAAATTCACATAATAAAAGGAAAATGCCCAAAAATCACCATTTTTGAATATGAAAAAAACTTTATTTTATGAAATAATTCATATTAGAAAGTTGTAATATCAATTTGATTCAATCTTAACTTCCTCTTCATTGTAGCTAAGTCTTATTATTTAAAGTGTATTAATAAGTGTTAAGTAATAGTTCTAGAAAATCTAATTTTTGAGAAAATTTTCTTCAAAACTAATATTTAGGAATAGAAATGTCGACCCTTCTCTGTATCTTTTCTGCGATGCCTATAAATTGATTAGGTAATTGAGCATTAGGATTGTTGAAACTTGGAAAATCGAGCTTTACTGAATTAGTTTCATAACTCCTGCATTAGACAGTTTAAAACAACTATCTATAAATTCATTGCTGTTTTACATTTAATCTATGAATTAGGGAATTATTAATTGTTTTTAATAATTTGATTATTTCTACCATATAATATTCTGTAAATGATCTTTACATTCCCCAATTTAGATAATATTTTTAATGATTTTTTTGTTTATTTATTATATTATTAAATGTATTATTATTATTAAATAGACTAGCTTATTTTAATCATGATATTATTATTAACAAAATTTTCATCCTGCATAAATTCTATTACTCTTTTATGCATAAATATTTAATATTTTAACTCTATTATAATCCTCAAAATATTATAACTTTTTATAAATTGTTATTTTGATGGTGATTATTTTTAAATCTTTTCTCTTCAAAACAAAAATATTATAACTTTTGTTTATTTATAGGGTAAAGGTGATACAAGCGGAGGTTGCCAGTGTGGTGTTAATGGAATAAAATGCCATCCTAAGTGTACTTATTGCCACTAGTCTATAACAATCTTGACTAACTATTTTTAATTGTATGTAATATAAAATGTATTCTAATAACTTTTATAAATAATAAATTATTTTAATTTATGAGTTATCGATTTTTATGAATTCTTCCCTTCCAGTTCTGTGACACAACCTTTACACTGTAATAATAATTAATTATAATGATAAAAATACTGCTAATTGACATAACAGTCATCCCATCGAGCTAATATACATAAGCACTATCTCTATTATAAGAGAAGTGGAATTACAACTTTTTTTTCTATTAATCAAGTTTTTTTAATACATAATTATGAGGTGATAGGATTTCTTTCAAATACAGTTACTCACATGGAACATTTAATTTTGGAAGAAAATAAGTTAATTAAAAAATAATAACATTAAAAATTGGAAAATGGACAGATGGCTTTGGAATTCTAAACCACTCATAAAGACAGAATACGGACGAACATAGCAACTGACTCATATTAATGTTTAAACTGTAGATAACAGTTCAGAAAAAATCAAAAAAATAAACCAACAAAAATTTGTAAATTAAAATGCAGTTAGCTTTTAAAATTGAATTTGATTCAAATTAATGGTCCTAAGATAAAATGTATTTCATAAAGATTGTACTTTCTTCTTTGCCATGGTGCATTGTTTCATAATTGCCTTGAGTAGTTTTTGTTTGATCACTTCCACTAAATTCCTGGCATTCTTTAAAAAAAACAAAAATTTAATTTCCTGGTTTCAAATGTTGATTCGGACTATGGGCTCATAAGACCATTTTGGTTACTCTTGGGGTTTACTATCATTCCTTTGAATATTTTCCTTCTCTAGGTATAGTTTAGCTATCAAATGTAATTTTATTTTTGCTATTTACCTCAAAATAATAATAACTTCTTAACTATTTATTGCATCATCATTGAAAAGGATTAATAATGAGAAATTATGTCTTACTTAATTAGAATAAATAATGTAATAATATACTGCTCCCTACCTCCTAAGTAGTTAGTCCTACTAATTTATGGGCAATTTCGACAGATCTCGATTTCTACTATCAAGATGAAGTTATAACCAAACTTTCATGAATGTACCAGTTTGGTTGTTGATTTAATAAATTTAGGCTTATTTTCCCTTTACTATGATAAGAGCATTTGTTTATTAATGCAAGCAATAACTTGTAACAATGGTGATTTGGAAATGACTATAAAAACTATCTGTCTATAAATTAACACCACATTTCTAAAATTGTATGTACATTATTGATATTTCAAATAATAAAAGTAATAAATAATAAAATAGAAATAGCATATTATCCTAACTATCATTCTCACTAGATTTAAAAAATAAATAAAATTTATTCCAATAAATATAAATAGAAGAGTTCAGTAGGATGAGGCAATTACATATTCAGAGAAATGTAGAAATGTTTACTGGAACAAATAATAGGAAAACTCTGTATATAAAAAATGTATTTACAAGAGGCAAGGAGAAATTAAAAGAAATTAACGCTGAAGAGATCAAAATATGAGATGCGAGCTGTTAGGATTGGTAAACGAATGAATTGCACACTTCTAACAGGTAATGATTTCGTCATTTTTTTCTTTCTTATTTAAGTTTTATGTATATACGAGTTCTAAGTTATTTTAATTTAAATATGTTGTAAATTTGTAATGCCTTTAGGGTTGAGCTGTTAAAATGTTAATTTTTTGGGGATTTAATTTTAGTATTCAAATTACATTATGTAAATGTTATAAAAAGTTAAGTAGCTATTTTTTTTTTTTGCTGTTGTATTTTTTCTGAGACTTCCTTTCTGACCTAACATGTTAATCATGTAGTTTTGTATGAAATTGCGTTATTGTATAATGACATTTTGATGAAGATGACCTTTAAATATTAAAAATAGTTAGCACTGTGGTAACTTTGAAACTGAAGAAACAATCATTTTCAAACCTTGGAAATATTTCAACAATGATATGTGGTTTGAAATGAAAAATAAATCATTTAAAATATCAATTGAATGACATATGAGTATTTTGGTAGTAGAATCCCTGATGATCAAGTTGAACAAAGTAATATTATCTTAATTTCCTCTATTCCTAAAAAGTTTCTATAAACCATGGTTTGTTTACACATTCATACAGTGTAAATTTATAGAGTTATTTCATTTAACATAGATTTATTTTTTGTATGTTTATGGTACTTCTTATATAGAAAGTTGTGTTGTATCATATTTCTCTCTTTTTTTCAATTAAAAAAAAAATGGTTACACTAAAACATGGAGCTTGTTTTTAAAATGCTTGCATTAAGCCATTTAATTGAAATTATTGGTTGAAAATTGGATACATTAATAACTTTAATAGAAATTTTTGTAATGTTGTGCTCTAACCCATATTTTTTCTTATCAATATTTCATACTGAGTTTTTGCATAAATAAAAAATTTCAATGTCTTAATTTTAAGTCTTTAGGTGAAAGTCATAACACTTTCCTCTAGGTTCTGAAATTCGATTTTCTTAAATAAAGAAAAATATATAATACAAAGTTTCGAACAAATTAACGTGAACGATGATTTCTGTAGTTCTCTCTACAAATCATAAATGAAGTGTTGTTATGTATTCAATGTGGTTTTTATTTCTGCAAATTATAGTTGCTATTATGTTGATAATCTGCAGAGTTGATTATGTGATTTATGAAATAATGTTTAGTAAAATTTACTTTCTAAAATTATATATTTCATTTAACTTTGAAGATAAAAAGTACATTGCAAAAAAAAAAGTAATAATTACCTTTCCAAGAGGTTGAAGTATCTACTTTTGATTCGTTGAATGATTATTTTCTTCTAAAAGTAATGTTATTCATTTAGGATCAAATTTTTTTGTTCAAATAACACCATGGTAAGCTTCTTACAGTGAAGTAAGCTTATAAATAAATCACTGATGATTTATTTTTTTGGAGTTATAATATTTATGTTTAAATTATTCTTTTGGCCTATCAATGTATCAGCTATACTTCCTATAATTGATGGTATTATTGCACATCATTGGCTTGAAGATCAGGCCCATTTTAAATTAACCATGATTAATTTTGAGCAATTTAGTAACTTTGAAATATTGAAGATCATATAATAGTAAAATTATAAAGTAACAAATACTTTCGTTCAAACCTTAAAATTGTTTTTATAATAAAACTGTGATTTGAAATGAAAAAAATAATCATGTAAAGTAATGAGAAAGAAATCCATGCCTATAAGTTGATTAGTATCTACTTATAAATCTGTAGCAGGACCTCCCACTATTACCAGCCCAGGTAAAATTTCAGTTTTGATACCCATCTTCCTTTCATCATATGCCATTCTATTTTCTGTTGTCGATTTTTCATTTTCTAAATCCTTTGCAACACCTATTAATAGTTTTACACTTTCAAAGGAATCATTCCTCGAGAATTTTTTATTTTGCTTTCTGCTATTATTGCGTGACTTAGGCATCCCTGAAGTTTCATTTTCAAAATTTGAATCCTTATAATTTTGATTGTTCAAGTTGTGATATTCTTTTCCATTTTGTGATGAACTTCTGTTAGATTTGAGACAAGTTGGTGATTCATGAAGTGAGTTAGATTGTTTACCAATCCTTTGGGCATTTGTTGGCGATGGTTGTATAGATTTTGGTTTATTATTAGCATAATCATTCGTTGAAACATAGTTCTTTTGCCGGGGAACTGGTGATTCCATAATTTGTTGGGATGGAGTTTTTGAACTAGAATCGGCAGAAGTTTCTCGTCTTAATGAATTTCGATTATAGTTTGTTTTCCTCAGCATCGCCTGTAAAGCCAACATTTTAAAAGACCCACTTATTTCATTAGAAAACATAATTATCAGATTTATTTAAAGTTAAGTCACCTGAAAATTGAATGGTGGCTCATCGTCATTTGAAGAATCATTTCTTGCTATTTGTTTTCCTTTTAACTCTAACTCAGCTATCGGATTGACTTTCAACTGGTTCTGCTTCTCTAACTTTCCCCTAAAATAACAGTAATTCAAAAACTCATGAGTTAAATGACCTGGATGAATGATAAATAAATATATTTTTAGAAGAAGAACAAACCTATAGTGGCTCTTGTTTTCAGGACCTCCATGCAAATCAATATCACCATTATAAGTTGATTTTCCATTATTAACCACCGAAAACGTTTTTGCTTCTTCTTCTATCATGCTTAAGCACTTCGGTTCATTATGATAAGGACTTTTTATTCCTTTTTGCCGTGGGCTTTTACATACTGTACTTTCATGTTGAGGACTTTTACATTTCATTGCATTGTTGTATTGTTGCTCAGTTTCTTCAAATTCTTCATTACTGTTGTATTCAGATTTTTCATCTTCGTATTGATCTTCAATCTATTCAAAGAAAAATTTGCAATAAATTCTAGGTCAACTAAAATTTTTAAGAATAAACTATTTTTCTTGCCTATATGGAGTAAACAATTTTTTTTCAGAAAAAAAAGGATGAAAATAAAAATTCCTCTACATCTCTAGAAAGAGCTATGACGATAACAAAAGTGGGTATACATAATCCCAAAAAGTGCTGTACCTGGCATCTAACTACTACTCAAGCCTCAGGAAAGTGGAGTGGTGTGCCAGAAAAAGTAAAGTACAATTTGGAAGGATGGAACTTTGTCTAGTTGTATCATTCTTCTTGCCATTTCAATTTTCTTTATCATCAAACATCAGTTGATTATGTGATTTATGAAATAATGTTTAGTAAAATTTACTTTCTAAAATTATATATTTCATTTAACTTTGAAGATAAAAAGTACATTGCAAAAAAAAAAGTAATAATTACCTTTCCAAGAGGTTGAAGTATCTACTTTTGATTCGTTGAATGATTATTTTCTTCTAAAAGTAATGTTATTCATTTAGGATCAAATTTTTTTGTTCAAATAACACCATGGTAAGCTTCTTACAGTGAAGTAAGCTTATAAATAAATCACTGATGATTTATTTTTTTGGAGTTATAATATTTATGTTTAAATTATTCTTTTGGCCTATCAATGTATCAGCTATACTTCCTATAATTGATGGTATTATTGCACATCATTGGCTTGAAGATCAGGCCCATTTTAAATTAACCATGATTAATTTTGAGCAATTTAGTAACTTTGAAATATTGAAGATCATATAATAGTAAAATTATAAAGTAACAAATACTTTCGTTCAAACCTTAAAATTGTTTTTATAATAAAACTGTGATTTGAAATGAAAAAAATAATCATGTAAAGTAATGAGAAAGAAATCCATGCCTATAAGTTGATTAGTATCTACTTATAAATCTGTAGCAGGACCTCCCACTATTACCAGCCCAGGTAAAATTTCAGTTTTGATACCCATCTTCCTTTCATCATATGCCATTCTATTTTCTGTTGTCGATTTTTCATTTTCTAAATCCTTTGCAACACCTATTAATAGTTTTACACTTTCAAAGGAATCATTCCTCGAGAATTTTTTATTTTGCTTTCTGCTATTATTGCGTGACTTAGGCATCCCTGAAGTTTCATTTTCAAAATTTGAATCCTTATAATTTTGATTGTTCAAGTTGTGATATTCTTTTCCATTTTGTGATGAACTTCTGTTAGATTTGAGACAAGTTGGTGATTCATGAAGTGAGTTAGATTGTTTACCAATCCTTTGGGCATTTGTTGGCGATGGTTGTATAGATTTTGGTTTATTATTAGCATAATCATTCGTTGAAACATAGTTCTTTTGCCGGGGAACTGGTGATTCCATAATTTGTTGGGATGGAGTTTTTGAACTAGAATCGGCAGAAGTTTCTCGTCTTAATGAATTTCGATTATAGTTTGTTTTCCTCAGCATCGCCTGTAAAGCCAACATTTTAAAAGACCCACTTATTTCATTAGAAAACATAATTATCAGATTTATTTAAAGTTAAGTCACCTGAAAATTGAATGGTGGCTCATCGTCATTTGAAGAATCATTTCTTGCTATTTGTTTTCCTTTTAACTCTAACTCAGCTATCGGATTGACTTTCAACTGGTTCTGCTTCTCTAACTTTCCCCTAAAATAACAGTAATTCAAAAACTCATGAGTTAAATGACCTGGATGAATGATAAATAAATATATTTTTAGAAGAAGAACAAACCTATAGTGGCTCTTGTTTTCAGGACCTCCATGCAAATCAATATCACCATTATAAGTTGATTTTCCATTATTAACCACCGAAAACGTTTTTGCTTCTTCTTCTATCATGCTTAAGCACTTCGGTTCATTATGATAAGGACTTTTTATTCCTTTTTGCCGTGGGCTTTTACATACTGTACTTTCATGTTGAGGACTTTTACATTTCATTGCATTGTTGTATTGTTGCTCAGTTTCTTCAAATTCTTCATTACTGTTGTATTCAGATTTTTCATCTTCGTATTGATCTTCAATCTATTCAAAGAAAAATTTGCAATAAATTCTAGGTCAACTAAAATTTTTAAGAATAAACTATTTTTCTTGCCTATATGGAGTAAACAATTTTTTTTCAGAAAAAAAAGGATGAAAATAAAAATTCCTCTACATCTCTAGAAAGAGCTATGACGATAACAAAAGTGGGTATACATAATCCCAAAAAGTGCTGTACCTGGCATCTAACTACTACTCAAGCCTCAGGAAAGTGGAGTGGTGTGCCAGAAAAAGTAAAGTACAATTTGGAAGGATGGAACTTTGTCTAGTTGTATCATTCTTCTTGCCATTTCAATTTTCTTTATCATCAAACATCAATAATTAAAAAAAAAGTAATTAGCTTGCTAGTTTAATAGGTCCTTATGTTTTTTGAAAGTAATACTGATCAAGTGGTGAGAGCAAAAAATACAATTTTAATGTGTTAAGGTGAATTTCAAAAGTATTAGCTACAATTTTGCAGGTTAGAATCGGCTGTGCAAACAATATTGCAAAATATTATCTTGATGGTATAATTTTACAAATACTGTTTAAGAAGTTTTGTTAATACCACTTTTTAATTTTAAAAATTATCAATACAATGGAAAATATCTGCATTGAAAGTTTTCGATTGCAAGATCAATTTCAGTATTACCTTTTTATTGCACCTTTCTGACGGTTGATGTACCTGATTAATTTATTGTAATGAGGATTAGTGAAAATGAACTATTATAAATATATATGCTTCTAACGTTATAAATATATATTCTTTTATAAAATATGCTTAGAGTTCAACCTATTATTATATTTTATTTGTCAGCTTGATTTAAAAAAAAAAATATGGTAAGAGTGACTGCTGCTGTAACTGAAAAATATCACTCAAACTTCTATCTTCCTAGAAAAGTCACTAATAGAGACCAATCACTGTTTATGAGCACAGCATAATGAAGAATAATTGAGAAAACATTTGATAAAGAAATAAAAGAGGTCATAAAATCTTAAACAAAAGTAATGAAAAAGGTCAAGCTGTTCTTTTTTCCCGTTTGTTAATTATCTAAAAACCATAAAGAGTCGGAAATCTTAGAAATTCTAAGAAAATGGCTGTATCAGAAAATGTGCATGGCACTCTAACATATGGAGGAGAATAGGATAAATACATAATGAATATTAAAATATCACAGATTTATTGGGCAAACTAGTACTATACATATAGAGATTATTTTACACTTGAACGTTATGCTATGAAACAAATTAAATTATTTTAACTCATAGATATTACTATTGTTTTAATTACTCGTATTTGGATATAGTTTTAAGAAACTGAATAATAAAAGAGCTAACTAAGCCTTATTATTAAAAACAATTATTAAGCAGCTAAGTTTTCTAAAAGTTACCAAAAATACATTTTTTTATATAGATAACATCTGCTAATTATAATTAGGTACAGTTAATAAACATGCTTAATGAAATTGATATTTAATTTTATTTGTCACAAGAGAATAGGATCCATCTAAAAGGTGTCTTTAGCCTTTTTATTTTATAAAGTTTTTCTGATATTAATAAAATTTTTTTGTCGATGGAAAAACATAAAATTTGCCTCAAATGGGCAAAATACATTTTTAAAAGATTTTGAAAATTGATTTACTGGCTTTTGGATATACTACTTCATATAAAATTTTTCATGTAAATACACAATAGTGGATTTAAATTTGTGTAAATAATAAATTAAAATAAGTGAACTTTGATCTGTATTGAAGAGGAAATGGTTGACTTGATGCATCTTGAAAGTGGTCAGGGGTGCGATCAATAATCTCACACAAATAAGTTGTACTTATTTGTATAAAATGTATAGTTTTATTGTGCTTTGAGTTCTCACCACAAAATTATGAGAATGGAATAGTTGGAACTAACTGAGTTTTCACAAATTCTAATAAACAGAGTTAAAAATCTCTCTGAAATTTCCTAGGGGTATCTTATTTAGTCTGTTATAAACTGTTCACAGATTATGCAATAGAACTTGCCTTTGTAATTCTATTTTTTTTTCCACACAATATACAAATAATTCTTTCATTCACAGCTAAATATTTTATTTTATTGAGAAAAACATAAAACGTAAATAAAAAGTATGCAAGATCATGCAAAATAATATTTACATATGATTAATCAGTAAGGTTAATTTGCATTTAAAAAAAGTTCTTGATGGATGCTACAAATTTTGAAAAGTGCAATTTCGCAAGATACCAGGTACTGGTTATTGGTGTTTTCAATGTTTTGAACTAGTAATGAATTTTCAAAGGTTGTTCATTAAAAAAATTTTTCAGCTTGTTCTATCAGCCACTAATTATATCTCTTTAGACCATTTACTGTTCTTTACATTGAAATCAAATTTAATATATTTCAATAGAAATTTAAAATTAGCAAAAGTTATAAGCAATAGTAACATGTTTGCTTAGAGAATTTACATAGCTAATATTCATAGTTTACTTTCTCTTAAGAAAATATTGTGAATAGTAAATTTTCTTGATTGATTATGATAATATGAAAAAATTATCGAGTGGTTTGTCTCTTTTCTTTTTCTTTTTTTTTAATTATACAATCTGAAATTTTTCAATCTGTTGAATGGCATTAAATTATATTAAATAACCTTAAAAATTTATGAAAGGAATTGCTGTTTTTTTAATTTTTGTCCTTAAATATTTAAAGAAGGGTAATAAATTTTCATAATAATTTTTGGTTTCATTTTTTACCTATGGTCTTTAAAAAAAGAAATGAATTCTCAATATAATTAATGACTAATAAAACAAATATGTACACAAGAATGGTGCACATATTAAAAGGCTTATAGATAAAAAGAATAACAATTAATCTCATACTTAATATGATTTTAGTCATTCCTATATCATATCTTAATGTGAGGAAAGAATTCATCTATCATGTTATAGGAAATTATTGGAGATTGGTTATGTTTTTGATTACTGTAACACATAAGAAAATAATTTGAAATAAAACTGAGAGTGAGTACTGTTCAATGTGACACAGCAAGGCATGAAAAGGAGAGGGAAGCAAAAATAATTGTAAATATTCTACTTTCATGATGTAATATATCACGATATATATATATATATATATATATATAGAGAGAGAAGTAAAAGTAAATTTAAAAATAATTTCTTTCTATTTACATATTCTGCACATCTTGCTATTTCTATTTATTAAATTGATTTTTTAAATATTTATATAATTATTTTCTAATGTAAATAAAAAATATATACATACATATATACATACAAAATTAAAATAAAATCAATACAAATTGTAATATAGTAAAAGAATGATGATTATCATATATAATATAACATAAAAAACACTTACATATTTGTAAGTTTGTTCTTTATAATTCTTTTCAGCTGTTTTAGGATCTCTATTATAGGGTGTGGAAATAAAGTTGTTAAATCGTTCATTATTCTTTTTTGATTTTGTTAATGTTTCTTCATCTTTACCTCCGAAATTTGTTTGGCATCCTTTGTCTGTTTATGATAATAAATATACATCAATTTACTTTATAAAAATATTAAACTATGTGAGGAGAAACTGATGTTACAAACCTAATGTTTTGAAAGGCTCATCCCAAGGTAAATCTTCATCATTGCCAATCCTGAAATTAATTTTTAAAAATTGATCATACAAATATTAAAGATGATATCCATTCTATTTAAGAACACATTCATTCAATGGGCGTACATTATGCCTTAGTTGAGATTCCTAATCTGATACAACTAGGATTAGGATGTCTTACTTCCCAAACTGGGTGCATTTTTCGTTCAATTTAGGTGCTAAGTTATTAAATATTAATTTTATTAGGTTTTTCATCTAAAATTCCTAAAAGTTGTTTTAAATTATAAAAAATAGATTTTAAACATGCATATAATGAGTACCATACATAACGATCTGGTTAAATCATGGTGGGTTAAAAACTATGGTCAAGGTATTTAAATTGAGCCAAGTACATCATACATCATTGGTCATCTCCCAATTCTGAGGAAGTTCTCATGTTAGATATCTTTACCCTGTAAGGATATCTTTTCATTTTTCAAAATAAGGATTATTCTAGATTGATTTCTCTGCATCAGAATCCATAATAGGGATAAATACATTAGGATAGGAAGAACATACATTTGAATACAGCTACTTTAATATCTTTGTTCTAGCTCTTTCCTATTCAGGAAGCCTCTTTTAACTGCTGTGAGCATCCCATCTGCAGTCTGATCCTTACGATTGCATTCATATCTATAAACCCAGATATTTGAAACTTTTCAATTTTTCAAGGGGTCTATCACAAACTCTTACAATGACTTGTGTAATTCATGTCTTCTTTTTGAACTTCATCATTCATTATGCATATGTTGCCTGCATCCCTGTCCTATTGTGATTTCAAATTATAGTAAGGTATTATTAGCAAATTCCACTGGAAACTGTTTCACTTTTGTTTAATGATTTGATAACTTGAAACCATAACATCTCTAGAAACATTCCTAATGCTCATTTGAAAGAAAGATTAATTATCTGGATTCAATATCAAAGCATTAAGGAAACTCTTACAACTGGACAGTTATTTATTATTTACATATATTTTGAAATAATAATAAAAATTAAAAAACTGTACCACTATAACCCACGAAGGGTGTTGGGTTCAGTTAATGGTAGAAGCTACACTGTTTCAAGGAAACAGTTCTGCAGGGTGGTGATTAGTCCTAGATCACACTCAATCACCAGGGTTAGAAATAATATTAATACTTAAAATTTTTATTCTATGAATTTTTCTCTTACATTAGTCATTTATAAGCTGGAGAATCATGTATAGTTTTCCTGTTTTAAAAAAAACTTTTCCTTTTATGCCACACCATTTTTCCAAATTATTATGTTTGGCATCTATTAGAACTGTAAAAAACTATTTTGATAACAAGCACTGTTTTGGAATTATAGATGAAAAGCCAAAAAAGAGTCTCCCTTTTACGATTTCAAAACTTTCAACACTCAAACTTCACTTGAAACACAATAGATTAGGAGAGGAAGACTTTCCAATCTTAGTTGTCCCTGGTTAGAACTATAAATTAAGAAGATTGGTAGTTATTCATTTGTCCATTGAATAAATTTGTTATTGGTTACTAGAATAGTAATATTATATTTATTTACAGGAAAGTTTTTGTTCATAAAGTAGTATTCTTAACTATTATTTTTAATATCAAGAAAATTTATATCTGATTCTGATTTGTAAAATAATAATTATTGCAAATATAAAGTTGAGTCTTACGGTACAGCTACTGAGGTTCGCAAATGTGAAGATTCACAATATGGATAATCTTTTATTCTAAATGGTATTTTCCAAACAGAAGGCGTTTCTTCACCAATGTATATCTGTTGTCCTACCTTGGTATCTATATTTTTAATTTGAACTTTTTCTTGTTTGATTGTCCTTAAGCTGCTTACCACGTTTTGGTTATATAAATGTACCTGAAAATAATTTTATAATTTTAAATACAATATGCATAATCTGAATAAGTTTAAATTTGAACCTAAATGATAAATTACTCTGTTTTTAGTATACTTGATATTTCACTAAGCATAAATGCTATTAGAAAACAAAAAATTGTAATGCCTATTATTTTTTTTAATTATGCTTCCTAGAATACTCAAAGTATGAAAATCAGTGCTATGCAATGAAATGCTTAAGTGGCATATTCGCATTTTGCTGGATTCAGACGTGTGATTTCTGAGGCATGTATGTTTTTTTCTCTTTTCTAATATTTCAGAGATAATTGTTATTAACTACTGATTTTACAAAGTCTTTGTTCTCTTGTTTACAGAAAGTCTGGGTTGGTTTTAAAAATGGCATTCCTATTCCTGAGTTAATAGGTTTTTTGTGGCAGTCTGTATATATTTACTTCCATATATGATATTTTTACAATTATCACATCCTACAATATGTTAACAAAGCTGAACAACCAGAAAATAGTTTAAAATAACAAAAATGATTTCCATAGAGCAACTACATTAATATGATATCATTTAAATACATCACAAATAAAAAGATTCCAGAGTTTGGATAAAAATGTTTTTGGGACTGATTAACTTTTTATTTTCTTGAAAACATAATTAATTTAATAATGATATTACTGTATTTAGTGAAATTAATGTAAAAACAATAATCATGAATGTAATGATTTTCAAACTAACTTAAATAATTTATAATACTAATATAAAGTACCTGTTGACAGAAATAAATTAACTCTTGATATTTTGCTGCTCTATAAAGAATTAAAACTTGGAAAAGGGATTTTGCTTTCCAGCGGTTGAAATATCTTCTAATAAAAGATACTGTTTCATCATCTAGTTTTCCTATAAGAATTAAAGTAACATTTTAATTTAAATATTTTTAACCTTATTGTATTTTTTACATTATCATAGGGTCGGAAAAGTATATATTATTTTACCTGTTGAAACATTTATCAATGGCCCATACTTTTTTCTAGCTACATAACCTTTAATGTCTGAAAATTAAATAAATATAGTATAGATTATTTTTATGGTGCTTGGTTAAAAAAAAATTATGATCATTTATAAAAAAAAAAAATTATCATTTGAATTAGTAATAAGTACATACTTTTTTGGATGATTATAGCCGCTTGTTCATCGGACATTGCTTTAAGTTCACTGGCTGAAATAAAAATTGTATATTGACACAATAAAACTTCCGCCTTCATCATTTTAACAAATTAGGTTAGAAAATAAGGAGTTAACCATAGGCTTAAAATTATAAATTATTAATATATTTTCCTGAGCCCAGATAAAAACGTCTGTCATGTAGATTACGATCAAATTTTCTTATTGACTCTCCCATATGATTAGTTGTAAGCAGGATTGTAAATTAATTTTATACGCTCTATTTTCAATAGCAATATATTGCTTATATTTTAGAACAATAACATTTTTTTTTTACATGTTGATTAATTAAACATTCCAGGATATTTTATTTAAACTACTAATTGATTAAAAATTTTGGTTAAATAACAATAAATGTATTTTTGAATTATTCCTCTTGGACGTCATCATTACCAGAATCAGTAATTGAAGGTTGTGTTTTCAACTTTTTATTTGCTACATTTCTTTTTGCTAAGAAAGATCGAAGCATGGACTGAACCTTTACGATCTTCTTGACTTGTGTTTCATACATTCTGTAATAAAGAATAATTATATATATTATAATTTTATTATTCCTAAAAAAATAGCAAAATAATTTCAATTTATATATATATTTTTTTCAGTTTACCTTGATAAATATTCTTCATTGTAATATTTGAGAAAAACTTTAGAGTTTCCTAAATACCATCCTTCCAGTTTCAAGCGAATCATTAACAAACGACAGTTATCTCTAGTTTTTTCAACTTCTTCATCAAAGTCAAAAGCCAAAAACTGATATCTAAAAATATAAGCAAACAATTATAGCATTACAAGTTAAATAATTGAAGTGATAATGATTCTATTAGTATTAATGTTTAAAGCAAGTGGAATTTTTGTATTTCTGTTAATAGTGGGTACCCCTAATAGGAGAAAAAATCTGGCGGTTAAGTGTGATCTAGGACAATCACCTTTGTGCACAATCTTTGTCTAAGAAACAGTACAGTCTCTACCACATTCTGAACCCAAGACCCTTCATGGGTTGACGTGGTCCAGGATTTTCTTAAATTCTAATAATATTCTTTTATAATAATAATAGTAATCCAACCATAAATAAAATAACCATGTAAAGTTACTAGTCTCTCTTCAAGAACCTTCACAAGTGCCATTAATGGAAAAACTAACTTGATAATAGACCTGTATAGCTACTAGGTGCTATTACTTATTGCCTACAAGTGGCAGATTGTAATACTATTTCAATAAAGTAAGGAAGAAAATAGTTGGGGATGCAGTCAAATAAAAACACTAAATAAGTGGTTACTTATTTAATTATGTGCCGACGTTTCGACCCACTTTGTGGGTCATCTTCAGGGCTAAGAAAGAAAAACAGACAACCTTCTTTCATTTTACTTATGTAAACTCCCTAGGAGTCTATTATCTTACATTTTATATTTTTTATATATATTCTACTACCTTTTCCATAATTTTACTTCTCACCTCTGATGTTTATACTTTTTCTTTTTTTAAAACTTTCTGTTTACTTCCTTCTTTTATCTTTTTAAATGTTTTTTTTTGCATCACCACCTTTCTGTACATTTTCTCTGTAATTTTTTTATTCATATATATCCCTCACTTTTTGTTCTAATTTTCTACCCCTCTACATATATATTTTTTCTATTTTATCATATACTTAGTACTGCAATGTATTTTTATAATTCTGTTATTTTGTCTGTTTTTCTTTCTTAGCCCTGAAGATGACCCATAAAGTGGGTCGAAACGTCGGCACATAATTAAATAAGTAACCACTTATTTAGTGTTTTTATTTGACTGCACCCCCAACTATTTTCTTCCTTACTCTATCTTCCAGTCAACCATCCCCTCGCTTCTCATATTTCAATAAAGTGTATTATATTAAAGATAATAGACCAGGGCAAAACAATACAAGCACCATACCTGGCTGCTAGAGGCTCAAATGATCCTGGTCAAGCTCTGTTTCCAGCGCCGGCTCTAGCCAATGTCGTGCCAATCGTACCTAGGCACTCTCTAGTAGGCACGTGATTAAAATTGACCACTTACAGTTATAAAAGGTGTTAAAAAAAACGGCAAATCCCCTAAGGAGGTGAATGTTCCCAAGAAACTAAACAAATTTTGCTATGGGATCAACATAAAATGAAATCTCATCGGGGCCACACGGCGCCCGTGTGCCCCGCACACCCTGCACATAAGGTAAAGCCGGCCATGTCTGTTTCATGTTAGAGATGGCTGAAGACACACCTGATAGAAGGTTTTAAATGCAATCCATATAACTAATATGGAGTCATATAATAGAAAAATTAGATACATAAATTGTTTTAAGCTTTGATACTTTTAATCTGGATTTATAAAACTGTGATGACTCACCAAGATTTAGAGATAAAAGAAAGAGAGGTGCTGAAGCAGTGCCAAACTAATGCGTCGAATAGGCTACCTGCTTAGGCCTGGTTTGATAAAAAGAAGTTTGGAAAGGAAAATTGCTGAATCACTTAGATAAATCGGAATTATTAGAACCAAATATGTACAAGATCTTACTAAATGCTCGAGAAAGCAATAAGGGAATTTGAGGGAAAAAATAGTCACTAAAGGGCCAGAATTATTGATTCTTATGTCCCAAATGACTACAATTTACTGATTCGATAAAAAAATAAGGAAATACTAGGAGCTTGTCTTAGAACTAAAAATAATTTCTCATCTAGGAAAAGTAACAATTTTCTCAATCATTATTTATTCAAATGGACTCATAATAAAAATGCCTAGAGGATATATAAGAGTTTTAGCTTGAACTGCAGAGCTTGAAAGTAGCTGAAAAAGCTTGACTACTTATAGTAATGTAAGAGGTTTTTAAATTAATGAACAAAATAATAACTACATTCCCTTGAATTAAAGATGAAATTTTTCAAATTACTGAGAAGAATAAATATATAAAATAATATATGTATAAGTGTATAAAATAATATTTGTAGGTATAAGATAAATATAAGCTCAGTAAAAAATGTTTTTGACTTACCGTTCTAAACATTGTGCAAATGTAATTCTGTGAGAATAGCCCAGCTGTCTTGCTTTTGCTGTATCTATTACTGAAAGGGCTCGCAGCTGTTGTCTAATGATACCTTGCTGGAAACCACCAGGAGTACCCTGAAGATCTGTTCTGATACATCGAACAAAATAGGAACTACCTGATGCTAAAGATTTCAATATTTCGAGAGATGTTGATTTAAAAATGGCTGCAGCAGTTCTTATACCCCTTGTTTGGGAAAACTCTCCTTTTGAAGCTGTATTGTAAGGCTAAAATTTTAAAATTATATTGGGAAATTAATGAAAACAAGTATGTAAATAAAATTCAACTTTGGTTTTGATCAAAACGTACCCTTGCGGTTCTGTTTGGATCTGCTAATAATGCTGACCCCCAACTTTTCTTCTTGACAACACCCATACCGGTTACAACATTTTCAGTATTGAGTGTAAGATTTCCAGTCCTATTTAATTTATTTGTGAAGAGCTGTTTAATATTATTGTTAGCTGAAAACCTTAGAATTTCAGTTAGCTCTGGTGGTAAGAAGTCTCGATTTTTGGTACACATGGCCGTTGTTTGATATCTCACTTTTCCTGTGTAATGAGCAACGAAAAATTCTTCCTCTCCACACGAAAGTATACGAGAACCTTCACTTTTTTTGTCAAGTGCATCTGTTAAAAAAATAATCTATTTAAAACCTGAAATGGGCTACAGCTAGTCTCAGTTAAAATTATTTGAATAATACCTATTATATATTCCGAGTCCATGTTGAGTTTGTTCGCTTCATCTAAAAGATGCATTAAACCGTTTGGTTTATTGAATAGTTCATCCATTGTTTCTCTATTATTGTAAAATTGAAACTTCTTCAGCTGTATTTCTTCTTCCTCTTCTTCTTCCTGATTAATAAAATTATTTCATAATTTTAATTACATCTAACATATTGATCAAGTTAATATGTAGAGAAATAGTACGTACAATTTCAGCTATAAATACTTTTTGATTGTAGTAATACTGAAGCTGTTCATTCAGTGAATTTACAAAAAGTTGTTCGAGTCCATTTTCATCATAACATTCAAAACCAAACATATCCAGTATTCCAATGAAATGTTGATCTCCACTAATAAATAAGTAAAAACAAACAATAGTAATTAAAATTTAAAATTTCAATTATAAAACAGGATCAAATATATTACTTACAACACAGCTCTTAAAAGTGACATCTTGTAATTAATCAAGTTAATGACCCAATCAACTACCCGCGCATATAATGTTTGTGCTAGAACATTTCTGGCAGCAATGGCTTCTGGAATAGAATGCTTTCTTCTTGCTGCAGTATCTTTTTCAATAACACAGTAGTTACAAAGTGCCCATGTCAATCTCTTACCATCAATTTCTAGCAAAGTGGCCACTAAAATAAAAACAAATAAAAATTAGAAAAAAGCGTGAATAAAAGATATAGTAATAAAAAATGTTAAATATTTTTGACAAAGATAACATGCTTGAAGTTATTGACATTATTATTTTTATTATATGATCTACGATGATGTTGAGTACTTCCCTAAAACGTTATTTTTAAAATTGGGTTACCCTTGTTTCATTCGCAGCCCTGTTCACTTTTCATATGAATTTTATTTGATTATAGGCAATAGTATTGGCTAGTACCACCAGTGCTACTATCATTCTTTAGTTTGGTTTCAATAAAAAATTTATAATGTAGGAATATCATAAAAAATAGCAATCAGATGTTATTATTTAGTGATCAGTAAACCCAAACAACACAAAATGGAATTATTTAATTGATTCAAACTCATGAAGTATTTATAGATTAATAAAATACCTCCAATATTAATGAAGAATAAGCTAATTTTAAAGTATTTAATACTACTATATAGTTTAAGAAAATACATTTTTTAAATTCAGACCCATAATTTTTTGCTGTTTTCTACATTTAATTTGTTCAAATTAATGGATAACAAAATACTTTTAAATCAGAGAAATCCAGACCCTATAAAGTACATAAATCACAATGAAATAAATCTTAGAAAATTACCCAAAAGGAAGAATAGGAATTTAAATAGATAAAAAAAGACAAAAATCCAGAGTTATAAAAAAAGCAACTTTAAAATAAAAACATTACTAAATCTCAAACATAAATGAATCTAAAATATTAATGATGGATTCTAATGAAATTTATTTCATGATGGCTTCCAACAAAATGAAATAATAAAATTGTGTTAGTACATTTCTTGACCTAAGGGGAATAAAATATTTTTCTAGAAATTACAAAAAACCATTAACTATGTTTTTTGTTGGTTTGGTATCAATTCTATAGCTTGTCGCTTGGAGTTAAGTCACAACAAGTTTTACTTTGTCTCCTTTTTAATATTCTTGAAAATAAAAATAATCATGAGTTTTAGTGTGGAAAAAAGAGTTTAATCGTGGGAAATCTCTATGTTTCGGTAATCATTTAATCGAGAAATGAACGTTTAACAAACATTTTGAAATATAGCTGATTAAATAACCTAAATAGTATGTTTAAGTCAGTTGTTTAATCTTTATACTGTTAGTACATATATTCATTGATACCTTATATACACATTTAGTAATAATATTATTTTTATTTTTGAGAATACTAATAAGGAAACATAAAAAAAGTTAAAACTTATTGTGATTTAACTTCAAGTGACAACCTGCAGAACTGATACCGTTGGTTAATATCTACACACTAGAGGGTCATAAATGTTGGGTGTATTTTAAATGTTTCACTCATTGTAAATACTGCTCATATAAAAGCAAACTGTAATACCTTTATCAACAATGTCAATCTCTTTAACATCGGCATTGCCATCTTCATCTTCCTTATATTCAATCTCTCCTAATAAAATTATAGCTGCAAGAATTTTCCAAATTAGATCTTGATCTGATTCCTCAAACTGAAGTGCAGTAAGACTTTCTTTTAGTTTCCTAAAGCATGCTGCATTGGTTTCAGGTCTGTCTCGTGGGCCTTGAGGAGCTATGTGATCTACATCTTCCTCGGAAATTTGTCTTCTAAAGTAAAAATAAGGCTTCTCTCTTTCTAGCATATATTTTTCAAGATTTCCTTCTGAAGATAAGCCATCATATAAGTAATAAAATATGTGGAAGTTTGCGTGATATGGCGATCTAAAAAATTACATTAATTACTCTTTAATTAACAATACTGACTTGCATTGATAATAATTTTACAGCAATCCTTACCTGTTCCCTGTCACTCTCCACTTTTCCAATTGATAAAGCCAAAATATTGCTCCAGATATCTTGCCTGAATTTGAAAATGTTATTTGTGTATAAAGGGCATGTCTTGTAGAATTATCATGAAGTGGTGTAGCAGCATTTCCAAATGCTTGGATTACTTCTACGGCTTTTTTTATTTTATCACTTATTTGCTTGCCATTCTGAAATCATAAAATAAAATTAGATCAATTCATTTATTTAATTAGATTTATTCATTAGAGGGGCTGAATAAATAATTAAGATGGTTTACCATAAGGTCAGCCAAAAGTGAGTGATGGTTATGAAGAAGCAAAGGAATAAACAAAATAAAGGACCTGATCTGTCTTTCAACCATTCAAGCTTTGAAAAATCTAATAATGAAATGGTGAATGGTTTAAGATAGTTTTAATTATTTTAAGGTATTTAAGAGACTTAAAACTTTGTGTTTGAAGCTTTCCAATTACACTTTCAAATTATAGACACACTGTTTAATTTCATCTAATTAATTAACTTTCTATGTTAAAAATATTACCCAGCCAAGAAAGAGTAGATGATTGACGACATGCTTAAACTGCTGTGTTTTACCAGACATGATTTCTCCAGAGATGACAATGTGCTGAGGAGTATTGTGATGTAACATATTTTGATAAGCACTGTCAGCTATTGCAAATATATGCGGCTCATTATCAGATCTGGACTTGAACTTATATTTGCTGTAGAACTGAAATAATATAAGAAAACTAAACATTATCTAGAGATTTCATTCAAAACTCAAATCCTAAGAATTTAAAATGAAAATATAGATAACTCCATCTGTTTACAAAATTGTATAAGTTTAATCCAATCAAAATCTTAAATATGTCAAAAACAAATTGAGAAATATTTTTTCAGGTAATTAAATGTTCCTTCCATAGTTTTTCATCCCACAGGACCAGTTATGCTTATCGAAATTGGCCCACTTGGCATCTCTGATCTGAGTCCCATCATTTCACTTTTATACAAGCTGGATCCCTCATCCATTAGAAGTTTCAAAATAGTTTATAGTCTTTTGACATCATCATCTATAATTATTTGCTATGCTTGATAAGAATAATCTCGTTCCGACTGCGAACTATTCTGAGGAAAACTACTAAGGAGACCAGCTACTAGTCATTTCAGTAGTGTTCCTCCATAATGACAGCTTAGGATCTCCACCCATCGTTTTTCTACTGCCTTGATCCTCATGCTCTCATGGTGCATTTCCACTCATGATGAGAAGATATTCCGTGAGTTCCTTATTTCAGGGTTCCTTCAAGTGAGCTTCTAAAATAGGAGTGCTCACCTGCCAGGGGCCTGGCTGCTTAGCAAGGCTTGTTTATCAAGGCATGCCTATATTTACATTCAGGCATCCATATAGGTCTTAAACAATATACTATAATGAAAAATAATTGTTCTAATTAGATAACTTTTGTTAAAGGGTTAATAACCATGTAAGGGGTACGGATCTAGAGATTTATTTTTACGAAATGCATTAATAATATCAGATTATTTGTATTGATACTGTGTTGTGTTAATGGTCGACTTTGACATTAATGATAAAATAAATTGGTGGCAGACGCCCAGGTCCTGGAAATACTGCAGCACCCAACAGTGAGTTAGTGATATAATAAATAGTTGGGGAGCAATAATCTTAATTGTGCAGTAACAATAAATAAATAAAAAGTATGTATAATAATATATAATGAAAAAAAATATCAGATTATTTTTAGTATTTAAAGTTATTTCAGTGCAGAAACTGGTTATATCATACAGAATGATATCAAAGAAGATGTACCTGATATCCATAAATATCAAGTGATTTATTTGGATTAAGGAAAAGTAAAACATCTCCTATAAATGTGTATGTATCATTCTTTCTATATCTTTCTTCAAGCTGCTCAATAATGTTATCTTCAGTTATTTTTTCTAGAGCAGCCATGTCCGCCACACACATTGGCTCTTCATCTAAGCTTGGCCCTTTCTATAAAAAAGTAATCTTTGTTAAAACCTCAAAAAATAATTAAAGTTAGCATATTGAATTACAATTAAATATTTTATTTAATGATAAGCTGGTAGAAAGACTTTTACCTTTAAATAACCTTTTCGAATACTGATTTCGGGCGTTCTGTTAGTGAAGTCTTCACTTGTAACATTTTCAAGTAATGATTTGAGTTCAGCATTTAGCTAGAAAAGTATAATAAAAACAAGATACCTAAATTGAAAAACATCACTGATAAAGTAGTTATAATAAAACCAGTTATATTACATGAAAGTCATTTTCTGGTAATTGTGTTAAGAAAGGGTGTTCCATTAGTTCCATCAAGTAAGGCCTGTGCTCAGGATTTTTCTCAAGGCACCTGTAAATTTATTTTTAATCATACACTAGAATTCAACAAATTTATCATTTCTGTCAAAAGAAAATTGCTATAAAATATCCTAAACAGTTTTTCATTTTGGCTTTTCCATTTCCAGTATTTAAATTAATTATAAACAAGAATCTTATAAAAAGTTATATTATAAACAGAAACTCGGAAGATTAAAAAAAAAATACTGAGTTACCTATTTAATATATCTTAAAAAATATTAAAATCACATAGGATATTTATTTGCACAACAATTTATTGTTCATCATTTATAGATATGATACTGTGAGGTTATCTTACTCAGCTATAAAGTCATTGTAGCTTTGTGACCAGTTTGCTGGCCTGTAGAGAGTCGGTGGGGGGTTCCTGACGATTTGGAAGAGTGCACTTGTTGGATGCATATCTTGAAATGGAGCTTTACCATCCCCTAATTCTATTGCAGTTATACCTATATTCAGAAACAACTTAGTGTAATTATCTTAGGTGGTACTTAGCAGGTGGTGGTTTGTAAATATTATTAAAAATGTATTACCAAGAGCCCAAACATCTGCCCTGTTGTCATAAGCCGATTTGTTACCTTTGCACTCAACAACCTCAGGTGCCATCCAGGACGGAGAACCGATTGATGTCAAGCATCTTCCTAATGTACTTGATAGTTCTCTGTAATAGAAACATTAATGTTTATTAAATTAGAAAAAATGTCATTCTTCATATACGGTTTATGTTATGACTTCTTTCTGAGCATCTAAATTGATAAATGGCATTGGAAAAATAATTATGATTAATATAAATTATTGTTCATAAATATATGAAATCGGTGTATGTATTTTTTTTTTATTGAAACAAGAAAACTTATCAAACTTACCATTTAGTTAAAGTATTGAAACAACTGAAAAATGGAGTCAAACTAATACAATAGGAAACCTCATTTTCTACTACTAAGGAAAACATAATGGGGTGAGCTAACATAGTTCCTACAACTTATCAACCTTTCTAACCAGAGTGGAAAGGCCTACATTCATTCCATGAGTACACAACGAAATAATTTTTATTTATGACTTGCCCCGGCCTCCGGATTCGAACCGGCGCTGGATCAATTTCGAGGATACTGAGATAGATAGGCGCCTTTTCAACCTCCATCAAGCAATGGAGTCTCAACTTAACTTAAGGTTTATTTCACTGAAAAATGTTACTTCATTTTTAGATTGGGATCGCTTCAGCACACCTGCAAACGCATCCCTCACGAACCCTTACAACAACAGCAACATATACGTACCTATACCATTACTGGTATATTTTGACTTTAACTAAAGGATTTGGGAGTTAATAGGGGCAAATAAGGGAGGAGAGGCGACTGCATTTGAGGAACGTGATGGGACGGAAAAGTAAGCAGATAAAAGAAAGATAAGAGCACAGGAGAAAGAACGAAGTTGGAAATTCTACAAAAAATAAAATAAAATAAAATAATGTGAGCAGAAAACTTTTAAAATCAAGGATTATATGATGAAAAAAAGAAGATGGCTCCATGATCTCAGAGGTGGAGAATTAAACCGGCGTTATTTTCTACAGAGCGAGACGGGGTTCGCAATCCCATGTGCTGCACATGAAATCAAACCCCAGATCCACAAACATCTGAAGATGTAGAAAAGACCATTAATAGGCTGAATATCAACAATGCTTTTGGTTATTATCAACCATATAATGTATGGTTATTCGTATATTTTAACGAAAAATGGAAGGTGAATATTTAGCCCATAGATCTGGCACGGCATAGAAAGGATCTGAATCAATAATTGCACTGATTCAAACCACGTATACAACTGATTCAAGTTCACGGTCCATTATAACTCATTACGTAAATACAATGTAACAAGCGCCCTTCCATCCCGAAACGGATTTAAACATCTCCAGGATGAATTTAAACTCTGAGAAATGCTTCTGTTTCCTTCCTTTGAGTAATTAATCAATGTTCTGCACGTATTATATGCTTGTTAGCCTCTATATTTATAACCTCTGGATTTATAAATAAACCAATTTTTACTGTTCCTAGTGCTAAGGATGCTAATTGCTTTATATGGAATATAATGGATGTTATTACAGATTTATCATTGGTGTGACTGAAGATGAAACCGCTGACTCACATTAAGCAAGTTGATATACTCAAGGCAAGAAATAACTCCTAATATAGCACCAAGTTAGATTTTTCACTGATATTATAGATAAAGTTGGGTGAAGGAAAAAAAACCCTAGTGCTTTCAAAATTCTTACCGCTTCAATAGAATTCAGTCCATTACAGCCCTTGGGCGTTGAATTATACTATTCCGCAATTCCTAGACGCATGTAAGGTGATGAATGTTTAATACACTTTTCATGTCAAAATCAGCTTAACCACTGTTGAAGTACCCATGAATCAACGCTCTTAATTTAAATTCGAGCAGAAGGATAGTTATCCTACACGTTCAAGGTGAAAATAAATATTTTTTTTGGAAGGGGTAACTGTAGAAAACCATTTAAAAAAAAATAAAACACGATAAAAACAACAAAAAAACTGAACGTTGTATGTCGCTATTTTGTTTATTACTATCTAAACTGCAAAAATGATTACATTGCAAGTTCCAAATCAGCCTTTTGACGATTCAGTCAAACTTTTAGATAAAAAAAAAAAAAAAAAAGAATTAGCTATTGACAAACAATGGCATTTCAGTCAAATATCAAATTCAAGCGTTTTTTATCTAAAATAGAAAAGAAGAAAACCTTTACTCTGTTTCGATATTCCTTCAGAACAACGTTGTATTAAAAATTAACAACGCTCAAACTGAAGAACATACTTATAAAAATAGCAAATAAAAATCACAAATAATATAAAACGATAATAAATATGAAGAAGGAAAATAATGCACGTAAACAATATACATGAGTTAATACTAAAGAAGAACATTGCAAGAAAAAAACAAACTAATATTATTAACCACCTAGCCATTAAAATAAATGTTATATTTTATGGTGGAAATTATATTTATATTGTAGATAACAATATATTGTCATACCGTAACAGAGAAAGTAAAAAAAAAAAATACAAATTAAAAAATTCAAAACCTCGATGATAAATAAGCACTTCAAAGAGAGCATTCGATTTTCCTGAGAACTGAATAGTAATAGTCTTTGTTGGCGAATTATAAGTTAATAAGAAAAACAAACAAATAAGAGAATCCTTGCAATTCCAAAAAATCAGAATTGATATAATAAACTTAGATAATAAATTTAAAAGAGAAGTTATTCAATTAAACATACAGAATGACTCCGATATCAAACAGCATAATCCTATGTTGGATCAGTGACAGTATGACATATGAGCAGAAACTTGAATAGGAGTTTTAGGATGAAGGTAAGCAAAGGGAATGCCGGATTTTAGGAGGAAGAGAATCCCTAGTGAAGGGTGATAGAGAAGTATTGGAAAGATGCGGAACCAAGGGGAGGATGTATGAAGGTCAGATGGCCGAGATCTTTTGGTCTGGGGCCAATAGTGGACTTAAATCAGAGAATATTGTAAACATAGGAAGAATATAAGCTGTTAAGTTTTTGGTAGATCCTTTCTATAAAAGGAGGGGAATATCATAACTCTGCAATATGATGAGGAACCGGAAGAATTCTCGGTATCTCAAACAAATATTTCATATCTATTCTCCTGAGTCTGCTCTGAGACTTCCCGAAGGGCCATGGCACACCTTACAAGCCATAGTCAAAATGGGGAATGAGGGAGGGTACTTGAAGTCTACTGGGTGATTACGGTAGAATATGGCGGAAATGAGTCAACAATTTAAGGATACAAATTAGAAACGGAGATGTGGGAATATAATGATTCGAACAGAGAAATCTGTCAATAATGATACTTATTTTTAGCAGAGGAATTGAAAGTGAAGGAATGGCAGCTTAGTTATTTGCTAGGAAAGTCGGTTTTGGATCTGAGTTGAAATTCGGAACCAATTCCTATGGCCTTAATTTACATTTCACTATTCGAATAATTTCTTACATTTTAAAAAAACTAAAAATAGCCTAAATCCCGCATGTTCTTGAAAAAAAAGTCAACTGAACTACAAAACCGATTCTTATAATTTAATCAATTATAAAAAAGAATGTACCATTGAAAAACAAAAATACAAATCACTAACTACTTAAAAGCATAAACACACTTTAATTAATTTATATAAAAGAACAAATGCTTTATTTTATCGTAGATGGAAAATAAATAAATTTTCAAAGATTATTACTTAGAGAGCAAAACTTACTTTGATATTCCAAAATCAACCAGTTTCACTTCTCCATTTTTCGAAAGGAGTATGTTGCTACCTTTTATATCTCGATGAATTACGTGATTCTCGTGTAATTTTTGAACTGCCTGTAAAATAAAATCGTAGTATTCTAATTTTTTGATAAATATCAAAAAGGATTGTTTACACTTCAATTGTAAAATATATATTTATAGTCCACATCCATTTGAAAATTAGTCATTTATTTGGAAAAAGAACTAGCTAAGTAAACATATATAATTGTGAAATTTCAGAAGGGTTGTTTTGGTATCGTAAAACTTAAATGAAATAGTAATATTTATTCAATACTTAGCAGATTGAAATTTATTGTTTAATTATTTTACCAGAGAATTCCACCGATTTAAATAATACAGAAAAAAACAAGCAAGACCTACACCCAATAAAGAATGAAAAGTCATGATTACGAAAGGAAGAATAACACAGCAGGTCTGCGATGAAAAAATTGTAGCATATTTAGCTAGTGGGTTTAACAGTATTGTTTTTCCTGATTACCGAAAAAATAGTGAACAAATTCCATTACCCCTAGATAAGTTACAAATTTCACCTGAAAATTTCTTATTTGATTCATTAAAAAGGAGTTTGAAAGCTGCACTTCTTCACAATGGTAACCGATATGCTTCTGTACCTGATGGACACTCAGTCCATTTGAAAGAATACTACGAAAATCTTGAGTTAGTTCTTAATAAGCTCGGCTACTCTGACCATAAATGGACCATTTGTAGGGATTTGAAAGTTATTTCCATGTTACTAGGTCAACAATTTGGTTACACAAAGTTTCCATGTTTCTTCTGTGAATGGGATAGCCGTGACAGGAAACAACAATACGTCAAGCAGGCGTGGCCAATCAGAAAGGCTCTTATTCCTGGTGTTAAAAATGTTGAAAGACAAAGTTTAGTGGACTCTAAAATGATCTTACGTCCACTACTTCAAGCCCAATGTTGAATTAATTCCTCTTATGTGTATCATCTATATTGTATTGTAGACAGACAACACTGTAAAGTGACCATTGAGATCATGTGGGCTGTGTACAAAGGCATCCATGTTGTGTTCGCCATTGTTGTCAGTTAGTTGGAGTCGGCTTATGGTTATGATTGGATCGTCATTGTGTGAAGTGTCTTGTCTGTGTCTATACATGTTTATATGTTGTTTATATCCAATAAATCTGTGCTTGTATCGTAATAACTTGTACTGTTGTTTTCCCTGCACTTTATCACCTTTTTACTCTCTATGTTAATATCCAATTGGGGCTAATGAAACAGTTTGTAAAATCATTACCCAAAGAAGGAGAGTGTTTCATGTATCTTTGTGAACAGTTTTCTGGTATATCCGATTCTAAGCTGAAAGAGGGAGTCTTTGTTGGGCATGACATCTGAAAACTTTTAAAAGATAAAAGCTTTGTCACTAAAATGTAAATGGAAGAAAAAAATTTAAACTTGCTGTAACAGGCTTTTTTGGAAACAAAAAAGACCCAAACTTCAAAACTTTGGTTGCTGAATTGTTACAAAACTACAAAATGTTGGGCTGCAACATGAGTGTCAAAGTTCATTTCCTTCACTCACATCTGGACTACTTTCCAGACAATTTTGAGGCTGCAAGTGAGGAACAAGGAGATCGTTTCCATCAAGATATAAATGAAATGGAGCGCAGATACCAAGGTCGATGGAATGCCAACACGATGGCTTACTACTGTTGGATGATAAAAAGGGAAAATTCCCAAGAACACAGCCGAAAAAATACTAAAAGAAGCTTTGATGGAAATAGAAAACGTTTTTACAAAGACTTATAATAACTTTACAATACATATGCATCACTTTTATGCTCATTTTAGGTAGGTATCGTTGTTGTTTTTTTTTTGCTTTTACTTCATGCTAAAATATTAAAAACAAATCCAAAATTTTCCGTTTTTTGTACTTTTTCCATAAACTTCTACTTTATATTGTAGGAAAGCCTTACGTGATATAAAAAAAAACAATCACATTTAATTTAATTAACATTTAATTTTGAAATCAGCGCAAAAAACTACATAAAGGTCAGTTAACTTAATCAAAACAATTAAAAAAAAAAATGTTTGCAGACCTATGTAATCCGCCGCGTGTAGTTCAATATTTTCGCAAGTAGGTCTTCCCCTTAGTGAATCCGTATAATAAGATATCTGCTACTAAGGACTCACTTTTTGAAGTAAAATTAATCGGATATTTTTATAGAATGAATGTCATTTCTTTCTTTCAGTTGTTACCATGTATTTCAGTGTAGAATGTTTGCTACAAATTTCGCAAAGTTGTGGTAGAGATCAATTCTGGGCAGGTACAAAATTACTTCTTCAGATCTCGTTCTTTTCGAAAAGCTTTTCCTTAGAAAGATATACAGCTTGGTTACTAATAACTTGTTTGAACGATTGATTTCTAGAAGGTGGTAATGCATGGTATAAGTAATCATCCATCGATAGCCTCGATGAATTTGTTAACAATTCTTTCCAACATTCCTTCAGTTTGTTGAAACAGTTTCTTTTACGACTCGAAGATAGGTAGAATTTCTTTCGAGTGACAGAGACAAAGATAGGCATGACCACGTGCCGAAAAATAGGCATATCAGGGCTACTAATGAGTGTGTATGACTATGTTGGGAAACTAATCGTGGAGTGAGGTAATGAAATGTAGAAAGGGCTGACAGATCGCAGGACATCCATCGCGGTACTAATTACCTGCTCCGGGGTCGTTGGGTCTGTCACAGTCGGTTGATGGCCGGCATCTATCAGGGTGCCTCTCCTAACGACTGCCTTAATTACAAATACACTAAACGAGGGCAGCCTTAGCTTAGGCTATTGTTTCCGGCAGCGACGCCTTTCGTCCAGGTCCTTATGTCGTTATCCCTCACAGCTGCTTTCGTATTCATGAAGTTATCTATTAGAGCTGCACTAAATGCTATCTGTTAATGAGAAGGCTCGCTCGTGGGTGAGTTTAGTTATTATTCATTTAACTCCCTTATCCTCACGCCTTACGACTGATATTAAGCGGCAGTGACTAGTCAGTTATTCACGGAATCTGACTGATCGATTTAACAACATATGTCTTAAACAAGCAAAGGCGCTGCTGCTGACTTCCAATTCATCAAATCTTTTAAAATTCTTCTTCTTAAGTTACCTTATACATTTACCGAATGTTCGCGACAATTCTGACACATTCGTTTCGCTCTTTCGCTTTTTTAAAAGTGCTTGCCCCTCGGGTTTGTCCAATCCTTTACATTCTCAAGCCACATATATTTTGTGTCTTCCTTTGCCTCTTTTTCCTCCTATCTTCCCCACCATAATCAAAATTAAAAAATGGTACTTGAAATTCCCGGATATATGACGCCGGTTTTCCAGTACCAATCTGGCTGAATATTTGCACTGGTCAGCGTTGGTTGCATGATCCTTTCAAGGAATTTTAAGGATTCTCATGAACAATTTCGAAGACTCCTCCGAATGAACCCGCCCATGAAGTTGGTCTTGTCCAAGAGTCGGCCCCGTACAGCAGCACTGAATAAATGTAACATTTTACAAAACGGTACGGTAACATTAAATTAAAATTATTGATTCATCAATGCGTTTTTTATGCCCAACAGTTTGTTCTGATCCTGTTGGTATACGAAATTTTATTATTATATCAAATCTTGTTTTACATATTTTTTAAATATGTATCCTCTTTGGGATTTTTCGTTTATTTGTTTGAATATTTTTCTTTCAATTAGTTATAACATTGTATTTTTAATTGTTTTTAAGTATTACGCACTAATTTTGGACGAAGAGTCGGCTTGTACGTTCTTATTTTGAAATTTCATAAACAAAATGTCTGGTAAATATAATATTAAATTTGGGTACTCATTTCATTTTGTTTTTGAAAAGAGATAATCGTATATCATTTAATAAAGTGCTTTGTTTATGCTTTGTTTAGAATATTTGTCTAGATAAATGAATAATCTAATTTATTTCAAAACCTTCTAATATTTTATAGTTTTAAATATTAATCGGTCTCAAGCATTAACAACTATTTCGGTCTTAAGCATAACTTCAACAAAATTAGCAATATTTTGGAGTTTGTGGTAAGATTTTTTATTTTATTTAAATTGAATAGTTTTTAAGAATGGACAGTGAGAGGGATAACACTTAATAATATCGTTATAATTAGGATATAAGTACACAATTTCGCTTTTAAATTAAAAAAAAGGATTACCTTGAGTGTCTCTTTCAATATAAAAGCGATATGCATTTCATTCATTTTTTTGGCTTGTCTGTGAAGAGAACGGATCAAATCGATGACAGGACCACCTTCACAAAGCTGAAAACAAAAACGCATGGTTTAATTAATAAAATTAGATTTAAAAAAATTTAATTTGTTATATTAATAATTAAATAAATAATATATCAATTTTTTTTCCAATTAAATCAAAAGTTTTTTCTTACAAAGGATCATGACAGGTGAAAACAATTTCTTAATATGTTCTTAATAACAGGAAATTTCTTTATTAATTTGTTATTCCTGAATAGTACCTACAGATCCCTATTCTACAAGGTCAATGCTTCCATCAATTCGTTTTAAAAATAATTAATAACATAATACAGTTATTTACAAAAATTTATCGATTAATTAAAATTCTTGCGGAAACCTACTGAGAAGTTGTTAAATTATTGAGATGTGTCTTATACAATTAATACACAAAATAATAATTGACTGATAACTGGCGAAAAAATAATATCTGACCGTCAATTCCTAAAGCGCCGTTATTCACTGTGTTGGAAAAATATTGAAAATTCATAATAATGTATTAGGTTGGTACTATAATTGAAGCATATTTGTTTTAATTCATAGTGATTTCTCGTGCTTAAGTAGGCGAACATGAGGTCGAGATCGGGACGGTAAAGGCGATATTTATAGTTCTTATATATCCTGGTAAAACTTTTGATGAGCTTGAAGGTTCGATCAAGAAATGGCAATATGAAGGATCCACACATATTCAGTCAGCACTAAGGTGGTGGAGTGGTTAGCGCAACAACCTTCTATTACCAAGATCGCGGGTTCGCAGCCCGGTAAGTGGTCTTGGAATCTTTAAAGGGGGTATGAAATCCTTGGTTACGTTGTCCTTCGGAGCGTACGTAATACGGCGGTCTCAAGTCTTTATTTTTTAACCTTCCAATTAAGCATCGTGATTAGCCATTGTAGATTAAAGTGGCGTTGAATAAATAAATAGAAAGCACTGACTTTTTGACTCCATAATGTCTCAAATATTCAAATCTGTGGCTTCAAATATTGTGTGGTAGAAGTATAAACGTCCAATCATGGTAGATGTTTTGATCCCGTTAGTTACCAATCTCCGATGCATGACGAATGGCTACAAGAACTGCTGAAGTAAAGACTTCAATTTTTCTCAGCTGATGAGTCTCTTTGCCTAATGCAGGGTGATTTGTTTCAACTCTGTTAAATAAAATCGTGCGACTGATGATACATAAAAAGATTAACATTTTCAAACCAATTATAGTCTCTATCTAATTTTAATGCTTTGAAGAAAAAAAACTAAAAAATTATTGATTATTTATTTCCAAAAACATTGGCCTATCCTCCTGCAGTCATCATCTGGATTCATTAATTAAATAAAAATAAAAGTATATAGGATCGATAGCACAATCTCAATGTATGTCTTAGTATTTTGTCATGAACAGCATTAAACATTTTGTAATACCCATTATCTAAAACACTGTTATGAAAATCTCAGCTTTAAAACAGCATGTCTCTGCACTTTTATAGAATATTAACATTACTACTGATTCTTGTCCAAGAACGTACCTTAAATTAAGTACGTAGAAGCTGCAATTGAATAGAAATTACTGTACATACCTCCATTACAAACCAAACGTAGTTCTTATTCCCTTCAGAGCGCATGTAAACTCCATAGAAGTCTGGAAGATTTGGATGGCTTGACAGATCACGAAGGATCTTGTATTCTTCTTCAACCGACGATTTATTTTCATTAGTGACTTTCTGAACTTTGATTGCAACCTTATGACCTGTTTTTGAAAAACAGAAACTTATAATTTTTTTTTTTAATTTAAATTAAATCTATTTAAATTTATTTTAGGCAGATAAAAATACCAATCTTTTGGAAGGTTTATTTGGATTATTTGGAAATATGGAATTATTTTAGTTATTACCACGTTCATTATATTATATATATGTTATTTAATTGTGTATTTCAATGTACAATCAGCTTCGAATTATTTAATAAATTATTATATATGGACTGACTTAAAGGAAAATATTAGTTTGACAATAACAATTTTTTCTATAGGGTTGTGTAATTAATTTCTTAATGTGTTTAGTTAATATTAATATTTTTTATTATAAAACTAAAAAAAATATATTTTCACCATTTCATAGTATGTTTAAGAGGAACGAGGAGATGAGATTCAAATCAGTCTAGTCGAGAAAAGAACTTCACATTAAATTTTATTGGTTACCTAATTCTACAACTTCATCATATTATTAATAATGATTGAATATTAAAATTAATATATTGCGGCACCATGGATAAGCCACTTATCAGTTGATCTTATTGGAGGATTATATCTTTAGATTTAGAGAACATTTAGAATAATTTTCTGAATACAAAAATAGTATTTATAACTGTATTCTATACGGTAATAAAAAATATACAAGTTGGAAAGTGCGTTTTTGAACTCTTTCGGTGATCAATTTTATAATTAATTTTATTTTTTCATCCACTAATTCTTTTATACCTCTTTTAAATACACACACATTTCTTTACATATACTCAACTTTAAAAAAACAAACTTATTATAGTTTTAATGAGCATGCAATACATAACCATCCCTTTAGGAAATCTTATAATAAAATTAATAACACAAATATAAATAATTATAAATCAAGAGCATAGCTTTCTGTATCAATTATCAAACCATCATCCATACACTACCTGAACTTTTATCAGTAGCCGCATATACTTTAGCGTTTACGCCTGTTCCTAAAATTTCTTGAAGATCATATTTCTCTCCAGGATCTTCCAACTTGTCCAGGTCCAGGCCTTCGTTGCCTAGGCCGCGCTCCATGATTTAATCTTTCCTGTTCTGAAAAAGTTAACAATAATTAGATATTATTTCCTCAATGTCCAGAAGGAATTGCAATTTTTAATGAAAAAAGATAAAACAATTCTTAATTACTATCAGTTCAAAATCGTTCTATTGATCTTCTGATTGGAAACTTGAACGACTAGCTGACTATCGACAAGAAGTATATTGATCATCATCATGTCAAATTCTGAGGATTGTGCATTTTCTTTGCAATTCTCATCAGGGAAAAATAACACCTAAAGTTTTTTTAAATAAACTATTCGGTTAATAAAATCTTCAGGTTTCATTAACCAAATAATAAAACCCTATCTCTGGAAGGGATGGGCGGGAGAAGTGGGTGAATATAAGATTATAGTTCTTCCACTCAAGATATTGGTCTTGAACGAGGGACATCATCGAAAATTTAGGTTAAGGAGACCAAAGGTATTAGTGAAAATCCTTCTTATGTTTAATAATAATAATAAAAACAGTTCATACAAGAAATTTTTTAACAATTACTATCTTCAACAATAATAGACACAAATATAGATAATATTTTAATTAAAATTTTCTCTCATACGTCAAAGTTTAAACGAAATCATTTCTCAAGACGAGTGAATCTATTCAAGTATCAATTCTAGTTAAGTGTATATTTACAAATAGACCCCCCAAACATGATGACAATCGAAAGGCACAGATTTTTCATAAGATCTGGCTTTTTCTAAGTTACAACTCTCTGTGCGTTTTGGACGCCATCCCAAAGATTTTCATCGAAATTATCGGCTCCTGTGACCGAACATCATCCGAGAGACAATTCCAAAACTTCTCGATGGGGAAAAAAAATGTCATTACAATAACAACTTCTGGAGATTTCTTGATTGAAGGGCTTGCTGGAAGGATAAGCAGCCAAAATTATTTATCATTAATTTGGGAAAAGGTGAATCTAGGGATGTCTTTAATATTTTTAGGCTGAGATGTTTTTTCTTTAAAATATGCACACCTTCACAAATCAAAGGTAAAAATGGATGGATTCCACGATAGGGAAATTAAGCCCCTTATATAAGGGAAATTAGGAATGGCCTTCTCGTTCTCCAGACCCGAACCCCATCGAGAAGTTTTCGAAATGTCTCTCAGATGATGTTTCTCTGACTCAATAGGAACATATAATTCCGATTTAGATCTGTGGGATGTCCAAACGGCACCGAGAGTTATATCTCTAAAATGACAGATCTCTTGAAAAAGCTGTGTCTTACTATGAACAAAAGATTCTTAAAAGTACATGAAAAGAAATTTGATTAAACAGTTATTTAACCATTGTTATTAAAACAATGAAAAGTGTTGTTCCAGTTTGCATTATGGTGAATCTTCTACCACTTGTGTCAAACAAAGCATGTTTACATTTTATTTCGTAAAAAAATGTTAAATGTTAAGATAAAATTCAAGGAAAAAAAAAAAAGAATCAACTGAACACTTTTATTTGCTCAGGAATGTAGTATTTGTGAGAATGAGGCTACATCAATATGTCAAGTAGAGACATATTTATGTAGACAAAGGGAATGCACACTTTATTAATAGGGTTTTTAATTTTAACATATCTATTCATTTAAAGTTTTGCACTTTTGAATTGAGCTGTGAAAATAAATTCTTTTTTTTTTTAGTCTTGGGTCTTGTGATTCTGATTTTTTCCAGAAATTTGCACAACTTTAAAATTAAATATTTGTCAAGCGGATTCTATAAGGTTACATTCACAACCCCCTTTGAATAAATAGTTAAGTCGAATTTTGTCCAGAGTAAGTTAATTGTATTGAGGGAAGTTGAATCGTTTCGTTGTCCTTTTTTTTTTTTGGCTTGAACTGGAGTTAATACTATCATTACGGGAGCCACTTGGGTTGTAGTGGTTACCATAACATCCTACCATGCCCAAGGTCGCGGGTTCACAGCTTGGCAGTTGGCCATAGGATTACTTTAAAGGAAATCAAAAATCTTTAGTTATGCCGTCTTTCGGGAGGGCGTAAAATGGTTGTCGCGAGCCTGTGGGATAGCAGATACTCCCCAAAGATCCCTATCCTAATTATACCTGGATAAGCAAAATTTAGGACTCCAACTGTAGCATCGTCCGATTAGCCATAGTTGATGCCTGACACAGCCCCTTGTTTCATACAAAAATAACACGATTCCGCTTAAGTACTTGAAACTCGTTGTAGAGAAAATTCGGCTTAACCGCTTATTCACAGGGGATTCTTGTTTGCAGATAACTTGAAATATTTTAGCATTACAAACTATGATTGTGAGTTATACATACCCAGATATTTATGGAGAGTTGTGTTATTTCTTAGAGCGTGGAGAGGAATGAGACAAGAAGCCCTGAGAGCTGTTTAAATCGAGTTAGTGCTGCTAACAAGGTTAGGGAAGCCATACCCTCTTTAGATTTAATACCAATTAACGTCTGGCCTCCGTGCCTTGCAACCACCGCTCAAGAACATCATAAAAGTATAATTGACAGTTTTGAGGGTTTGCGCTTCCAATAACCCCCCATGGCTTTGTGATCATAGCCGCAATGAATTGGACTAGAGGCCAAAAAAGAGTAAACACAGACGGATGGTATGTTCCCCATTCTTCTGGTCCTTTTTTGAAGTATAAATACTTTTAAAACGAGGTGGATTTTTTAGGTAAACTATAGTTAAAGTAAAAACCCATTAAACCTTAATTACGTTTTCACTCTTTAGAGCAGTGGTTTCCAACCTGGGGGGCGTGAAGACCAGTTTAAAATAAAATCTCATTTAATTCTAGCAATTTTTTTCTTACCAGTAATTCTTTATTTTACATGGAAACTTATAACGTTGTATCTTGTGACAACAAAAATTAATGTTTTGATTTCAACGTAATAGTTGTTTTTTTCATATGCTCATATTTGCTGTCATTTTCGTATGTGCAAGGGGGTATGGAAGGCTTTCATTTGAACAAGGGGGGGGGGTGATAGAAAAAAGGTTTGGGAACACCTGCTTTAGAAGAATCAGATTGTAAAAACAATCGCGTTAGGTATCAGTTCCGAAGGTTGTCGCTTGGAGTTGTGTCCCTTTCCTTTCCTCTTTAATATTCTCGAAAATAAGAATAATCGTTTTACAATGGAAAAACTAATATGATTCTGGAAAATGTTTATTTCGGTAATGATTTCATCAAGAAATGAACGTTTAAACAAACATATCGCTCCTTCAAAAAAACAAGGTCATAACTCAAGAAACCTAATTTTTCAATATAGGTGTTTGAAAGTTCTATGACTTTTAAAAATTAAACCAGATGAGAAAATAAAATAAAACTGAGTATTGGTAAAGCTCAGTACTCCTGTTTTAATTCTTTTATAAACCATTAGAACTTTTTTTTTTTTGAACCTTTTTGGATTTTAACTTATGGTATTATTCTCATAAAACTTCTTGTTCAATCTGACTCGACTTAGAATATGACTTTATTGAAAAAACAACAAACAAGTTGCAAATGGAATATCAGATATGTCGTTCCTGAATTAAAAAGCAATATCACTGCTACTGAAGGCTTAACTAAAAAATACCAATTTCTGCTGTTCTTTTGAAGAAGTGATATATCATCATCTATTGAAATGTCTTGTGAAAAGTTTATTTTTTGATGAAATGATTACCAAAATAGACACATTTAACATAACTACACTGTTTTTCCATACTAAAACTCACGGTTAATTTTATTTTTGAGAATTTTAGAACGGGCTACTGGGTGTAAAATGAATTAAACTACTCCTAAATTCGAGATACTAATATTTATTAAGAAATTAAAAAGAATATAATGAAATTACTTAAAACAATTAAATTATTAACAATTAAACTAATATGAATTTACAATAACAATATTCTAAAGATTATAACCTAGGCCTAGATGTTATCAAATTACTAAAATAATATAAGATATTGCTAATACGAAGTAACTATTTACATACATTAGTACAAAATACTATAAAATTACACTATAGTTTATAACTACTAATTAACACTTACAGCCCTCTATTTAAAGTCCACCGACCGTAAGATCCTCCAAATATGACAAACTGACACACAGTAATAAACAGAAACAGTTTATTACACTCTCGTACTGTCACAGTTCACTGATACACTGAGTTGGCAAGACTCACTTATGATGGTTAAATTTACCAAAAGTTGCTTTTACTTTATTAAAAAAATATATTTTTGTGACTGATATAGACCTGTTTCTTATATCCCAACTTCCATATTGTTTAAGTCATGTAGTCTACATTGGTGAGACCTCGCGAATTCGTTCTATTAAAAACTCCCTCCATGATGGTCTCTATATTTCGTTCTGGAGTTCACACTATAATTTTTTCATATCACACTATGATAAACATAAGTTTTTATACCTTAAGTTATTTATTTATACCTATGCTCTGTTGTCCATTCCTGAATATATGCTCGTCTATTAAGACTCTTATTAATTCAAACTAACTAATAAACCACCGAATTAATTACTCTTATCAGTATGGAGAAACACATTTTTAAGAGCTATATTGAAAACGTCATCAGATTATTATTTTAAAAAAGATTGGGAAGCAATTAAAAAAACAACAACGATATTTTGATCAAAAAATTGTAGTGTTATAAGTTCTGGAGGAATTTGTTCAATATTGTAATTACGGACGAATCATTGATAGGGTTATCCTTACTATTCCGACTTACAAGGACTTCTGACGTTCGCCTGAATCGTAGGTGGGATCATTTAGTTCCGACCTTGAGGACCAGTGTTTTGATAGAATTTAATGGAGGGATGGTCGTAGGCAGGGGCTATGGTGTTATTGGCACGAAACCGCTTCCTCTCATTTTTCACTATGACGTTTAAATAATTATCAAAAATCAATAAATGTAAACTCGTATACTGTTAATGTCCCACACTGTAATAAGATTGTTTACAAAGGAAGTCCAAGGTCGAAAGTATCTGTCAAATCGTGAGGTTATAAGGTTATCATGAGAAATAGTCAAAGTCATTGTTATCTAAAATCAATTTTTTCTTTTCAAGATGAATATTATTTCAATAAATATAACTGATTGTATGTATTATTATTATTAGAGCGATTCTCCAATCTACAGTGTGGGCCTCCTGAGGCAGCGTTTAGGTTCGAAGGTACGTTTCTTCATGATCAGTGACTCTATCTCCGGTTGTTTTGAAGGTTCCTCACTGCCAATCCGGACTATATGTTCTATCCATCTCACTCCAGTGACCCTAAACAACAGAACAATATCTTGCTTTTGAATATTACGTACAGCTGTTGGTTGGTTCATCTTTTCCTTTGTCCTCTGACCAGAACACCAATGTAGATCCTCATGAGATGTCTCCTTTTAAAGACCATGAGTTCCTATTAGTGATGTGCCGGATCTTTAACAAAGTATCTCCGCGGATACGGATCCGAATACGAATATTTGGTTTCAAGATCCGCGGATACAGATACGGATCTTAAATTTTCCCTCAATCGATGTCCGTGCGCTTGCTAGTTTTCGTCACTAGACGCTTTGCTTGACAGACAGGACAGTAGGTTAGGTACATGCTTCAAGTTTTTGACATGCATTGGGCGGCATAGGTAACGTTTGTGTTTGGTAGTGAGTTATAAAATTGTCAATAAGAAGTTTTTCTTTAAACCTTGAAAGGATTGCCTGAGTCAAATGTTAAATGTCAATAGTTTTTCACTGTTACCTAATAACCTTTATTCAGTGTATTTAACACTATAAACAGCAACTTTTCCTGGAAAAACATCAAAAACGAAATACAAATTTCGTTTTTCTATGCAAACTAAGATCAGCTGATAGGTTATGTGAATGGAGGACTGAATTTGTTTTCATTTCGACGATTGCCAGAACAAAAGTTGCTATTTATATTGTTACTAAAACGTACCGAAGAGTTTTGCAGTGAATATTGAATAACCCTATTTAAAGTTTCATCTATGTATTGAAAATAATTAAGGAAAAAGATCCGCCAAAAAAGTTACAGATCCGGATACGGATCATTCTTTTCCCTCGGATATCCGCGGATACGGATACGGATATCCGACACATCACTAGTTCCTATTCACTAGCCCGGAGAGTAGTTCAGGTCTCACAGCCACCGTTTCTCCACTTATTTAGACCTACGAGTTAGTGCTGTCCATTGTAAGCTTCAAAAGCTTCTGAGGTATCTTCAAATGGTTTTAATCCACATAATCTTTAGTTTTCCTGCTATCCGCAGCTGTCTTAAAATCAATAAAAGGGTGGAAAGTTTTAGTCTTGTACTCTCTCACTCTTTCAAGACTTATAAAAGGCTGCATATTTTGTCAGTAGTCATACCTCATCTTTATCCGCTCTGGTTTCCGACGAGTCCATTAACCAGTCAGTGAAGACAACGGTCTATGTGAGATGCTTACTTGATCTATTATATAGTTAAGCGCTAAAGATAGAAGTGTGTAGTTAAACAAATGTGAATAACAATGAATAAAAATACGGATTAAGAAACAACAAATAACCTTGTATCCGAATAAGAGAAGCTTTGGTTTGTCAAACAGTCCTCATAAATTTAGAACTGATTAATCTGTGATCGGGTCATGAATATTCTTTGCCAGCTCAGTCCAATCAAGAGTGGACATCAACGCAAGTTTCTTGAACGCGGAGGATTTTATCCTACTGCAGAGATAAGGATAAACGGCTTGGTAGCGGAACCTCTACCTGGAACCTAGCGGTAGGAGTTAGACTTAAGAAATAAGAAATAAGAATTAAATCCGCAACCGCAGGACTGCCTGGACTGCATTTGGAAAATGGAAAATGAAAACCGTCTTCTAACCGAGGATTTTATATAACGATGACATTGTCGCCCGACTCGAAGATGAAACTACAGCAAACACTCGTTGAATGGGAAGAAGATCTGCTGAGGAAAGGTAAGCGAATCCATGCTTCCAAGAGTAAATTATTGGTTGTGTCGAGAGAAGAAGAGGAAGACCCTTAACCGGTCTGGAATGGGGAAGTTCTTGAAATGGTGAAAAAAGAATTAAATTGGTTTAGTAAATCTGGGAAGATTGATGCTGAGATTGCAAAAAGAATGCCCAAAGCAAATGAGACATGCTACCAAATCACTAATAATATCCTCGGTCACCGTTAAGTGGATAAGAAGATTTTTCTCTTTTAAAACTCATAAAATTTGTCAGAGAAAAAAGACCTACTTATTTTTCTAATTTACTCAATGGAGAAAAAGTTTTTTTACAATATTCTGAAATGATTGTTTTCAATTTTTGTGGTTATTTCTAAAGGCATAGAACGTTTATTGGGGGCACGGAACTCGATAAGATGGCAGCCTTACAAAATTCTTTATTTCAAATAATACATTAAAATATATTGTTACGGGCTACTGGGTTTAAAATGAATTAAACTATTACCAAATTCAAGATACTAAAATTTATTAACAAATTAAAAAGACTACAAGGAAATTATTTAAAACAATTAAATTATTAAACTAATATCAATTTACAATAACAATATTCTACAGATTATAACCTAGGCCTAACTGTTATCTAATTACTAAAATAATATAAGATATTGCTAATACTAAATAACAACTATTTATATAAATTTGTACAAATACAATAATTTTACACTATAGTTTACAACTACAAATTAACACTTACAGTTCGCTAATTAAAGTCCACCGACCGTAAGACTCCCCAAATATGACAAACTGACACACAGTTTATTACTCTTACTTATTACTTATCACACTGTCACTGTCACTCACACGGACTGTCACCGTTCACTGCCACAGGAGTCAACAACTTTACCACTACTTACTACTCCGAAACAGCTGGCCTTTTATATAGACAAGGTTGGTCGGGGTTGGGCGCTTCACGGAAGTTCCAAGAATTGTCTTGATTCATCCAGGTTGATCCAGATAGTTCGAATTGTCTAGATCTTTCTACACCGATCTTTGTTCCCTTCCGCTTAATCCCACAGCTCGTCTTAATCCTCTCAGCCGGTCTCTCTCCCCTCTCTGACCGTAACAATATCATTCTTTATAAATAATAATACATTAAATTATATCATGAAATATAAGAGTAAATATGATATAAGTAAATGTCATATGTTTATTATTTTCAAACGTGGCACTCCAACATCATAGACAAGTTTGTGGAGCCAAACCTAGGAAAAGAACGTTTAATATCTCACTGAAATTCAGTGCCCCCATGATCTGCAACATCACACTTGACAGAATGAATCCTTGATGTAATTAAGGGAAAGTAAATAACATTATCCATTGCAAATTCTGTATGCTGATCGGGTGGAGGTGTGGATGGGTGTAGCTTGGAGAGTAAATCGCTGAGCTGCTTTGCTAAAGGTCCCCTGCTCGATTCAAAACTGCTAAAGCTCGATCCAGCTGTCAGGTAAAATATATTATCTAATGACTGCTATGACTGGACCCTATGGGGTATACTATAAAGTGGGTATCCTAAATAGGGGGAAAAACCTGGATGTCGATTGTGATCTCTACCAAAGCACCTACTTGCATAACCGTTGTCTTAGTTGTACAGTCTCTACTATGCACTGAACCCATGGTACTTCATGGGTTCTATTGGTACATGCTTTAAAGTAATGCTCAGTGATAAGAAAAAAATATGAATGAATATATAAACATGTTGTTAAGGTTAGGAGGCTATAAAAAATCAGTATCTAGCTGAACAACATGACGATAACAATATGAAATCTTAGAAACCATCGCGAAAGAAATATCTGTATTGTCAAATCAATTAACATTTTGAATGTATACAATTCATATTTGTGGCAAAGTTCAGAATTTTTTTTCACGAACTAGACAAAGATATTTCATGTATAGCCTTGCAAATATTTTAATAAAAATGCGATGACGATAATAAACAAACATAATGTATTATAACTTCAATATTACAGTATATGTGATGTCTAAACAAAATACTGACGTCAAGAAAATGAGATTCTAAAATGAGAAACCTTTAATGTGAAAGATACCAATGAAATGAAATTCGCGAGCCTTTCATTACTAATAAACGACTAAAAACAAACTTAGTCAAATATGGAGAGCATATGGAAAGAGGTTTCCGCTGAAGGAACACTTTTAGAAACGATTTAGAGAAACAGAGCTTGATCAATAATTGGAACCTTGACCAAGAAACTTTAAGGGTATCTTTACAGAAATGCTAAATATATACTATGAGTATTAAAATCCATCGAAACTATTAGATTATTTACAATCTATATTTTTTTTAATTTTGTGGAATATTATATATTTTTTTATTACAAAGGGAGCTATAATGATTAAAAATGTATTATTCCCTACAAATAAGTCAAGTAATTTAGTTGAAGTAATGTAATTCCTTTACTGATACCAATTATTAACACTTTTCGGGTTGTGGCTAGTATAACAACCTTCTTTGCTCTAGGTCAAGGGATTGGGAGCCCAGTATATGACCCTAGGATTTTTTGAAAGGAGTAATAAATTATTGCTTAGGTATACCGCCCTTCGGAAGATACGTAAAATGGGGGACCGGGGCCAGTGTGGTGTCAGGTACTCGTTAAACATTCCTACCCTGATTAAAATTGAGTAGGCAAATTTATAACTCCTCCTGTAGCATCTTCTGATTACATATAGAAGCATAAGCACTTTAAATAAATTTACATCAATAAATGGACAATTAACACTCTATATTCACAGTATTTGTTTATTAATTAATTTCGTATTCAATTCTTGTTATATTTTTATGTATAAATCTCTGTGTTGATCAAATACAAATCTATAATGCTCAATTAAATTTGTGTCGTTTAAAGCACCCTAACAACACACATATTAGTGGCGATCCAATTGATGACTTTAAACATAACACAAGCCCGAGAAAGAAAAATTATAACGAATTAATTCGTTTCCCAATTATATGCGATTAAATATTTAATTGTTTGTGACTATTTAATACAAACTATTGTATATGTTTAATTTTATTTTTAATGCAAAAATGCCAGAATTAATAACGAAATAAAATTAAAAATGAGATAATATTAAAAAAATCTTAAAATCAATTAAAAACTGCAAAAATTAGATAAGTGATATTTAATAATTATTATAATCGAAATACAACCTTAAATTAATGATACTAAAAATCGTAACCCTGATTTTCACAGAATACAAATGTTCAAACAAAAATGTATATATGCTGGAAATATTGTTGATTATACAAATCTATAATATGTTAATGCCTGATGAGAAAAATATTGCCAGTTTAGATTACCTATTAAAATGTTTTAATAATATGCTTAATATAAGAAAAAAAAAGATTTAAAACAAAATTAGATGAGTATTACAAAATTATTTTAGCAAAAAGATTTAAAACAAAATTACATGAGTATTACAAAATCATTTTAGCAAAAAGACAGATTACGGTCTCATGAGAACCAAAAAAACCAATTGAGTCGGATATTTCACTATAAGTGTAATTTAAAATGACATTGGTTAATGAAATACAATAGTAAAGCTCAAAACTTTTATGTTTGCATTAATATGAGCTCATAATTTATGGAATATTATGGGGTATAACAATAAGTATTGTATAAATTTACTATATAGTATAAATAAATCTTATAGCATAAATGAACTATTACTATGGATTAGAATTTAATAAGACAGATAGCAGAATCTTTACACAACTGATGGTCTAACTGAAGTCACCATTACAGACCAGTTATCTCTGGGACGTACAAATAAACATTTCTGCGTCATCTACGGCTGGATGCTGAACCACTTCACATAAGCTTTTAAATATCTTATGACAACATTGTATCCATAACTTTAGTTCCTTTAAATCGATACGCGTTAATGAGTCGTTTAATTAGATTTTAGTAAGTGAATTCTTCTGATATTATACGAAATATGTATTTTTTGACTATGTCCATGATTGAAATAATTTTAAGAAGAATGACCATTTAGTATTTTAAATAGGATAACAGTGATAAACCTTTTATCAAAACTATAAAAAAATAAATTTCTTAGTTAGTTTAGTTAGCTAAGGAAGTTAAAAAAATCTGATATTTTCGACGTACTCCCCTTTTCGCTTGTACGTCGAAAATAGCAGAATTTTTTAACTTCCTTAAAATTACCATTTTACAAATACAATTGCCTTCAAAATTGTATATGGAAGGCTGCTTTCTTGAAATTTTAGATGCTGCCTTATTTTAAGTATAAATCATTTTTCAATCGATTTTCATATATCAAATTCATATAACTATGTACTGAAAGAATTTAATTTCCGAATCACCTTTCAATTATAACTTTAAATCACAATGATTACTTTATAAAATAGGGAGGTACCGTCTGTTCAACCTTCACTTTTCCGCCATTTTTTCTTAAACATATTATTGGCGTTGTTCTTCAGTTCAGTTCAATCTTCTATAGGGGCGACCTGTGGTCTAGTGGTTAGCGTAACAAACTAATAAGCCCATAGTCGCGGGTTCGTAGCCCGGCAGGTGGCCATAGGATTTTTTAAAGGGACTAAAAAATCCTTAGTTACGTCTTCCTTCGGAAGGGACGTTAAACGGGGTTCCCGGGCCTGTACGATGTCAGGTACTTGTTAAAAATCCCTATCATAATTAAACCTGGATAGGCAAATCAGAAAAAGAAAAACATTAAAGTAGCATAGACACGGATAAATAAACAAAAATTGAGGAAATATACTTAATATAAATTAATTAATTTGATTGATTTAACTTGGAAATTAATTCATATAAGCGTATTCTTTAAATAATTAAATATTTCGTTACGTTTAAAATTATACATTTAATTTATACGTAATCATATCAGGAATGAAATTGATGTTCACAAATGAAAATTAATTGTTTCTCTCTAAAAAGACTAAAAGCGAAGGGATTGAAAAAGAAGGGAGAGAGAGCCTCGGGACATTTTCCTAAGAACAAGCAGGCTTAAGTAGCTTTTCCAAGTTATCCTATTATACAAAACCTACACGGCGCTATGGTTAAACTATCTCTCACAGTTTGAGTAAATTTATTGAATGTCGAAAAACATTTTTAAGATAGAAAAATTATTCCGTAAGTTATTTGAATACCCCATTAGTTTACTAAGTAAAAATAAGCATAAAGAAGAATAGAGACGTACAGGATCAAAAGTGGATGAATCGAAAATTTCAAAAATTTACTTTTCCATATTTTTCGCTAGTTTAGTCAAGCAATCATGCCGACTCTTTGGTGCTTCATTTCTCATAGTTTAAGTTCGTTTCAGCACTGAGTTGCCATGCCGGAAATCCTGGTACAAATCCCGCTGCGGGCAAGACTTTTATTTAGTCTGCACCCGGAGATGGATCATATAGGATCTAGGACCCTCCTGGGGCTCACCCAGCCTCTATAAGTTACTATAAAAATTTGGTACCCAAATAAGGGGGCGTTCTGGTGGTTCAGCGTGATCTAGGATGTCACCTCCTTGCAGAACCGTGTTCCATGAAACAGTACAGTCTCTACCATGTACTGAACCCCAGACCCGTTCACGGGTTGTAGTGGTACAGTTTTTTTTTTTTTAATTTTGGTTCTGGACCTCGAGTTTTGGGAACATAAAATGGCTTGACTGAACTTGTGAAAAAGTCAATAGTTAAAATTTTGGAGCTTTCCGCTTTTTATCCAGAACGCCACAAATAATAAATAGTGCGATGGGGTTTTGAACCCACTGTTTCAACCCACCAACCACTCTGTATGATTAATTTATTTTAATGAAACAGTAGACAAGAAATTTATATTTTTTTTACATCAAATAAATCCCTCTAATTCAAGTTTGGGAAAAGTGACATTTAAAACGCATCAAATACTTAAATGAATTCTAAACTATTTACAGATGGTACATCTACTCTGATATAAACGACCACAAAATTTGATATGAATAAAGTGCATGAAAAATCCATTCCGATACGATTTGATTGAAATTTATTAAACACTGGAGGAGTTTTTCGAAATTACCGAGATGAGAGACCATTAGTAGGGCAGTAAGAATGAAATACAAGCCATTAAAGCCGTAATAGCTATTTCATGCTTTGAAACAGACGAATGGGTTCCAGATCTCTTTCTCCCCCAGGCCGGACAGCACTCTCGTATCCAATCCTTTTCTTCTCCGTTCACCAACAACGGATCTTGGTCGTTCAGTAATGATACGTTTATATTTATAACCTATTTATATTTAGTATTATTATTTACTTGTTGTCTCCTTATAAGTCATTCAGGAGACTAATCTCAGTGGTGTAACCAAGCATGATCATAGCAAGCATAGATGATTTATGGTATATGATCATACCAAACATGATTCCTGCACGAATACGACCCAATATACAGGGTGTTTTATGGTTAAGTAGCCAAACTAACTACGGATGAAAAAAATGAACTAAGGACCTTAAAAAATTCCTATGGATGCATGTCCGCGAACGCTTTGGTGATATTCAAACCTAAAGGTTTTATTGTTGAACAATATTTAATATGAATGTTAATGTTCATATCGAATGAATAAAGTAGTTGGAACAATTAAATTAAGTTGTGCTTATTTACTATGCCTAAAAAAAATTAGATCAATGAAAATCTTTATGTCTGAATTACTCCAAAGTGTTTTCGGACATACCTCCATGAGAAATGTTTTATCTAGTGTTGAGATCCTTAGTTCAGATTTTAATTTTGGCCAGTTCACCCTGAAACATCCTGCCTGTATAAATTACTGTCATTCAAAAGGTAAATGACTTTTTATTTAATTTTTTTTTGTCATTTAAACTGAGAAAAAATGAAAATGAAGACCAGGACGCATGCCAAAATCAAATTCGTATCCAAAACATTTTTTCAATATGGTGGTCAATGAAAGTTATAATTCATTTCTCCTGCACTAAGACGAAACTATCACATTCATATCTTTCTGGAGGGGTCTTGACAAGGAGTGAAGAATTTAAACGAGCTGGGTTACCAAGTCCTCCCACACCCACTATTTTCGCCAGACTTATCTCTAACCGATTTCCATCTGTTCAGAAATTTGGACAACTTCCTTAAGGGTAAGCCAAACGCAAAGTCAAAAACGCATTTTCCGATTTTATGAAACAATGAATTTTTTAATTATGGGATTGAAAATTTGATAACTCGTTGGAAAAAATCTACAGAAAATGAGGTTAATTTAAAAAAATTAAAATGCTTAGGGCTTATTTCATACAGTTCTTTTGTATCTTTGAAAATGGTTATTTTATAAGAATGACTCAATATAATATTTAATGCAAAAGATTCTCTATTTAAAGTCCAAAATTGGATTTGAATTGAGCTTGGAAATTACCTAAATCCCATAAAATAAATGTTTTTACTTCTTTCGATTTTTTTTTCTTTCAAAATCCTTATAAACAAATAGTTCTGAAGTGCTTTTTCTTCTTCTTCTTGTGTTGTCTTTTACTGTAATTTATTGTATTTTTAGGCATTCCATGAGTTATATTTCAGCTGATGATAATTGACAATAGCTATGTTGGTGTAGACATAGCACATCAATTGTTGTGGGCACACAAATTTTTCTTTCTCTCGCTATTTCATCGCAGACAATTTTCATTTAATATATTTTTTTAAATACTTTCTTCCCGTGGGAGTTTGATAATTGATTTAGTTACCTTTAAGGTGAAAACATGAGGACCTTAATGTTCGAGAGTATGATTAATGACTGGGGTAATGAAGTACAGCCCGGATCCCAGGCCTCGTAACGATATCCTCATCGCAGTTACATTTAGCCTGATTAGTTCCACCTCCACCGTTATTTCACAAAAAGGTCTTGATTCTTAATAATCGGAACCTCAGCCATCAGAACCGAAAGTTATCAAATAATCAAGACAGCGGTTAAAGTGGAATGATGCACGAGTTATCGACTGATCTTTTATGATATAGTATTTTTTCACATTTTAGGCACACAATGTTAAAAAAAAATTTATTTATAAAGTTTACGTAGTAGTTTTGAGCCTATGAAGTAAAATTATAGTGATTAAAAAATCTGGTACTAATATTTTTGTTAAGTTACTCGACAAGTAAAAAATAAAGTTTTCCTGTCTTGTTGTGTCTTGATAATGCCTTAATAGGCGAAACGTCGACTGGTAAGTGTTCGTTTTACTCCAGATTTTTGAAACATAATGCCATTTGCATTCTAATACAGTTTTCCTTTAATGCCTATCCAAGCATGCATTTTCCCTTTATATCTTTGTAAATATGGGTCAGAATACACTAGACCCTTACTAGGTACCTCTGCATAGCCTCTGAACTATATGAGTAATTACCAACATAATTAATTTTAAGCTTACATTTACAGAGTAGAGCTTTGGGGCGTCACTAAGCCATCGGATTCCTCTCGTATCAAATCCTTACAATCCAAAATCCTTCATAAAATCCTCAACGCTCCTTACTTTGTTACGAATGAAGTCATCCATAATGACCTCAATGTGCCATTTGTTGCTGATTTGGCCTGAACCTATACCAGTCTTTCCAAGAAAAACTTCATTCCCACTCAAACCCACTAGTTTCAAATCTAACTACTTCTTCAATTCTGAATAACCCTCCGAGGCGGCTCGTAACACCTCCGGAAAAGGAGATGGCCTCGTGATCTTCTTAGTTGAAATTGTTATTTGAGTACTACCACTGAGTAGTTTCTCTACTTGTTTTTTCCATTCCTCCATGTATCATTTCTGCCTTAACTTGTTGTATTGTTATGATACAGTTATAAATTTCAATGACTAAATGGATAAAATAAAGAGGTATTCTTTATTATAATTTCTGTTTAGTTCTATCTATTCTTTTTATAATTTTTTAATTATTTTATTGAATTGTACAACTGTAATATATACATCTAGTACAAGGGCTGTATGAATAAATAAATGCATGAAAGGACGTGTAGAGGCACTACCCATTGGCAGCACTCTAATTACATTTCTATTATAGAAGGTCTCGAGGCCATCTTCTCTTCAGACGCCTAGGAGGATTGTCCGTGATGGAATTGGAACCAAGGATGGAAACCAGTGGGTTTGGATGGGCCAGGAGTTTATTATGGAATGATACGTATCTGGAATGGACTAAATCGGTAACATATGGAACGTTCAGGTCATTATGGATGGTTTTATTTGTGACAAAATAAGGAGCGTTTAGGATTTTGCGAAGGATTTTTATAATTTAAAATTAGAATAGTCCAAAAACATTTTTTTAAAATAAGAACTGCAGCAGTTCTAAAAATACCCATCTGCTCCACTTGGTCGTGGGTCGTTGACTGAACTAATTTTTATTGGTAAGCTAAAATTCTAAATTTCAAAATAAATTTCCAAAAAACAACAACAAACGGTTAGGATTGTTAATCATTTATTATTGCTTAAAAATATTCTAATTTGGCCTTTAAAATTTACATATATTATACATTTGGATAGGTATATGACAATTAATACTAAACAATATTAACATGTTTCTTACAATTAATGTATAAATAAATAAAGATTAACAAGGAACAACAACAGATTTCTCTAAAAATCTGGCTAATTGTACTCATAAGGTAATACTGTACATTTAAATTTTGCTGGTTCGTCACCAAAATTTTATAAATTCATAATTACATTTAAGAATGTTAAATACATAGGTTATTAAATTATTAGCGACAGCCTCGGTTCATACAGATTCTTATATATTAAATCTGACGTGAATTCATATCTAATCATTTAATATGTAGTATTAAAATCAGCTTGATAATAGGTAAGCTTACTTTATTTTTATTGATAACTGCTCAGAATGTTAACTTTTCAGATCATATTACTATTTGAGTAAAGGATTGTTAATGTCATATATGTCATTCAAGACGAAAAAAATATTTAGAAGTCATCCGAGTATAAAATGTCAACAGAATGCGAATCGAATGAATAAATTAAAAAGTAAAACTTATTTATTGATATTTTTGTCTGATAAATTGAACATTAAAAAAAATTGATTGAATCGTTAAAATGATTCCAAACTGATATTAATGAATGATTACCTGCAGTGTTCATTCCAGATTTCCAAATATCCGAGAGAAAGTGTTTTATTTATATACTAAAACATACGTTTGGGTAGCTTTCTAACTAATAATACTCAATTACAAAAATGGTTATATATATATTGTATATGCTACCTTACAGATTGAAATAACACACAATAAGGCCACTACTGTATTAATAAGATGTTTACAATACTCCTTAATATAATAGCGACACTACATGAAGTAATAATAGGTGGTTCATTCACAAGTTTAGTCTTATAGTTTAAATAGTTCAAGGGCTATAATGGTTTGGCTATCTTCACTATGCAGCGGTTAGAGCTAGGACTACATCATGATGTGTATAGTGTTTTAGTTCTGTACATAGGACAGTCACAGGGCCTACTTGCAGACCGTGATCCACTCGTCTACGGTGCAGTTGCTGCAAGTGACGTAACAACACCAGTGGAACTTGCAGTTGCACCTGTTCACCAAACGCCTCCTGATGATGTTGTACCCTCGGCCGCAGCAGAGCGACGCGCACCCGTCCGCACCTCGTCCTCCTTTCTTGCATATCCTCCCGGTGGTTCCTCCGGCTTCCAGACCTGGAACTGGCTCACAGAAGCTCGGGGACTTCTCGTAGTAGAGGAGGCTGCCGCGCAAATCTCTTGGGCGTTTCCGCCGCTTCTTCTTCTTCTTCTTCCTCTTCCGGACCGCCAGGCCTCCGCCTCCTTTGTTAGATTCTTCCACCATTATTGCCTCCCTGAAGCGCTCTTTCAACGCAACTCCTATCGTCCGAAGATCGGGCGCAGACCTCCAACATGTCCGAAGCTCACAGCTTCCCGATACACCGTGGCACTTACACTTCACCTCCATTTTCTTGGCTACGGCCTGAAACAATAATTTGATATTTGAAATTGGGTGCAATTGATGCTAGTGTAATTCTTTAACCAGGTGGTAAAGAATATCATATCCACAAAATAGTTAATATTTTAGGTAAATATTCATAAATAAATCCTATGATCGATACTTCCAAATACTTATCAATGCCAATCACAATGTAAACAATTTTCTTTATTTAACGACAAATAAAAAAATTCTAAACATTCAAAGTTATGGATTATTGGCAATCCTGAATTTTATTAATACAAAAATGTGGTATGGTGTCCTTTAGCTCTGGGTAAAGGGCGGTACAGCTTAGTTACCTAGTTATTATAAAATTAAATATACATATAAACATAAAAATACAGTCAAAATGTACTGTATTTTAAAAATTATTACCTATATTCTATAAATTAATATTAATCGTTATAAAACTATGAATGTGTCAACAACTCACTAGTTTTCAACACTTTTATAATTCAATAAAGATGAATAATAAGAGTTAATTAACCTACTATGTATTTGAAATAGTCATCTAAAACTAAATGTGGATTAGGTAACGGTTATTTTCCTATTTAATTAAGAAAACGAAGAAATCAAATAAAATCATCCTCTCAACCATACTTAAAAAACATTGGAAATATTATCATCACAATATACACAAATCGAAAGTGAACCTTTTATAATTTTTTTACGGAGACCACAATAAATAGACTTTAAATGAAACTCATGGAAATGATTAATAAAGGAACACAGTTGTGGGATTAGCTGTATTTTTATATACACGCACAAACACTCACGCACGCACACACACGCTGGTTTTTAAGTTTTGTTGAATAGGAAACTTATGTTTCGAGGACGTGGCGTGGTATAGGAACCAGTCATTGGGCGAGGACTCATATAAAAACTTGGTATCAGGGCAAGGCAAACAAATAAACAAAAATGTTAGAAGTGCCATGAGAGGATGTTTGTTTGCTTTCAGTCTCCCCATGAGGCCATCTACTTCGAACCCTTGATTTTTTTCTCTTGTTAGTTGTCTGAGCCCATTAAGACACCACCAATATAATATTATAAATCGTTGAATTTAAATATCCGTAATTTCAAGAGAAAGCTGTGTTATGTGAAAACAAGATTCCACCCGTATAATCACGAAGTTTCATTCGGAATTAAACCTGGCCTTGTTATTTATATTCATCAATTGATTTTTAAAAGTGTTAAGTTATTAATTATTAAAAAGTATCACAACTAATTACTTCATATAACTAACTCTCCCGGCTATAGGCCACCATAGCCCTAGGCCTCTTGAGTTATCCTCTTCCACTTCTCCCTTTCCTGTGCTTCTCTCCTCCTACTGCTGTCGCTTAGCCTCCCCGTGTCTCTCTCCACCTCATCCTTCCTCCTGTTTCTAAGTCTGCCTCTTTTCCTCTTTTCACTAAAATACTTCTAGTATCTTCTTCTTAGATCTTTCCTGCTCATCTCAGCCTATTTGCTTTTATATAGTTAAGAATGTTGTAATGTTATTATTCTACATTATAATTCCATAATTTTCCACTCGCCATCAACTCTTGTAGCGCCGTAAATTCTTCTAATTACTTTTCTCCCAACTACTTTTAATTTACGACAGTCCTCTTACATAAGATACCAGGTTTCCACTGCGTAGAAGACTAATGGTATAAAACAAAAGTGTTTTACACAAATTTTGAATCTTTTCATAATAATTGAAACTTGAGAAGCTTCAAGTTTCCATATTAGGTTCTATTACCACCCATTATTGTTGATAATTTAGTTGCTTAACACACAAAACTTATATTGATACGTTTGATATATAAGTTTATCCATGAATTTATGTGAGGGAGAAATATATTCTCTGATATCTCCTTCTGAATTCACCAATGCGTAATTCCTTGAATAAATAATTTTCTTGGATTGGGTCATTTTATAAATATGAGCTTTATTTTTTTACTTCTAATTAAATTTAGTGCAAGCTTCAGTTGATTTTAATTGTATCTATTTATAATAAGAACCCTACTTTATAATATATTATCAACTATAAATATCTTAGTTGATATATAAACGAATAGAGCTATACTCTATAGCATGCCTTTCATTCAATTTAAAGCTAACAGTTTTATAGAACCGATATGCTGGAAGAACATCGTTTATTATTTTTAAAAAATAATATAAAATAAATTAAAGGCTACACGAAATAGAAAGGCATCGAAGCGGAGAAATTGAGTGTAACAGATCCATGGAGGAAGAGTAGACTCATTAATCAAGAAGCGGTCACAATATTTGTCTTGTGAGAGACTCCTCCATCGGATGACAATGTATCTAACATGTACGTGTAACAATGTATCACGCTAACATCATTAAGTCGTTCGTGTACGGGCTTCGTATTGAGAGCATTACTATTTGTACATGGCATCTGTATATTTATATCTTCACCCACAGTGAATAAACGGCTAAGTCAAATTTTCACCCTAATGAGTTTCTTGTACTTAATGAAGTGAAATCGTGTTACTTTCGTTGTGAATAAAGAACTAAGTCAGGTATTGGCTCAAAATATAGGTATTGCCTACATCACAACTCCATTAAATCGAAGAAACTACGAAAATGATACGATTCCGCTTTCCTTAAATACATTTCACTCTCTGAACAAAATTGGACTTAACCACTTGTTCACAGGGGCAGTAGAAATATCTTTTTTTTAAAGATATATTTATTGAAATTTACAACTGTATACAGAATACATCCAGTAAATTTAAATATCAAATTTAATTTTCTCAATATTGTGTACATTTATCAAGAACTATTTTCGTTTGAGGATAAAATGCAAGGTGCAAACCGCTTTTTGAAACATAAGGTTTGTCCCAGAACAAAAGATTAAGCGAAGTAGTTGATGGAATTCGGCAAAATTGGTAGTAGGCAACAATAAATAAAATAGTAATGACAAATAATAAATGATAACGAACACTCGCAATAAATAATAACGAACCATTTGCATATTAATTAACTAATGGATTAATTAACCCCCAAGTTTCCAATAATGATAGATTAAATCGAAACAGAAGTTTTCGAAATTAAGAAAAATATATTTCAAGTAAAATTTATTCTCATGATGACGTGACATTAATGAATAGAATTTTCAAAAAAAATGTTCATAGATCATGTTATATCTGTCCCATCTTTCATTTAAATTTGGCCAAATGTGACTATTTTTAAAATATAGGCATGCTCCTTCATTACCTAGAACTTTATCAACCTTAATTAAGTAGATAATGGAGAAAAAAAAATTAAAAGAACTATATATACATGATAAAATAACTCGTTAAAAAAACACAAACTACACACTTTGAAGAACTGAATTGAAAGAAAATCATAAAACAAATTTCCAAAAGAGTTTAAAAATATTTTCGTGCTACAAATTTTTTCTAACTCGAAGAAATATTTTCCCTCAACACAGATTTCACTACTAGAATCAACAGTAAATGGGGGTGTTTTCTAATCAAGGGATACTAAAATATTAATGCATAAAAATAAAATAAACGTTAAAGAAATTTCGTAATATTTATTCTTTAATAATAGTAATTTATTATTGATCTATATACACTAGCCATTTTCTCTATAACAGTTTTCCAGTCTAGTATAATATAGGTAAATAAGCGAAGCTGTTTCATTAATTTTCTCCGATATACTTTACATGATTTTTAAGAAAATTAATTCTTCTATAAAATAAAAATTGGTTGCTATAATTAGCAACATATTCATTATAGTATGAAATTAAGTTAAATTCTTCTTTTCTTTATAATATTATTGATTAAACCCACAATCGATTGTTTTGCAAGGTCTGTGGAGTTGTGTGGAACGATTTGATTTCCTAAAATCTTTCTTAGTTTTTTTATGCCCCTCCTTATCCAAAAATGGATAGTAGTTGTTTGTTAATGTTTTTCAGCAGGGTTGAATAAAAGTTTACATAAAATTGACGTAATGTTCCTATTCAGTAATGGATTTTATTTTGGTCTACACTTTAACGCCTCTCCTCTTGGCTAATGACATCGCTTGAGTTAAGGGGATTTTACTCTAATGGCGCCTGGTAGTGGCCCGTTTAATCAAAATGTTGCCTATTTTTCAGCTTAGTGACATAAGGTCCGGCTGGAGCCTTCTTGATCACCGATTTTGATGACTCGGTAAGTGTGAACTGGAATCCACCAGTTTCCGGTGACTATGATGATGGTACCACTAATGGAGCAATAGTGGCGTAATCCTTTATGACTCATCTTCGTCTGGATAAATGGTCTGGATCCGTATCCGGTGACCTGCCAGATGCGGAACGAATCTGGGCATATCCTGAGTGAGCCAGATTTCTTCGACAGAACAATAATATGTTCTTTGTAACCCTTAATTGTATTGAAAGCAGAATTCTGATGAAGAATGAATCAGAAAAATACCCTGCATTTCGCTATCATTGCAATAACTATTTGAGATCCTGAAAAATTTTCACTTAATTCCTAAGAAGAAATAAATATTTCTTGCTGTTGTAATGCAAGATTAAAAGCCTTCCATGGCTTGAGAATTTCCCATTAAATATGTTATATTAAAATAGACTTCCCGTTCTGTTCCCATCATTTTTTTAGACTAGCGCCTAAACCTGGGATAATCATTTGGGCCGAACGAAATTATATTGCGGGTCATTTCGGAAACTCCACGGGTCGCATATAAAATTATATTCCAGATTCAGATAACTTACAGACATTTTTGGAGTGGAAAATTTAAACGTAATGTGTAATTATTATTATTACCATTATGTCTAATTATTATTATTGGCATCATAGACTTAAATTCAAAGATAGTTAATGATAAGAAGATAAATTATGGTAATAAAGGCACATTGTGATCATTAAAAGATTTTATTGTATTTTTTCTCATAATTTCTATAGTTACTTATACTCATCTCCTTACACTATCTACCCGTAAGCTTCTCGTATCTATTCTCATCTTCCCCCACTTTGACAATCATGCAGCGTTGTATATGGAGGTCTTTCTGAAATGCTTGAAGACTGACTAAAGAGAATAATGAATTGCTCTCTAAGATTTGTGCATGGTGCTCCTAGGCGATCGCGCGTGTTCCCCCTTTATGATGAGATAAAACGGCTGTTCCCTCCCTTCCGAAGACAATATTTCCTCTGTTCATTCTTATACCAATCCATTTACTCTCAACACCCTTCATACATCTGCAGTCTCCTCCAATTCCAATCCTCACTTCAACGCCATAAAACCGCCTTTCCGATCTACGTTGTTGATATGCGATATACGTTGACACAGAACGTTCCTTTCTTGCCCGCTCCACCTCAGTGTGGAACTCAATCCCTCCTAATATCCGCCAGAGTCCCTCACTGTCGTCATTTAAATCCTTGCTTTTTCAAAATCTCTTAGCTTCCCACAAAGATGCTCTCTAAGCTGGTCAGTCATTTGCTTAGAATGTAATGTATTGAATAATTCATCGTGTTATTTAGTAATTTTAATTTTGTTTTTTAAGAAGCTGTACATCATGTAAAGAAATTACTGCATGCTAGCTCATGCATTTAACAAAAAGTATGGATTTATCTATTCTCTTTAGTTGCTTAATATCTTGTCAAGATTTGTACTGTTAATTTACTTATTATTATTTTTGTTTAAATATTTCTTTTAAATTGTATTCTGTCACTTTTTGCACGCTTTATGATTTGTAACATTTAGCCTTCTGGTCAGATTAATATTATGCTTATTTTTCTGTTCATATCTGCTATTCTAAAGGGACTTAGTCCCAGAATAAAGTTACTTTTCTATTCTATGAGTCAAAACACGATCATATACAACCTGGTCTATACTAAACTAATTCGCGTTTTGTTAATGTTTTACTATTTTTCTGACGAATATTAATGGTTTTGAAGAAATATAATACCTATTTCAAGTAAATTTAGATCTTACAAACTTAATAATTTGATTTATAACGAACGGCTTGTTATAGTACCTACATTAAATATTATTTTATAACAATTTTTATTGATAATTTTCAATAGGAGCTTCTACAATTTTTTTATCAGGCCGTATAACTTTCATTGAGCTGAAGTTTTTGATTGCTTTATTGTAAATAATAAATTAATTTTATTAGGATTGGTGAAGAATCTAAGAGGATATCACAAAAAATTCCCGAGAAATGCAATAACTTGATTTATGTATTTAAACTCAAATACAACCCAAGTAATGTTTTTTAAATAAAATAAGAAAAATCCTTTTCATTAATTATGCTGATAATATCAATAAATAAGAGAAAAATAAATTAATTGCTTTTTATATTGATATTATTATGATTTAGTGATTACTTCTAATTTACTTCAATCTATTATGGTAATGGAATATATAATTATAAAAAACTGTTGCACGAATAGTATGATGATAAAATATGTATAGGTTAATAAAACTTATAAAGTTAAGTATTAAAAAAATTATAATATTTCTACACTTATAAAAATGACAAAAATAAATTTCGTAGTATTCAAACCAGATCTAATGAGATTTTAGATACATAGTGAATCTCTATTAATAATATAATTGTAGGTAATACCTTTTTTTGTAGTTTCAATATTTTACAATAATAAAACTATGAATATAACACGTAATAATATAATACGTAACTATAATAATATGTATTATAAATAATTGCACTTGGAATGGATGGTTTTGGAAATTTTAGAAAATGATTCAATCTTCTGAAACTTCTCACAACTATGAAGCCACACACTAGGTTTCATATGAAACCCTTAGCATGCTCTATCGGAAAAACATTGTATTACAAAGTTAAAAGTAAACATGGGAGATTTTTATTATTAGTACACAGTAAAAGTGGATCATTGGAAAAAAATAACACTTTCTGTTTAGTTTTTTTAAAAATATCCTCAACAGGATAATTAATTTATTTTAAATTATTATCCAGGCAATTACATATTATTATTTATTCTAATTTTCAATGATTCATTTAAATATATTATTATGTTGATTTAAATGTATTTTATGTTGAAATTATATACATTTTCATTATGCATTATTTCACCAATTGGTTTTATAACATTTTTTAAAATAGTTATCTCATAGAAATTAAATAAAGAAATAGTAGAAGTAAAAAAATGATAAATTAGTGGATAATTAAAAGTAATAATATAAAGTATGAAAATTAATGTTAAATAAGTCATAATTAATTAACTTAAGTTATAATTATATATATTTCGGATATATAATGTTACAATATTATTTAGTACTTAAGAATTTAATTTGAAAATAGTGTTTTAATATTTTTTTTTTCTAGGGAATATCATCTAAGTAATGACTTTTTAGTGTTGTCAAATTAAGAAATATGAGATTATGAAGATAAATTATTATCCTGACGCTTCATGCACCCTCTGATGAAAGATGCTATGGAGACAAAATTAAGTGAATTTATGGACACACTAATAACTAATTGAAATAAATGTATTGTAATCCATTTTATAAACACCTTTATCAAATTTCTCTTTTCGCTTTCATCACCTTATTTATTAAATTATTGCAAAACAAAATAAAAAATGAATGAACCGTAGATGGAAAAAAAAAGAGAGAAATATTATCCTAGGAAATATTTTTATGTGAATTCCTACAAGTCCTCTGAATTGAGTAAGACAGTTGAAATTTAGAATATAAATTGTGTCAGTACTTCCTAGAGCTATCAATTTTATTTTTGTAAAAGAGCATTGCTACACTCATTTCAAGAAACGAAAACAGCAGCTCTAGTTTATGTTAATATGAGACAAAGGATCAGTAATAAAACACCATAAATATGCTGGCCACAACCATGGCTACCAACTTGAAAAAAATAACTAGCAAAGCACATGGGTACAGTCGTACTAACAATTGGTTTTTATACTTTTATTTGTTTTAATACATGTTGATACTTAATTAAACCTTCTTTATTAGATGCTGGTAATTATAAAGTTTCAGATCTTCGATTTTTAATAGATTTGATCTATGATTAATACCTAAATTATTATCTAAAACTGTGAACTTTCCATTCTTTAAAGTGGTTCGAATGTTTTATAAATGAAAATTGTTTTAACGATTATTGTAAAGAGTAATTATTTTTACTTTATTAATAGTAAAACATACAGACTTTGATTATTTTATATTATTTTTACTGGAACAAATGAAAAGATGGAATAAGAGTTAAGAGAAATATTTACATCATAGGAGACTTTAACGGTGGGCAGTAGTGATCAATTTTAAACAATTTATGCGTTTTATTTTTATTTTCAATTATGGTTTCGGTTTTATAATTTTACTTTTTGTAAGATATTCTGTTAATATATTATGTTTAAAGAAACACACCGTGCGGATATGTCTAATCTGAGTAATTAAAAGCAATTAGGTAATTTATTGTTCTTGTTTGCACAAGGGACTTCCTTCATTGATTCCATTATAATAAAAAAAAGTTTTAATTCCGGATCGTTTGTCCAATCTGAGTAGTTTAAAACAAACTCGGAACAGGCTGATCATACTATGTACAATAAACTCCATTAATTGATTCTAATACAATAAAAAAAATATGAATTTGGTTGAAATATTTGACAATCTGAATTCATAAAAAAATAAACGGATCACTAATCATAGAGCATCAAGCGATAATTCTGTCATTTTATTTATTTATTATCTATGTTGGTTTCCGTTATATAATTTTATTTTTTATGTTAATCAATTATACTAAAAGAAAAAACAAAACATCATCTGATAAATCTCTGTTTTAACGTGATTTACTGACCCTTTGTCTAATCATAAATTAAAAAATACTACAAAAATAATTTCATTATTCAGCAATATTATTTTCTTTCAACATAATTGATTATAGAAATTTTTTCAAAAGATAAAATTATAAAACGGAAACGATTACTGATAATAAAAAAAATAAAATAAAATTATCGTTTAATACTCTATTATTAGTGAACCGTTTAAATTTTAATAATTCAGATTTTAAAATATTACAAACAAATAAGACTTTTTTTATAGTGTAATTTTTTTTATTATAAAGGAATCAATAGAAGAAGTTCCTTGTACACAAGTATATTGCCTATGGTTATAGCTCGAATTTACTTATTTTCTTCTGAGATTCATCTGGATATAATATCAGTGATTTTAAGTTAACGTCGGTAGGGAGGAAGTCTCGGTTGATAGAGCACAGATCTCTGACCACTGCAGAGGATTCAAATCACCGTAACAGCTCAAGAGAAGATCTGCTGTACCTCTAGAAGAGATCAGACCATGGTAACCCGTTAGCCGCTAGGAAGATGACCGCTAGAGCCGCCGGAAAGGCTAACGCGGGGTGACCGGAGGACAAAGCGCTTAATAAACATGAGCTCCTCCTCGCTCAATAGCCTATAATTGAGTTATATTTTCTCGCCGGCTAAATATAATACGGTATAATAAAGACATTTTTACTTGCCAGCGTCGTGTGGGGCCTGGAATCCTCTTCCCATCTTTCAGGTTTTTATAGATTACTTATGAACACGTGTATCCAAAATATTTAAAACGGGTCATAAATTCGGTAACATCGTTATTTAGCCTAGCAGTGTTCTTATATAGGAATTAATTATTCTATTTTTTATTTTATTCATATTGTATCAGATGAGATTAAAAACAAATAAATATAATATAAAATATACAAATACTTATTAAAGCACGATAATCAAATATTATTAGCATCCAATAACAAATCTAAGGTAAGATCTAATCACAACAATTTTCCTTCCCGTCATAAATGTCCTTAAATTGATAAATTATTCCCTAAAAACATTTTAATTAAATATTTTATTTTTTATAATTATTATAATTTTTAAATATTTTTATTTTGAAGAGAAAAGATTTTCCCAGGACCGGGATTCTAGCCCGGGTCTCCCAAGTTTCCGTCTTGGTACTCTGCCACTTGAGCTATCCTGGCCCGTACCTCGGTCAGACAAATCCATACTCTTCACCGATCCCATATCCCCGTGTTCTCGAAATTTGCGATGTATACAAGGGGAAGAATGTTACATTACAACATTCCTTTAATTAGGATCTTGTTGACTTACGTCATTATATTATTTAATGATTGTCCCTCGAAATATGAAATGTAAGAATTTGATGGTTTCCATTCAAACACTCTATTAATGCCATCATGACTTAATTCACAGCAAGTTCCGTTTACCAAAAGTTTGGTTACCGTACATTTAATCCATTGGACTGCGGATTGTTCACTACCTATCAACTATTAGACTTGTTTTTATATTGTTAAACTTTTTTGAATTTAGTGAGATTTATTGATTATCCATGAATATTTTTATTGTATGTACATGTGAATGGATTTATGGATTTATAATTTTTGACCTAATGGTGATTTTTTGGTCTTAATGTATGTTACTATTATTCAACACTTAGTAATTAGAAGGATTTAACCCTTATTTTTTTTCTAAAATGTTTTGTATTAAATATAAGAATAGCAGAAATGCAACTAGTCCACTTTCATTTCAAATTCTACCAGAGAGTAAAAAATTTGATCTTGTCCTGAACAACTTTTCTGTCTGCAGTAAAGAAAGTATTGAAGGCATTGTCAAGACTGTGCATATTGCGGACAAGTGTCCTTCTTATTCTTCCTCTAACTCCTGTGTGCCGTTAAGCGTGGAGTTGCCTTCTCGGTCCACCAAGCCACTTGGTCTCTGTCCCTTGCAATTCTTCTCATCTCCAGAGTGGTGAGTCCTCTTGCTGGACCCAGTTTCCCAATGTAGTCGGAGTACATACATCTGGGTCTACCACGAGGGCGTCTTCCTCCCTGTCTAGCTTCAAAGAACCACCTGGCCCTTCGGGTATCACTCATTCTGCAGACATGCCCAACCCATTTCAATTGCCGTTCTTCAAGGATGTCCCGCACTGATCTTACTCCCAATTCCTCGCGAATCCGGTCATTTTTTATACAGTCCCTCCTGGTCCTACTAACTATCCTTCGGAGGAATCTCATTTCACCATCCTGCTTGCATGGTTATCGAGGGTTGTCCAACTTTCAGATCCATACAAAATCACAGGAAGTAAAACCGATTTAAATATCATAATTTTGGCATCTCTGCTTACTTCATGTTTTCCGATGATAGTTTTGAATATCTGGTAGTGCGGTCCATTGGCCTTCATCCCCCGAACCTCCTGGTCTATTTTACCATCTTTACTCATGACTGTCCCTAGATATGTGTAGGTGTTCGTTATTTCTAGGGGTTAGCCATCACATAATATCATTGGCTCCAGGTTTTCCCTTCCTACACACATAATTTTGCTTTTAGCTGGATTTATGTGCAATCTTCTTAGCTGGAACTCCTAATGTTATTAATTTAGTGATGCATGGAGAGCTTCCTGAGAGTCCACAATCAGTACTATGTCATCTGCATATATCATAGTCTGGGCAAGCATTGGCGTTAGATTCTAGTATCCCACCACAGCTCTTGGACTTCTCCTTGAGGACATAAAGCAAAGGACTAAGGCTGCCCCCCTGCTTTACTCCTTTAAAGAAGTGAAAAGTTTGGGATGTCTTACCAGTGAGCTTCCCTATACCCTTTGGGTCCTGATAAACCGATTTTATGGCACTCACTAGATTTGCTGGCACCCTTCTTCTAATCAGCGCGTCCCAAATCTCTAGCCTCAGAACCGAATCATGGGCAGGTCTCTGATCCAGAAATGCTAGATACACTCCCTTGCCTAGATACGATCCCATGCTTTTTCTACTTATTCTGAGTGAGAATATGTGATCCTGGGCCCTACAACCTACAACAGGAAAGCGGTCTGGCCTGACAGGCCAGTGTCCTTTCAGTAGTATATGATGCGTTTTGTCTCTGTTAAACGATAAAATAATTAAAAATAAATATCTCAAAAGTATGGCAAGTTGCCTTTATGCAGTGAGCAATTCTTATATGTTTACGACCTTTTAACCTATAAATGAATCATTAAAATAATATCCTATAAATTAAACACTTAGTTTTATCAACCAGCTTACTTTCATATCCTTTATAAGTGTATGAAGCTATACTGAATGTCTAATAGAGTACATTCAATATAGAGGTAATTAGTTTAGAGCGTTTTGTTTTAATTGAAAATTTCTTTAGCCGCATTGAGCAATTTTTGGTAAAGAGGAAACGTATGGGTTCGCGTCACCAACATGACGAGACCGTGTATGATTTATACAATTTATTTTAAGTAAAAGTTCGGTTAAAAGTTGTGCAATTCATACTAAAAATAACGCAAAACAAGAATGAGAAGTTAAACTAGTCGGTACTCCTAAAAATATTTTGTCTGTCATAGTTAAGTATAAGTTCATTAACATCTATGTAAATGTGATCCAATCGTAGTAAATGCAAATCCAAGGCGTAAATAATATAAATGTATACTAATTATCATTTTAACTAAGTTATTGATATTTTGTATTGAGTTTTGCAGCCCATTATATGTTTGATTAATAAATACTTCTAGGTAATGTATTTAATTATTGCTCGGAATGACAATAGATTTGAAAACTAGACAGATATAAATAATTTCAATTTATAAATAATGCAATTTAAATAATCCATACTGTAATTGATTATACGATTTTTTTTAAAGCACAGTTATTTACAGTTTTGAGCTTTCACTTCTGCGGCAGTCCTCATGACTGTTCTTTTTTTAAATTTGACTATATCTATTTCTCTATCTACATAATTTGTATTGAGGATACTGACCAGCCTGCCTGCTTCGTTGTTGTGAAGGCTGACCCTGGACTGGATGTCTCCGTTGTTGGACTCCTTGACGTCTAGGAACTCCTGTGAGAAGGCTAGCCCTGTCCTGATGTTGTGCGAGCAGCCGCCCCATTTCCAGCCTGCTCCGGCCGCCCCCCGCTCGGGGCCGCATCCGCATTCAAGCACCTGCCCGCTCGCGCACGCCCTCGCCACTCGCTCCGCCACCGCCGCCGCTGTGATCGCGTGTGCGAATGCACTCTCCCTGAAACCTTACATACTTTACCTTCATTTGTTATAGTAGTTTTCAGCATTTTCAATAAAATTACAGTGATTCAAAAATAAGTAGAGAGCTTTTCGTAAAATTACTGGACAGAAATAACGAAGTTTCCATAGATTTTTCCCCTACATGTTTGTAACTAGGTATCTTTGTAGCCTTTTGACATAATGAGTAACTGTCATAATTAAAGGTTGTGCTAAATTAATATTTAGTAGTAACCACCAACACAATTTATTTTTCCTATATTATTTTACATTATCAATTTTTCACATTTGGGGAACGGAGTGGATCAGTGTTAGAGCGCTCAGTTGTCATGCCGAAGGTCCTCGGTTAAAATTCCACTCGCTGTTAGAATTTTATTTTATCTGTTAGAGATGGATCCTATTATTGTTGTTTTTATAAAGTTATCTTTCACAGCCGGATTTGAACCCGGGACCTTCTTCATGGCAACTCAATGCTCTAACACTGAGCTATATTGCGTCCCTGGTTATTTCTAAAGCACATTTAATGTGTCCTTACATTGATCAACGATGGGAGATAAACAAACCCTCATATTGCGATATAAACGGTTATTATCTCTTTTATGCAGCACTGATCTGTATAATAATGGAATGTGACTGTGTTTCACCTTCTTCATACTTAGTGCTGAGTCAAACATAAAAGCACTTGCGAAAAGTTAAATAATGCTAAAATAAACGCCAGCAAGAGCGTGCCCGTCGACAATGGCGGTGATATAAATCAGGATTTTTAAAGGATTTACACCAGTTTCGTACCTCTTACATCTCGCTAGCTCCTGTTAAATTTGACAAAGGGGTCCGAAAAACGGGCTATGGTAGGGGATTAGCTCCGGGATATCTCTAATCCCGAGTAATGTAGCCATGGTAACTACCTCTCATCACTTCTCGCAGCCATAAAGGAAAGGCTGGTTCGAGTTATTACTCAGGAAAGCGTGATAGGGGTACTTTGAATACCGAGTGCGGGCAGGATCTACTCTCAGGAGCAGTGCCTCGTTCGTACAATAACTGATTTAGCTGAGCTAGCATCTGTTCAAGGCATAAATACTGATTTTTTATTAACACGTTTATATTAGCTTCGCCTGCATGTCTGTATGAACTGGATTTTGGCATCTTCAAAATGGAATTGAATTGAAACTTTGCACAAACCCCAAAGACCGATGGCAATACAATAATTTAGTAATGGAGGATGGAAAGTAATTCCTCTCTTATAATTTATTAAGTTTGTCGCAGTATCCTGATCTCATTAGCGATTTTTTATATCCGAAGACATGGTAGTGTCTTGTGCCAAATACTAAGGCAGGTACTAAGATATACGTGGCTGAATCCTTGAAACAAGCATATGACTACTGACAGGATCAACTGGGGAGTTTCTCATACTTCGCAAAAAAAAAAACACGGTATCAGTTCCGCAGGTTGTCATTTTGAGTTGTCACAACAAGATTTAACTTTTCATTCGTTTCGTTTTTAATATTCTCGAAAATTAAAATAATCGTGAGTTTAAGTATAGAAAGAGGAGTGTAATTATGGGAAATGTATCTATTTCTGTAATCAGTTCGTTAAGTAAAGAACGTTTCAACAACCATATGAGCTGTTATTTTTGAAAGTGGTATAAGTCCGTTTGGATCTAAAAAAATGGTTTATTCATTATTTTAATGTATTTTTTTAATTAAGTATTTTAATGAATATTATTTCAAATTATTGTTATCATTATTCTGGTTATAGGTTCCTGCAAGAACCAGGACTTCCTTGACCACAGCCAACCAATCTCCGCGATCCTGCGCTATTAATAATACACAGTAAAATTTAAAAGGTGTATAGTGCTCAAAATCGTAGGTTATCGTATATGACGTTCAAAGTATCCTGCTGATCTTTGAATTGGCCAAACGTTGACTAGCTGAATTTCCCAATATTTTAATATTCCAAAGGCTTAAGGCTTTGCTTTTTTTTATTTTTTCCATTTCATTCTAAATTTCAATGCTTAGGTTGTTTTGTTTTTTTAGGGAAGATCAGTTGCACCACAGAGGCACATAATTCCCTGATTTCTCGGCATAGGAAGAAGTCTCGGAACTTCCCAGAGTCCAGTTAAGTAGGGCACTACAAGGGTCGTAAATAAATTTAAGAAAGTAAGGACACAGACATTCATAGGCCTTGACTCCTCAACAAATTTTTGTACATTTGTTCATTCATTCTCCCACGGGAACATTATGAGTGCTTGTAGTGGTGCGGTATTCGGATCACGTCCTGCGTAGCGGCGATGGCGCGTTCCACTGCGTACTCTAAACCTCCTTTATGAGATAATGTACGATTTCAGCTGCTGTATCTCTTTCTTTTTCTTGTATTTATACTATCTTTTGAGCCCGAGCTCACTTCAACAGTTGCCAGATGAAGTCTTAACTTTAACTGCCTTGTTTCCTTTTATCTTCTTCTTTACACTTTCTTCTATGTGACCACAGCGTTCTTCACGGATCGCATATAGGAATCATTTTGAACTGAGGTAGTTGGACATTGTTAATCTAACTAACTCGAGTCTCTGATACATAAATAATAATATTTACTATTTTAAATAAACATTGTGGCGATGTAGTTAAGGCTTCATGCTCATCTTCGATTTGGAAGGCAAAGGATTCCATTTGTATTTCTGCTTTTTTTTTTAATCATTTATGCTTTTAAGCCATGTTTCGCATAATACTCGTACAAATAAATAGTTTTTATGCTTAACATATCGGTTTACGCAAATATTTGATAGCAACCTAGTCTTTATAACTAGGCTGCCTACCCCCTGCATGTAGGATGATAGTCAACTATATAGGCTGAACTCATGGTATAGTCATAACTTAACGACTACCAACCTTACTAGGACCTTTCTTTAATGTATACTTGTTACTATGACTTATTATTATATAATAATAAATAAACTTTATATGGATGATAGTTATGGATACTTACCCCTAGTGAGGATATGACTGTTGTGGGGGGCCCTGACTGCGAGAGAAGAGCAGTTCCAGCGGTGCCACCTGAACTGGTGCTGGCACTCGGAGGCGGCGGCGGAGAGGCCTTCGACGGCGGCGAGGGTGAGCTCGGGGTGTCGCCTGCAGCTGTCCTGTTGCCGCCTCGTTAGCCCGCTCAGGGTCTTGCAGATCGCTTGCCCACGCAGCCCATCGATCAGTCTGCAACTGACCGTCCATCTGATATTGCACATTGATATTAGACAGAAAATTATGAAAATTTCTGTACTAAGTTGTTATACATCTAAAATAAAAAAAACATATTTTCTAAATCTAAAATGAGTTTACCCAACTCTCAATCGTAAACAAACTACTAATTTACAAGACTATCCTCACACTACTTCGTACAAGAACTGTGGAGGGCAGCAAACGCATCCAATCCTATCAATCTAAAATGCTAAGAACCATAATTTATGCTCCCTAGTACATTATATTAATACTCCCTACCCCTAAAACCATATTCCACGACCTTCATATTTCTTTCGTTCTTGACCTTGGTTGATTGTATCAACCCAATTTCCTAAATACTCCTCATAGACCTCCAATCACACAAATTATCTCGTGCAATCCTTATCCAACGACTCTCATCCCCATAGTACTCCCAATATTTAATGCGGCAATGGCCTAGAGAGGTATTGTAAATGTGCCATTGGAGCTCTGGCAGTGGCCAGGTTCTCCACTCATGTCATTAGCGTCTGCGGGTCTAGTGCTCTTATTCAGTCTGCACAAGTCTCAACAGTTTCGCGGTCGAGAAAGAAGCGCTGGGATCTCCTCTGGCTTTGCTCTCCATTCCATGGAGCTGGTTTTGGAGATCCTTATGTATTGTATGTTGGAAATAATGTATGTTTGATGTGGTCATAGATCTCTAATATCTATGCCTGGTGTGGCAGATTGTATTATATTAATATCCAATAAAAATGTTTTTAAAAAAAATGTCTCTAAAACAGAGATACATAAAAATATAACCATTATATCAGTGGAAAATATATAACCATGATATGAGTGGTAAATATATAACCATACATTTACCCTGAGTGGTTACAGGTGGAGTATCTCTTACTTCGAGCGACATTTTCAAACTTTAGGGAAATGAAACCAACAAATTTTGAAAACCTTTTACTTTCCTGATCTAGATTAAAAAAATAAACGTATCAGAAATAATCCGGTATCTGAATTATATAAAATTTGTGTTTCTTGTGTAAAAGAAAATAAAAAAATGGCCTGGTCTACCGTAGTTTTCTACTTCAAAAGACTTCTTCTCCTTCTTTTTCTTTCCGGCGCTACAACTCGAGGCGAGTTTAGGCCTCCTGTAGCATCAACCACCAGTCGTCTCGGTGCAATGCTGCTGCTTTCCAGTTCCTTATCCCCAAGATGGACAGCGCATCCTCTGCCACTCCATCGGCCCACCGCAGTCTCGGCCTGCCGATATTCCTCTTGGCGTATAGCTTTTCACAGACGTCATATTTCTTCCAATAATGTCCTGATCATCTGCGAACGTAAGGATCTGAGCCGATCTATTAAATAAGGTGCCCCCAATTTGTATACCTGAGCCTCTTATTGCACACTCCAGGGCCATATTAAATAAGAGACAAGCAAGACTGTCACCCTGTCTGAGACCTTTATGCATTTGAAAACCTCTAGAGAGGCCTCCGCTTATCCGAACTGTACATTCTACCTTCTTCATAGATATTTGAACTAAACGAACTAGCTTGGGGGGAGTTCCCAATTCCAGGAGATTTTGGAATAACTCATCCCTTATTCAGCTTATCGTAAGCCTTCTGACAGGCGATAAAGAGGTGGTGCGTGGTAATATTGTACTCTCGAGCTTTCTCGAGGATAATTCTTATTGAAAATATCTGGTCCAAAGTTGCTGAACCTCTCATAAACCCTGCTCGGTACAATCCAGTTTCTCTTTCTACGATTGGACGGAGTCTCTGATATAGCACCCTAGAGAATACTTTGTAGCCGTTAGAGAGTAGGGATATTCCTCGGTAATTCCTGCACTCTAGAATGTCACCCTTCTTATGTAGGGGACATATGACTGTCATATCCCAATCATCTGGCATCAGGTCACATGACTTGGTAAGTGTTAAATAAAATTAAACTTGATTATGAAATATCTTTCAATATAGTATATAAATAATTTTAAATCAATCCAATCAGCATATGAAATTTTATGTAAGCCGGAATTGATACTCTGTGAAACTATATTCTACTTTTTCCTTCCCCCGCGTGGTCAAAGAATCATCTAAAGCAAACTTAAGATGATATGGGACACATGTCTATTATCTGTCAACAGTGATCCAGTTATAGCATCCCGTACTATTCAATCCCACATCATTGACCTTGAAAATTGGTGTCAAAACTGTAGGATTAAAATAAATTCTCACAAATCTCATCAAATCACTTTACCCTCCGTCGTAAACCAGCGACTTCCTGCCCCCCTGTATCGTTTAATAACATCCCCCTAAATCCTGTAGAACAGATCCGGTACTTAGGACTACACCTTGACAAACACTTAACTTGGAATCCTCATACTAGACTGAAACGACAAGAAACAGCTCGCCGTTTCAGGGTGCTGCAACACTTGCTAGACAAACGCTCTAAGCTCCCAATAAACTACAAAAGACTCATATACATGACCATTATACGACCTATTTGGACTTACGGAGTAGAGCTTTGGGGGTCCACTAAGCCATCGAATTCCTCTCGTATTCAATCCTTACAATCCAAAATCCTTCGGAAAATCCTTAATGCTCCTTACTTTGTTACGAACAAAGTAATCCATAATGACCTTAACGTCCCGTTTATTGCTGATTAGGGCCGAATCCGATATCAATCTTTTCATGACAAACTTCATTTCCACTCAAACCCACTAGTTTCAAACCTCGCAACCTCTTCAATTTCTTATAATCCTCCGAGGCGTCTGAAAAGATGATGGCCTCGTGACCTTCTAAACTGAACTGTTTATTTGAGTACTACCACTGGGTAGTTTCTCTACTTGTCTTTTCATGTCGATGTATTCACTCATTATAATTACTAGATGTATTTTGTATACAGTTGTAAATTTCAATAAATAAATTTAAAAAAAAAAAATATGATATGGGTCATTCAGGTTTAAAAGCATATAGCTCCCAATTTCAAAAATTTTTCACAATTTTTCGTTCGTTTAGACTAGTAATGTTTTATGCTCCCTTAATTTTAGCTTCAGAACCAGGCTAAAACCATGATAAATAAGGCGAGAAGTGTAGTGTTTGACAAAATTGTTTCACTAACTAGCGAAAAATTTGAAAAAGTCGAATTTTGAAATTTCGGAGTTACTCATTTTTGATCCTAAATACCTCATTTATATTCTATGTATTTTTTATATGAAAAAATACGTGGTTTATTGAACCGTTGACAGTAAACACGTTACCATTTAGTAATAATGAAATATCATACATGCATTTACAGTAGACATATTTTCTAACGCATTTGGAATCCTAGTCAGTCCTAAAAATCCAGAAAAATCTATCTCATTTCTCTCAGTGTATTAATTATTCCTCACTAAGTATCAAGACCTTCAATTCTAGTAATCCTATGGTTTTAAACCTTTTGGTTAAAGTCACGAAACAGTTGATTGAACGCCTAAAGCCGTAATTTCTTCAGGTTGATCCAGGTAAGGAACGGGCGAATGGATTCCCATCGTCTTATTGGGACTAGAGATCGTGATTGAAGAAGTGGCGTTTTCCTCTTTTTCATGAACCAATACCTCGCCCCTTCTCTCCTCCTTGCAGTGACTACAATTTATTGGCCTCGCGGAATGTTTGAAGAAAAACTTCACTATCCGGGCTATGTCGTCCGTATAATGACCATTCCTCCTGAATCCCCTGCTTGTTTTGCACAGAATAACTCTAGAAGATTTATCTTCTGTTTACTTTTATTAAGCGTTTCGGTTAAAAATTTCGTATAAGAAAAAAACTAATAATAAAAACTGAAACGACTTAAAAACTTGAGAAAATAAATCAACAGAAGGAAACAAAATTAAAGAAATACCAACTACTCTATTGATTAGCGCTTGTTTACTCTAATAAATAAAACTGGAAAACTCTCTATCTCTCCCTAAATCCATCTATCTATAGATTTTATAGAAATTTTCTATATAATTTTTATTTATAAATGTGCGTGTGTAATCATGTACTACCATTTTTGGTGATTAAATTTGGTTTGTTTTCACCTTGATCTTTGAAGGTTATTGGAGCTTAATTCCTTTTTCTACGCCATTATTTTTAAATAATTAAGTTCTTAAATTATTTTGTTATCATAATAAAACTGAAATAATAATATTTGATCAATTTCTAAATTCCGATCATTATGTCAGATTGTACTAAGTCTATTAGAAATTATAAAAAATAATATAATTTTTCTTTGTTGACTTTAACTAATATAATATTGTACCAGGTTTGTAGGTTTTAGGTCCAAAGGCCAAATAAAGAAATTTAAAAAAATTTAAGTCCCAAGTATTACTTCATCTGTTGTGTTTTGTTTATGTATTACTTCATCAACGAAACATAACATAGCATAGCATAGCGTAACACCAACTAAAAACTAATTAAGAAACAATTAATTTTATGAAAAAACAATAATTATATACAATATTATTCACTAATCATCATAGGATGCTTACCGCTGAGCCACAAAAAAAAAAGTTAATATCGAGAAAACTTTAGCTACTTCTTGGCCAAATAAAAAAACTGAATTGAGGTAAGGTATACATCCACACAAAAAAATAGTTCGCCACAAAATGAATTACAGATTTTGCTTTAAAATCCTCGATAGGTAGCACCGGAGCGACGAGATTAGCAATGAAAAGAATGTAAAGAAAGTCGTTACAATATTTATTATTTTATCTAAAACTAAATGTTTATCTAATATTAGTTAAAATGTTTTTTTGTTTTTTTTTATCAATATTACAGCTTCAATTATTAATTTTTTCTATTTTTGTGTCATATTTTATGGCTTCTTATTAACTTATTGTTTGGTTTCACCAATAATAAAATGAAATAATAAAACAATTAAAAGTATATTGCTAATCTATAGCTTAAAAATTTTGTATGAATAATCATTAAGAAATGCCTTATAATGTATACATATATGCAGCCACAGTGAAGAAGTGGTTTAGTCGAATTTTGTCCAGAGAGATTTAGTTGTATTGAAACTAGCGGGATTGTGCCATACCCTCAGTTTTTGGCTTGAAATGGAGTTGTACTTTAATTACAACTTCTTTTTCAAGCCAATGCCTGACACCCACTTCTTCAATACGAAAATAAAACGATCCCGCTATCTTAAGCATAAGAAATTCATTTTGGAGAAAATTCCACTAAACTACATATTCATTGGGACTGTAGATTTTATGCAGACTACATTTTAATGCTCAGTACAGTTGTTATATAAGCAATGTCTGACTTCCCAAAATAATATCATTCCGCTTTCCTAAGTACATGTTTTGAACGAAATTTGACTTAACCACTTATTCACTGGGACTGAAGATTTAATAACACGAATATTGTAATAAGATGAATTTGCAATATAAGATTTGCCTGAAGAGTTACTAAAAATAATTGATTGCATTCTCCATGTGTACATGACATACGAGTATGATACAACGCATGATACAAATATATACAGACCGAATGCATACATACTCATTGTAGGCAAGAATTTTCGTTGATTCGCGAAATAATAAATGGTTACAATCATTAAATTACAGCTTACACATCAATAGCTTATGTAAATAACTGGATGAGCTGAGGCAGAGAGCTGGTAAGAAATCAGGTGAAGAAGTGTTGTCGGATTAGACCCGACAGGCCCTGTAGTACCCGACCTGACACGGTGGGACGCAATTCACAGTAAATTAGATCTCTAATGTTATGAGGATTCGGCCATCTTAATCAGAATATATGAGTTTCCGTCTCGCTGGATTAGTGTTATTTAATAACTTCTCTCGACGGAGACCTTTCCACAAAACTGTCTTCCACTTTACAACGTTGGTAGCCCTGTCGAAACGGCGGGGATTAATAGGGAAGAATGCCGGTTCCTTTCTTAAAAGATGTTAGGGGCCATAAAAGCTTGCTAATACATTGTCATTGTAAATATCTTAAATTTGACACTATACATCCTGTTGCTGCCTTCAACACCTTTACAAAACGCTAACACATTTCTTATATCTATAAAAATACATGTGATAACATCGTCATAAATGGTCCATAAGCAAAGAAACTAACCAAAGCTCATAAAACCAACATACTGAAGGAATCATTCAGGCCATAAAATTACAAAGATATACTAAAAAAAACAAAAAAACTTTACCACTTCAACTACGGGTCTGGGGTTTAGTACATGGTAGAGATTGTATTGTTTCATAGATAACGGTTGTGCCGAGAGGTGATTTGTCCTAGATAACACTCAACCACCAGATTTTCCCCCATATTCTCGGTACCCACTTTAATAGAGGAGGTGTGAGCCCCAGGAGGGTCCTAGATCCTATATGATCGATCTCCGGCTGCTAACAGCCTAAATAAAACTCTTTCCTGCATCGGGATTTGAACTAGAATTTTCGGCATGGCAACTCAGTGCTCTACCTTCAATTGAGCCTCTCCGCTCCCTTTAAGCTACACTACAAAACCTGAAATTGTTTGGATATCATGATTACAGAATTGGTGTCTCCCCTTTTGAATGGAGCCTATGGTATGCTTGATAACTTATATATCAATTGCAAACTTTTTTCATCTCAATTTTACCGATTTGCATTTCAGTTCTAGTTTTTCAAATTAACTGCTTTTTAATTCATTTTAGCATTTTTTATATCACCTGACTTGAAGTATTCTTCCATGTAGGGATCATTTGTTATTCTTATTTTCTTTTTCTTTCTTCCTACCGAAGAATGCACCTACCCGGACTTGAGTTAAGATGAGGCAAGAAAAATTAATCTATAATATTCATAAACTTTCTTACAATATTCGCAGTTCCGACCAACACAGCTTTTGCATTTGTTCAAGAATATTAGAAGAAAGGTCCAAGTTGTTTATAGTTTGTCACGGTCATCTTATTTTTATTATTATTAGGTTAATGAAGATTATATCTCAACTTTTGGAATTGCATTTTCATCGAGAAGAATCAAGTATCACTTATTATGTTTTAAAATATTTATTATGTTATAAAATATTAATTAACATTGCATTTCGCAATAAGATAAGTGTGTTCATTTGAAATGCAAATGTCACATATCAAAAATAATCCTAAATATTAAAGAAAAGTGAAATACACATGCATGACTAGAATTTGCTATTGCATTATGTCATATGAAACTTAATAACCGACCCCAAATAGTATTAATTGTAATGACAATTCAAAAATCCCTTTAAAACATATAATTAGAACTTTCGAAAACTTAAAATCTGAAGAACAATTTCAATAGAAAATAAAAAAATATTAGTAGTAACTTCGAAAAGTAGAGTCCTTGGATACCATTACAGGAAAACTCTTAACAAACTAATATTTAATAAGAATTTCGTGTGCCCTATCACAGTTTCTTTATATGTATGTATGCATATATCTATTCTGACTATTATATATATTTTATATGTGGGACAGCCTGGAGGCTCAACTAACCTCACATTGCAATGATAGTGATAAATGGGCCTAGATCTATGGATTATGGCTGTTGCATACCACCTGGCTGCTCTATTTACTTCTCCTAAGCAAACCGTCTCTGGACCGAACAACCAGGCGAATATAAGTCGTCTTGGAAAACCACAACGCAGTTCCCAAACATAAGTTATCTGTGCTACGCTCGATCTTTGTGAGTTGCCTCCGGTAGTCTGACGGAAATAGTCGAGGGTGGGGATCGATTAACTGATTTGGGTTCCTTGCGTATTTTGGATTATATACCATAGTTCAAGTTAGATTAAAAAATCAACATGAAAATTAAGGAAATTTTGCTATTAGACTCATCATTCGTAATTGATGAAGCAATAAGTGTAGGTTATAAAGATCCTGTTCTGATTATGTTCAACTCATGAGCTGATTAATTCAATTTATAACACAATATTTGAACTCTATGGCGGACAGAAATATAAACGAATTAATTAAATTATTTTTTGTTAGATGTAGTTTTATGCAATTCCACCTAGATTCTCAGAATGCATTTTTGCAGTTATTATTGTTATTTATAAGTGTTTATAAATTAATTAACTTTAAGTTATAAGTTACAACATTATTCAATTACTTCCAGCGTAGTTGTGTTTTCGAATTGGAGGAGGAAATAGTTATAAAACGACTGGGAAGGACAAAGGCATACTAGCGCCGTAATGGCGCGGGTAATGAGTGCACTTAAGAAGCAAACTGCTTGGAAATGGAGACTAGTTTAGGTTTATTTTGAGAGCGATAACCACCGCCTCTACTATTAGACTCTTTTGGAAGTTGTTATTTTGAGTTCCGTTTTCAAAAGCGTGGGAAAACGAAAGTTTAATATTTGAGCGCAGTTTAATTTCACATACGGTGGATTTATTAGAATGCACTGCTTTTTACAACTATTAGTAAATAGTTTCAATAATTGACATATACTATAATTCCATTATTTATTTATGTAACGATGTTTGTACAACTTAGTCGTTTTTCGTACCTTAAAGGTCTCGCCACAGATCAGCCAGTTTCCTTCTCTAAGACCCCTCGCTGCCACGCTCCCTCTTTTCCTTCTTTTTGTAGGGCAAAAGTCGGAGATTGTTTTTGGCCATCCGTCCTCTGCCATTCTTTTTCAGTGGCCTTGTATTATAGTATGAAATTGTATTATATTCCTTGAAGCCTTGGGCAAAAGCTAGTATTATACATTTTCCTGTTATATTATAGGGATATAAAAAAAAAAGAATTACAATTTTTTAAGTAAATAGCTTGTCCTACATACCACTGATCCATATCTATAAGTAAATGGTTTTCGCGGTAACTATTTTGTATTTTTCAGCTGCATTGAGATTGTTAAAAGTTCTCTGAAGCTCAGTTCAGGCCTCCGAAAGCGGAGCTGAACTGAGCTGAGCGGAGTTGAGTGGAACTAGAGGGGGGTCGGACCGATTGCATAGACACCAGCTCAATCAGAAACCTGTCTTGCATCGGAGTTCTTGTCATATTTTGTATACCATTTTTAAAAATCGCTTTTTTAAAAGATGGAGTTGAGTTATGATGTTGTTGAAAATACAAAACGAATGTTTGCGTAATCTAATGACATCGAATTTACTTATATGAGATTATGTTTAAAAAAAAAACATGAAGTAATAATGATCTCATTTCAACACAACTTTTAAGTAAAAAAAGAGGAATTATTGTGGGGAATTTAACACCCTTTTCATCGGTTGAACAGATGAAACATTTAGAGATTACTTGGAATCACTCGTGAATTTTGAAAAATATTCGTTGCGATATTACAGTATGAGACACTATTGCGTCTTCTAATTAGTATGCTCGGATCGTAGAAGACCTTCTCCTCCCTCACATATTCGATTATCAATGATTCCAAATCCATTATAAATTTACACTGAACCGAAATACAGTAATTTGAGAGGCTGCGCTGCGAGTAGGTGTAATGGTGGAAGCTGAACGTAGCTCAAAACTAAAACCTGGTCGGTCTAAACGGACTGAAGTTGACTCTTACTACGTCGTTGAACTGCTCTCCGCTCCACTCCGGATCTGGTGACCTATCTTTTGTTAAGAATCTTTGATTCAGTTTTGGAAGCTAACTCCGCTTGAGTGGTGGGTCACGCTTAAAAGGAATCAGAAGCTGTGATCCGTGAATATTTCGGTTTTAAATGTTAATCTGTTCAAATTGTTTTACAATAATTTCGATACATTCCTTCTCCTATCCCAAATAATTGTATCATTTTTAAATTATTAGACATAGTCCTATGCGTTATTTTTGAAGTCAAATGTTTAGATTATGCACCTCCTTCACGTTCTGATCCTTCTACTTCGTGATACCTTTTTAATAAACCTCTTCAAGTTTAGTTATGAGTATTGTTAGTAGATTGTGAGTGTGAAAGGAGTATTCAAATAAATAAGAATAAAAATACTTGCAAATTTCCTGCTTTATAAGATACATTTCTGTGCTCCGGAGGTAAACTCATGTCCACAAAATAGGCAATATTTTACGTTAATTGTCATAAATAAATATCATGAACAATACATATAATTACATATCAATGTCAATAACGATTGACTGAGGTATTTCCAATTCAGTTGTTTCTGGAAGTAACGAAGAAACAAATTTTAATTGTTCAAAGTTATAAAAAATTGGCTCTCCTGAACAAATACAAATATTACCAAAATGTGACATGGTATCCTTAACCGGTACAGATTTAAGTAAATACTTTTTTATATTGTATTATAATAAAGTAGAAAAGTATTATTTATTTCATCAATATCTCAACTGAAGTATTAACAAATAGGCACATAACAATTTAAAACAATTTATTTACTATACTGATTTTAAAATAGCAACGTGACTACCTTAGACTATTTTAATTAAAGTTTCGAATTTAATTAAATTTTACTCTAATCTATCAATATATTCACCACCATTCAAACATATACAGTTTATTGCTGCATAAATAAATAATCTGTGACGTAATTAGCAGCGACGAACGTGTGGAAATACATTTTCCGTCTAATGGCTCTTCTCCCACCACCGCCCATAAAGCAATCTGAGATGTGTCCATCTTCGCCACATAATAGCCTTCTTTTTTTTCGTGGAACTGATTTTATTTTGTTTTTTGGGCCATTAAGACCGAAATAGTTTGTAGGGCGCACTAAACAGGAGCTAACTACCTGTGTATATGGGCACTTAATTCAAGATGAAAGCGAAGACATTATACTCAGTTGTGGAGGAACCTCTATCTTTTAATGCCCCCACCAGAAATACCACATAGTGGAAATCCTGTTTGTTGGTCGTGTGAGAGACTTGGCTATAAAAATCCTTCGTATCATCTTGGTCCTTCCAATGGTTTATGAAAAGTATAAGTAATGGTCTTGACCTCCCAAGTTTATATGATGCTATTTATTTGGAAGAAAATATCGTCGGTAACATCTTTCCACTTTACGACATTTATTGGAAGGGAAGTGCAATCAAATGTATTGGTTTGATCAAATTTGTCAACATGCATTTGATTTATTTATCTACGAAATACGTCTTATAGAACTTTTACCACTATTTTCCAAAATATTTAATAATATTTAAAAATAAGTAAATAATTTAATTTCTAACCACCTAGACCTGCACATACTACAACACAACAGTATTATAGAGTGGTTGATACTATTGATGTGGCACTAGAAAAGAAGGAATATTGTATGGCATTTTCGGACGTTTCACAAGCATTTTTTTTTACTTTTTATATATTTTTAAGAAGAGAAAGTGTGACAAGAAGGGGAAAACAGAAATTAGTTATTCCGCTGATGTATTATTATTATTAGGGCGCTACAACCGGTGACAGGTCTTGGCCTCCTCCAATCGTTACGGTCCTGTGATGACGCGATCCAGTTCCTCACTCACAGCATGCTTCTAACATCTGTATAGACACTATCCAACCACCTCAGCTTTGGTCATATCCAATGCCTACTTTCCTGGTTACAGCGCAGCAGTTCCATCTTCTCCATCTCCTCTCTCTTCTTCTGTCGCTAATTCTTGCGGTGTACCCGTTTCTCATCTTTCCTTCCCTGACCTTCTAGTGCTTTTTCTAATCGTGACCTCATAAGAGAAGTTCTTCCTTCCTTTCCGTGGCTGTTCTACACTTTTCATCAAACCAGGTCGACCTAGGTTCCGTCTCCTGTGGTTCCAATACTTCTTCAGCTGCTTCAATTATTGTCCTATTACAACCTGACCAATACTTTTCAATATCCTGATCATCATCCTGATCATAGTTTCTTTGACCTATCTTTGAATCAAGAACTTCAGCATAGATACGCTGAGCCTCTGTGTCCTTCAGTTTTTCCGAATTGAAACTTTTGGGTTTCTCTGGAGCTTTAGAGTTCCTGACTGAGCATATCTTAGCCGTCATGTGCGCTATGCTAAGAAAATATAACATAATTCAACCATTCAAAATTCAAATTTAAAAGACCAAACTAATTCCCTTTTATGCCTTAGGCCCAAACTATGCCCAAGTTAAATATAACTTTTTGATTCAATCCTAATCCCTGGAATTCATAAGTATTATCCATAATTTATTTTCTTATTAACAATATTTTTTGCCCCGTGTGCAAGATCGCTAGAGACGTGGGCGACCCGGGTTCGAGTCCCGGTCCTGGACATATCTTTCCTTTTCAAATAAAAATATTTAAAAATTTTAAGAATTAATAAAAAATAAAATAAAATCAATTATAATAAAACTTATTAAAACTTTATTGAGTCCCATTAGCTTATTCATATCAGCAAGCAAAGTTTTACAAATTATAAATTAAAAAACATTTAGTTATAAATAGGAGTACACTATGTGTTTATATTATATGAATAAAGTATCAATATTAAAAAGCGATCTGAATAAAATATATTCCATAATAAATATTTGGCATAAGGTAGGAGAGTGACTGAGTGACCGAGCAGCAGAAACAGTGCGGACGGTCCCTGATTCAAATCCGTGTGTGGACGATGCATTATTTAACGTTTTAACAACCGGGGATGAATCCTGAAGATCTGGAGACCCTCCTGGGGTCATCCAGCCTTTGTAACGAGAGGACCCTTAATAAGAGGAAAACCCTAGCGGTTGAGAGTAGTCTTGGAGAAACCAACTCTTTCTGCCACCTACTGAACTCAAGATCCTGGGATGTAGTGTCACAGGTCATTTTTTGACATATGATATAGGTAATTTTATTCTTACAAACCATAAATTTTATCTATGTTGGTCACCTTAATTTTCAGATAAGTATTTTAAATTTAATAAATAAATTTAAGTATTTACTAATAAAGTGTATTATCTGGCAGTTGACATAGTAGGAGCATATAGATCATTCTCTTTAAATGCACTATTTTAAAAAGTTTGTTAATTAAATATTAACTTGTATTGTTTCTACTGAACCCAAATTTCTTAATGTGTTCTAGTGGTCCAGGTTGAAGTAGAAGAATTTTTTGGCATCTAACATCACCGCATGATCTAAATTATTGAAATCAAAGCAACTGTTCCTAAAATAATAATTTTTGTAGTTCTATTTCTAACGGAAGGTAGACTGGGATCGGATACAAATCAATAATATAACTGGCACAAACAGCCGAGAGAGCTGTCGGTATGCCATTAATAAGCGGAGGTAGAGAGAGATGAATCGTGGACACCAGCTCGGCCGGGGTTCCTTCTGTCCATTATTATAGCAATTAGGACCAGTCGTCCATGAATTTCGTCTAATTGAGCTCCTTACAGATTAGGAACCCCATATTATGTTATCCTTTCACACTTGCCGTCGAGCCTTCTCTTTTTCTCTTTTTATATATGTTAATTTTCGTATATGGAGTGTCAGGGAGAGAGCTGCCTCTTTCGATGGGGTATTTAATATTTAAAATAGAGTCGTTTTATTGTTCTAATTGTGTGTGTGGTCGGTAACCGGTCGGAGGGACTAATCAGTATCATTCGTCCGACCAAATACGTGTCGGGTGCGAAGGGAATTAACTCGGCGTGTGGTCCGGCGGTGATTGGCCGGTTAGGGAACCAATCCAATCTCGAGGCCCCTCCTAGCTGGCCAATCCTAGGCCACGAATTCCCCCTCGGTCAGGCACCTCGCCCACGTCGTCCGTGTCGGGAAACACCTCTTAAAAAAGCATTTACAATTGAGCTCGCACAATCGCTACATTCCTCCCGACATAATAGAACAAGGATGATCTATCTATCATGATTAATCTAAGCATCTGCAGATATGGCATTCTTATTAATTCTCTTTCTGAACGGGGGTATTGATATATAAGAACACAGACCTCTTTCCTTATGTAGAGAATGAAGTACGTATCGTTTTCGTTTGATTTGTACTTTCATGTTTTGTAATTAAATATGCGTTTTATAATTAAAACTACTCATGAAACCAAAAAATGGCAATACAGAACCGATATGTTTCATTATGGATAGATAATCTAATTCCAGTTATTTTTATAAGAGTTTTAAAATTAAGTCAATAAGATAATTGAACTTGTGCTGTAAGAAGTGATGGATGATTTTATGATTTGATACTTCTTAGCTATTCTTGACTCAATCTATTCTTTGTCATTATGCATATTTTGATAAAAATAAAAAATAAATCATGTCTTATTTCTACATATTTTGCATTTATTAAAATTGTTAAAAAACTAAAGGATCTTTCCTAAAGGAGTGATTGAAGTAAGTACAGTTTTCGTTCGTTTAGTGCTTTCAAGTTTTTTTTTAATTAAATGTAATTTAAAGGTCTTATAAAAAGAATAGATTGCGATTAAGAATCAATAATTAATTTCAGGAGCTATTTTTATTAAAATTTAAAAATGAAATCATTAAGATAATTTACTTCGTTCTGTACTCTATTAAAATTTGGACTCTTATTTATTAGGTATATATAAATTGCCTAAAAAATAGAGGCATACACTTTATAGTAAATACAAATTTTAACCGTAACTTTTCTTATTAAAAATGGAATATATGTACTCCTGCTTTGAACGCCATGTATCTTAGTTAATTTTTCACTTCTTTGTTCTTGAAATAAATCTTTAAAAAAATTATATACTTTTTTCTACTTTGTTTAAGAGTGATCGGATAAAACTGCTTAGGCATTTTTCTTAAACAGTAATAAAATTGTTTAAAATAATAAATCTGTTATCTTATTTACACCTTACTTCATTTTAAAAATAGACATAAATTTATTTAAGTATACATAGTATACAAATATATTATAACAATATAACAAGTAAATATAATGGCAGGAATGATGGCATGGATAAAGGCAAGTAGAGAAACTGCCTGTATTGATCAAAATACATAAAATGAAAATAGAAAAGGGGGCATTAGGTTTAGCCAACCTCCAGTAAGTGGTGATGGGCCACAAAAGGTTGGGAACCACTGATCTAGACTATTTTAAATTCCATAGTACTTCTTGCATAGTTCTAAGATTTCGGCAGTTATGGCTATTAATGAGGAGCAGAGGATCTGAAATATGTAATCCTCCCATTAGATGAAATACATAAAGTGATATAAAAGTGACGACATTATTGAGCGGGGACAGATAGACTTCGGGATGTGTGGGAACAGAATACGACAAGAGATTCCCATGGAAGTCAGCTGTAAATACCGCTTGTCAACCTGCGCCCTGTTAATGCCTTATCTCCAGCCCAGTCATCCCACCTCTTCCCGCTCACTTAGTTAGTCTCTTCGATTTCTCAAAACCTGGTAGCATCCGTCCGGCTATTTCTGGTATTTTTATTTACTTTTTTTTTTAGAATGTTATCTCCGCGGGAAACATAATCATCGCTTCTCCGTTTCGAAATATCAGATATACATCTTCAAGAAGCGACGGATCACAAAAATACTTTTTACTAACCATACTTATGCAAAAAATACGTTTAGAGCTCAAACTCAAAGGATATAATGAAAAATTTCGGTTTCTGTTCCGCGCGATGTCGCTTCGAGTTGAGCCGTAACAAGTTTTAACTGTTTATTCGTTTTAATATTTTAATATTAATATTAATTTTTAATATTTTCGGAAAATACAAGTTATTAAAAATAGACATAAATTTATATAAGAGAATGTAATTATGGGTAATGGGTAGATTTCGGTATTTTATAGTCAGCATTCATATCATTTCATCGTGAAATAAAAGTTTTAACAAACATTTCGAAGTACAGATGATATATCTTGAATAATAATAGTTGACTTTAATGTTAATTCTTTTTAAAATAAAAATAACATTAAAATGCTAGGAAAAGTAAAGTGTTATCTCTATTCATTTTTGCGCAGTTTATATGAGGAAAAAAATGGTCCGGGTGGTAGTAAAAAAAAAAAAATGTTCTTTAGTAAGGAGAACCGTTTATTGGGCATCCAAACGGTCTAAATTCGAACCACATTGCAGGTGTTCTTCAGGGCTAAATATATCTCAGGATCTTCCCCTATCTTTATGTTCTATCACTCAGGTACCTTGATGCCCATGTATTTTTATCTTAACATTTACCAAATGCAATTTTAATTGTCTGTATTTTGCATATTTAGCTCTGAAGAAGACCTGCAATAAGGGTCGAAACGTTGTCTCTCCAATAAAAAGTTCTCCCTACTTAAGAGCAATTTATTATTTTATTTTTTTCACCTCCACCCGGACCATTTTGTTCCTCTTATAGATGATATATGTTTGTTGAAACGTTCATTTCTACCGAAATGATTATTTTTATTTTTAAGAATATTAAAAAGGAAAAGGGTGAAAAGTATAAAACTTGTTGTGACTCAACTCGAAAATACAACCCGCGGAATAATTACATAAATTTCTTTTCGTCTCTAGGTACTCCTCTCTTTTGCACCATTGGTCTTAAAGCAGGACTTTCCTATATTTCTCAATTTTCTCTCAATCATGTCGGTGCTGCTTTTTTTATCGGATACCACTCTATAAAGTTTTATTGGGTTTTAAAAACAATAAAGTCATCGATAGTCAAACTTAAAAACTAAGTCTCTTCTGTTACAGTTCTTAAGTAATCAGCCGTTACCACGAACTGGCCTATTTATTTTTTGCAAAATGTATACGTTCAATTTGATTCTTCGAGCAATAGTTTTAAATGACTGAGACCTAATATTTTTCTTAGACCTAATACTTTTTGTATTCAAAATGGATAACTAATGTAGGATCTCCATCAGTGAAATATAAAATAAAAGTAAGTCAATTTTTAAAACATCATTGATTTTAAAACCCCATTTTACAAAAACTTTATGTTTTTCTTCAGAGATAATGGCCGCCTGAGTATCATTTCTGAGGAATACATTTCAGCCCATATTATCTTCATCCTCTCACTCATTTATTTTCTTCCCTCCTATACCCATCTTTCTCCTTCTTTCCTCTTTTATTCCCCTAAAAGGTACTTAATGTCTTTTCTGAATATTTATAAAGAATAGTATTGTACTACAGCTTACTTACTATTTCACAAAGAGAGTTAAATCTAAATTTGAATTATGTAACAGAACAAACCAATCAAAACAATGTCCGTAAATTCTTTCAATATTAAACGAGTTTATAATTCTTTTATCGTCTTTTTTCTTTTCAATCAAATTCTTTTGATTGTTAACAACTCACATTACATGATTTTTTATAATTTGTAATCACTAACTGAGGAAGCTACGTAAAGAACTTGTAAGTGATCAGCAGATTTAAATAAGTTGAAATTATTTTTAAATATATGAATCAGAAAGAGAATATCTAAATATTAATCAACAGAATAAATCCTAATTTCTAATTAAGAAACTAGTTTTGGTGATAATAACAATAACACATAGTAAAAAATTATAGTATAGTGCCAATATCAAGACTTTAAATTAATTTTAACTTTTTAATCAACATACAAGAAATTAACGCTCGACAGCCATGTTTAATACAATATTTACATGGTACAATAATTTATATAAAATTTTCAAACATTTTTTCAATTATCCATAATAATGGACTTACGAATAATATTGTACCAATTTTGGGCCAATATAATGTGTGATTATAATAGAATTAGAACATTGGAATTCAGGGAGCAGGGTTATTCTCAAAAATGTATGATAATTTATGCCGAAAATCAACATAAATGAATCAGATAGAGGCGAATAGTGCATAGCTGGAATGCTGTGCGGGCCAAATCAGGCGTCATTCTATCCATCATTCTAACAGTCAATTAATTGGTCATATTTTAAATATATAGTGTTCATATCCATATTTATGTTCAGATTATACACAAGGAAATTAGTTGAATATTGGGTAGCCCAGTGATAAAACCTCTAAAGGCCAATTTCAACGATTCGCTCGCTAAGAAATTAGTTAAGAAAAATAAAGAAATGATGCTCACATTGAAGAAATTGAAGCTATTGATCATATTATATATGATTATTGTATAGTTTATAGTTATGATGTGGATTAAATCCTAATGAATTAAACTTCTTGAGGAATAAAATACATTCAAGAATATCTGAATAGTTACATTCACCTTATTCAAAAGATCATAAGGGGAGAGAACGCTTAGATAGCTAAATTGAAAGTAGAGTTGAAATCATTGCTGCTGTATATTGTTATCGTTACTGTGATCTTCTGCTCTTCATACTGACATACCTTGTTTGACATTCAGAAATTCCTATCCCTTCAGTAAATGGTAAAGAAAATGTTCATTATTATCCTGGCTGATAAGACAATACCTTGACGGAGTGGGCAAACTTGCTCATACAAAGAGTGCCTTCTTGCTTTTGTCAAATTCTTATGTTATGGTTTTTTATCTCTTATTTTATCGGTTAGTAGGTGTATAATATCTGTGTATATATACCATATAAACACATCATAATCCATCCTCGTCTACCGCCTTAGCTGTGTTAGGACTATGTATGTAAGTATTCGCCTGAATGTAAAAATCCGACAGATCCCCTTGTTTACAGTTATTTTCGAGACCATAAGGGTTCCTGTATTGAGATTAGCTGATTGCGATCAATTAATCGATTTTTGACGTTAACGGTTGGTTCTATTGACGAAGATATTTGGCAGTCTGAGTGAATCTTATCTATCTCTGCAAATTCTAAGTCCTCGAATTTCTTTCTAGACTTTTTTCAGAATTGATTCGCCTTCGACAGATTGTGATCCATATCAGAGTTGATTTAGTTTCTTAGATAGCTTCTCTAATCAGATGGTCTATCTAGCTTTTAGAACCTTTCTTTATGATTTTTTTAGCTGTACCGTTAGATCCAGACTAATGGACGTCACTCATTTTTCATTCCACTTTTGGGAATCTTTGGCATCTGAAAAGAAATACTCCTACATATTTCCTTTACTCCTATATATTTTATTCTCATCGTATTAAAACACCGACAACTTATTCTTACTCACTTCTTCTATCATTGATCAAGATGATATTATGGCTGATTTCCTGGCATCGGAACTATACATTCAGAGCAGTTGTTTCATTGTAGGCTTCATTTTGACTTAAAACTTTATCATCTTACATCTTTTGTCACTTTTGACGCTATATTGTAGCTTTCTATTTCATTCATTAAGTTTAGGATGGGGCCAGGTTTGTATAAGAGTCGAATATTGAATCCATGATTCAACATAAGGTCTGCTATACAAAATGGAGATCGTCACCTTATCAAAACAGTGGGATTTTCAAAGGCGTTTTAGTTTTGAAATAATGAGTTTTTTGACGAAAAAAGTTATCAACCCTGTGCCTACCTCCAATCTGGATGATCAGCAGCAGTCCGACGCATGGGTCGCTCACCTCTTTGTGGTTCTAATACTGTCTTGATCTTAACCAGAGCTGAATTTGCTAGAGTAACTTAGTATTTTTTGGTAAGCCGTGATCGCATTGTATAACATCGCTTTCCCTTAGGGAATTTATGGATGCAGAATGATTTGGATATTTTAAAATTGTAAATCACTAAAACGAACTGATAAAAAAAAAAAAATACCGTTCTAATAAATTAAACATAAAATTTATCTACTCATATTAGTTTTGGTCAACTAACTAATAAGTATTAGTAAATAAAGGTTATGGATAGATGTTCTCGTGTGGTAAAAATGGTTTTTTGATCCCTGAAAATATTTCAACCAATAACGTTTTATTTTTTGATCATATAAAATATATCATTACTATATATTTATATTAATAATTATTATTATTAAAATTATATTGTAGTTTAATCCTGAAAACGGGTCAAGATCAAGAAATTTTGAGAGTTGAATTTGTTTGAAATTCTAAAAAAAAATAAAGTAGAAGGGGATTTTTGAACCATTTATGTAATTTATTCTTCCAATTTAGTGTATACTATTAAATTTTGTAGGATTTTCTTATTATTTTTCACAGAAAACATAAAATATTATCATCATCTTGATAAAAATCTTTTTTTGCTCAAATTTTGCAAAAGACTTGAAGATCACCGGCAGGTTTTCCCCCAATTAAGTGTGCTTATTTTTATAGAGACAGGGTAAGCACTAAGAGAGTTCATCTAGGTATTTTGACATATTAAATAATTTACCTGTCGTAGCCGGATGGGAAACCGGAAGCTTCATCAACTCAGCGCTTTAATCATAAAATAATTTTTTAATAAAGATTTTTGGAAACAGTTTAATCTCAGGATTTATTTTCCAACAGATTTGCCTGTAAATATTCCACAATATCTCTTTTAATTTACCAACAATACCTTCCTCAGGTATGCCGTTTTACGAAGAACGAGAGGAGCTATAAAATATCTGAAGGAGGATGAGCCTCCCCTGAAGCAATATTAAATATGTTTGGTATGTCGTCCCTCGTTCTGTTTTCATTCCAACCATACTTCTCCCAGGGCCTAGTATCTCCCTTCATAATATTCTTTCTCATTCTGTAGTCCTCTCTGTCTCGGATCCAGAACCATTAATTAGATTACTAATCAAGGGGCCACAATATTAATTATGAACAATGATTTAGTAAAGCTTAGTAGATGTGATAACAGCTCGTGGGAACTTCGTACATGTTACTGACGTTCCTCAGACTTTTCTAGAAGTTACTAAATAAAATTAAGATTAAATTCTTTTTTTTAAATGATATCCTTGAATATATGATGGCTTGTTATTGATCGAGGTTCACCATTGGTTTAGTGGTTAGCATAAGAACCTACTATCCCCATGATAGCGGGATCGTAGCCCGGTAGGTTGCCTTAGGATTTTTTAAAAGGGAGTAAACAAATCTTTGGTTATGCCGTCCTTTCGAAGGGACTTAATATGATAGTCCTGGGCTTGTACGTTATCAGGTTCTAGTTAATTAACCGAACAACAACAAGTACATCGATTCCCATAACCTAGATTTTATGATTGACTATTGACTATTTACCTAGATTCTGATGATTCTTCAATTTGAAAATCAGAAACCTTTATACAAGCATGATACATGCTTTGATTTTTTAGTGTACTGTGAGCTCATTCACTGGATTATAATAATGCACTTTTGTGTGGTAAATATTTACGACTGGGCTCGATAAATGCTCTTGGAAATCAGATTTCTATTTACCATAATTATTTAATCATTACAGTCCAAATTTGGCCCAATTATTGTTTTATTAATGATTACTTGTACCACTACAACCAATGAAGGGTTTTGGGTTCAGTATGTGGTGAAAATTGAACTGTCAGTTGGACAACGGTTGTGCAAGAAAGTGATTTGTCGTAGATCACACTCAACCACCAGGTTGTACCCTATTTTGGGTACCCACCTTATAAAGTATAGGTGGTCCCCAAGAGGGTTCTAGGCCCATTAGATCCATTTCCTACTGCAAAACAGATTAAATAAAAGTCTGCCAAGCAGCCAGGATTAATTATTACATTTAGAGTAAAACCTTCTGATGCCAAGTAATTTTTAATTTTCATTACAATTCATACTTAGTGCATCGGGATTCGTAGGCACTTAGTTTGGAGATACATTGACAGTTTAAACAGTTCTCTGGCTATTTTCTCACTGGTAAACAGCTCTGCATATTCCTTCTCAACCACGCTACACGTGGAAAAATGTACTGTTTCTCCCTCACTCTCGAAATGAAATCTCAGACGTTTTTTATCATTTAAGTTTTCACTATACCTATTAACTCTGTTATTATCTGAAGACGAAGTGGATTCCGTATCTAGGCCAAATGAGTTCAGTGAGAATTGTCGTTAGGAGAAGGAGTTATATAATCATTGCATTGGTGGAGCGAAATATTACTGGTTTATTTCTTTGTTTGTGTTAAGCAGCACATTTATTTTGCAGCATCCCTTTTCGTTAGCACAGAATTCTTTAGAATGTTAAAGATTGATTATGGACGAGCAATTAATTTTGTTTTGAGAGTGTTGTCTACTAAATTTAGATTAGCAAAAGTTGAATTTTTAAATGATCTGCCAACTTCCTCCAACTGGCCACCGCGTTCAGCCAGTAATATAATATTTAATTGTTTAAAATACGTTTCACAAGTCTTATTATCTTATCACATATTTAAAAAAGTCTAGGTCTTTAAGTCTGCAAAATATTGATATTGTGTCGTCCGATTATTTTTCGATTCCTTGTTTGCTCATGTTTTCTAACATTTTAGTGATAAAATCATTATTTATGTTATTTTATTAGTTATTGATTTTATTAATTTTTAAAATCATTATTATTTATTTGTAATATTCGCCTTTTCTTCACTATTCAATCATGTATTAATTAACATAGCTCTTTCAACTATTAAAACCATCCGTGTTACAGTTTCTGCTTATGATCCTGAACTAACTGAATTAGTATTTGCGAATAGTGAAAAATGGTCAGGGGCTGCATTCATTGAATCACATGAAATAAGAATGGCTTATTTTATTTTGTGTAATTCATTTACAGCACCCCCTGACCACTTTTCACTGTCCTTAAAATTATCCAGTAACCATTTCCATTTAAATGTGACTTGTTTGCAGTTATTTACCTGTAACAACAAATAAATAAAACGAGAATCACCCTTGTTGGGTTGGATAAGAGATATCTATTAATTAGTAATTTTGAAAAAAAGTAAGCAAGTTGAGATGTAATTACGATAAGAGAATTAGAACAAACTAATATAAGAAGCTCTACAATAAATAAAAAAAAAAGGATTTTGGATGAAGAAGTAGGCGCTACTCAGGCTAACTGAGGGCTGATGTAATTAATCTTTGGACATGATGAGACGTGGTGCGTACACACTCTAGGAAATGGGTCGGACATCAAAGCCCTCCCGACAATAGGGGCATCAGCTAATGAGGTCCCACTGCCTCCTGAATAATTACCCCTTAACTCTCATCTCCTCCCTCGGCGGCTCAATCAGTCCTCTGCAGCTCTATGTGTGTGTCTGTATCTGTCGCGTTTTCAATGTGAACTGTGAACACGCTCAGTAATCAAAATGCTCTGTGGAGCCACAGTCTCAAAACATACATCACACAAGCAGCTACTTGGCAGTTCAGAGGAATATTGGGTCGCCCTATATGAAATGTCTGTTTTCAAAGATAAGGTTGTTTAGTGAAATAACTGTATGAAATCAAAACATTAGTATATATTAATGCTAAAAACAGTGTATATTATATATGTTAAAAATAGTATATTAGTATATATTAATACTAAAGATATTAGTATTCATAATATTTACCCTTGAACGGGGCCTGAGATCCGGGTCGTACTCCATTACCCCCGTCATTAATCATATCCCCCAACTTTAAGTTCCTCAGGTTTTCACCTTAAAGGTAATCTAAATCAATAATCAAACTCGTAGGAGAAGAGAGCATTTAAAAAATATATATATATTGGCTACAGTGAAGTGGAGAGATATTTATTTTAATTTGTGCTGAATTATAAAACGAAAAATATTAGTTCAATTTCATTCAGGTCATTTCCAAGTTCGAGTCAAATCCAATTTCGAACATTAAAGAGAGTATCTATATCAGTGGGTAAAAAGATACTCTATCAGGCCGTTTCTTATGAAATGTCCATTTCAAAGGAAAGGTTATTTAGTAAAACAACAGTGTGAAATAAAAAAAGTTTCATTCGTCATATTTACCCTCGGTTCATATATATATTTTTTCGAACATTTTATCAAATTTTCAATCATAGAACTGAAAAATTCGGGGTTTTGTGATGTAATAAATTCAGAAAACGCGTCTTTCGACTTGAGAATCATTTAAAAATAAATCAACCTTAAGGAAGTTGTCCAAGTTTTTGAACAGATGAAAATATGTTGGAGATAAGTCTGGTGATTAAGATGGATGTGGGAGGACTTCGTGACCCAGCTCGTTTAGTTTCTTCCTTGCATGCCATGAAACAAGAGGTCTTGGGTTTTGCCTTCCGATTAATCAATCCGATCCAAGCAGGTGGTGATTTTGATCAATTTTCGTTGAATTATCTCAATACCCTTGCAGTACGATGTGGATGTGATGGTTTCACCTCTGGGTAGAAAGGAGTGATGAATTAATCTGTGTCACCAGTTGAAAATTTCTCAAAGTTGCGGCCAATGATCCGTTCGTTTCAACACCATTCCCCGAGCGCGGTGGTAATGTTTCTTGTTGTTTGGGGCTACCGAGTGTCCAAAACTCATTAACAAAAATAACACAAAAAAACACGTGTTTCCATGGTCATATTTTATGACATACTAAACAAGCTCGGTTAATTCAAAAATGGAGGATTAATAATATTTCATTATAGTATATTAAACATAAACATGGGAAACAGCAAGTGTCCACTAATTCCACTTTGAATGTTAGTAATTATAAAAACGGACTAATAGCAATAATTAATAATGATAAAGTAGCCTTATATAAATTGTATTTTTGTATTATTCTAGTACATAAAATGCAAATAAACCAAGAAGAAGATTATTAGAGAAAAACATAAAGACGTAATAAATTGTTTTAATCTGGACCAACATGTTGGCCCACTACTTCATCAGTACTGAAAAATGTAATCCATCATTAAGAAAACAGATGTTCTTCCAGCCACTTGACGAAAAGCTCGCATGTAAACTTCCAATATTTCATTAGTTGTCTGATATACAAAGTTACTGTCAGCTTATAAAATTTAAATAAGAGGTATCTTTAATATTAGGTATCCGTTTGCAGGGTAAGAATTGATTTTAATTCGCATTAACCCAACATAAAAAATGTCCAATTCTTTCCTACTGTATTTAGTTTAGAGTTCAGCGAGAAATTAATTCCTGAAAACAGTTTTTAATAGTTTTTATTTCATTTGATTAGATAATGGAGATCAAATGTATTGTTTCGGATTATTCTCTGCTGTTAAAAAAGTAAGATTCATTGTTCTAACTCTGTGGAATTCAGTTGTAAAAGGATTTAAGTATTTGTAAATAATAATTTTTAACAATTATTATAAGAGAATTATTTTTATCTGTTATTAGTGTAAGACGTGTACCAGCTATACAAGTATTACTTTCGAATACTTGAATGGAAGAGGTCTAGGCTCATAAAATAGATAATATCAAGGCATCACGCTAGGCCTAAGGGCTCCATTACGCGACTCGTAAAACCATGTATATGCAATTTAATTACTTATTTTAAAAAAAATATATTTTATTTTATTATTTTATATTTGATATCTTTTCATTTAAGTTCAATGCTCTTGTATGAAAGCCGACTGCGTTTTTGGTTCTGGTACTAAAGAAAAGTTATTTTCAAAGTTAAATCCCTACTTCTGAGGGATAATAGCACATTATCAACACTTAATCAATCAAGAAGTACCAACCTGTGTTTTTCATACCATTCAGTGTAATATCTTTGGAATAATTTAACAAGTATTTTTAAAATTTACCTATTGTTTTAAAAAGCACAACAGGTGTTTTTCTAGGATCATGAATAAATAGATAAAAAATTGATTATTCTAAAAAATGTTTAGTTTTGCCGTCCTTTGGAAAGGACGTAAATTGGAGATGCTAACCCTGCGCGGTGTCAGGTACTCATTAAAAGTAATAGGATAATTGTAGCAGGGTAGGCAAATTCGGGACTCCCACTATAGCATCTTCCGATTAGCTATAGCAGCATAAAGTGACGTTAAATGAATAAACCAACAAACCAAAAGATAAGCCAACAAGAATTTTTGATTTGTTCTAATTGAGAATATTCTAAAAGTATTTTTATGAACACTTATGCTTAGTGCTTATTATTAAGCAGAATTAACTTCAGAGCGATAAGTCCGATTCCAGAAATTTTAAAGTATGAATATTTATGTTGAAGTAAAAACTTAGGCTCTCTAGATTCAGCCAAAAATCATTTGATATCTCCCACTAATTTAGAACTAATTCTAATATCTTTTATTTTATTTTATTTTTTATTAATTGTTACAATTTTTATTTGAAAAGAAAAGATATGTCCAGGGCCGGGACTCGAAGCCGGGTCGCCCATGTGACTTGCGTGGTGCCCTGCCAACTGAGCTATCCTGGGCGGCTATATCTGACCGAGAAGCGAGCCAGGATAGCTCAGTTGGCAGAGCACCACGCTAGTCACGTGGGCGACCCTGGTTCGAGTCCCGACCCTAGACATATCTTTTCTTTTCAAATAAAAATATTTAATAATTCTAATCTCTTTTATTTAAATATGTCGTACTTAAACATATTTAGTTAGTTAGTTGTTTATTTAACGTCACTTTATGCTGCTATGGCTAATCGGTCGATGCTACATTGGGAGCTCTAAATTTTGCCTATCCAGGTTTAATTAGGATAGAGATTTTTAACGAGTACCTGATATCGTACAGGCTCGGGACCCCCGTTTAACGTCCCTTCCGAAGGACGGCGTAACTTAGGATTTTTTACTCCCTTTAAAAAATCCTAGGGCCACCTGCCGGGCTACGAACCCGCGATCTTGGGCTTAGTAGTTTGTTACGCTAACCACTAGACCACGGGTGACCGTTAAACACATTTATCTCTTAACATAACATATTTTCATCTCATAAAAATAAGCTAACTAACCTATTTTCTGCTTATTTTGACAATTCCATTGCTTCATATGAGCATTCCACAACGGATTTACTCTGTCTGAAGAAAGAATATCTTCCAATTGAAGCAATTCGATAATTGCCTTAAACTGCGTAATGGAGAGAAATATGTATGTACTATTCATTGGATTGATGCCGTTTCAACATTTATCTTTTGTAGATTATCTACTAAATGATTGGGGGATACGATGTCTGATTAACCAGAACTCGATGTTAGGGCAGTGTTTGAGAACCCACCCATCCTTAAAATAGCCATACACCCTTCCAATAATTAATTGTTATGATACGGTAATTACATGCTATTGATAATAATTCAAGGATGGACGAGGGACATAATAGAGAAATGAAAAAAAACCCAGAGATAATGAAGTAGTTAAATATCACTTGGGGTGAGATTGATTGACACAGAGGTATTGTGTGAGATCCATCTGTAGCTTCAAAGGGCTGTTCCCTTTGATGTAGGGCTACCCCTTCCATTGTGAACCTTATCTTTGAGGTCCCCTACTGGGCTTCCTAGCTCTCTAAGCGAACCATTTTGCCACGTTTATAAAGTCTACAGCTGCCCTTAAACAGTTAGATTTTTAAAGAGGATATTGAATTTCGGACGGATCATTCTCGATTTCAACCACATTTTATGATTTTCATTAATCTCCCGAAAGCAAAACCTATAAAGCATTCATGACAAAAAGTGATTAATCCCGAAATTTAAAAAATAGACATTTTCGCTAATTTAGTCAAGTTTTGTCTTTCAAGACACTTTGTCGCCTCATTTCTCATGACTTGAGCCCTGTTCTGGATTAAAGAAGGTCACGTGGCCATCTTCTTTTCAGACGCTTCGGAGGATTATCGGGAATTGAAGAGGAAGCTAGGTTTTAAACTAGAGGGTTTGAGTGGAAATGAAGTTTATTATGAAAGGATAGATAGCGGGTTCGGGCCAAATCAGCAACAAATGGGACATTATGGTCATTATGGATGGCTTTATTCTTAACAAAATAAGGAGCATTGAGGATTTTACGAAGGATTTTGGATTGTATGGATTGGATACGAGAGGAATTCGATGCCTTAGTGGAGCCCCAATGCTCTACTCCGTAATTTCAAATAGGTCATATGATGGTCATGTATATGAGTCTCTTGTAATTAATTGGGAGCTTAGAGCGTTTGTCTAGTAAGCGTTGAAGTTACCTGAAACGTCGAGCGGTTTCTTGTCTTTTCAGTCTTGTATGAGGATTCCAGGTTAATCATTTGCCGAAATGCAACCATAATTATCGGTTCTGTTCTACAGGCACAATTGGGATATTATTAAAGGATACTGAAGGGCAGGAAGTCATTGGTTTACGACGTTAGGTAAAAGTGATTTGATGGGATTTTTGAGAATTTATTTTAATTCTCCAGTTTTGACACCATTCTTCAAGATCAGTGATATGGGATTGGGGGCTTTGGGATACAATAACTGGATTGGTTTTGACTGGTAATACACATGTATCATCAGCATACGTGGTAAGGATAGTATTAGAATGAGTTGGGATGTCAACTGTATAAACTGTATAAAGGATTGGGCCAATGATACTACCTTGAGGAACACCAGCAGATTGGGAAAAGAGGGATGAATAGACATTATTATGGTATACTTGGAAAGATCTATTTAGATGAATAATTCTAAACCCATAGTGTCAAATAAACATTATATTTCAAGTAGATATTTCTTATTTTTAATCACCCAGCCTGTGCTTAAAAGATTTCAAAGAATCCTATCCCATCTCTTGATCTGTACCATAGATTAGACAATCCATAGTTAGTTCGATAAGAAAGTCATACGTAGCTGTGACATCTATATCAGCAGAGGATAATAACCAAAATAAAAAAAGTGAAAAAAAATCTTGTAAAAGAAAACACAACACCTATCCGAGATCTAAAGGACAGAGCAACCCGCCCTGGGAGTCGCTAGGAATGCTGAGTGGAGCTCCTATCGTACAATCATCTTCTCTTGTTTTAAGAGCGACAAAAACTTGGCCTCACGGAAGTACTTAACCTTGTACCAGGGCGACTTGAGGGCATACGTGACCTTTTCCTACGTAATTTCCACTTCAACCACTCCAGCGGCTCGTCTTCCGAGTGCAGGCGCTGGTGCTGTGCAGGGAGAAGAAGCGCAGGGCACCGTAGCGTAGTGATAGCCAGCCCAAACGACTTAGCGGACAATTTGGGTAAAGCATCATATAGCTTGGCGGACCGCTAGTAAAAATGAATATGTACTCCCATATTTAGACCCACTATAGACCGTTAGTTTGGAATAAAATAATTAGACTTAATGAGTAATTAATATTGTATTCACTATTATTGTTATCATATGTTATATGTTAGGATCATAAGCGGATAACTAACAATTTTCAAAAATTGATTGTTTCATATTTTTAGCTAATTATGTCAAGAAATGTTATGCCACCGAAACTTCAAGCTCAATACCCGACTAAAACCATTAGAAATAAGGCGATTGTGTCGTGTTACAGACTAAATTCCTTGAATAAAATATCGAAAAATGTTGAAAATCTGAAGTTAGTAAAAGTACTTTGACAGTCACTATTTTAGCCTTTATAGATTAAAAATATTTTGTAAAAGGGTGATGTTCTGATAATTCGCATGAAAAATGGTCAAGGTGGGCTGCGGGATGGCTACACTTATTATCTTTAAGAAGCTGGTCTGTCAGTCAAAGAAGAAAAACACAATCATTTCCGTTTATGTTCCAATGTTTCGATCTACGTTCCATGGATTAAGAGGACGTCGAGAACTGCATGCAAAATTCTGAAAATGACTTTTGTCCCTTCACCCTCTTCTAGCGATTAGAATATTGTTAAATTTAATCTCTGATTAGAACTGCGGAATTTTACTTGAAATTTATTTATCCTTTAGAAATAATTAAAATATCTTTGTTTTAATATCCTTCCAATATGATAGGAAGGCCTAGATAGAAACACCAATCCGTAATAGGTGTAAAATGTGTTTCATTGCTACCCAATGATGCTCTAATGGTTCAAATCTGCGAAAACTTTCGGGGGTTCCGGCAGTGAAGGACTAACCATAGCGCCAAGAAAAAAAAAATTGAAAATATGAGTATTTTGTCGTAATAATGTTGAAATATTTCCTTATGGTTATATAAATATAATTATTTTAGAATATGATTAGTGCATGAAACAGGTCCAAAGAAAAACCTGTCATGAGCCCGTCGAACCTATTTATTGACCGTCTTTGTTCTGCCCACACACCATCTCCTGCGTAATCCATTACCATTTTCTATAATTGCATATTTTTCGGGTTGGATAATTAATTTAATAGATCAATTCCTATATCAAGATTCAGTTGTTATAAGTCAAAGTTTTAAATATAATTATTTGATAAGATAATGAATAAATATACTACACTAACTAATCATACCAATTTAATTAGTCAAGAATATGCAACAGCTATCTGTGTTTTTTTAATTCAATATAATTCAGGCTGGCATTTTTCATATTTTAATTCGTTTCCTTTTATTTTAGTGGATTGTAAGCAAACAAAAGAATTGTAATTCCGATTATTCATACATCATTTAACTATATTAATTCTAACAAACTATCCTCATTTGTGTTTATAATGAATTTATTTCATTATACAGTCGCATTATAATGGTCGGTGACGTCATTGTTATTATTATTTACAACTGCTGAAATTATTATTATTTTCGTTTTACAATTTTTGGACGGTTTCGACTATTATATTTATTCAGATAGTGAATACGTTGCTTTGTTGTAAATTAGTTCGTTTCAATGATGTTTTACATCAAATTTTAATTGTCCTAGATTTATTACATTTGTAATTATAGTCGTCATGGAGAAAAAAAATAATTAAAACATTTAAAGTTTGATAACTATTATACAATATTATAATAAAATATGTGCATTTTTTAGTTTCTTATTTCAATCGTAATTAACCCTACTGTCGCTATAAGCTGCCGTTAATCAATACAGATTATTTTCAAAATACATTAAATTTCACTTAGTTCCTAAATAATTGTACATAATACTCCGGCACCTATGAAATCATTACGGTTACAATTAGTTATTACTCTCGGAGTTCTCAGCATGAAAACTGACCAATTCAATCGATCAACTGTTTTGTTTTTTAAATGTTAAATTTAAACTGAATATCTAGCTGAAACTTAGAGATGTGAAGCTTTTTAACGTAATAGCCTTGCTTTGACTTTTAAATTAGAGGCTTCAGAAATGGGCAGACTGCTTTGCTGGATTAGTATTCTGATATTTAGTTTGACTGCTAACCTAAAAGACCGTAATATGACTGATTTCTACTTAAGCTAGTTCAGAATTAAGGTCGATAAGTATATTTTACTTAAAAATGAACAAATATTTGGGCAATGAGTAAACACATTAAAAAAAAAAAAGAAAAACCTTAAAACGTCAAGTCTGCGGTTTCTTTCAACATAATTATTAATACGTTTTTCTTGAATGGGTATTCTTTAAACAATTTCAATTACAATAGTTATTATTAACCACTCCTAAACTTATTTCTCTACTTTAACTATAAATTCATAATATTAATTATTTTATTTTTATTTTTAATATCAAAACATTACCTAAAATAAAACATTGTATTTTCAACCCTTTAATAACATTTTAAAGTTTCAGTTGAAAGTAAGCTTTTCAACGAATTCTAGAAGTGAAAACAAACAGCGGGGGTTAATTTGGTTGTTATCTGCCTGATTACTCAAATTAGGAATACATTTCAGAATTATGTTTTTTTAATATTATAAATTACAGTTTTTTTGCTAAATCTTTAATTACAGCATTTCTTCAAATACTACAAGCAGGCAGGTGGCTCAGTGATAGAGCTCTGAGTTGCCGTGCCTAAGGTCCCGGCCTCAAATCCGGCTGTGGCGATTTTATTTAACCTTTTAACAGCAGGGGACAGATGTTTTGGGATCTGGAAACCTTCCTGTGGCTCACCAAGCTTCTACGAAGTTGGTATCAACATAGGGGGAAAAACCTAGTGATTAACCGTGATTTCGGACAAATTACCTCCCTGCACAATCTTTGTTCTAGAAACAGAACAATCTCTACCACTTTCTGAACCCAAGACTCTTCCTCGGTTCTAGAGGTACAGGTATTTTTTTAATATTTATAAACATTTAAAAAAAATAATAGTCCAATTTCTTTCCTTATCTAATTGTATATAATGCATGGCAATCATATCGATTGCATATTATACAAATGAGACTTACCCCATTGCGTCAGAAATCTTTTTTCAAAACAGTTTCAATCTGGTTCAGTAACAAGATCATTCTTGATTGATAAGGACCGAGTCATGGTGTGGTCAGATGTAACGACCTGACAGCATCGGATATCACTCCTGATTAGATGAACGACTTAAAATGGAAAGATGGACACTATAAAAAGAAGTGGTTAGTTTATGACGAAGGCAAGACAGTGACCAACAGAGTGGTGCGAGTGAGGCAGCAAAAGACCCAACTGCGGGGAGATCGAGGTCAGCGGGAAGCTACGCCTTGGGCTTTTCCTGTCATGAAGTAACTACATTGTAATGAGTGTCTAGATAATAAGGATAATTTACTCCCTCATTCTTCCATATATGGCCAAGATTCAATATTATTTAAATAAACCTAAATTACAGTTAATTCTTGATTGTTAGAAAGTCTAATGTGTACTGTTGGACGAGAACTCTCTGTAAAACTCCTGTATTTTAATAAACCATCCTGGAACATAGTTACATCATATGCATTTAATGTGATACATTTGAAAATAATGGGAAAATTTAAATAAATAAAACAATACTTGTACACATGACTGTCCTGACTTTTTTTTTGTATATGAATTCAAAAACGCAGTTCGACACAGAATTATCCTCAGAATTAGACCTAGAACATCCGCCATTTTTAAACAAAATGGCGGCCGATTAGATATAGCTCGTATCTCGGTCATTCATGACGATCGCAGTATTGAAGACAATAAATACATGCCAGTCATTAGAGAGCATTTGGAGGGGGAGATCTCAAGAAAAAAGGACAATATGAGACTATGTTAACTCGAAGTTTTAATATTGACTCGATTAATTAGAAATTCATTTTAAATATTCAAAGAAACATAGACGAGAGGTTAGGTGTTTTGATGAATGCTGTTGACGCAATAATTGACGTAAATATAAATTGAAAAATGTCCATAAAAATGTAAATATAAAGAAAAATAATCTAAGCTTACTAATTTTATCACTTGAACGTTCAACTGTACTAGTTATTATTAAATTATACTATCAAAATGGTTTTAAGCAGCAATAATCTTTAGTCATGAACGAAGTTATGATCTTATTTGTACAACTGTTGCGTGTAAAAATATAAGTGCACATAATTTATCTTTTAATGTCATTATTTACTTGTTAAGCACAATATTTTTATCCAGAACTGCTGATAATAGATTATTTTGGGGGAGAAATACACATAAAAAATAAAGCAAGGGTAATCAAATTATGCATAATTAATGAGCAGATAAATTATGACTTTGTTTAGACCCGACTTATTGATGTGATGGACCATTAGCATATTTATAATCCCCAATTAGTTCATATTTACAATTAATTATTATAATATGGCTAATGATTGGATCTTATGGTATTTTTATGAACAAATCGCTTTAATTAATTTTGCGGAAATCTAATTGGTATGTATTATCAATTAAATTTAATATTATCTTGAAGTGTATGTTCGCCTGCGATTGAGTGAGACCGAAAGTTCTTCAATGAATTTTTGCGTCGTATCATTTCCTTTGGTATGGCCAGGATATTAATTCATGATTTTTTTTTTTATGGATGAGAAAAAGAGTTAAATATTTATTTAAACTTTCAATTGTTATTAATCGAATATATTATTTTAAATACCCAATTACCACCCTTTGCTTTGCTGAAATATGTGAATACATTTAAACGATTGCATTAAAATAATCAATACATTGATTTCATTTAGACTAATTGATTTTACATTGTTATTTATAGAAAATGTTTTGTCAAACAGTTTTGACAAGGGATAATTATTTAAACAGTTGTGAATAATATTGACTTCCTTCTTCGATAACTAGTTCATAAAATGTATTAATTTTATCGTTACATACTATTATTATTTGGCTTATAATGATTAATGAGAAGAACCAGTAGAGTACTATGGGATTTAATTTTCGTTTGAAGACAAACAATATTTTGAATTCATGAACGATTTACTGTAAAGTTGATTGGATGAGTTTTATATATACTATGTTGTATACGTGAAATGTGAACAGAGATCACAGATTTACAATAAAAAATAAATAAGGAATATATGTAAAAAATTACTGGCAATAGAGCGAAGTATATGATGTGTTATTGTTGAAAGTGGTAGTCAATTGGGACTACTTTGATGGACTTAAGCTACTTTCAAAATTAACAGCTCACACACTAATAATAGATGAAAATATAGGATTTCACGATATAGCGTTTTTATTCCTCAATCTATAAATACCTGTGCGTTCCTAATATTTTTATACACTATCTTTTTGCCCACGCATTGTAGTACATAATCAAAAATAAAAATAAATAAAAGGAAATTTTCGAAATTTTATTAGAATTAATAAATATTTTATTTCTAAACATATATCTTCTATACTTGGAAAATATTAATTGAAACGTTTATTTCTTGATGAAACGATTTACGAAATATAAGCAATTTCCATAAAATTCACTCTTTTTTTCATACTAAACCTGGCGATTCGTAAAACTTGTGGCTCAACTCGAAACGACAACCAGCGGAACTGATATTTGCGAAACCCAAAATTCTACTATGTGTTACCCGTAAATATAATGCTTTAATTTTTGCTTAAAATCAAACATAATATTGTCTTGAAGTATGTGCTCATCTGCGTTTGAGAGAGTTTGTAAGTCCTTCAGTGGATATTTGCATCGTATCATTCCACTTGCAATGGGCAGGATATCAATTCTTTCATTCACGATTTTTTTAAATTTATACTGCATAAAAAGAGCTGCATAAATTTATACATTAGAGTTGTTATTTTTAAAAGTGATATTAGTCCATTTGGATCTGAAAACATTGTTTATTCTTTTAAATAATTTTAATGACTATTATTTCATAATAAAATTTAAAAGATGTATAGGGCTAAAAACACCAATCTATGCTAAGTGCTAAGTAATTAAAACATTTTCCAGTTTGCTCTTATTTTATAATGTAAACCCTTACATATCCGGAATTTGAAAAAAATGTACTCGCACCACTTTTAAAAATAACAGCTCTTATATTACTTTTTTTCCGAATATATTTTCTTATATCCCGAATTAGCTGAATTAAATGAATAAATATTAGCAATCACATTAGACTAAAATCAGAACCTTTTCAACTCATCATCCATATCTTAAAATGTACAAAATACAGAAGAAAAGAACCCTCCAAAAGTCCTTCGTAGAACAACTATGTCAAAGTTCAAACCCAAGGGGTTAAGAAAAAAAAAAAAGATCACATTAAAACCAATAATTGGTTTTCTTTTATATTTGTTGATTTAATTATTAATTAAAAGATATGTTTCGTCAAAACTAATTTTAATCATATTTTGGTCATATTATTCGGTTACCTCTCGCTTAATTTTTTAATTATATTCTAAAAATTATAGTCTTCTGTTTATAGGTATGTGAAAGTTTTGTTCATATGCAAATGAATATTTTAAAAATTTAATTTAATAAATGTCAGCTCATCGCCTTAAAGGTAAGAAGGGTAGTAGTTAGGTAGTCCCAGTCCTGACAGACGACACGACCTGAGAGAAGGCGATAAATAATTTATTGTAGGATAGATGTGAGATGTGTGTACTCACGAAATGGCTGCCATGATAGCAATAAGTCCTAGGCGACGCATGTTGGGGCCGGCTTCATGTTGATGGCCCCAGTGTGACTGGAGCTGGAGCGGCCGCCCTCCACCCCACCACCGCGCCCCCCACCACCCCCCGCACCCCCGCGCCGCCCCCTGCCGCCCCTGCCACTCCCTTCCCACTCCGTTGTCTTATCCTTATCACATTGACCCATTAACTTTTATCTTCAAGTAGACTTTTTCTTAATTATGTGCTAGTCCAAAATTACATCCAACTCCCCACAATATATGATTCACGTAAGACAAGAGAGATTACGGTTGAAAATTTTAAATTTATTTTTAATAATTCGTTTCTAATTCATTCTTCCTTTCATTAAATCCAATAGTTCAGGGGTTAAAATGAGGATCTACTCTCGTCTATTAAGTTTGCGGATGGCAACTCCATAATTTTGAAATTTATATCTGTATTATAACTATACATTACCAATATAATGGATATTATCAGCATCCAGTCTTCAGGTTCACTAAGCCTTTTGTTAACATTGTTATTCAATTGGTGATTATAATCATTTCTATAACAGAATAATGATTGTTAGTGTTTAATTGAGTTATTGTAATGCTCCGTGAAAATGTCTGAAAGTATTGGTATATTAAAAAAAATATTGAAATTTACATTTATATTACAAATAATACAATAATAAATATAATGGATGATATATAATGGTAAGTACTGAAACTGACCCAGTGGTTGTTGTAAGTTAACGAATTCAACACAGAAGACACGAGACCCTCTTCTTTTCAGATGCCTCGGAGGATTATCGGAAAGTATTTATGTTTGAAACTAGTGGGTTTGAGTGGGAACAAAGGTTGTCATGAAAGGACTGTTATCGGGTTCGGGCCAATTAAGCAAAAAATGGGACAATGTGGTCGTCATGGACTTCTTTATTCGTAACTAAGTAAGGAGCATTGAGGTCTGCTCAGTAAGTCTTAATAGTTCTAATAATATTCATTTATATTGATAAGAGACGAGAATTATTCGGGATAAGATAATTCATCTGCAGTGTACTACAACACAAGAACTTGAATGATGGACGAAGAACTTATTCATGACATATGAGGAGTTCAGAGAAATTTGTTATTAAATAGAACTATTTAAGAAATTTCTTTGACCTCTACTCGGACCATCTTCTTTGCGGATTATGCTTTCTAGCTGGAAACGAAATATACGGTTCGATTTCGCTCCTCATCTTTATAGGCTCAGTAATTTATTATCAGCATCTATATTTTTTTTATTGTCACTAGCGTCATTAGTAAAACAAATCAAATTTCCAAATGTTCTGTTTCCTTAATAAATCAGTGACTCGGAATGGTATTTATGTGATAGATGGCTCATTGGACAACATCTGGCAGACGCTTTAATGATTTATCAGAAATCCATAAGTAATCAATTAAGATTTTTTTTCTACTTTGTAAGCCATGAGAGGATTGTGAGTCAATTAAGTTGATTCAACTCTTGATACATATGAGTGGGGTAAGCGGTCTAATCAGTACACAACAATCCCAAAGAACTTCTTGCTTGTATCTAACAAAATTTCATCAAAATTACGTCTTTCACCTAAAGTTCACACCATACGTTTCTTTTCCACACGTTTAAATAAGGACAGAACATCGGTGAGCAAGTTTTTTTTTGTTATTAACTTAAACGAAGGCCTAAGTCTTATAGGTAGATATACGACTCAAAATCGAAATGAATAAATGTTCACTACCTATAAAAAAGTATTTGTTCAACAATAAAATTCTATAAACAATTACAATTGCTCCCCGGCGATTTATAATAAATCAGTAGTATTATTCAATTCTAAAATTTCATTTTAAAAACGTTTAAAATACGTGCACCACTACAACCCAGGATGGTTCGTGGATTAAGTATATGTTATAAACTGTACTGTTTATGCAGGGAGATGATATCCAAGAGATCACCCTCGACCACGAGATGTTCCCCCTATTTTGAGACCCACTGTATATAGGCTTGGTGGTGGGCCCTAGGAGGATCTCAGATTCCTAAGGATCACATCCCCAGCTGATCACAGATTAAGTACAACCTTCCAGCAGCCGGATTTGTATCCTCCATTCTACCTCTGTTTTTTTGTTGATTAATGTTAATATTAATATTTCATATATAGTTTAGCTAAATCCATTCATCCTTAGTATTCCTTCTGGTATGGTGAAATACTTTGCCGATCTTTCGCTAGACATACTGCTAGCTTCCTCAAGACTTAATCTGAGATACGGTCGAAACTAGAAAGAATACGTGATGAATGGATTAAGAATATTGGTCGTGTCAATTCTAGAGAGTATTTAGGTAAGTGAAAGTCTAAAATCGATTTAGAAAAGCCCAAGATAGATTTAGAGTTCAAAACTGAATAGGCTGACTTACATCAACTAATCTGCGTTTTTTATTAGATTTCAAGGTAAAATACTCTCAAGTAGTGAATGCCTAATACTGATATATTGAGGGATACGAGGAAGTGCGAGGAACCTTCCGTGACACCTCGAGACTATTCAAGGCGATACTAACAGGGTGCTTATTGAAGGTACTAAATGGTGGTTCTGTCTTTACAAAAAGGTGACATGTAGTACTTACTTCCATGTAGGCACGAAATTGATTTGCTTAAGTGACATTGAAATATTGTTGACTTAAGAAAATACTTCATAATAAAGATCTTGAAGTATGACAAAACATTTGACATGATATTAGTTTTGATATTTTCATTTCAAACCCTCTCCCAAAATTTATTTTTCATTTTCATAAGGGAGCAGGGTAGCTAAGAGAAACCGGCTGTGACAGATAATTTATTTACTATGTTAAAAGCCGTGGAACGATAACCCCCGGGGCTCACCCATCCTCTATCAATTATATCCTTTAGTTGAGGGACACTAAATATGGGAGACAAGGGCGATCTCTGCTAAATTACCTCTGTGCATAACCGTTGGTTTGGAAACGGTAAAATCTCTACAATCGATTCAAGTTCCTAAGACACTGCACCAGGATGCCAAATCAAACCTGCATATATTTCTCTTTACCCGGTTATTGATATATTATGCACATTAGGGTATCATAAACATTTTGAAAATATAGTGCTTCCGAACTATTAAAAAAAATTCAATATTTAGATTCATTTTTTTTTAAATGTAAAATGTTAAAACTCTCCCATGGCAATGCCTGATGCAATGAGTATTTTTTTTTTACAATTTGGTATCACAGATTTCATCTAAGTATCAGAAAAAACCAATCATGGTAGAATCACATTCTATGCATAAATTCTAATAAAATAAATAATAAACTTCTGTCTCGTCCGATTTGACAACCTTTTTTATTTTATTTTTATTTAAAGCCGATATAAGGGTGGTTCTGTTAATTTGAAAAAAATAGCTTTGAATCAGAAACTCTGAATGTTTGTGGATCCAATATATTTTGTGACCCTCTAATAAAAAATTGTCTATGGCAATAAAAAATAGCATATAAAATAAACTTTAGGTGTAGTATGCGTTTATTTTTCTTAGTGCTTAAAAATTGGCCTCACGCCTATTTCATACTCCAGAAAGTAGATAACACAGGAGTAATGATGAGATTATATATGTCACGAATACTCTGAGAAGATGACATTAAGAGAGAGTACTGTTCTTAAGTGGTGACATAGTTTCTTAAGAAAGTAATTTAAACATATAAGTTAGGTTCTTTTCGAATCGACTTTCCCTTAACTGATTTGAAAAATATCCCAACTTTCAGAACCTAATTTGAGAAAATAATAATTTTTTAGACGCTATTGTAGTTTTTATTATTCTTTAAGTAGAATTCATAATTAAAAATGGAAAATACAACCAATTGGTTCTGTAACCAAATTAAAAAAAAATAATTGAATATATTTTCTCTTTTCTTCCTATTATTTTCTTTAAAAACTACCGTGGAACGGAAAAGATTAGGAATGAAATTTGATTTATTAATTTTTTTAATATAAATTACAATTTTACTGTTACTGTTTTACTGTAATATAAAAAAAAAGAAGGAAAAAGATAGCTTTGAACTGGGAAGAATTAATAAAACATAAATTAAACAGTTAGATACTAACTGATTAAGGCGTAACACTAGAAAGGTCATTTACAAAGCAACTATCTAATGAAAATAATAATTTTTATTGTAGTCAATAACTTTAAATAATTTTACGATTTTTTCTGGAAGAAACATCTCAAGCAATTTTGTTTTAAGTGTTCAAATTATCATCACCACTCCTTAAATCTTTTCATTATCATTTAAACTTCATTTTAAAGTAGTGAAGAGATAATAATGAGATGGTACACGACAAATAAAAGAAAGTCAATCACTTAATCTATTTTAGCATGAAAACAATCAATTTCAATATTATATGCAATGTTAAAATTGACGATTTTTAATTTTGCTAACTAGTTGTTTTATTTTTTCACTTCCTCAGAACTAGAATTTTCTAAGTTACCATAATGCCGGATCCTTATGTATAGGAATAGTTAATTTTTGTACAGTTGAAGTGCAATTTTTTTTTAAAGGTTACAATCGTCCGATTAGCCAAAGCAGCATAAAGTGACGTTAAACGAAACAAACAACGTTACAAACAACATTCTCACTTTATAAAAAGCAATCAAGATTTCATTAATTAATTTAAACAAGTTGTATTTATGGCCCAAAATTAGTAATTCAACTTAAAATCCTGCCTAAAAGTATTAATCAGTATTTCTAGATCAAACAGCCATTTCATTAAAATCGTTTTAAACAAGTTAAAAAATTTAAGGTATATTAATATATAAGAATATTTATATCAAGAAACTTTAACAAACATAAAATTTATAGTAATGCCAAATTATACCATGTCACTTTGTTTGTTTATGTGATGTAACTGTATGATGCTATGGATAATCTGAAGACGCTTCACTGGGAGTCCTAAATTTTGCTTATCCAGGTGTCTTTAACGAGAGTCTGACACCGCGCAGGCTCGGGATCACCATTTTACGCCCCCCTTGAAAGGAACCAAGGACTTTTCACTCCCTTTTTTAAATTCTAATACCACCTGCCCGGGCTACAAAACGCGTTCTTGGGCATAGTAGGTTGCTATGCTAACCACTATTACACTGGCGATCCTTACACCATGTTAATTAAAATGAAAAACAACTACCTCATCTTACATGGACTTAACTTATTTCTCCGCTTGGTAACATTGGTTGAGCTTAGAAATCAATATTTTTTTCATGATAGGATCTGGACTACGAAGCATGTTCGCATCTAATGAGGATATAATAGGGACTCACTAATATGTTTTATTGTTCTGCAATATTTTATTTGTTTTGCTGATTCGCTCTCCGCCGCCGCAGCCAAAGCAGTTCCTCTTTTTGCAGTGCTGGTCGGACCGGAGCGAGCATGGGAGAGCTGTGACTATTGTTGCCGACATGCACTCCTCTTTTGTCTTAGCCGGGTCCTCTTATTGCAGCCAGTGTGCCAGGTGTTCAATCCACTATGTCTCCTCTCACTTCATACTCCTACATATTTCTTCTGTCATCCAACTTGTCTTATTCCTCGGTAGTATTTTTATAGTTGTTTTCAAAATTTGCAATGCTATTTTTTATTGTTTATTTATTAATATGATGCAGGTATAAGTTACTTGTATAGTTATATCTACATCCCCGGTGAATAAGCGGTTAGGTCGAATTTTACTCCAAGGAGAGTTAATTGTATCGAGGGATCAGAATAGTGACATCCTCGAAACTTTTAGCTTGAAATGGAATTAGATAAATGTACCAAGCCTCTGGGTGTCAAGTACTCTTTCAAGATCCCTACTCTGATTATTCCTGGTTAGGCAAAATTTACAATCCCCACTCTACACTGGTATTGTCTGATTAGCCATAATAGCATAAAAGTGGCGTCAAATTAAACAAACAAATATATTTTAATCAGATTTCCCCACATTTCATTATTATCATGTATGAAACTGGTGTTCAACATAGAAACCTAACAGGGACACGCACAACCTTGGAGAGGGTAGTGTTATCTAAAATTACCAATACAATAGCCAGCAATGAACTTGAGTTTGTGGAGTGGGAGTATAATGCGAGAGATTCATAGACAAATCGGTATGATGTACTCAGTGAAATCTGGCACTATATACATAAATGTGTTGAGGCAATAATATATTATTTCCCTGTATGTACGTTGTGTATAGTGGGATCATATGATATCATTTTATAGATATCAAACTCCATCTACTACCATACCTGTAACGTCCCAAAACCTTATTCGGTTCGTCTCCAACTAGGTTCTAAACTAAATACTTCTTTAATTACAACTAATTCATAATCCCAACTATCACATTCACAACAGAATTAACATTTTGCACCAGGTTTAAATCCGGCTGTGCCAGATAAATTATAAAATTTGTCAACATCCAAGGATGGACCCTACGGGATTTGGAGACACTACTTGGATTCGCCTAGGCTCTATTAATTCGGTACCATGAATTTGAGGGTTGGGAAATGGTTGAACGTGATCTTAGATTATTACCTCCCCCCCCCCTCCCTCCAATCGCTTTCTTCTTCATATCACAACCTAATTATGCTAAAACTACCATTTAGCCTATACCAGGTTAATTATGCTAACAAACTAAAAATGTCATTGGAGTCTACATTTATTTTTTTCTTTAATAATATATTTAAACATAATACCATTGTGTGCCAACGATATGGTTACGCTCCAAAAATTAAGTTTATAGGTCTGCTAAATGAATGAATGCATACAAGGACTGCTAACATCCTACAACGTTATATATTGCTTCTCAAACATCCCTTGAATCAATTTATAACAGATAAACTGACCTAAATTTTTAAACTTATGGTTTAATTTAACAACTAATATAACATGAAATCTACTATGCCCCAGATCGCGAGTTTGCACCTCCGAAGGTGGCTTAGAATTTTTTAAAGAGAGGAAAACATCCTAAGTTATGCCGTCCTTCTGGAGGGACTTAAAATGGAAGTCCTGAGCCTGTGCGATATAATGCACTCTTTAAAGATTCCTATTCTAATTATAACACGGTAGGCAAAATTTAGGACACCCACTGTAGCATCGTCCAGTCAACCATGACGTTAAACGAAACAAATAAACAAATTATTGGTATACCAATCCAAACTAATGCCCTGACATGATTCTTTAAAATCTGCAATGATAGGCCCTCTTGAATCAAAGTAGGATTAGAAACTATATTTAAGATATAACTTCATTGCCTAATGGTAAAAAAAATGACACAACTCTTGAGTGGAAAGCTTCCGCAAGATTATGGAAGGAGTAATATATTGCAAAAAAATATATCGCTAAGTGAGAATTTTAATTGCTTTTTATAGCAACTGGTTGGGATGTGAAAAAGGAATTGAACATCATAAAATGAAATTTAATCTCAGTTGGATTAAATGCCTTAAAAGGGAGAAGAAAAAAAGATCCGTTGAAAATGTTATTTTAACTTTCTCCTATATACGAATGACATTTTCGAAATGAGAAAAATATATTTGGAATTTTTTTGGCCCAACTTACAACTAATGAACCAATGGTATCAATTTTGGTACTTATGGAATTACTGTTAATTAATAAAAATGCACAAGGATTTGAAAAAGATTGAGGAATGGAAAATGCAGCTAAGGTATTCCTGACTTCGACAATGTATTCAGAAACATACTTACTCACATAGCAATCCCTGTGGCTATTTAGATTACGTTCACCAGGACTCATCAATGTTATCATTTAAGTCACATGTACTTAAACATAAATATTCTTATTCACTAGTTCCTTACATTATTTACAATAGTAGTTCAGGATAACAAGCGAATAATTACGAATTTATGGATTTATTACGTAAAGGAATTTTGTCTTACATGACTCTTCTATTTCTCATGCTTTTAGTCCGGCTATGAACCCGAAGTTTCGGGGGCATAAAGCATTCCTTGACGTACTAGCGAAAACGTTAACTTTATAAAATTTGGAGTAGAATCTGCTTTTGATCGTGAACGCCGCTTCATATTATCGATGAAAATGTCCTAAGCAATACGTTTACAGACGATGATCAAGATATTCCTGAATGTGAGCTTTATTAGGTTTATAATCATATCGTGTTACATACGCTCTGATTTATAATTTCAATTAACATATCATTCTAGTAAAAGTATAAAATGCTTTGTTAATCACACAAATGCAACTTCACCACTTATAAAATATCGCTCATTTGTAGTAAAATTAATTATTATTAACTAAACCCGTTATTTCTCGACATTTATATAATGAATAGGCACTCTGACTTTCCAATTTATGTACAAGATTTATAAATTGTTACATAGATCTATATCAGGGATTGAATAATTTGATGCATTTATTATATTTGACTTATGCTAAATTAATCTTAATATAAAAACATTTAAAATTTAAAGCGGCTCTGTATATTCTTTATTAAATTGCAAATTATTATACATAGGCTTAATTATTTTCAATTCCGCTCTTAATTACCAATACTCTTGCTCATAACTTACAAAAAAGAGTACTTTTTACGTATATAAAGTATAAAAACAGTTGTATATTCCGATACATGTTATCATTCCTAGCTGCCTCCATTTTAACAGGTGTAAGATTGTCGACATTTTTTCTGAAGATAGCCCAGTGGGTAATTTAGACTTGCCGCGTAGTAATCTCGCCCATCTGCTATCCGATCCAACCTAATATAGCATTCCCGTTTCAATCTCCCCCCCCCCCCCCACTGATCGAATTGTAATTGTTCTTCCTCTTATTTCCTGTATTAAATCCTCAGTTATATATCTTCCCAAGAATATTTAATAACTATAACAATGTGTCATTATATTTTATTATTTATAATAAATAGTACAAGAAAATATTATGTATTAATAGTTGTCACACTTAAATTCAAATAACAATTGATTTAGGGACTGTCTATCAACAAATTGGTAAAAAGAAGTTTTTAATAGTTTTTAAGAATATTTCTTAAAATTTGATGATAAGAAAAACTACTGGTAACAAGAACATAATTAAGTACTGGGAATCTAAAAATGAATCAAAATCCAATTCCGATTTTACTAATTCATCGCAACATTTTTTAAAAATGTCATTCCTTTTTAAGGAAATTTTGGTTCAAATCCGGTTGTGGCAGATAAATCATTTAATTTGTTAAAGCTGTTGTTAGAAGATCTGACAACTCTCAAGAGGCTTATTTGGGGAAAAACTTAACGGTTGTGCGTAACCTCGGAAAAATACCTTCGTGGACAATCTTTGATTTAAAAACGGTACAGTGATTACAACCATATAGTGAGTCCAAGGTTCCTTAGGTTACAGTGTTTTTAACAACTTCATATATTTTTAATTGGATTATCATAACAAAAGGAGAAATTATTAGCATTTCGTGAAATGATGAAGCATTCATTGAGGAAACAAAGATGAGATAATGTTTATAATACTCTATTATATATTTTTTTCTATTTATTCCCAAGATACCTCCATTTTCTAGACAGGTCCATAAAGTGCATGTCTTCCATCAACTTCGTGTTTCAATTAACATGATTTTAAATTTGTAGTAGTTTGTGACCTACTCTAATAGTTTATATATTATTTATAATTTATTAATATTTTTTAATCATTGCTTTAATTTGATTTGTCCTAGGTAGGGAGCGACCCCGGTGGCTCAATGGTTAGAGCGTTGCCACGGTGAGGCGGAGATCCAGGTTCGAATCCCGGCTGGGGGCAAATCTTTTCTCTTCAAAATAAAAATATTTTATTTTTACATTGTGGGAAAAGTCGAAAGGATCACAAGCAGCTGGATATATTTCATGTACTATTTAAAATAAAAATTTGAACTCTTAGATTTTATTTTGTTAATTTTTTTCTTTCTTTTTTTAATTGGATAGGTAACAATTATTATTATAAAGTGTTAAATAAAAGTCAGGTCATACGTACAGTCTAACAGATTTTTTCAAACTACTCTTGATCTCCATTTTACACTCCTATGTAAGAAATTTCGTCTTACATAGGAGTGTAAAATGAAGTATCTTTTCTTACAGTCTCTTGTCTTACATAGGAGTGTACAATAAATTCTCTTTTCTATTCATTTCGTTATTCTAAAGGGACATTGAACCAGAATAAAACTACTTTTCTATTCTATAACTTGCGTTAAACGGTCTCTTCACTAAATTCAGGCAATAAAACTGCATTCTAGGCAAACTTCAATTTATTTGTGTACAACACAAGTAATTTTAAAAATGAAAAAATGTAAAACCTATAATGTATAATGTAAATGTAATAAGCGAAACTAATTATGAATGGTTGACTGAAGAAGATCATGGTTCACTGTTGCTGTTTTCTTCAAGACTCTATTTGACTTTTCAAAAGGAATTAGACTAATGGAGATCTTCGAGTAAGCTTCGAGTGTCGATAATCCTCTTCTTTCGCATCTCTTTGTAAACTAGAAGAGGCTCCCTAACAACCTAGAACAAGATAAACGGATTAAAAACTGGAAGAAGCAAGAAGAGGGAAGATTCCGGAACAGATTTGGCCATTGATGAAGAGGACCCCAGGTGTGGGTCGTGTACCTGGTCTGTTTGTACACCTCCCCGGGTGGTCTATGCTACCCGTAATAAATTAGCCCTCCGAAAGGAATTTACTGTAATTTGTAAGTTATTGTGCCGGGGCCTCCTCGGAGTGGCGGTGTATTGTGAAAGGAGCGGTGGTGGGGGAAGTGGGCGTGGCCTCGCTCCTCATAGGTCGCTCCTCCCCCCACCACCTTCCGACCTAGCCACTATTTGCCATTGGCTTCCTCAGCATTGAACTTTTACCCGCCGTGTGTGTTCCTCCACAATGGGCCTCCAACTTATTATACATATACAATAGTTCGGCCCAGTTATAATACAACACAACAAAGAAAACACCTTTACGTCCTCTCGTCTTCTCCATCCTGCAAGAAGGACCATTTTAACATATATATGTAGATTTCCCTGGATGTACCGCGCAACTTTTATTCCCTTGATATTCCAGGATGGTCAATTTTACTCCTTAAAACTTTCATGACAACTACGATTCGAATACTGTAATAACAGTTATAAACAAATTTTGTATATCAGAAAGAAAAATAATTGAAGAAACACTAAATATGACATGCTGTTGTTTGTTTCTTTGATATTTATGCAGCCTCGGTGAATAAATGGCTAAGTCGAATTTTTCCACAGAGAGTTAACTGTATTTAGAGTTGCGTAGTTTTAGGTTTGAAATGTAGTTCTATAATAAGGAATAACTCCATTTTATTGGCTTCATTAGCATGACCTAGCCCCTTATTCACTACGAAAGTACCACGATTCTGCTCCCTTAAGTACAAATAACTCAATTTGGCCTAAATTCGACATAACCACATATTTATCAGCGGTGTTGATTTATAGCACGTACCATTTCAGATCAGTGATTTTAGCTGGTATATGGCAGCAAATCATTCATTATAGTTCGATTAAAACAACATTGCAGATTTTATTGTATGCTAAATTATTGATTTATATTTCAATTATATTCATTTTTGGTATCTGTTATCGAGAACTGTAGTATGGAAAAAAGAATATAATTATGGGTAATGAGTATATTTCGCTAACCAATTCATCAAGAAATCAAGAAATAAAAGTTTCATCTAACATTTCGAAGAATATATGAAATGTTTTTCAAGAATATAAATCACGTACAGTTAGGGGTGTCTCTTGCATGAGACGAAACCCACACTTTCACTAAGTGTTAAATCTTAAAATTTCATTATTAAAAAAACCATGTAAGGCTAGGAATAGCCGATCTGGAAATAAAGAGAATAAAAAAAAAAATATAAATCTTGGAAAATTAAAGTAGATGTGTCTATGTTACAACTGAGAGACTAGATTAATATCTAACATAAAAGCCTAATTGATTCATGAAGGTCAGTCAAAAAAATTTATAAGTAATTATTGCAAGTAATAATTTATAATTTCGCTATATTATTTGTTGGAAACTAACTATTCCAATGACAAATAATTTGAATTTCCATGTAAACAAAATAACTAAATTATTAAAGTTCATTTAAAGGAATGTGATAAGTGAAAGTTTAGCGAGTACGCACCATCAAATTTTTAAAATTTACATTTTTAAATTTACAACTGTATTAACATTGATTATAACAATAGAATAAGTAAATATAATCAATGATGTATAATGCATGTTTAAAGTCAAGTAGAGAAACTACACATTAGTAATACTGAAATAACAAAATCCCATAAATAATAACAATTATATATTCAGCGCTAGAATCCGTTGTACAGCTTCTCAACTATGCTTGATTAAGAGGAAAATAAATATGTTCGAACTAGGAATTCTAACAACAAATCATCCAGTTTTTCACCTAAACATCAAATGCTACGAGCTTATATTTATTTCATATATCTTACGCCATTCCCCGAGTTAAAAATCGAAATCGATATCTAAAATCCAAACACAGCAAGGCTGTTAAGAGTTGGAAATGAGAGAGTTATATAATAGAGGTGTAGTAGGGAGTTGATGAAGTGAGGTGGAAGCCTTGAGGAATATATCCTAGGATTTACTGCGACAGTTTGGAATAGGATAATCTGTGGGGTCTACCCTACCTCCTCGTCTCACGTCCATACTCACAAAAATAAAATCATTGCATGTAATATTTAGAGGTCTAGCGGTATTCCTTATTTTATATGCTACATATCGACATTTCTATCCGGTCATGTTAATGATTCTTAAGCACGCTAGGCAGCCTTGTTGTAAATCATTCCCGATTTAAAGTAATGGTTCTAAATAGTATCATGAATAAAAAAAAAGTTACTAAAAGATATTTGCAGCCCCAGTAAACAAGTCATTAAGTCGAATTGTGCACTTATTCTCGTAGCTTTTTCCTTGAAATCGACTTGCAATATACGCAATAGCTCCATTTCAAGCCAGTGCCTGATTTAAGCTCTAATGCACTACGAGAAAAACACGATTAAGCTTCCCGTTAAAGTACAAGAAACTCATTTTGGAGAAAATTCTACACTTGGGGAGAGACATTTGGATTAAAATAAGCTAAATAAATAGAATACACTGTTACGATAGATACCACACGTATATCTTCCTGATTAGTCCGGGAATTTAACTTTTAATTTCTATGTATTATGTAAAACAAATAATACAATATTATCGAGAAATGAAGGTAACTATGCCTTATTTATACGTAAACTAGGATTTACCTGTTTAGTACAAAAGTAAGCTTTTAGCTAAATTCGATTTTACTACTCATAAAATTTTCATACCGCGGGCTAAATATGAAAATCGTTTCTTAAGGAGTAAACTCCAAAAATACGTAATGACTTATAGATCACCTGTGGTTTAGTGCAACAACCTAGCATAAAAACCTAATATGGCCTAGATCACAGGTAAATAATTCTTAGTTATTTCGTCCTTCTGATGGGGCGCAAAATGGATGTCCCGATGTCAGGGACTCGTTAAAGACTCCTATCCTCATTATACCTGAATAGTCATAGCCCGCTATAGCATCCTCAGATTAGCATAAAGTTATGCTAAACGAAATAAAAAAACGTAAAAGCTTATAATGAGTGCCAAAGTTACGGTGTAGGATTAAGTTTTTCATCAAGGCTAAGAAAAACAAGATTATGACTTTATAGAACAGATAAAAAAGAAATAGCTGGATTAAATTGTTAATCTATAAATAATAATAAATGCAGGGCAAGTAGCTTTATTACAAAACAATAATTTACCTAAAGATGTGACGTGTCAAGTTCTTGTTCCAAACCTTTTGTATGAATGCTTGTAACATATTTTTTACTGAAATAAAGGAAAATAAAATTATGAAATAATATACATTAAGGCATTCACATTATTTAATAATTGATGTTACATTTTTCTTGCTGATTTCACAATACTTTAACAAATGGTGCTGTATTTTTTAATATTTAATTTATTTTCCATTTTTCAATTACATAGGTCGAATGGATTATAAATTCGGAAGTTAAATAAGAACTATTAGATCGCTCAAGAGCTAAAGTAGCAAAAAAAAAATTCAAATTTAATAATTTTAGAAAAAATATAAATAAGGCGGCTTTTTCCTTCTGTCTGTTTTCTTTTTACCTTTTCTTTGGAAGTTATATAAATTTGACGCATTACTGATTTGTATTTGATATAAAATATGAAATAAATTTGGTGTTTTTAATACATTTGTTTTGTTTTTTGAGAATTTTATTTTCAATATTTACAAAGTCCAAAGGATAGTCCATCTAAAATCCCTTAAGAGTGGACATGATATATCCATACACAAACATAAATTTAAATTACTAAAACTCTCGACATCAATTTTAAATGAACAGTACGGATCTTTGTATATCTCTTCAGCCAGCTAAGAGAGTATAAGCAATTAATCTTAACATCAGCAGTAATCTAAACAAAGCTGTTATACTTTAGTAGTTTCAATGAATACAATTTTCCGAAATCGGTATTAGTGTTCGATATTTCGGGTAGTTAGTATTTTAAAAGGACTTTAGTAATAAAATGCCACTAAACTTTGTTATTTTTTTTGTAAGCGGTAATATAAATTCCGTTAAAAGGGAAGGTTATGAAGGACGGTCAGAGTAACAGTTTACCTGGTAGGTCGTAAAATCCGTAGCTACCCATCCGCCAAACCTTGTAGTGAGAGCAAATATAATTAATGGTAGTTAGACCAGTTTTGCTAATTACATTTTTTTTTTTTTTAAGCTTTCGATACTTGTTTATTTATTAAGTGGTAAAATGATTTATATAAATAAGAGGCGAATCATTCCTTAAAAAAAAAACGACTTGACGCAATAATTGGCATTTTTTAATTTAGCCGTCAGTAGCAATTGTATTGGTTGAAGCTGTTTGATTCCGGAACGGCATATCTAATATTCCATAAACTTTTTTTTAATATTTTATATTTTGAGTTTTATCATGTTTGAACTTGAGTTTTACGGAAATAATGAAACAAGTTAAAATAAAAAAAATTTCAAGGTTTATAATATGTCTACTGGCAATAAAAGAATTTCAATAGGGATACTTTTCTTTTACCAATGCCCAAATTTTTATTTTTTTAACTCAAAAGGAACTATAAAATACCTCTATTGAAAAATTAGGTTTTTGAGTTATGACATTGCTCTTTTGAAGGAGCGATGTGTTCATTTGAAAAAATGTTTATAGCGTTGACATTTCATCTATCATCATTATGATGACAAGAAACCAATACTAACGTGGATACAGATGGATCTTCACAGATTAAGACGATACATTTGTGTACGATATACCTACTCTATTCTGTCGCAGAAAACTGCTTGGGATCGCAAGCCGGCTGGATACAGACAAGGTAGATGAGCCATGACCTTTATAGACTAATGACCTGAGCTGTAGATCCGTCGGGTCTTTGCTAAATATAGACATTGGTAATGCTTTCTCAACACTCCCTCTTCAAATATTTATATGGCCATCCCTTCAAAAGATTTGTTTTGTTTTTTTTTCTTTAGTTTCCACCTCTCTTTTTTTTCTCTCCACCTATACCTAAAAGTGCCTTTTGAATCTTCAATTCTCTCTTTTCCTTATTTTTTTTTTAGGACACGGTGCAAAGATTTATATGCAACGAACCAGTCATTGGCAAACGAATTCAAATGTATCTTAATGCAACACGAGGACCTTGAATGGCTACTCAATTCTATGATAATAATCACGATCAAATATTTATTCAGGGAATTACAGGATGACTTCATTTCTAAGGCTAATCGCTAATCCAAAGGAATACATATAAGGACGTTTCATTGCAATGTAAGCATGTCTGGCTACACAGCCTTTAAAAGAAAATAATTTCAAAATTTTAATAATACTTGTTTGTCTTTGTTTAAATGTAAATTATATATATGTTTATTTCTAGAAAGCAAGTTATGGATGTTGTTAATCTATCGAGTGATAATGCCCAATGTCTTCAATAAATATGATTAAGAATAAAAGAACTCATCTCTCCTTTTGTGAATAAATTAATTTTATTTATCTAAAATGTATTTTGCGTTAAATATATATAAGCGACAGTATTAAGTTATAGTAAGGTCTTGTATCCATCCGATTCATAAAAGTTGCAGCAAATTGCCGTAGTTTTCTAGGTGGTAAAAAATTTTCATGGATCATTTGGGTTCCCTTATCTTTTCAAGTAAGCTTTTTCTTTCGAAAAAAAAACATCAACTCACTATATTGTGGATTTACTTTGGTATATCATACAGACTGTTATTTCCGCTATAATAATTTTTAAAAACTATATTTCAACTAGCTCTCGAGTTATCTAAATCTTTTTAAGTTGAGAAGAAGAAAATGGTCCGGGTGGAGGTAAATAAAAAAAAAAAAATTTCTTATATAGTGATAGACTATTTAATAGAAGCCGACGTTTCGACCCACATTGCAGCTCATATTCAAGGCGGAATAAACAAGATACAAAAATATTTAAAAGTGAAAAATATAGTAATATAAAAAATAAGAAAAATAAGAGTATTATTTTAAATTTTGAACTAAAACAATGGGATATAGGTGAATGACAATAATGAGAAAAACAATAATTACTTTAAGTAAAATTAAGCCAAAAGAATAATAAATAAGAAAAATAATGAGAACAAACTAATAAGTAGTAGTTAAAATGAAAGGATGACAATAAAACTTAGAAATTCAAACAATAAGCATGTAAAACACAACAAACCTTGTAAAGTAGGTCACAAGTGTGAAGTGAACCTAAATAGTAACCTACAATAATGAGGAATTTTTTTTTTTAAATTTATTTATTGATATTTACAACTGTACAATTTTGGATTGTAGGGATTGGATACGAGAGGAATTCGATGGCTTAGTGAAGCCCTAAAGCTCTACTCCGTAAGTCCAAATGGGTCGTATGATGGTCATGTAGATGAGTATTTTGTAGTTAATTGGGACGTTATAGCGTTTGTCTAGTAAGTGACGAGGAACTTAAGTGTAAAAACTTAAAATTATTAACATAACCGTGAATGATATTTGCTGACCTAATATATATGAGGAAGAAAATGGTCCAGGTGAAGGTCAAAAAATCCCCATAAATAGGGAGAAAAGTTTATTGGACAGCCAACCTTTCGACCCACATTGCAAGTCTTCTCCAAGAATTGTGATGGGGGCTTCTGCAATATGGGTCGAAAGGGGATTTTTTTTACCTACATCCGTACCATTTTCGTCCTCTTTTATTTACTTTAGATTCACTTTATACTTCTTTTCTATCTTTTAACGTTCCTAGTGATTGTATTCATAACTGTCAATGGGTTTTGTGTACTGATGAAAAAAATAAGTGAGTTATTTAATATATTATTATAAGGAAATACAATACTTTCTTTACTACAGCACTATAAATAAATAAAAAAATTTAAAGATACCTTATCACCTTCCCTCCTTTTTGTTGACATAGTTATATATTCATATATCTCAATCAATGAATGTATTTCAAAATATGTATGTGTGTCCATGATATTATAATTTATCACTAGACATGAACAAAAACATCAAATGGAATGTTCAAAGTGATGTCGGAGGGACTGATTGACCGCCCTTAAGAAGGAAAATAAAAGCTGCGTTTGAGGTTTTGGGTAATAGCTCATCAGTAGCCGTTGTGGTCCCGTGGAATAAATAGCTGAAAGAAGCCTAAATAGGGTTCTGCCTCTCACCATTAGTTCAAGCTTCCCACTAACACTTCGGCCACAACATTTTTTTTCTTTTCACTTTTTTTTTTGTCTAAGGCGGTATAGGACTAAGCACCTTTGTAGCCAAAACCGAAAATCGGTACTTGAAGCTGCCTCATTTGTTTTTTTTGCTCTTTCCCTTGGCCATTACAGTGCAGAGCAACGTTTAGATATGCCTGTAGCTCAAGACTCCATTAGCTGTCGGTGTCAAATGTTATATATCATAAGAAGTCTTGTTACTATGCCACCCACGGTATTTCGCACCACCTTGTCGGTTACTCAAAAGAATTTCCAGGTGTAAAGACCAAGGAATCCTGGTGCTGAAGTTGAAAAAGTGAGTTTCTTCTCTCTAGTTTTGCGCTGCAGATTGTTTTTATGAAGAAGTTAATTATTGCATATCGATAAACAAATCAAGGTAAATGATAATATTTCAAACTTTTGAGGTTTATTTTCTTAAAATTAATAATATTATTAGCTAGAACTCAAAGGCTTTCAGCACATAATAAGCAGTTTGTATTCAAACTGTTTTAATTAATGGATTTATGTGTATGTAGACATCCATGAACATCTAAATCAAATCTTTGATACAAATATTTTTTATAGCAGTTCGGATTTACAAATTTCGGATAACAGAATATTGATTATATTTATGTGCTATATTAAATTGAAGATAAAACTTGGGTTATCTAGAAATATAATTAATGTATAAAGCCTTTGAAAACATTTATTACTGAAACCCGTTATATGTAGATAAATTAGATAAATTTACCGAATATTAACTTATAAATGAATATTAACTAAACCTGGCTGAACTTAGGTCACCTATGGTGTAATGGTTACCATAACGACCTCCTATGCTCAAAATCGCGTGTTCTTCAGAAGGGACGTATTATGGGGGTCTCCAGACTTGTGGTGTCAGGTACTCTTAACACTTAACCCTAATGAACCCTATTCTAATTACACCTGGATAGGCAAAGATTAGGATTCCCACTGTAGCATCGTCCGATCAGTCATAACAGCGTAAAGTGACGTTAACTGAATAAACAAACAAACCTGGCTGAAATATATTTTTGTTTATTATTTGACAAGTTTATTGTACAGGGACGTACTTCAAACTGTTCTAATAATTTCATCATGCTGATTTATAATAAAGTGACTCCTCCATTTCAACTATTTGTAAAATATAAATCTATTGAATTTCATGTTTTGTTCAAGTTGAACAGTATTTCTAAAATAGTTCAGGTTACATACCGTTAGTTATTGGCTAAGCCTGCAGGTAACGTTAGTTCAGGTAGGATCTCCTTGAGTACGATCATCTATTACTGAGTGCTATTGTCCGGCCACATCATGAAAAGCGGTCAACAGGGTGGCCTCTTAACTGTATCGCTAGTAACTGTATAGAAATTACGGGGAAAGGGTAATAGACGATTATCGGTTCTTCGGTGATTAGGAGGCGGTTGGTAGGCCTGGGATAATCTCCGCAAAGTGACAAATCACCCACTAATGGGCCAAACGGTAGCAACACTGAAGAGGAATCTGCTACCCCCTCGCGTTGTAGCATGCTCAAAGGGTAGCTTATTGAAAACAATGCGGTTACAAGTACTGCAAGCCGACGGCCACTTACCTCCATCTTTACCTGGTCGTCAGAAGAAAGTGTTTCTAACAGGGATTTTGACCCATTGTACACTTACACCAAAACACGTTATGATGATAGTTCAAGGGTGGGTGTACATATGTCTAGTAATTTTCCATCTACTTAAGGTATCCATTTTTCTTGAATAAAATAAGTTTGAACAATGCAAAGAACAACAGAAAAACTTGATCTGAAGTTTATTAGAACTCTATCCGAACTTTATTTGGTTTAATTTGATCTTCACACATTAAATTGTTATTTTCGTTTATTAAATGCGATTTTACAATTAAAACACCGTTAACTATATCTTATATATTTTTTTTTTAATTCCTTTCTATACTCTGATTTAATACTTCTAGCATTTGCTTCACCCTTGGCTTCGCTCGGGTGGAATTTGGTCTGCTACATAAAGTTTCGCGACAGACTTCAAATATAACGCATAGGACTATGTCTAATAATTTAAAAATGATAAAATTATTTGGGATAGGAGAAGGAATGTATCGAAATTATTGTAAAACAATTTGAACAGATTAACACTTAAAACCGAAATATTCACGGATCACAGCTTCTGATTCCTTTTAAGCGTGACCCACCACTCAAGCGGAGTTAGCTTCCAAAACTGAATCAAAGATTCTTAATGAAAGATAGGTCACCAGATCCGGAGCGGAGCGGAGCGCAGTTTAACGACGTAGTAAGAGTCAACTTCAGTCCGTTTAGACCGACCAGGTTTTAGTTTTGAGCTACGTTCAGCTTCCACCATTACACCTACTCGCAGCGCAGCCTCTCAAATTACTTTATTTCGGTTCAGGGTAAATTTACAATGGATTTGGAAGCATTGATAATCGAATGTGTGAGGGAGGAGAAGGTCTTGGACGATCCGAGCACAGCATTGATACTATTTGGAAGACGCAATAAAGTCTCTATAATATCGCAACGGATATTTTTCAAAATTTCGTTGACTTGATCACGAGTGATTCCAAGTAATCTCTAAATGTTTCTTCTGTTCAACCGATGAAAAGGGTGTAAAATTCCCCACACTAATTCCTCTTTTTTTTACTAGAGACTTTCCCATATTTTTAAAGTTGTGTTGAAATGAGATTATTACTTCATGTTTTTTTTTTTAAACATGATCTCATATAAGTAAATTAGGTGTCGGATTCATTAGATTACGCAAACATTCCTTTTGTATTTTCAACTCCATCACGACTCAACTCCAACTTTTAAAAAAGTGATTTTTTAAAAATGGTATACAAAATATGACAAGAACTCCGATGCTAGACAGGTTTCTAACTGAGCTGGTGTCTATGCAATCGGTCCGACCCCCCTCTAGTTCCACTCAACTCCGCTCAGCTCAGTTCAGCTCCGCTTTCGGAGGCGGTCAGCTTCAGAGAACTTTTAACAATCTCAATGCATCTGACAAATACAAAAAAGTTTCCGCGAAAATCATTTACTTATAGATTCTTATATATTTTTTTATATTCCTATAATATAACAGGAAAATGTATAATACTAGCCTTTGGCCGCGGCTTCGCCCTTGTGGAATTTTGTCTGCCACATAAAGTTACGTGACAGATCATTTTAAATAAAAAATTTAATTTGTTATAATTATAAGTCACTCGTACATCCAAAATTTCAGATGTATAACTTCAAAACTGACGGATTCGATATAATCTTTGAACCACTATTATATTAAGGGGGAAACCCTTGGGGTGGAATAATCCAAATTCCTTTCTAAGTGCTCATTTAAGCTGTACAAAGAACCTATCTGCAAATTTCAAGATGCTAAGTTCAGTGGTTTGTGCTGTGCGTTGACCGCTGGGTGTGTTAGTCAATCAGGTTACAGTTTTATATAAACTTCTGTGTGGTGTGTTGATAAAAAATAGCCTATGTCCTTCCCCAGGCTTGAGATTATCCATATCAAATTTCATCACAAACGGATCAGGACAGACGTGAAATATACATTGACGCTGATTAACAAACGGGACGGACAGAAGTTACTTTCGTTTACTGTTGTTCGTGTCAGTAAAGGATTAGCACGTAATGTTATTGAAAAGGATTACTTAGTATAACGGTTTCAATTGTCGTACGGCAGCAGCGAGAAATTAAAACTGAAAGGGTTAGAATAATGTACATATGTAGGTAATTTATCGATGTGTTGTAATTTAGCTGTCCTACTTACCTACTGCAATATACTCCTGTAATTTTTTTTTTTTTTCTTAGCCCCTTTGGGTTTGAAGGTTTCTAAGTAGAATTAAAGATAGGATGGAGAGGTATCTCTTGTACTGTACGATGTACATTTTAAGAGGAGGATGAGAAGGTGGAGAAGGTTCTAATTTATTCATTTCTATTTTTTAACTTTAGATTTTTCCGGTGATGGGGCTCACCTTGTCCTTTTCCTTTTGTTTGTTGATTTTATTAATTTCTCAGTTCAGGCTGAGACTTTGTACGTGATCTTGCCACGTTTGTGGCCGTCCTGTTGGGGTGAGTGTCCGAAAAAGAGGGTTAGTACAGTATTTCAGGCTGTCGAAAAATTTTATGTGTCTACGTTTAATGAAGTCTGTAACTGTCGGTATGTCGAGAGTAGTGTGTAGGAGGTCCGTTTTTGTTTTGTTCAATGTTGTGTGTCTCACTATGCGTTGCAGTACGCCATTCTGAAACTGTTGGAGCTTTTTCGCTGTTGCCGGCGTGATGTTACCTAATAGTGGTGCTCCGTAAAGGAGTGCCGGTCTTAGGATGCTCTTGTAGATGGTCAACTTGAGGCGGAGGGATAAGTTAGGAGATGTAAGCAGGTTGTTAAGTCTGTAAGACTTGGTCCTAACCGATCTGAGTTTCTTCCTACAGTGGTAGGCTAGTTTAAGGTGCCGGTCAAGGGTGACACCTAAGTAGACTATGCTGCTCGCTGGTCTGTTTTCACGTCCCGCTACCCTATAGACCTTAGGGAGAGGGCGGCGCTTTTTCCCCTGAAAGGAAAAAATTATGCAGTCCGTCTTTTTAGGATTCACTGTGATGTTGAGTCCTTCTAGCTTCTGTGTGATGCTCGCACAGACCTCCTCCGCCTGCCGTAGAGCTCTCTCTGCGCTGATCGAGGTGCTGTAGACCGCTATGTCGTCGGCATAGGCAGCTACAGTAGCTTTTTTGTAGTTGGCTCCAACAGTTTCAGCTGTGTATATTGAGAAAAGTACTGGAGATAGCACAGACCCCTGAGGCACTCCGCAGGTGAATGCGATGGCTTCCGATGATGTTTCGCCGATACGAACTGCTATCGTTCGCTGTTGAAGAAACGACCGTAGGATCGAGTAGAGCTGTTCCGGAAATTCGTTGTCCTGTAGTGTCTTGCATAATAGGTTATGGGAGACTGAGTCGAACGCTTCCGTGCAGTCTATGGAGATCATAGCGGTCGCTTCGTTCTTGGCGGTGCACTGGCTCACTTCCGCATGTATCTTCGCCAGGTGATGATCCGGACAGAGGCCGGCCTGGTAGGCGGTTTGCTCCGGTGGGATGAGTGCTGTCTCTGAGCAATACGCCTTGAGATAATTGAGGACAATTTTCTCAAAGACTTTCCCCAGATGCGGAAGCAAGCTGATGGGCCTGTAGTCCGCTGGCTGTGATCCTGACTTCAACGGCTTGAGTAGAGGAAAAAGAATAGCTATCTTCCAATTGTCTGAAAAATATCTTAACCTGAGGCAGGTATTATATAAATTGGTCAAGTGAGCTATTCCTCTTTTTGGAAGTTGTTTCACCAATATAGTTTGTATCCCGTCTTGGCCTGGTGCTTTATTCCCCTTCATACGACGAAGAATCGCCTTGTCTTCACAAAACCCTGTAAATTATGTTACTTGATCTGTGTCGTTCAGGGAAAATATGTAGATTTTGCGAGTAAGAAACACGTGAGTGAGCTACTTTATAGTCGCTTTTTTCCTCAGAAATAAGAAGAAAATAATTTCCCTGGAAAGGTTTTCAGAAGTTTTTCAAGAATATTCCTTTAATTTTTTCGTTTGTTATTGGCGTATTAATGTTTTATTTCAGCATCAAAGCCAGCCTTATAAATAATATAGATAATAATAAAATATTTAATTAATATAATATTACTACATTCATTTTTATGAATGAATGAATTAAAAACGAAGTAAAATTTGCATCATTTCAGTAATAATTTTTTTTAATTAAATGTATTTAATTTAATATCTTCTTATGCTTATTTAATTTCATAATTTCTGTCAAGTCGTTTTTTCCTTCTGATATCTCTGAGTTCTTTCATTTACATTGCCATTGATTTTATCTTTATTAATAATTTTATCTTAACATAACCATCCTCTTGTACGATATATCTAATTTTTTGAGCCCTCAAATTTATTGTTCTAGATATACTTTTTAATAATCGATTGTGTATCACCGCTATTAAATTAATATGAATAAGAACATGTAATTGTAATAGAAACCTTTTCAGAGTTACTTTTTTTCATATCTATATTGAAATTGACATTTCCAAAAATATTTACTCATATCAATCATATTTTATTAGTATTTATTTAATGCCCTTTAATCAACATTTATTCTAAGAGAATTTTTGGATAGGGTTATTATCTGACTATATGAATTATAATTTTCAATTTGGTAAGCAGGATGTAATTTAACAGTAGTTAGTAAACTAAGGATAAATTTTTTACAAAGAAAATTTTATATAACTGATTTGTTTTTTCGTGCAGAAATAGACCATGATCAATATTTACTAGATTTTAATTTTAATTATTGCAAGAATAAAAAAATTGTATTAATTACTTTTCATTAAACTAACCAATATAAACATGAATTTGTTTTGGTTATTTTTTAACTTTTCTTTTTTTCGTTTAGAATTAATAATTAATTCGAATTATTAAAGATAGCATTTAAATTACATATTTCAATCTTTTGGATTGTGTTTGAAACTGAATTTTGAATAATTCAGAATATCTAAAAGAATTAATTCATAATATAATTTGTAATTTTCATAATCCTTGGGACAACTTTTAATTAAACCATATTGTTTATTCATATAACAACAACATGATAAAGAAATAAATTCAACTATTTCTATATTTACTAGTTTGTCTGTTTATTTAACGACACTTAGCTGCTATGGCTAATTGGATGTTACTAGAATGGGAATCCTATTTTTCCCTATTCAGGAATAATTTAGATTAGAATTTTTAATGAGGTTTTGACCCAGCACCGGCTAGGGATTACCATTTTACGCCCCCTTCGAAGGACGGCACAACGATGATTTTTACTCCCAACGGTGCGTACTTAAGCCACCTGCCGGGCAGCAAGCCCGCAAGTAGGGCATAGTAGAAACCATCTTACATTTATTATTTAATTATACCATAAGTTTAAAAATGTAAGTCAGTTTTACAGGTCACATAGAAACAGCAGAGATAAAAAATAATATAATATCTGAAATATTTTAAAGGTTAAATGAGTTATTTAAAGATACATATGTAAGCTCTGGATTCCTACTTCACATACCTTTCCAAAATTCTAAGAATTCTTAGAATCTGGTGGAATTTTGGTAAATAATTGTTCTCATCAACATAAGCATGGTCAACACCCTGGTATTTTTATTTTTATTTTTTTTTTTGTTCAAGGTTCAACAACATCTATATTACCAATCAACAATTTCGTACGCCATTCGATGGAATGCTGGTTCTATCTTTTCCTATCTTAAAAAAGGAATTCTAAATCCATAGCCATCCCTTTGTCTTATGGAATAAATGATATTTGAAGAATGTTTTTCACATATTGTATAAATTTGAGTTAATAAAACAACACAATCTTATATGAAAATCCATCTCTGACAATTTCCAATATCATGTTAAACATTATATCTAAAGTTTTTTCTGTCGAAAATATTAGTGTCAAAGTTAAATGTAACGTGTTGGAGAAAAAAAAATTAAAAATGTCTGTAGCCCATAAAAACAATGATTTTTAATAATCTTAGCATTGTATACAATTACTTATTTCAAATTGACTTATAACAGAAATAAATATTAATGATAAGCAAACAAATATAAATTTAACAGTTGATAAATATTTACAACAAAATACCAATTAATAATCATTGGCATGATTTATAAATATAATAGTCTCCTTCATTATTATTATTTAAAATTTTTATCCATAATACATTATATCAAATACATTCGAAAGTAATTATATTCATGTTACATAAATATTATGTCTTAAAGATATATTATCGGAATGATTGTTCAATATTTCTACTTTATTAAAATAAATACCGGTATAAGAATTTGGAAAAGAAAGGCTATTTGGACATGGAAAACAGATATTTTTCGAAAATAATGTAAACAACAAAAAAACTTACAAGGACGACGGGTTCGAAAACCAAAGAACCAAACCCAACTTGTTGAAAGTGAATTAGTGTTACTTTTTTTATGGGCAAATGGATTACCATTAGTCAAATATAAATAAATAAGTTGATAATAATAAATTTACCATATACTAATCTATTTATAATAATAGATGTTTTAATATATTAACTCTATTAAAGTTGTTGAAATATAAGAATTGTTAGGAAATTTATATTTCTCTATCTTTCCGTCATTCTTTGTAAAAAATTCCTATACTTATCAGAAAAGCGCTTTAAGAATACCAACGCTCGACGAACACATACGATCAGACTACAAGCGTGTCAAAAAAATGTACATGGACACCCAAACCCACTAATAGAACAAATGGCGAAGAATCTCAGGCCTGAGGACATCACGAGGAGACTAAAAAAAAGTGGATGATGGATCTATTACAATAGGAAGTTAAATCAAAACACGGTAGAAGTACCATCGTGTCATTTTATTGTAAATTACTGACAGAAAATCTGCTGATTGTCAATTTGTTGTACTTGACAGGTGTGGATAAATATATCAGGAGGGGAAAAAAATATAATCGTAGATATGTAGATTGAATAAAATAAGATTTTAGTAAAATACTCTTTCAAGATTTTAGTAACTGATAATTAACAGTAAATGCAAGTTCTGTAATAGAATACTAAGTGGATATAAAGGATGAGATAGGATAGCAGATAAAGCTCATAAATAACTAATTATAATGCACTAAAGACTGATTAAAGCAATTTAGGCGATTGCGACTTTTTTAGTAAGCACCTCACGTTGCAATAACATGCGTCTTAACATTGTCCAACTGAGTAATTCATTGGGCAACTCGACATTTAGTGCAATTGGTTTTTTTTTTATTTGTAAAGATTACCATTTCAGGCTCTCAAGGTAGTTTTAATGTTTAAAATGATTTTAACTTCAAAAGATTTATATATGTTTTTAATTTGTAGTAGATTTATCTGCATCCGGTAGTAGAGGTGTACGTGATGTATTTTTTTTTTTTAATTATGCGATCAGAAGTAGTAACTATTCTCAATTATATCTACACCGATCAAGTAAATTATAAAATGGTGTTATTATCATGTGATATGATAAATTAAGTTATATCACTTAAAACTTCAACTTAATTTGTTATAATAATAATAATAAAAACATATTTATACATACATATTGTCCAAAGAAATTTAAGAACTTACTGCAACTCAAGAATTAGAACATATATTTTCAATAACATTCAAGATAAGTAGAAACCAAGATATATTTATATATCTTTAAAATTTTTGTTGTAGAAATGGAATGAGGTCATGGTATAAACTTTTAATCCGTGAACTTAACTATAAAATTTTATCATACTTTGCAGCCAAGTATAATAAATTTAAAAAAAGTATAATTACCTATTGTTGGTAATTATTTCTAACTTCTGTAATCAGGATAAAAAGAGCATAACTCCAAACTTTCAAAAATGTCTTTTTCACATTTCTCGCTAGTTTATTCAAGCAGTTTTGCTTAACGCTATACCATTCTGTCTTATTTCTCACGGTTAGACTGGTTCTGAACCAGAAACTTCGGGAGAATGAAGCATAAATCGTTTGTCAATACGCATAAACTGTACATAAGCGTGGACAAAGAGCCTGCAGCTATCTGATTAGGGGCCATTTGGTGGATGCATGTCTAGGATCTCTACGGAAGCTATTGGAGGTCAATAAATTGGTTCAATGCTATGTAAGTCGATTGGTTGGCTTGATTTCCTATATCCGTTAATGGGGACATAATTTATTATTTGTATAATTTGTGAAGCACCATTTCTAGGTATTTAGTATATATGAAAAATTGTTGGTTAGATGGGAAAAAATTTAACCAATTATTGAATAATCATCAATGTTCCTTACTTCATTATGTACACAGTCATTCATGATGACCTTAATATCATGTGTTAATATTGAAAAAGTGGGTAGTGGGTCCAGATAGTCTTTTAAACATAATTATCTAATGGGTAACGGTTGTAAAGGTTGGGATACCTCATAAATATAAGATGCGTAGCCAGATTGTCTCCCTGCGCTCAGGTGCCTTCTTCTGTAATATTTAAGATACAAGATTAGAAACCATAAAATCAAAAGTTAATATACAATGGAGTAAATCTTCGAGGACGAGAAAATAAAAAAATTGCGTAAGATGTAATTGAAGGAAAAGGAAGGAGAGTAAAGGGACAGATCGGAAAGGGCAGTCCCTTATTAGGAGATGTAGCATTAATTGGACGGAGGTATATAATAATGACGGAGACAGATATGCGTGGAAGCTGTGAGAGCCGGGGCGAGGAATGTACTTTACGATCCGGTCTCGGATTCCTCGGCGGGACAGCGTGAGAACGACCTCATGTTTGTCCCAAGTCATTGCCGAAACCCACCATTATCGGGGCCACTTACCCCTCCTATCTATTTATTATATCTGCCTTCCGACCATCACTCACCATAGCACCATAATGGATTCCTAATAGGCTCTGCCATAATTCCCACTGACCGCCATTCTGTTCTACCCAAACAGTGGAGGGCGAGGAATGGAGGTGAACCCTTATCAATAGCAAGGCTTCCAGACATCCGATAGCATATCGTCGATACAAGTGAAAAGTATCGAATATAAAACCAATACATTATTAGTTTTCGATTTTTAACGATTGCTTTGGGATTGATGTTATTGCAAATTCTTGAATCTGAATTCTCTTGGCAGAGAATAACCCTGTCAAAAAGTCGAATATGCAACGATCTTGATGATGTTCAAAAGCATGGCAACGAATAAAAAATAGTTATTGTGTATATTTTGAATTGAGAGTTTCAATCCCTCAAATGTACCACATTCGCGTGTTTGATCTCAATTGAAAAGTTACAAAATCAGTTATTTGTGATTTAGTAGAACGCAAATTCTAGAAGTTCGCAATGTAGAAACTATTCCGAACTTCTAGAAGTATTTCACCGCGTTTTCCGAAGTCAGCAATTCCAACACTGACATCTAGTTTATTTTAAATAGACAAATAAGTCAAATTAGACGGGTGGTTAGAAGAGGTTACACGAGATAAGGGGGTAGGTTTCATGACGAACTGATCAATCACAAACACACAATATAAAATTCTTTTCATGGCAAATTATTGAACATGTCATGTTCGTATGTTTACTGTTGGAATTTTTACACCTAACGAGGTGATTTAAAGCAGACTTTTTATAATGCCATATTCAATCTTTAGCAATTAAAATATTTGTGCAACTATTTAAAATGAAACAATGCAAAGTAACAAAGTTGCTACATTCGATAGTTATAGAAAACTAATCATAAATTATAGATAATCAATCATACGAACGAATGAGTTTTTTGACTAATTGGAGTATATTATTCGATAAAATTCAAATAAGGTCATAATTAACAAAACCATGTATAATAATAGAGGATAAATACATTTCACGATATGCTCTAATTGCATGAACCGTGAAGTTTTTTCACTCTTTTGAAATATGTTTTTCACACATTCAATAGTTTGCAATTGCAACGACTATATGTATATATATCGTACATCATGAGAGTTCTAAATTCTCTAGTTAATTTTGACACATTAAATCTTCAAGAATGACGATAGTTAATGCTCCAAATATGCTTTTCGTGATATTCGCTAATTTAAAAGATTTAAATATAGGCCGAATAACAATGAGTTACAGTTAGTTCAGAACCTATGAATGTTTCCATCGTACTCTTATTATGCCCAATGAAATATAGGTCTATGAAAAATGTTTTTGATGTCATTGTCACCGATTCAATTTAACATTTACAAATGACTGTATCAGTAAAAATAGCAAAAGAGGAATAATTCAAAGGCGGTGCTTTTAAAAACTATTTTTTTTTTTTTTAATTTTAGCTATAGTAAGTAACAGACAGTCAAGTTAGGAATGATTTATGAACGTTGAAAGTGGTTTACTGTGTAACGTCACTTTATGCTGTTATGGCTAGTCGGAGGATGCTGTAAGTCGGAGTCCTAAATTTTGTCTATCCAGGTATGTCTAGGATCGGGATCTTTAACGAGTACCTGATACCGCAAAGGATCGGTACCGACATTTTAGGTATCTTGCGTAAGACTGCATATCCAAAGATTTTTTATTTCCTTTAAAAAATCCTAAGCTGTGAACTTTCGATGTTGGGCAAAGTAAGTTGCCAACCACTACCGCAGGTGACCTCTAAATTGGAGTTATTAACGGTGTTAATAACATTTGATTTTAAAACTACTGCCTTTGAAGTATTAGTTTCATTTGGGTTAATCCCCAATTTTTTGTTGTATAAATTTTTACTCAAACGATTTTATCATACGGTAAGATATCTTTATTTTAAACTTATATTTTATGTTAAATGTTAATATTTTTTATGATTGTTGTGCGGACCAGTAATATGCTTATGAATTGGTGCCTACTTTGTAATATTAAGAGGCATTCAAACGGCTCCTGAATCAAGAAACGTGAAATCGACTAGTCTCGTGAGAACGACCCTGATAACAGTGTTTCGTCAAATATTCGTCTTAAATGGGTCTCGAGTATCTGCTCGATATGTAGGCGGAACCTCTCCCGAACTAATAACCGTCCAGGAAGATTAGAAAGTAGTTCGGAGGGGGGGGGATCCGAATGATGGAGTAATTGAGCTACAATGGTGAACATGTTGGAAATCATCCACGCAACGTTATCCACCGGCGGAGACCTGGTCAAGCGTAACTTGGTTGGCCTTCTAAATTACCGTTTTGCCAGAGTATGATACAAGATGTATAAAACCAGATTCTTGTTCCGATTTGGAACTTAGATAGCTGAATTCTTTCATGCTATTTAATAAAATAGGTCTCTCTTATTTCTCGTGTTAGCCTCGCCATTCCTCAGACCCGGAGCATATTTAGCATTCATATATAATATATGGGGATTTTTTAATTTTTAAATCGATTCGTGAAAAAAAAGAGAAAATACCACCTTTTTTGAGAATCTTTTTATCGCTGGGAATAAAAACAATTTTTTTTTAAACTGTATAATTACACTTTGATATCCACATTAAAAAACCTTTTTAGCAGTATATATTTTAATATTCTATACGACCTGAAAAAGTGTCAGTCCGTTTCCTGGTGGGTGGGGCATTATAAGGCTGGATCAAATATGTTACTGTTATAAGAATGATAATGATATTTATTCTTTTTGTTACTACCCTCATGCGCAGTATCATCGGTCTTTGTTTGATTGTTTGAAAACGGATATGGAGGAGGTCACCTGTGGTGTAGTGGTTAGCATAACAGCCTATTTCTTGCCTAGGAAGAAAAAAATCCTAGGTTATGGCACTTACTTGGGAAGGGACTTAAAATGATGTCCGAAGCCTGTATTGTGTCAAATCATCAATAAATACCAATAAAGATGTAGAGCTCCCACTGTAGCATCGTCCGATTAGCCATACCAGCATAAAGTGACCTTAAATGAATAGATAAAAGAATATGGAGGAATACAAAGTATTTTTTTTTCTGAAAAATTAATTATAAGTTAATATAACATCACTCACACACAGTCTGGCGCTACAGACCTTGTAGGACCTGGCCTCCTCCGACAACTTGCTCCACTCAGCTCTATCTGAAGCTAACCTCCTCCATCTCCGCACTCCCACACTTCGCGGATCCTCTTCCACATCTTCCACCCATCTAAATCGCGGTCTACCGCGTTTTCTCCTTCCTCCCAGATTATCATACACCATTTTTCCAGGAAGTCTCTTCGGATCCATGCGTTCAATATGACCTAACCAGCCTAGCCTTCTCTTCTAATGACCGTGACTAAGTCTGGCTCCGTTAGCAATTCCATCAGTTCTGCATTACTTCTCATTCTCGCCTTCCTTAATAGGGCCATATCTTGTTCTTAATACTCTTCGTTCCCAAATTCTGAGGGAATCTTTGGCTGCTTTTGTTAGGACCCGTGTCTCGCTGCAATATGTAACAACGGGGCGTATGATTGTCTTATAGATTAAGATTTTATTTTTAAGGGAGAGATTTCTAAATTTCAAGACCTCCCGTAGAGCATAAAAACACTCGTTGCCCGCTGTACTTCTAGCCTTGACTTCCATTGTCATGTCGTTATTTCTTGACAACATCCCTCCCAGGTATCTGAAGGACTCACATCCAGGGAATTCTCGGTCTCCGATCTTTACTGGTCCATGCCTATATGTTCCGCTTCTCGTCGTTATCATATATTTTGTTTTGACATTGTTTACAACGCGGCCAAGTCTCCTTGCTGTCCCCTCAAACTCTTGCATAGCCCCCGAAAAACCTGACATTGTTTTGGCCGGTATAAGCACATCGTTGGCATATGCTAGATGTTGCGTCAATTTATTATAAATTGTGCCGTCTGGGCTCGTCTTTATAGATCTGATTGCTACTTCCAGAATCAGGTTGAATATCACAGGTGAGAGAGGATCACTTTGTCTTAGTCCCTTATCTACCTTGAATTCTTCTGAAAGCTTTCCCTGGATCTTTACTCTACTCCTGGTATCATTCAGCGCTATTCTTACGAGCCTAATTAATTTTGACGGCAGTCCCAGGTTCTTCAGGCCTTTGTACATTTCATTCCTCTCCACACTATCATATGCCTGACTATCATATTCCTCTTGAAATTCCTTTCTCATTTCTTCTCTTGTTCGCTCTTCCGTAGCCAACTTTTCTGTATCCACCGGACCCGCATATCTTTCACTAGTCTTTTTTAATCCGCAATTTATCCTCTGCTTTATTTTCCTTAAGACCACTTAATGGTCACTGTTACAACTTGCACCTCGGTAGCTTCTGCAGTCTAGAACAGCGGATGAATGCCTCGAGTGAATGAGTACATGATCTATTTGGTTCTTTGTGAGAGCCTCTTGGGAGATCCCCGTCTCTTTAAGTGCAAACATTGTGCTCATTATTTTCATACCGTTGCAAAATTTATTAGCCTTTCACCGTTATTGTTTGTGATATTGTGAAGACTATGTTCGCCTATCGTGGGCCTGAATTCTTCTTCCTTTCCTATTTTGGCATTCAAGTCTCCGATTACAATTTTTACATCATATGCAGGCACTGAGCTATACACCCTTTCCAGTTCACTGTAGAACTCCTCTTTTTCAGATTCATCCTTCTCTTCTGTATGGGCATGCATTCTGATTAAGGATATGTTGGCAAATCTTCCATTAAGCCTGACAGTACAATCTCTTTCACTAATTAGTGAGTAGCTTATCAAAGCCTGGTTCAGGGAATTTTTTATTATAAATCCAGTTCCGTATTGGTTGGTCTTGTTCCCACTATTTATAATTATATATTTATTCAATGAGACTAGGTCGCTGTCCTTCCAACAAATTTCATGTAGTCCTGCACATTCACTCTATACTTTTCTAAGTGGGTCTCCTGATCTTTGCTGGCATCGGACATTCCACGTTCCTACTCGCATACTTCGAATTTTCCTCTCTTTCCTTCCCCTGCACTTTTTCCATGAGCAAAGCTGTCAGTGTTTTTTTCACTGTTGTGTTTTATAGGGTAGGGTTTTTGCCCTACGCCCAACCCTCCAGTTTTATCCAGGCTTGGGACCGGCTATAGAGTCTAGCAAGCTAACTCCATTGGGACAGTACAATATAAAATATAAAATTAAATTTGGAGCAACGTTATTTTACATTTTTAATAATTAACCTATCCCTTGGGAGCGGGGTGGCTCAGTGGTAAAGCACTGAGTTGCCATGCCGGAAATCCTGGTTCAAATCCCGCTGCAGGCCATGACTTTTATTTAGTCTGTTTGCAGGGGGAGATGGGTCATATAGGATCTGGGGCCCACCCAGCATCTACAAAATATTATAAAAATAGTGTACCCAAAATAAGGGGAGGGAAATCTGGCTTGACCTAGGACAAGTCACCTCCTTGCAGAATCGTTGTCCATGAAACAGTACAGTCTCTACCATGTACTGAATCACAGACCCCTTCACGGGTTGTAGTGGTACAGGTTTTTCTTTTTTTAACCTATCCCTAACTAATTCTTTTACTTAAAATTATCATTTTAATGTTATATAATTTCTCCATTTTGTTTTAGATTGTCGTTCTGAAAAAGATGGTTCATTACTATTGTTAAATCTAGCTCCGAATGTGATTCTCTGGGCAGGGTTCGTGTCTTACTGAGGTAGATATTTTATTGGCTAACCCCAGAAAGGCAACCAGTCCACTTTTCTAAATTTCGCAAAAAAGAGACAAAAAAGCTTTGTTCTTGAATATTTCATTATCAGTAGTAAATGAAATATTGAAGGAGTCAAGGCTGTGCTACCTTGTTTGGTAGTTTAAAGTTTTAAAAGCAGCAATTTCAAAAGTTGGAGAAATTGACATTCTGCGGTTGGCCATTCATTTGTGTGTATCGTCTGTAAAGTAGTTACATTTTATATTGATAAATACCTAGCCTCGATAAAACGAATTCCTAGATATTGCTTTCATTATGTGACAAAAGTTGGCGATAGTATAGTCTAGGAGCCAATTTATTCATAAACTTATTTATTAAACGAATGGAAGTAAAAAAGCCAGTCTCTTTAGGCCCTAGGGTCGGTAAGTTTTGCTGCAAAGACAGGGTAAGTTTTTCCATTGAAATTTGGGTGCAAACTATTGAAATGCCTATTTATTGTCTTGTTTCACACTTATAATTCCTATAGAGTGCATTATGCAATATAATATAAAAAATATATATTGGTCGAATTTAGTTCATTTTACTTTCGTATTTATAATCATTGAACAACAACACAGCAGTAAATATCTTGTAAATTGTTGGGATGGAATACTGCGTTCCGAGATAGCCTTTTTAACATCCATAATTATGAATTCTTTCCCCACTGAACTTTGAATATTCCAAAGTCGTAAAATACCAGAAGTTCACGAAATACTTCTCTGTTTCTTAACCCGTTAGTACTTTCTAAATCTGATTTTAATTAAGAACTTAAGGATTGTTAATGAGTTTTGCCACAGAATCTCGATGACTGCCATAATTTTCAAAAACAATTTGAGTCAAGATATTTATTATAAATACCTTTGAAGGGCTTCAAGTTCTTGGAAACTGAAATTATTCAGCTTTTTCAATCATAGGAAGTATTCATACTTTGAATGTTTCCATATTCTAAATTAATTACTATCATTATTTGAAAATTAACAAGTCATATTGAACCAATTTTAATTTAATTTAACTGAGACTTTTTTGTTGACATGCATTTGCTTATAACTAATATGGATCATTTTGTGGATAATGGTTAAAAAGTGATTGTGGTAACAGATATTCACTGAAGCCAGGTTCGATAGATGTATCATAAATTTTACGAGTCGTATAAAAACCTTAAATACCTCTAAAAACCGTGTAGTTTTTTTGTATAATTTTGATACAGCATATTACTTTTGTGAATTGTAACAAATTATGTTAGAAATAAATAAATAAAAAAAATAAAACTAAAAACGATGCACGGAACCGCTATAAAGTGCAGCCAGTCAATACTGCCTCTTCCTAGGTCTGGTCTGCTTTCCAAACTTTTTCCATTTTTCTTCTCTTTTCGGGGTTATTGGTGTGGTTTTACTCAAGAATGTGCTCTAGCTATTTCCATCATTGGATTTTTATTACTTTTTCGATTGGTTATCATAATTATCGATTGGTTATTTTATTGTTATGTTGTTATACGCGGAAAGACAATGAAGATAAAGCTTGGCCATCATGGTGTCACTGTATTTTGGAGACTCTTAGTAATATTTAGTAACTATGAACTCCTTTCCTCTCGTTGTTGAAACTTAGACTTCGGCTTTATTTGCTCCAAGTGATTTATATGAGTGTTTTTTTACTCTTTATGCTTTATTTTATTAATTTCTTCAGTTAGTAAGAAGTTGTTAGTGGGATTTTAATTATATTAAGTAACTTCATTTCATATATACATTTATTCAGAGCCAAAAACTAAGACATTCACTAGAGATGAAAAAATTTATACTTTCCCTGTCTCCAATAATAGTCAATAGATTTACAGGAGTATAAACCTATGTAATCTGCAATATTAACTATTGAATAATGTCTATTTTGATATGAATATCATCAAGTAAACATCTATTAAATTTTATTTTTATGCCTCCACTAACGTCTTAAGAACCAAAAACAAAACTAAAGTTGAATTACAAAGAAAAATTGATTGCTCTTAATAAGTCTGCTTACATGTATACAACTTCAAAAAAATTAATATTATAATTTTTTTAAATACTTACTAGTGTTAATTTTGTAGATTAGTTTAGCCTTTGATTAGAAAAATATTTGTAATTTGTTTAATAATACTGCAGGATTATTATGAAGATTGTGATTTTTCGTTTATTGAGTCTTGATTTACTTTTCTTTTCTTTAATTTTTGATTTTGTCATTCATTGTAATTTTTTGTTAAGAAACATTTTATTTTTTTCGCAGTTTCAATAATTCATCTAGAACTTAAAAATTATTCAGTTCTCGTTCCCTAACAGAGTATGAATGGAGCGTGTATAGCAATATGCGGAGGAGTATGAACATTCCCTAATGAATCGAACACGACGAGTGTGTAGTAAAAATGTTCATGAAAGGTACACGGCTCCTTTCCGAGCTTGCTCAAGCTTGCGCAAGGTGGCGATTTGAGTCAGCTAATAGCTCTGAGTCAAACGACAAGCAATGTGGAACAAGCCCGTCCCATGTTTGACTCTAGCTATCTTTAGTCAATATACTGTTGCTCTCTAAATGACGGTTACGAAACTAGCTTCGGCTCTAAAAGCAAGGAAAATAGGATTATGCAGTCTCTATCTACAGTTTACTTTATAGTTTACATCCTTTACTTTTTAAATTTACTTAGTGCGCATATTTATGCGCATGCAGATTTCTTGAAGATTTTTATTTTAGTCAAGGATGCAGCTGGATACTTTGGGTTAGGATTATTTTTATCCTGAGTCTTGGTACTATATTTTTCTTATAAGCATCTTTTCTAAATTAATACCTTCTTATATAAATGTAAAGCTACACGAAGGAGCTAATAATACCTCTACTCCCTACCTCAATGAGTAGATGAGTTATTTAATCTATTAACACCTGCGATCGGAACTTGTGGATCTGACGACCCTCATGAAGCTCACCCGGCCTCTATAGAATGGGTACCCTTATTTGGTGGGAAAACCTACACTCGAGCAGAACACCTCCCTGTAAAACCGTTGTCCTTGCAGTACCTTATCAGCCAAGTACTGGACCCAAGACCGTTCATGGGTTGCGGTGATACAGGTTTTGTTTTTAAAACTTATAGCTAAGGATATAAATGCATTTGACTAGTGAATACTTACTCGAAAAATTACGATAATCCAACCAAGCAGAGGACTACTTTAAGCAAAGGCTTAAACGGTGATGATGTGTTAATGCGTAGTACAACCGAAATTTTTTCGTCTTTACAGAGACACAAAAATGTAACAAAAAGTGGCTACAGATTCGAAAAATATTTTAGGTCAGTGGAACTATACATTGTATAGTTACATGTAGTTGTAGTTGTCAGTGGACAGTTGATAGATGCTTCACGTCGGACTCAGCACATGCCTTAAGATGCCCTACATCAAACGTTCGCACAATAAAAAAAACTTTTTTATGTAATCCTACTGTAATGATTGAAATAACTATGTATAATTGAGCCGTTGACACGGAAGAGGTAGTATGGCATGAGAAGGTATTTTTAGTGGTGTACTCAATGTACTATTCATTTAATTGCGCATTTCCGTTGAGGTAACGAGGGAACGAATTGTGTAATGTGAGCAAAATGACAGTCGATATCCGAAGAGAAATGCATGACTTAGATTCTTAACTGCAGCCATTTAGACCAGGGGGAAAGTGGTTATGACATAATGCCAGATCTGTTTGCCTTGTAGGAGTAGAAAATAACGTAAATCCGTAATAAAACAGTGATAATGTCAGATAAACTATGAATGATGTATGTAGGTATGAATTGAACGCAATAGGAACTTCTCACAATAAAAGGACATTCTGCTAACGAAAGTTTATTGGTATTAATTATAAGTTAAAATGGTTGGTAACTTTATAGGAGAAAAAACCTTGTGTATGAGCGCGATCACTTACCTGTACAACAGAAATAGTACTGTCTCTACCACGTAATGAACCCAAAATCCTTCATGGTGCAGGTTGGTTGGATACCAAAAAAGGAGAAGAAATTCATCTAAGGAACTGTTATATAAATAACCCTAGTGATTGGTACATGTATGTAAATAAATAATTTAATTCTATGTTTATACAATACTAATTAATGGTGGCTAAATTCTAGATGATATAAATATTTTTTTACAACGTATGTCAGCTCATTAGTCATGATGCCTTGTTAAATTTAACAAGAATGATTAGGATCTATATTTTTTAAATAATTAATTGATCGTCAATCTAAATGTGTCGTTTTTAAATCGATAGCAAACAAACACAGCGATGTATCCAATCCAGACAGCCATGATAACTTTTGCCTATTTGAAAATTGACAACGGGTAACAGTGTTAAACCAACACTTTGGTGCCCTAACCCTGTAATTTGGCCATTTGAGGCGAACGCGGATAAGATCTGGAGAGAAGTGTCTAGTCATAGGCTCCGGAGAGTCCTGAGAAAGTGAATCAACACAGTCATAGGTCCGTGTCTTTCGGCCTCCGGAATCAGATGTTCCCATATTTCCAAGACATATGACCTCTCATTATAGCCCAAAAAACAAAACAAAAAACTAGCACCATTTTGACAGCTTTAAATGGTTAGGTATTTCCGAATTTGAAGTGTTATCCCATTTTACAGTTCTTGAACTCCCATTTGGATTTACCGCTTTCCATTTAAGACCAAAGAAAAACAACGGTTTCGAAAAATTAATTTGAACTTAATTCCCTCATTTGTATTGAAACATATTTGTAAATATTTTCAGCGAAGTGTTTTTATTTGTTGTTTTTTAATACTCATGAGAATTGTGTTAGTGAGAAAAATCTCAAAAACTGTTTTTTCTTTGTGTTTTTTATAAGCTGGTGGTAATATCTCTATTTCCACAATTTATGGGATGTTTTTCATTAAACTTTGTTAGTGTTTAAATGCATCATCCTGTTATATTTATCCTATTATATGCAAATTATTACCATATTTTGTGGTGAAAATGAAGGCCAAGAGGATCTCAATCGATTTTAAGTTTTTCCTGCCACGGTACTGACTCATTTTTATAATTAATTTATAAGTTATTTTCATAAATATACTTATTTTATTTAAATTTATAAAGACTTGTGTAGTAGAGATTTACCGTGATTGTGACATAAGTGTCTCCTAATCTTTCGCAATTTTCCTGACTTAGTTTACATGTCGTTTATAAGGCTGGAACATTATGAAACCGCGTGGCTTAAGGTGATGACGACTTCCAACCACGGTAGCTAAATAAAAAGTCCTGGAAGGGAAATATTGATTAGTCAAATAGGTTATAAAAAGAGCCATCAGAGTTTTATGGCTCTGTAGGAAGCGATAACGATTTTACAACCCCTATAAAATCCCGGGAATGCTCAACCCCATTGAGCCCTTAGCCGGGCTACACTAATTACTACAACTATTTACCGCTGGCGGCTTCATTGATAGGGATGCCATGTTGACATCCACTCCAAAACCAATAACTTCATCTCCATCGGAACCATTCCAAATATTCTTCCCTCCTCCCCACCGGAGGTTTGCCTTCCTTATTATCAGGGGAGCCAGGGCACAAAGGGATGATTGAAATGCTCTGGATGTCTGGAATGCTTTTTCATTTTGCTAATCGATACTTGTTATGCTAACGTATAATGATTTATATTTTTAGCATCCTGTATATTTTCGACAAATGGAATGCTTTCAAAAGGTAGCGCCATATCTAGAAAAAAAAAAGCACACATAAATGACCTCATGATTTATATAATAAAAACTATGTTTTGAGAGACTACCTTATGCATATATTAAACAAGTAATTCCCCTTTAAGTGAAAATCATCTGAAATTGTACCACTTAATGCGAAGCTTGTAGATTGCTGAAACTCTTCCTAAGTTGGAAAGCCTAAGTTGATCTGGAGGTATTTTAAGTGAAGGAAAAAAGTTTACTCTCAATTGCCAAGAAGGTTTCTGTAATTACTGGTACGGTCTAAGAAAAAGGAAAAAAAATGTTGTCTTGAAAGTTCTTGAAGGTAATGTTGCGATGTTTTTGAGCTGTGTTTTTATTTTGTTTATATTAAAATATTATTTGAATTATCTGATTTTGCAACCCACTTTACTGGTATCCATTTAGTTAAAATAACAGGCTCCAGTTTTCGAGATATCCATTAATATTGCATGGTGCCGGGTGGTAGAAAATCTAGGAACTTTTACGAAATTAAATTTTTTGAAATTAATTTCAAAAAGTTCCATAATAATATTTTGAAATTAATTTGAAATATTATTAATTGCCCTTTAAGAGCGATTCAACTCACAAGAAATTTGAGTATAACAGTGCAATATTTTTAAGTCGTTTATTCCCAGTTACTCAATTTCATTTCAGCTTAGTTTTAGGTTTACAAAAGTGTTTGAAAAGACATCTATAATATTAAAATTTACATTTTCCAATGTATATGAGCATACAGTGTTTTCTATTTATTTATTTTTATTTTTTTTTAAGTACACCACTTCATTTTATTTCCTCATATTCTATTTAAAATTTCTTATATTATTTTTTTCATTTATCACAATGTTTTTGAGTTAAATCCATAATAATATTTTTCGTTCTTATCTTAACAGAACATAAAATTATTCATACTATTCTTATGGCCATATTTTAGTGTTTTATTTATATTTTTGCCGTTATTTTTTACTCATATTTGTCTACCAATAACATTTAAATATTTTCAAATGTTCGGTAATTTGTGAAATATCCTGAAAAATAATTAAAGTGAAAAGCACGCAGCCTGCTGGCTTGAAGCAAATTCTGGAGTTATCTTGTTTTGGAATCATAATTACAACTATTTTTTTTTCAAGGTGGATCTCATCTTGTAGTGGACCCTAAACGCTGATGCATTATGTAAGCTAACTGGCACATCCCACTTTACCAACTCTTTATGAGCAGAAGTGAGTTGAACAAAATTTTTCCCTATAGAAACTGGTGTCGTTAAAAGCACCTAAAGGATATGTTGGACTTAGCAGAACTACTGATTTCGTTTCTAGGCTCAAATTTCACTAATTTAAATAGACTAAGGCACAGCCAACAAGTTCTTAGTATCCATAAAAAAATACGGGAATCATTTTGATTTATTCGACATCAGAGATGACTGTTGTGTGAATTTTCTTGTCATCTCACGAGAGGATAATCAGAAAAACTTTTTTGTAAGGTGCAATGATATGGATCTGATAATTATGTTACAAGGAAATGATCAGTTAATAATATAAAAGCCTAATTTCAATTTCTGAAGTCCGACTTCAACAGTTTACTACTAGCATTAATAACTAACAGTTCCTGTATAAAGATGAAAACACAAATGTCGTCAATATCAAATACACACATCTTTTATATTCTCAGGCCAATTTTCCGCGATATAAAAAATGATCAGGCGCCCAGTTTCCGAATACTTTTGACAGCTAGAATAATCAATTTGTAGTTGGACAACTACAACTTTATTAAAATTATTCATTTTTTTACAATTATGAATGCTGTTCACACCCCAATCCGGATGAGTGCTGTCAGATCGCTGCACGCAATTTTGCGTTAGCTGGTACTACAAAGTAGAAATCTATGTCTCTCGAAGTAAATTGGCGATTTTTCGGTTGTTAATGAATAACTTTTAGAAAGAGCAAGAGCAAGAAGGTAATGTGAAGGATGCTGTTTTTTATTAATTTACCGTCACTTTATCGTATAGTGGCTAATCGGATTAAATTTTCCTACCCTAAAATTTCCCTATCCAGATATAAATAGGATAGGGATGTTTAACGAGTTCCTGAAACCGCACAGGCTCGTAACCCCCTTTTTAAGACCTCTCCGAAGGACGTCATAACTAAGGGTTTCTTACTCCCTTTAAAAAATCCTATGGCCACCTGCTGGACTACAAACCCGCGACCGGGCCATATTAGGTTCTTATGCTAACCACTACATAAGAGGTGACCCCTGTTGTTCGTCTGTGTGTCGGTGACGGTAGTCTCATCTAGCCTCTAGAAATCGGGTTCCAGTTCCTTCATTTGACAACTAGACAATAGTTAACCCTCTTATTAAGGGTGAAAAAAACCTTCCTCACTAGATAACTTCTTACAGCTAGCTAGTAGAGTAGCTCTCTGTCAAATAAATCATCTTATTACACGTGAATTTGTTATGCATTCTTTCAGTCGCCTGCACTATTTCGTATGTTATTTGTCATAGAAATTTATCGCTGAGTGCAGTCACATCAATAGTTTCATCGGTAAATTGTTTATCTATGTGTTAATTTGAAGATTGCGGAAGCTGGTCTGAGGTGAGGCTCCAGAAGCTGTACCTGCATGCAATGACATGTCGCTACAGGTTCTGACTGGTTCACTCTTTTTCCTAACTCGGAGAACCTAGCTCTAGTTCTTTTCAAATAAAAATATTTAAAAATTAATAAAATCAATAACTAATGAAATAAAATAACTTATAATAATATATAATTATTATTAAGTAAGTCAACAAGATCCAAATTAAATAAATGTTCAAAGAACATTCTTCCCCTCCTATACATCGCTAATTGCGAGAACGCGGGGACATGGGATCAGTAAAAAGAAAGGATATGGCCATGACCGGGGAGCGAGCCTGGTTGAGCCAGGATAGCTCAATTGGTAGAGTTCCAGACTAGCGATCTGGGCGACCCGGGTTCGAGTCCCGGTCCTGGTCATATCTTTTCTTTTCAAATAATAATATTTAAAAGTTAATAAAATCAATAACTAATAAAATAAAATAAATTATAATAATAGCTCTAGATGCTTCAGTACTTTTTTTAAGGTCTGAAAAGTACATTGACAATTTACTTGTTCATTACATTTACCATAACAATTTATTTAAGGTTCTAGTTTCGAGGCCAATTGTGACATTTATTCTGTTATAAGACGAGTACAGACACTGTGAGATATGGATAGCTGATTACTTTGTTCACCACTACCCGGATCTTCATTTAATAAATAACCTTTTCCAGGAGTAAGTTACTAATATGACTGTTACTTGGAAAACTGAATTCTTTTACATATACTGACTACTTTTATATATATATACATACGACAGGGTGCGGCTGCAGAACTTCCCTTATTCAAAATTTAACAATTGTATGAATCAGAACATTTTTTATATTGCAGGTGTATGCTTAAAGTTTTGTTTTACATAGTTTTGAAGATCAAATCCGATAGGAGAAGTCCCTCACCCTCCATGCATTAAGTAAACTGCCAGGCACTGTTCTTCATGCTTCTTATGTCCCTTTCTTTTATTTTACTGACATCCAATCTGCTGATTGTCATTCTATTGTACTTGACAGGTGTGGATACAAAAAACACTTTCCTTTTTTATTAACAAAGTACAACAAATGCGCATTGTTCTTTCCAGAATCAGAAAAACGACAAGCTCATTCGTTGTTTGTTTACCTTTCATAAAAAAATAAAATAAACAGCAGAAAATGGATTTCCGCACTCGGACCATGTCCTACGATTCCATATTATGCACTAAAGAGTGAAGATGCTGGTAGGGCAGGCGATAAGTAAGTATTTTCTCTAAGAAGAACTGTTGAGGTACAGAAGACCGAAATTAAGGTTGAGGTTACATTGAGGTGATGATTGACCACATCGAAAACATCAAACCCAAACTGTGACCACTAAAAGTACATGGAAGATCATTACGTCCTAGAAATAGATGGAAGATTACGAATTTGATGCTTGGAATATCTTACTCTTTAATTATGATTATAATTCACAATGCAAGCCCGCATTTAACTATACTTAATAGTTTTATTTTTAGCCTGTCGTTCTTCCATTTCTATTCACTCAATGGTTTGTAGCAAAACCATTTTCTATTTCCCCTCCCACATAAGTCTGTTAGGAGATTAATCGAAATAAAAAGCTGTTTTTCCAGCGGTAGCCAGAGATTGTATATAACGTCACTAATCCTTTTGACTCGGATCTCACCACAACTAAGTAATAATTTTATGGTGGTTATTTGCTTTTCTTAAGTCAGCTGGCTTCACCACAACCCGCCCCTTAATAGTTCTCTAATGGAAATGGTATTAAAGGCGCCGTATTTACCCTCACATTTTTTTTTTATATCTCATCCTTTCTTTAGGGGACAAAAAGTATTTAATATCCTCCCCGGCACGGAGTAGCTTTAAATTATAAATTGTTAATGTAATAGAACGCATTTTAGTTTCCAACTCTTTCTCTTTGACCTAGCATTTCACATCCCCCCAGAAGATAGAAGACTACCAGGTGCGGCTAACTGTAATATAGCGAGCGGTGAGGAATATTTGGGTCAGGCGAGGAGGGCGGTAGGTATAGCCGGCCGTGTCGAATGTAGCTGCGGTAGGTAGGATGAAGTCATCAGCCCGGGGGCCAGTCTCTAATCACAGCCTCCTCCGACACCTTTTTTTTATCTCTATCTTTCTTCCTCTGTATATATATATATATGAATAGAGAAACCAGCTGTATATATGGAACAATTCAGTTTAATACAACATACTAAAAGTTGTTATAGCCCATTATTAACCACGTTAATAATGATTCGTTAATTTATTTTTGTACGCCCACCATAATTGATAAAAGGAGAGGCTAAAGCTATCTGTAAAACGCTGTGAATACTTCCAGAACTTCAATATATACAAAGATAAAATTACATTTATATTTGCCTAAGGCTTCTTCAACATTTACTAGACAAACGCTCTGAACTCCCGATTAATTACAAAAGACTGATATATATGACAATCATAAGACCCATTTGGAGATACAGAATAGAGCTTTGGGGCGGCACTAAGCCATTGAATCCCTCTCGTATTCAATCCCTACAATCCAAAATCCCTTGAAAACTAGAAGTAGTGTGATCCTACTATAATAGCCCTGAAGAAGACCTGCAATGAGGCTTCCAAATAAACAGTTCTCCCTATTTTAGAGTATTTTTTTACCTCCACCCGTACCATTTCCATCCTTAAATAGAATAAACAATACAGACATTTAAATTCACCATAAACAAAATTAACTAGACCAAAATACTAAAAAACAATACAGTTTAATGACGCACACACAAATGAGACGAATGATAAGAAGAGGTCACTCGAGATAAGGAGCTATGTTTTAAGGAGACGGGCTAAATCACAAGTACCCTCTAATCTTACGTTACTTTTTTAATTTTATATATATATATATAAAGTGACTACACTTTCTATGTTGAACGGGAATGTCTCTTTTCGCGGTCAACTGTCAGGTTATTCCCAAACAAAATTCCGGGGCACAAAATGGTATAGTTTTCGGGAACCGGGATAAAAATTTTAATTAAGAAGAGCCTCTTTTCCAATGAATTAATTGCGGACGTCTAAAAAAATCACTTTCAGGTTCCAGTTGTTGATAAATAAGGTCAGTATAAAAAAAAAATGTTTATTGCTATATAAATTCATCACTATATTATTTTTAAGAAAATTTATTCCTCTAGCAAAAAAAGATATAACTTAAAAAATATGTTGGATATAATTCAAGAATTACTGTCAAAGGAACTTAGCGTTTTATAATTATTATAATTATTCTGAACACTATAATTATACTCTTTCCAAATATAGAATATTAAAAAGAGCCGAAGAATATTATGTTCATGTTCCGTTTTGAGTTGAAATATAATGTCAAGTTCAGGTATAGATCAGTTCTTTTAATGAACTGTGGTTAACTCATGAGAACGCAGGTAACTTTGAGGATTAGCAGGTCTGGCCATAATTACATTACTAGGGTTTTTCCAAAAACCACCAAACAAGCTATTTAATCAATCATCAGGGTTTTTAGGAAAATGATATAATCATGTTTACTCCCGGATACTTATGACATATACGCATTTAAATTTTATTTTACTATTAAACTTTCCCCTCATTGAGGGTCGCTTATTATGTTTTTGACTGTTGTGGTTCCGTTTATTCTTCAATGACCGAGTGTTTTACTTAGAGTCCTCGAAAGTCTATCAAACGATTCCTATAACATAGAAAAAATTAATAGTAACGATAAGGAGAAATAAAACGGAGCAATTAAAAATTTAACCGCACAAATGAGATATCCATTATCTAATGGAATCAAAACTTTATATCAGCAGGATAAGCCAAAACTATTCCAAAAATCAATATTCTAATAAGAATAACTTTTTTTTTAAGAGATTCAAATCCTGGAAGCTAAATGAGAGATGGAGACAAATTTAAACATAATGGTATATCAATTTTTTCTCCTATAACTGTTTTAATGATAGTTATTTTCAATAATTTATTTGTTAAAAGCTCCTATCCTTTCTTTTGAATACAGGGTTTTTTATTTTTATTTTCATAACACGCTTACCATTATTTGAAAATGAAAAATTTAAAAGTATTGTGAAAATTTAAAGAAGAGGTGAAAGTAAGATTTTTAAATCTTGAATAATATGAATTGACTTCAAATATGCAGGGGAGTTCAAAATGGTCCCGTGGAGTTAAAAAATTAATTCCTTAAATATTTATAAAATATAAATATGAAAAGGACGTTTTGAGCCCCACTGCGGTTCTTCTTCAGGGTTGGATAGAGACTAGTGTAATAAAATTCAGTAAAATTTTATAAAAAGTTTTACTTAAGTTGTTACGAATGAGAAACAACGATCTATAACAAAGTTCTTCTCCAAAAGTTTATATATGATTAATACTAAGGTTTATCCTCTAGTCGCATTGAGCATCCGTCCGTCCAGTTGGGATGTTGAAAAGGGCCCTGCCCTTCAAGTTCTGCCGAAAAGAGATCTCCCCATCAAGATCTCAGGTTGGGTCATCTTCTTCTTCTTGTTCGCCCCTCAGGACCAATTTTCCTGCAACCTCGACCCCATCAACTCTTGTGTCCATCTGGACCATCTGCCTTTCAGAAGTCATTCAATGTGTCAGGATCCTCTAAGAAGAGCCAAATTGACTCTTTTTTTTTGTCTTTTCTTTCCTAATTATATCGCAAATTCCTTTCTTTTGTTCATATCGATATCAGCCTACCCCCAAGCTTAATAATTATCATATTCATTAATTATATACAATTAATCAGTAATCAGCATTGAGATCACAAATATTGAAAAGAAAAACCGGTACCACTACAACTTAGTAAGGGTCTTAGGGTTCAGTACATGATATAGACAGTACTATTTCTAGGACAACAGTAGTACAGGGGGTTAATTTGTCTGAGATTACGCTCTTCTCTCGATTTTCTCTCCAATTGAGGGTATCTACTTTATAAAGGCTAGGTGAGAGTCTGTGGATCACAAAGGGGCCACCTATGGCTGTTAAGAGATTAAAAAATGATCTGTCACAGCCGGATTTGAACGCGGGACCTTCATCATAGCAACTCAGAACTCAACATAGCCCAGCTCCCTATCTTAAAAATTCATTTTTGTATAATACCTAGTTTCTAACTTCCATTATTCTATTTTTGATTGTTGGCCTTGGTTGATAATGCTCCCTCCTCTATGAAAATTGTTTCAACTTTGAAACGACAAAACCTGCTACATTTCCCCTGAAACATTTCAGATGCTCATTTTAAAGATAGATAAATTGTCTGGAATCTAAACTAAAGTTAAAAGTCTTGTAATTATTTTCATAAATATTTTTTAAATATCAAATTTCCTAAGTTAAGAAATCATTGTTTAATTATTTGCAGCGATTTTAAATTTTTTATTTGAAATCAACAGTAGAATTTTTTCCCGGTTACTAACAAAACTATTTGACAAAAAAAATAACCGTATGTAAAGCGTCTTAATTTTTTCTTAATAATTTAACTAACCATTTGATTTAATAGATTGGCAATGCCTTCATCACATTCTTTTTATATCCGTGATCTCATGTAGTTTATTTGGTATACCGGGGTCAGAAGCGTTCGTCAAATGTCCTTTCCCACGACATTTAGTTTAGAATTGCATTCCTTCCTGCATCCAAAAAAATTCACATTTTCGCCGAACTGTCCCAGACAAGACTGTCAAGGCAATGTTACATTCTACGCTTAGAAAAAAACGTCCAGTAATATTATAAATTTATTTAATGTTAATTTCTAAAAGTTCTCCAGCATTACGTATGTACTTAAATATTTGTAGCGAAAAATACTAAATTAAAAAGTATAGATTTTTGGAGTTTACTCCTTAATAAACGATTTTCATATTTAGCTCGCGGTGTGAAAATTTGATTAGTATAAAATTCGAATTTAGCTAAAAGTGGCGAGTAACGTTCCTTTCTCGATAATATTGTATTATTTCTTTTACATAATACAAAGAAATTATAAGTTAAATTCCCGGACTAATCGGGAAGAGATACGTGTGGTATCCATGGTAACAGTATTCTAATGCTTTTTTGCATTGACTATTTAATTGTGTAGTGTGTAGTGCTACTAGGACAGGAGATTAGTGTATTAGGAAGTGGACAGGCATTTTTTTTTTCTTCCCTCTAATTTATTTATAAACAATACAATATAAATACTACTAATCTAAGAATCCTATATCTAATACGAAAAAACTTAAATCTAGTGCTTATATCTAAGGCCTTCCTTTACCCCAGGCATATTATAAGGCAATTGTGCTCTTACCGCTGTATGCGGGAGCTTGCATAATATGGCTTAGCCTTTGCCTTGGCTTAACAAATGGGAGGGACCATTTTCGAACTTTACTTTATTAAGGGATAGGAGAGAAGAGGGATGGGAAAGGAGAGGAAGGGGGAAAGGATAAGGAGAGGTGAGGATAGGAGTGGGAGGTGGGATGAGGGGGTTTAGACTGCAGAGCCCTCGGGGGTCACGTTTATCAGGCGGGATGTTCCTTGCCATCTCCTAGGCCTGTGAGGTGGCGATATCGCGTTGAAGAGTGGGTTGGTGCAGGCCTTCAGCCCATCAAAGAGCTTGATGTGCCTCCGGCTTATGTACTCCGGTACCGTGGGTATGTTGAGCTCCTCATATATGATGGCGTTGCGTGCCCTTTCGAGTGTAGTCCCCCTGACTATTCGTCGAAGGACGGAATTTTGGAAGCCCTGCAGTCTTTGGAGGGATGACCGGTACATGTGCCGGAGCAGTGGTGCACCATAGAGCAGTGTTGGTCGTATAATAGCCTTCTATATTTGCAGCTTGAGTCGTAAAGAGAGCTGTTGTGACGTCAGCAGGTAGTAGAGCCTATACGTCTTCTGTTTCGCTATCTTGAGACTCTTCCTGACGTGGGTCGAAAAGGTGAGATGCCTACCCAGACTGACGCCAAGATAGAGTATCGAAGGTGACACTGGTATTTCCTCTTCCTCCACAATGAAGGTCGAGGGTAGAGTTTGCCATTTTGCAGAAGATCTTCAATGATGACAGCAGATGCGTTCTGGGCGATCTTCAGTGCTCTCTTTGCATTGAAGCTGGAGGCGTAGGTGCCGATGTCGTCTGCGTAGGCTGCTATTGTTGCTCCTGGACGCTTTACCGAGACCACTGGTGCCGTGAAAATCACAAACAATAGTGGCCCCAATACAGACCCTTGAGGTACTCCACAAGTGGTATGGTAATGAGTAGATAGGCTCTCGCGGACTCTGACGACGAAAGATCTTCCACTAAGATAATTTCCGATCAGACGCCGAAGAGGGACGGGAAACCTGTACTCTTCCATACGACGGAGTAGAAGTGTGTGAGACACACAATCAAAGGCCTGCGTGCAATCCAGGGAGATGAAAGCTGAGGCTCTGTTCCGGTGCATCTGCTCTATGATGTGGGCGTGGAGTTTTGCTAGATGGTGTTCGCAAGAGACTCCTCGTAGAAACCCAGTCTGCTCCGGCGGGATGACGTTTTCCTCTCTGCAGTGAGTCAGCAAGTTTTGGTGTATCAGCCTTTCGAATATCTTGCTAATATGGGAGAGAAGGCTGATCGGCCGATAGTGCTCAGGCAGGTCTCCTTTCTTCACCGGCTTGAGTAATGGACAGGCAGTGACACAGGCTGGGCTTAAATACAACTCTACCGGACTCTGAAGATGAGGCCCCCTTCAAAAAAGTAAGCGCCACGGGTAGTGACATCGAACACCTTACCGCTCTAGCTAATTTGCCACTAGCTGTGGAACCTACGGCGGCCCCACCGAAGAAGATTCCTCCAGTTATATTGGAACGAGAAAACTTCACGTTAAATGAGGTGAGTGATTTCATGAAAAAAATTAATATTAATCGATTAAATATTAATTAATTAATATTTTATGAAACAGGCGAGGACAGAGATCGATATTTACCTTCGATTAGAGACCGATTGACCCACATTAGAAAGACATCTAAAAACTCGCGGAATCGGGTACCACAGTTTTGCACCCAAAACACGACAAAACTCTCAAACAAATTTGTGATAAAAATCATGATCTTTCTATTCCCATATCTAATGACAGGAAGGAATTTGAACCTATCAAGGCTTCGGACATAAGACGTATGCAAAAGACTGCACCGGAAGGAAAGAAAATGGAATTATCACCTATAGTGATGACTAGATGATGTATCATTCTAAAAGATATACAAGATAAAGTATGCCACGTCAATAGATGTATATTCACGGTTGTAAAATACATCCCCGGAAAGGATATCCTACACCCAAGGTGCTATAAATGTCAGCAATTTGGGCACACAAAAAATGACTGGAATCACACCGTAAAATGTGTAAGATGCACCGGCTCAGATAACCTTTCTGAATCTCCGCGACTTGGCAAACCAAAATGCTAGAATAGCGAGGGAGCGCACTGCATAGAAATAGTGACTAAAAGGATGGAAGAAAACACATCTAAGCAGATCAGTACTAACCAATCATACCCAACTAATGCCTAACAGCATTACAGTTCGCCCAGGTGCAGAATACGCATCTTTTCTAAAAGGTACCAAAATGACAACCGAACCACAACCATCAGCCAATCAAACCATGCTCCCCCACCATCAGAGCCTCCACAAATTTTCCCCATCATATGTATATGAGTTCAGTTGACAGTTGTAGTGTTGTAACAAGTCACCACACCCACTATTTGCCCTGAAGGTGGCACGATCAATACAAATTAAGTTTTGCTTATTTTTTGTGATATCATTGACTGAACCCACCGACATTTCAAAATTTTTTAAGCGAATAACAATGAAATAAAGATTATTCAGTTGTTATGATAAAAGAATGAACGAAATTTTTTCTCATTTCTCAACTGAGTTTCTTATGGAATAGCCGATTTAAAATATATGACGTGTTTGTAAATTGGGACCAATCCGCCCAGCAGGATTAATTCGAAACGGATTCCCCATCCGTTACAATGCATGCCCGCTCATCACCATCCATAGATCTCCAAGGGATGCTCAGGGTGGGCGGTCACTTTAGCAGCAGTCCTTTGCCCGGCAATGTAAGACTAGTAACATTTCTGACTTTAATAAAACCAGTATTACTTCATCAGTTCCGATACTACATTGAACATTTAGCTGATCAGTTAATTTACCATTACTCTAGAATGTATCTCCACCCCACTCCCCAACTTTTCCATTCACATCAGGAACGACATTTGGGATGTTTCAGCTTTTAGAACTATTCCACATAAAATTGTCTACAAATCTAAAGATCGTACGTACCGATATCGTTCAGAGAATTTCGTTTCTCCAATTGGCAATCTCCCGCCGTCGACATTTGAGCAAGGATGTCCGTATGCCAGTATGCCATTACTAGCGTAGAATATTGTGGTCGTTTACTTTTAAAATCGTTTTAGCAACCCAATGGCATTAGGCAAAATTCTGACATTGCATCTTCGTGTCCTTGAGCAGCAGAGCACTAAAAAATGTGGAGGTTGGTTCATTAAAGCACTCATCACTTGCCTACCAATAAAAACAACAGATTGTTTCCCGACTAGGGTTGTCAACTACACTTCTATCCATCAATGGTTTCGTTGGAACCAACGTATATCAGGAAAATTTCTTAATATCTTTCTTTTGAATTTTTGCGCACAGACAAAAACTGGTGGGGGGTGTGTTAAGGCCAGATGAAGTAGTAACCTTATAAAGTATTATTAGTTTTAATCATAAAAAATTAAAGGATTTTTTCGTAAAAGAAAGAACACTATCTTTTCTTATTTTTCACATTTTTATTTAATATAATAATTTAAAAGTTTATTTCATAGTTATTTAGAATAATTTAACTTTGAAGGTAATTTTATTTGTTAAGTAATAAGTGCAATATTTGTAATAAGTTTGAAAACATATGTTACAAAAGAGGAGAGAAAAACAAAAGCGGAGTCGATCGGCTTTTGTTCGCCCCGGCTAGACGAAACGAGACAGTTTTGGCTCGAGCCTCTTGACGTGCACATCGTATGCTCTATAGGGGCCCAAAGTTGCATTTTGAATTTGAAGAAGATACTAATTTGCTGCTTTAAACTTAGTTTAGTTTAGTTTAAACTTAGTCATCGATTCGACCAATTCGAATTGACCAGTCGATCATCTCAACCTCTATTGTCTCAACATAGCGTTGGCTTGTAGAAAGAAGGTGGCTCCTGAAAATTTAGTGAGGTGCATGCTAAAATCGGATAACCAGAGGGCAGCGGTGAAAACATTGGCCATAGGAGTCCTTAAAAGACTGAGAGAGGAGGAAAGGACAAGGAGAGAAAATCAGTTAAGACTGGTGGCTTCTTGAAGAAGAAGAATTTAGACCAAGAAGCTACAAGATGGAAATGGCCATGAGGCGGCACACAGCCATTCTCCTCCATGAAGTAGCGCCTAACTGTGGTCCCGTGGAGTGTGGAAAATAGGTGTGGGGAGGTGGTTCTAGTGGGAAAGAATCCCACACACGGATAGGTACGGGCCTATCTGCGTCTTTTGAAGATTTCCACCTGGCCACGTGAAAAAACAACAACAGACATACAAGCATTCATGTATTAATTATTTACATATAAGAAATAAATACAAATAAATATACTGATAGAGAAAAAAAATATAGGGGGTAAAATCCGACCTCTACCTCCTCGTGGTACCCCATGGATAACGCGAACAGAGGCGGTGAGGCCGACAGGGCTCCAAGCCATGGTGTAGGGAACCTGTCGAGAGGAGGAAACCTTGATCAAAAACCGGGCCCAACTGGTAGGAGGTTAAGATTCGGGTTAGCAGCCCGCTTCTTGGGAAAAAAAACTAAACAGCTTTCAGACTCAGAATCAATAATAAGCCGGGCGGATTTAATCGGAAAAGACTTGGGCTTCGGAAACGGACTTTACAACTTGCTACACGGAATGTAATAATAAAGGAAAAGAGGTAGAAGAAGGACTGAATAAATGCGGCGTACATATAGGAGTCTTAACGGAAACGAAAAAGAAAGGCAAAGGATAAGAAACCTTTGGGAAATACATAATGTACGACAGCGGAGTGGAGAAAAGTGAACGAGCATGTGCTGGTGTATCATTGTCATACAGAAAAAATATCACCACTTTGTCGACTAAGAATGTTTAAATAAAGAAATGTTAGGGTCATGAGAGGTGCGGAATGTGGCTCAGAGCATTTCCTACTGAGAGGGAAGATTATTTTTAAATATGGAAATAGTCAAAAGAGAAAAAAGATTAGTGATCTGCAAGATTCTTCCGATTTAACAAGGTGTAACCTAGAGAGTCTGCAGCAGGGATAAACGAAATTCCTTCTTTGTGGGAGGATAAAAAAAAAGTTAAAGGACATTGAAGGAGCCTTAAATAAATATGAGGTAATAAATGCAACTTGCCATGCAGGTGCACATGAATAAAAGATGAATAAAATGAATTTTATGCCTGGGAATAAAAGAAAAAAAAAAGGAATTATTAGCAATACTGGTGGAACAATGAAATTGCACTAGTGGTGAAACTGAAGAAATCACTTTACCGAAAATGGCTCCGCCATCCGACCAATAGGGCACGGTGTAGATTTACCCGTCCCTGACCCACCAGATGATATAAATTCTATTCCAACGGAAGTATTTTCTGATGTACAATCGGAGTTAGATAAACAAGATGATGAAGAATTCCAATGTTTTACAGAAAATGTAGGGCCTAAACTGTTTACTCAAATCGAGCTTAACGACTTGGTTGGGGATCTTGGCTTAACGAAAGAAAAAGCTGAATTTCTTGGCTCTAGACTAAAAGAAAAGAACTTGCTGGCGGTTGGAATCAGCATTTATGTGTACAGGAAGAGAGAGCAACATTTTCCAAGTTTCCAAAAAGAGAAAGAAAGTCAAATTGGAGAAAGACCAATTCCAGTTGACAAGTGAAACCTGTATTTAGGACATTATATCACTGTTTGAAGTATCCACAAACCATGCTTATGATGTAACTAAGTGTTTCATTTATTCCCCCGTATACCGTATAGGGGTTTAGATAGGGGTTTACACAAAATATATTGCTGGAAAACTATGGGCGATACAAAAAAACTGAGGCCAGATTTAGATTCAGCACATAAAATCTATAAAGATCAACTATTAAAGTTAAAAACATTTACAAACTTTTTTTTTGTTGGCCTGTGTTACCGGCGAAAGACCAATTTCGCCGCATCTACCCTTAGTATTTATAAATAAATAAGTAAAAATAATAGTGAACAAGTTATCACTTATTATCAATATAATCTGTAATTAGTCACTTAAGACATATTTTAAAAATTCTAAAAATATGGAATAAAATTGAAACTTCGCACACTTCTCAAGGACCGATGACAATAGAAAAATCTAATAAATTTGTCTCATCTTCAGTTTCAGAAGCTTGCTATAAAAAAAAAAAAACTGTACCACTACCACCCGTGAATGGGTCTGGTGTTCAGTACTTGTCCTAGGTCACGCTCAACCGCCAGATTTTCCCCCTTATTTAGGGTACACTATTTTTATAATATTTTATAGAGCCTGGGTGAGCCCCAGGAGGGCCCTAGATCCTATATGATCCCTCTCCGGCTGTAAACATACTAAATAAAAGTCTTGCCCACTGATCCACTGACCCACTCCTCTCCCACGCTTGATATTAATTGTTGTAAATATTTTACTGACTTGCATTGGTAAAAGTATAATCATTATTCAAATATCTTAAAAAGCACCCCTAGCTTTTTACGATAAAATGACCTTTAAGTTTTATATGATATTATTTAGTTGAAATATAGAAATATTTCGAAGAAAATAAAGTTATAGTAATAATAACAATCTCTTATGTTCGAAAAGTGAAGGCAGTGATAGTTCAAGGTAAGTGAGTATTGGGCAGAAATGTGGGAGGGATAATTTCGTAGCAGTGGACAGGAACTGAGTTTCGAATAAATAAAAAAAATCTTTAAGTTAACTTTTATTTCAGTCAATAAGGATTTAACACGTTGCTACGTTGACTAACACACCTTGTTCCGTATTTTTGAAGTAAACAATTTTATTCTTGATTGTTAACTGTTACCAGGTTCAGAATTCTATGAAAATAATTCAAATAATAAAATAAACATCAGTTTAAAAAACTAAAAATCAAGCTTTAATTGGAAAAAAAAGTAGAAAACAGAAAATAATTTTCAAAAAGTTTAAAATAAGGATAGAGTGATGAACTAAAAAAACACTTTTTATCGTAAAAAAGGGTGGTGTGTTTTTTAAGATATTATGATACTGACTTTACTCAAGTCAATAAAATATTTACAACAATTATCAGTATTAACAACTGTTCATATCCGAAGACACGGTAGTGTCTTGTGCCAAGTATTAAAGCGTGTACTCAGGTATACATGGCTTAATATTTGAAGTAAGGATATGACTATAGATCAATGGGGGAGCTTCAATTATTTAAAAAAACAAATGACAGTTAAAAAAAAAACTAAAACATACGCTTTTGTAGCTATCCAAAACAAAAAGCAGTAAATAAATAATAAGAATAGCGTAAAAGGGTCAGGGTGTGCTGACAATAAATTACAAAAAATAAAAATGACTTATTTTATTGTGCATACGTTTCGGCCTAAGATTCAGGCCAGAGAGATAAAGAATCCAACTGTAACTGATAACTGAACTGTTTAGAGGTCAAAAACCGTTAATAGGTGTTGTTAATAGTTACGGTTTCAGTTTTTTGATCTTTAAACAGTTCAGTCTTCGTCAGATAAAAGATAAAAAGATCTTCGTCAGGACAATAGACAAATTTATTAAATTATTATATTGCCGTTGGTTCTTGAGAAGTGTCCAAAATTTCAATATAATCTGAGGCATTGAAGTGACCGATTATCGAGTTTAAGTTTCCGTTACATTCATACAGGCGAAGCTGTTGCAAGCGTGTTAAAAAAATACATTAAAAAATATAACCTTAAAAAAACTAAAAGTTAAATTAGTTTTAAAATATATTATATTTAAAAAAAATATATATATATCCACACCTCTAGCTCTTTACTCCACCTAATAGCTGAGAAGATCTGGAGGTAGTGGGAGGATGCAGCTTGGGTGGGATGTTAGGTGTCGGTAATAGGAGGTTAGTGAGTCCCTATAATAGGTTCCCCGGCCACTCTGATGTTAATGTAGATATTAGTAGCGTAAGGAGTGGACCTTTTCACTTGAGGCCGTTAAACTTCTTGTCTTTCCTCCAGGGAACATGCCTAGTTCTTAATAGCTGCTACAAATGTAACACACGTTATCCCGTCTGTCCCTCTCCGTTTACATCTGGGATATCGCTTTCAGGCGCAAGAACATGAATTAATTTTAAAGCTTTCGTCTAATTACGTACATACTAATATTTTAGGGTATAAAGATTTGGGAAAGATCAACTCAATCGTTAATATTATAATTGTCTGGTTCCGCTTAGTTAAATTAAATAATAATTTAAATTAATTAAATTACTACTACGCTCCGATTTCTATCCCACTTGAATCGGCGCATTCATTTCCAATAATAACTTTATACTTCGCCATATCCCAATTTACTTCGAGCCCTACTTAAGTGCTGACATTCATAAACGTTATTGTAATTATTGTCCGCTTATTCAAGCATTGGTTACATTGGATGCCAGTAGTTATAAACGACGGGTTGTAGCATTGGATACTGTGGACTTGACCTTGACAAGGCGAGGGGAAGGGTGCGGGGGGGAAGCCTTGGAGGTCTGAATGCCACATTTGGCAACGTCGCAAGGAATGTGCAAGATTTGGCAACATCGCTTTGTTTACATTAGTGTTATAGTAGAGGTGCAAATGACCTTGTGACGTCACGGGGGGCATTGACCCTCTGACGTCATCGAGAGGCCGGGGGTTCCTTTATCAGATTTTTTTTTTTTTTTAATATTTTATCTATATAGTGTGTAAAACTGTGACGGGGGGGGGCATTGACCCTCTGACGTCATCGAGGGGCCCCGGGGTTCCTTTATCAGAATTGTTTTTTTAAATATTTTATCTGTATAGTGTGTAAAACTGACCTTGCGACGTCAGTTCCATCAGAGCATGAGTCATTGATGGCCTAGCGCTGCCCGGGTATGCTTGATCGGCAGTTTATATTTTATCTCACGAACGAAAAGGTTGACATTGAACTATAGCAGACGACAGGACAAAATAAGATAAGTGAGATTGTCTTACGGATGCAATATAAACTTAAATAATCACCTTGTCTGTGAGTTACATTAACCAATTCATTCACAGTTCTCTATATTTCCATGTCCATATATGGGTCGTAATACCTCCTATTCCCAGTATGCCTAGCTCATCAGTTCATACACGATTAATATCTGGACCGTCAGTTAAATAGTCACATTCGCAGTTCTCTATATTCCCATGCCCATATATGGTCATGATACCTCCTATTCACACTTTGCCTAGCTCATCAGTCCATACTCCCTTTATAAACGTTCCCTCTTCGGCCCACTGGCACTCCGTCACTCCGTCTCGTCTGCGTGTTGTGCTGTCCACCGTCTCTAATCACTGCTTAAACGTAAGTTGTTATTGCTACTTGTTTTAACTAATCTTAACATAATTACAACAATCTGATTGTTATAAACATTGCAGATGTCCCTTTTGAATAGATTAAACGGTCTTACATCCTATAAAACCATAGGAGAGTTGCATGAGGGGGTATGCTATTCAATATTGGAGTTGCGGTTTAAAACAACTGAACACGGCCAAGGGGTGGAGGCTATTATAGAGGCTGAAAGAGGAGGAGAGCGCTTTAGGACCTTTCTTCCCAAGAGGTACAGTGAATGTTTCACTGATGCGGAGATCGAACATTATAATGGTGAGTTTTCATATTATCAATTGCTTCATTTCAAACAATGTTAATACCTGATTGTTAGAAAAAAAAGTAAGATTGTTTTCTTTATCGTAGGATCATTGAAGATGACATACAAGGGAAAGCAGAGAAATTCATATATAATAACTTTTAGCGAATAAATATATATTAGCAGCGAACATAATGGTCATAGGAAAATATTAATTTTAAAAAGGTATGGATGTTTTGTGTTCAAAATGTGGGCTTTTATTGAAAACATTAAACGCACATAAATGCAAATGGCAATTTCATGTGTGCACATATTGTAGACGTGAATTTAATTCGAAAGGTAGCTGTACACGACATATAATTACCTGTAAAAATAAAAAGCACATCAGTCCCCTTCAAGCATTAGTCGGTAATACTAGTCAATCGATAACAATGGAAAATTTCCAAACTCCGGCTGGACCCTCTTTAAAACAATCTGTTTCCAGTTCTCAATCGCATTTACCATTCAAAAAACGGATACATTCGAACATTCCACCTTTCTACAACACTAATATTGTAGAAAAAGGAATTAGTTCTCCAAAAAAATATAAACTTTATAATAAGGAACAACTTGATAGGTTAATCACATATGAACAAGGAATTAAAAAGGCTGCATTTGGTAATTCGGTGATAGACTTTTATTTTGAAAATCATAATAATAAAACTACTCCAAAAATTTTTTTAGAAATCAATAAAGAAAAACTTATTGAGATTTTAACTTCATATTTGACACAATGGAACATATTTAAAATTAATTTACACTTAGATTGTACATACAAAAAAATAAATCATAACAACGAGGAAAAGTCCAATATGAATTTTAAGACTAGTCAGAACATCATAGATTCATCAACCGATTTGCACAATTATTTGAAAGAGTCATACGAAAAATTAATTATGGAATTAGATTCCTTTGAAGCCAAAGGTTCTGGTTGGGCCTTTGTTTCTTGCAACTTTCTATGTTTGCATTTTACCAAATATACACCTCTGAGCGGAAAACAATTTATTAATTTGCCAAAAGGTATAAAAAACAAACATGCTGTTATTAATGTAAAAAATATAAACAACGACTGTTTTCGTTTAGCAATACTGAGCAAAACAGTTGGTTCGAACGATCCTACATTGTACGAAAATTTAGAAACCCATTATCAATTCGATTGTATTTCATATCCTACTTCATTTAAAGATATTAAAAAATTCGAGGAAGTAAACAATGTTTTAATTAATGTGTACGGTTTGGATGAAAAAAACAATATATTTCCCTTAAGAATAAGCAAAAAGGAAACATATAACGAGAGATTTGACCTTTTGTTTCTTCAAAATGAAATAAACTCACACTATTGTTATATCACAAATTTAAGCAGGCTTGTTGGTAGTCAAATATCAGGTGACAAATCCGCTAAAGAAATTTGCCACAGGTGTTTAACATCTATTTCCTGGAGATACAAAACAAAAAGTGGAAAAAACGCGGAAGAACGATTAAAGGAACATTTATTATTTTGCGGTGCGCATAAACCAGTTAGGACAGATTTTCCTGCAGATGATAAAATCAAATTTAAAAAATTCGAATCCACCCAAAAAATTAAAATTGTTGCTTACGCAGACTTTGAATCATATCTGGAACCAATTGCAGGTCCTTCCCAAAATCCATCAATTTCTTGGACCAAATCAGTTCAAAACCATAAAATTTTTTGTGCTTCACTTATGGTCAAAACGGATATACCTCAATTTAAATTACAACAGCCATTAATTTTTACCGGTGAAAAATGTATGCTAATGTTCATGGAAGGACTACATGATTTGGCTAAAAAAGCTGATGAAATATATGGTAAAGTTGAGCCTATGTCTGAAATGACGGAGGAAGAAAAGATAATTTATCAGTGTACCCATGTATGTGTTATCTGTCTGAAAACTTTAAATGAGGATGAGAAGGTGCATCATCATGATCATGTGTCATCTAAGTTCATTGGAGCGGCTCATTCTAATTGCAATTTACAAGCAAAAACACCCAATTTCATTCCAGTATTTATGCATAACTTTCAGGGTTATGACTCGCACTTTATTGTTCCGTTTTTAGCAAACCATGAAGGAGATGTTTCCGTAGTTCCAAGTAATACAGAAAAATACATAAGTTTTACCAAAACATTTAAAGATTGCAAAACTAAAATAAGATTTGTAGATAGTTATAAATTTTTAGCTGCGGGGCTTGATACCCTAGTGCAAAACATGAAAAAAGGTTCTTCAAGTCTTTCAATTACATTCCCTCATTTGCATCAGTTAATTCCTGACGAAACGAAAGTTGAATTGTTAACGAGAAAGGGAATTTACCCTTACTCTTACATAGATTCATTACTGCGGTTAGAAGAAACTCAGTTGCCTGTAATAAGTAAATTTTACAACAACTTAACTGCAGAAAATATTTCCGAGTCTGATTATAAGCATGCGCAAAACATTTGGAATACTTTTAATATAAATAACTTAAAAGAATATACCGAAATGTATATACAAACAGACGTAATTTTATTATGTGAAATATTTGAAAAATTTCGTAATCTCTCTATGGATATATATTCACTAGATCCTGCCCATTTTATGTCTCTTCCAGGCCTCAGTTACGAAGCAATGTTAAAAACGACAAATATTGAATTGGACGTTATTAAAGACATGGATATGGTATTATTTATCGAAAAAGGCATTCGAGGAGGTATTACACAAGTTGTCAAACGTTATGCCAAAGCAAATAATTATTATGTAGATGATTACGATCCAAATCAGCCCATTAACTACTTAATTTACGCAGATGTAAATAATTTATACGGCTATGCAATGAACTGTTTCCTTCCATATTGTGACTTTGAATGGCATAATGAAGATTTAGATGTGTTAAAAGTTCCTGACAACTCTGAAGTTGGTTATATACTCGATGTAGACATTGATTACCCTGAAGCCATACACGATATGCACTGTCAACTACCTTTATTACCTGATAAATTAAAATCGCCTGACAGTGCTAAAACAACAGAAAAGTTACTTACTACACTCACACCAAAAACCCGTTATATTGTTCATTATGTCAATTTGAAACAAGCACTAAATCTTGGCGTTAAATTAACCAAAATTCATAGGATTTTAAAATTTAAGCAAAAAAATTGGTTGTCACCATACATAAATTTAAATACCCAACATAGAGCTAAGTCAACCAATCCTTTTGAATCGGATTTTTTTAAACTCATGAACAACTCCTGTTTTGGTAAATTTATGGAAAACGTTAGAAAACGAATAGATTTAAAACTTGTTACAAATAAAAAATCATTGAACAAACTAGTTAAAAAGCCAAATTTCAAAGAAAGAATAATTTTCACTGAAAATGTAGTTTCCGTTCAGTTAGAGAAGAATAAAATTGTATTTGATAAACCTCTTTATGTTGGTTTTAGTATATTGGAACTATCAAAAGTTTTAATGTACGAATTACATTATAACATATTTTTAAAAAAATATGGTCCGAAAAATATAAACCTCTGTTATATGGATACTGATTCATTTTTATACCTAGTAAATACAAAAGATATATACGATGATATAAATTATGATTTAAAAGACTATTTTGATACCAGTAATTTTCCAACAAAACATCGCTGTTATTCTGAAGAAAACAAAAAAATAGTAGGAATGCTCAAAGATGAAACTGCTGGCGATCCAATCGTTGAATATGTTGGCCTAAGGCCAAAAATGTATTCATTTATAACCAAAAGTGGTTTATTGATAAAACGATCCAAAGGGGTTAAAAAATGTGCGGTTAAAGAATTCACGTTCCAAAATTACTTAGATACTTTAAGAAATTATGAGTCGATGTACAGCCAATTTCAGATCATTCAATCAAAAAGACATCAAGTGCAAACAGTTTTAATCAATAAAAAGTCTCTTTGTCCATATGATGATAAACGGCATACCTTAGATAACGCAAGAGATACACTTCCTTATGGCCATTATGCATTGTCGCTACATAAGTAAAGCAAATGTTTTGTAATGTAATTAAATTGTTTATTTTATGAACTAATTATATCTGAGATTAGAAAAGAAAAAATAAACAGAATAGTAGCAATCAAAAATGTTTTATTTGAAATATGATAATAAGTAATAAAAACTTAGTGTCTAATTTCATCAATGATATGTATAAATACATGTGTTATAAAGCTACAAATAAATACATTCATTACAAAAGTGCATTATTCTTTTCACACCACTATGCGATATCCTTCCTGTCAATCCAGCTGCTTTCTTTTAGCCCCCACCATTTCACATACAACTTATTTCCTTTCCTTTTCAAAATCTTTTCGATGAGATAAACATCTGGATGTTTTACTTTTTGAAGCTCTTCAGCATAAAAGGAGCCACTGATAGGTTGACTTTTGAGATCTTCAAGTAAATATGTATATGGATCCGTCTTCTGAATCTTGATTACTTTAAATATTTCGCTTGACCAATTTGGCTTGTAGCCTTTTGAAAATGCTGTTTTTTGCTTAGATATCCTCACAAAATCGTCCTCTTCAAACTTCTGCTTTCGCACTTTTGATTTGGAACGAACAGAAGAAGAAGAATACACTTTGTTTAGCAAGTAGTTTTCTGATTTTTTATTATGGGCATCAATTGGTCTCATACCTATTGTTGTATGGAATGATGAGTTATAATCATGTAGAATCTGAGGTAATATATCTAAAAACTTGTAATTTCCACCCAAGCTAAATGCTTTCCACATTTTCGCTTTTAAAGTTCTATTAAACCTTTCTACAATGGAAGCTTTCATATTAGAAAAGGTCGAATAATGATTAATATAGTACTGTTTTATTAGAGATTTAAACTTGGAATTATAAAATTCTTTTCCTTGATCGCTTTGAATATTTCTCGGTGTTTGTTTGCTCGAACGAAACACGCTCTCCATTGCCTTAGTTACATCATCAGCAGATTTCTTCTTTATTGGTACGGCCCATGCATATTTAGTAAAGCAGTCTATAACTGTTAATAAATATTTGTATCCTTTATTTTCTCGAGCATAAGGTATCATTTCTACTAGATCTATTTGCCACAAGTCATTTATCCCTTTCAAAACAGTCTTTCTTCTAGGGTATATCTTGCGAGCTGGCTTATGTAATTCATTTACGATTGTTGTTTTTATTATTGATGAATCCATCTATAATTTTCTTTTTTAAGTACTTTGTTAAGATAGCCGAGTGTGACTGAGTCAGATTCCTCTACGGGCTCACCGATGTTTGTTATTCTTTTCCCGAGACAATCATATATATTGTCAACTAGAGTCAAAGCAACTCTGTCGAAGAATTCTTTTGTAACAACATCATAGTTATTTATAGGTGGAGCGAAATTGACAAGTCTTTTTCTTTTTCCATCTATATAGCTACCCGGCCAATTCTTTAAATCAGTGTAGGTCAGTGCTAGTGTATCACAATATACTTTATTTGCAGCGTCATGAGCAGCGACTGGATTTGCAATATTGACGATCCTTAAATGATGTGCATCAATGTCCTTTTCAGACTTTAATAAGCTGAATGGAAAATAACGTTTTTTGTATTTTGTATGCTTTTTTGCTATGTGAGATCCGAACTTGTTTATTGTCATGTTTGTACTGAATCTAAATATAAAAATGTGGGCATTAATATATTATATTTTCTTCTCGTAGTTCTTCAATTATAGATTCTATTTCATTTTGATGTCCTTCATGCCCGGCATAAGTTGAAGACATTAGCAGCCTAAGGCGATCGACTAGTTCGTTTGGGTCATTCCAACGCTCGTACAGAGGTTTATCGACGCTCATAAGTCCAGTGCCCCGTTTGTAAGAGTGGGAACGGAGTGAAGTTAGCCTGCTCGAAGCTGCTGATGCTGAGGAAGGAGGGCGGGGTTTTAAAGATTGTGTTGGGAATAACTTCGATATTATATTTCTATACTTCTCAGATCTATTTCCGGACACTCCTTGTTCCTCACTATAGCCTTTTTTGTGAGCATTGGTCGAAAGTAAAATATTCTTATAATTATCCAAGTCTGACTCGGTATAATATTTAGGATTTTTCAAGTAGAGTAGCTGCAACAATCCAGGAGTTCCTTCATACACTATGTTGTTTATAGAAATATCATCACTGTTTTCAAAAAGCTGAACATCGGTCGAGTCACCAATAGCCAATCCTCCAGAAGGCATTACTCGAATGCCGTAACGAGAGTCATGTGCCTTATCACCTTTTAACAACTTATCCAAGTATTCTCTTTGCAGGTTTCCAAATGAGGCGAGATGTTCCTTAAATTCGGCTTCTCCTTGTGGAGTTTTAGCGTATTCTTTGACTTGTTCTGATAGTGGATCGCCTGTCACATACTCATCCATTTCTACTTCTGGTGACATGAACTCATGATGGGGATTTGATAAGTGAGATAATGGTGTTAGCGCAGTACTTGGAACGTCAGATGAAATTTGTGTAACTTTTTTGCGATGAAGTGATGTTTTCGGCATTAATGTTGATTTTCTGTAAATACTAGCAGACTCTAACTCGCTTTTATCAGGCGATTCGCCCCAAACATTAGTAGTGACAATTCTTTTTACTTTTCTAGACGTCAATGCGGGTTCCGATTTGGTCTCTTTATTACTTAATTGTACAGATTGTTTAATGTCCTCGAGAGGTTTTAGCACGGGTGTAAAAAACGCTTTTCGACCTTCCTCGATATCCTGGAGACCGCGTTTCAACGATTGAAATTTGTTTTTCAAAATTTCACTAGTTTTTATAATCTCGCGAGTGACTTTTGGGTCCATGATCGCTAATGCTCAATTATTGTCATGACTGTTCTTTATATATCTACAATGAACGTATCAATTCCTTTTCTAAAACGTCCATTATTCAGGTCTCTACTTTTGTCAATGACGAGGTAACTAAATGGTTCTTCCCAACATAAAGAACACATGTCTTTAAAAAGTGGAAAACTTAAATCTGGGGTGCTTACATGTTCCTCGTAAATATGTTTCAAATTTAATTCATCTTGAGGAAATACTATTAAAAAGTTAAAGTTACATCTGATAAGATGTCTCGGGATACAAACATAACTCTGTGTTAAATAGAAACAATCAAGATTCATATGACGACCATAACTAAAGTATCGTTTAATTATGTCCTGGTCTTCCATAGTGACGTCATCAAATATACAGACCGAATTGGATTCAACTTCTTGTGGCAATTCTTTCGCATCTTCAAATTCATATAACCCTATTTCAGGGACAAGATTTACGATACTTTTTAAATACTGGTATTTCCGTTGATGCAATGTTTTTCCGAAAAGATACACATTTTTAAATTTTAAACCATTCGGATTTAATAAAAGACCAATCATAATATTAGTCTTTCCACATCCGCTCGGTCCACAAATTGATGATCTTATAGTGCTCGGTAATAATGAACTGTGCCTCCCCTCTGAATCGCACGTGACAGGTGAAAAGTCTGTGGTAGAGAAACGTTGTACTTGTTTAACTAATTTCATCCTGAATGCGAACAACATCATTATTCCTCCGTATATATATATCTCAGTTCTTCATTTTCCAAGTGCAGTATGACTCGCAGGGTTCGAAAAGGAAGAGGTTTGGTGAACAGGCTTATAAACAAGTTACCAATTGAATTACACATACCAGGATATCAGTATTGCGGACCGGGCACGAAATTAGAAAAACGATTAATTGCGGGCGATAGAGGAATAAACCAGCTTGACAGAGCTTGTAAGGAACACGATATAGCTTATAGCCAAAATACGGATATGGATAGTCGTAAACAAGCGGACAAGATCCTAGCTGATAATGCTTGGAAACGAGTTAAAGCTTCAGATTCAACATGGGGAGAAAAAGCCGCTGCTTGGTTAGTTACAAATGTCATGAAAGCGAAAGGAAAAATTGGTTCGGGTATCAATAATAAGAAAAAAAAGAAAAAGAAGATTAGTTTTATTAACTTGGTTAAATCGTCAAAGGTAGATGATGTATCATCGATTCTGAGCGCATCAAAAGCGGCATACAAGAAGGCTAAAATGCATTTGCGCGGTAAGACGAAACCTTCACTGCCTAGAGTTCTCCCGCTGCCAAAGGAGGGAGGCTTCCTCCAATTTCTTGTACCGTTGATGGCAGGACTTTCCGCTGTGGGATCTTTAGCAGGAGGAGCTTCGAGTGTGGCGAAAGCGATTAACGAGGTGAAACAGGCCAAACTAAAATTAGAAGAGCAAAAGAGGCATAATTTGGCAATGGAAGGTCGAAAAGTTGGCGAAGGGCTTTATTTGAAACCACATAGGAACGGTTACGCTCTGTTTATAAACCGAGAAAAAAGACTTGGAAAAATATGACTACCAAATAAACCATTGACCGATATTGAATTAAATTATATGTCTAAACTTTTAAATATTAAAAATTTTCGTGGAGTATTTATGATTGATAGTCTTCCTATATACCCAAAAAAAAATGAGGCCGCTATTGTAAATTTGCATACGAGTTCAGAACCCGGTTCTCATTGGGTGTGCTATGTAAAAAAAGATAGTCTAGTGAAATACTTTGATTCCTTTGGAAATTTAAAACCACCTCCACAGTTACTTGAGTACTTTAAGGGTTCAGAAATAATTTACAACAGACGTCGTTATCAAAAGTGGGATACACCGATTTGTGGACATCTCTGCTTAGCGTATTTAGCAGATGTTTCTAGCAAATTTTGATCATTCATAATCATGAGCTACACAGTAACGTTGACGGGGAATTCTAGTGTTCTCCTTGCGAACTTTTTACCTCCGCTGGAATTAGGCTCAAGTTATACCGTTGGGTTATTATCTTTTGACTCATATAATACTATACCTAATATCAGGAAAGATGTTAACGATAAGTTTTACTTTGGAAATCTGACGATTCAGATACCTGAAGGATCGTATGATATCGATGCACTAAATTCTTTTCTTCGCGAAGAAATTGCTCACCAGGAACCTAGTGGTGGGTTTATGCTTCGAGGAAATGAGAGTACTTTAAAGGCCGAACTTAGAACAACGAAACCGGTCTACTTCAACTTCCCCGACAAGCCCCATTCTATTGGCCCACTGTTGGGTTTTCATCGTCCTAATCAAGTCATTGACCCATTGCATCGGTACAGCGAATCCGATGGCATTGTGAAAATTCTTTCTGTAAACACTATTTCGATTCATTGTAACATCGCATCAGGGTCTTATCTGAATGGGGATCCGGATCATAGCATACATCAATTCTTTCCGGCTGTAGAACCAGGATATAAAATAATAGAAACCCCGAATCCTGTCATTTACTTTCCAACTAACGCGAGGACTGTTGACAATATTACCGTTCGTTCAGTGGATCAAGACGGTGCGCTTATTGACTTTAGGGGGGAAACTGTTACATTGAGAATACATTTGAAGAACAATGGGGATTGATTTTTGTACCGGTGAGAATCGTGGTACTCATCACGCTTTTTTTTATAAAAGGGGATGTCATGCCATGGTAAGAATTAGTAAACCTAAGTCGACGAGACGGCTAACAACTGCAAACGTCAACTTTTTAAAACAGTGTGGGTTTCGATTAAAAAAAAAAAAAGAACAAAATGCATAACATACTAAACGTTACATCAGATGTAAAATTTGATGATTCTCTTACACAATTCCAATATCATTCACATCAGCCGTATGCGGGGAACACTCTTAACAATTCTGACGAAATCAGAATACCAATCCATCAACAAGATGCTTATACGTTTCCTTCTTTAAGTTTTGTTTATCTGGAAGGACGAATTTCTAAAAAGGATGGGACTGACGGAACAACTTCAAAATTCACTAATAACGCGTTTGCGTTTTTGTTTGTGTTAAACATATCACAAATTAGGGATACAAAACAACACATGTTAACTAGTAACTAGAATATATTTTTATAAACTCCCTCACTGGTTACATTGTTTCCTTATGCAGTGTTGACTATAACATGACTTTAACATCTTTTTATTTTATTTATTTTTTTATTATTATTTTTATTTTATTTTTTACATGACATTTCTTATAAGATATAAATTTCTTAAGTGTAGTCGGAGTGGCTGAATCTTTTAGGGGGTTTAATAGTCCTACCAGATGATCTTGTATTATTTTCTTCCCTAACAATATTTTCTTGGTTTTGATTGTTAATCTTAGTTGGTAACATTATGTGTTCCCTAGTTCTCTTCAATAATTTTCCATCATCATTTTCTATTATATATTGTCTAGGACACTCACTTTCCTTTATTACTCTACCAGGTATCCATGGCTTATTTGTTGTCATTTTAAATTTTATGTAATCTCCAGGTGTTAAATCTATCAAATTTTTGGTATTTTTGTTATAATTTTTAGATACATTTTGTTGATAATTTGTTATACATTCTTTGTATTTTTGTTTATTTATTAATTTTGGTTGTAGTACATTTTTAGTGGCAGGTAATTTATCTCTCAGTCTTAAACATATCACAAATTAGGGATACAAAACAACACATGTTAACTAGTAACTAGAATATATTTTTATAAACTCCCTCACTGGTTACATTGTTTCCTTATGCAGTGTTGACTATAACATGACTTTAACAGTTTGATGAGATAAGATATGAATTGAATGGTATTGAAGTCGATAGAGTGAGAAACCCCGGAATAACTACAACGCTTAAAGGTCATACATCGTTTTCACCCAATCAAGTCAAAGGACTAGAAAATGCCGGGTGGATAATCCCAGGTGTTGATAAAACAGTTTCAATAGATAAAAACGGTTTTTTTAGCGTATGTCTGCCATTGGATATTCTCTTAGGGATATGTGAAGACTATCGAAAAATTTTAATTAATCTTAAGCAAGAACTCGTTTTGATCAGATCGAGTACTGACTTGAACTGTGTAAAGAGTAGTGATGATGTACAAATAAAATTAGATAAAGTGGTTTGGAGGATGCCTCATATTCGTGTTTCTGATCAAGAACGTCTAAAGTTGTTAAAAATGGTGGATAAAAACAAGGTCATTTCTATTCCATTCAGATCGTGGGATCTTTACGAATACCCTAATTTACCAGCATCACAGCAAGAAAATTGGACTGTAAAAACATCCACAAATTTAGAAAAGCCTCGCTATGTTATTATAGCATTTCAAACTGATAGAATGAGAAATGCTACCAAAGATATAAGTCAATTCGATAGTTGTAAAATAAAAAATTTGAAACTCTATCTGAATAGCGAACAATATCCTTATGACGATTTGAATCTAGATTTTGCACTAGGAAAAGTAGCTCTCCTATATGAAATGTATAACGAGTTTCAAACGAGTTATTATGGTAATAGACATTCACAACCCCTGTTGTCACGATCCGATTTTGAGACCTTCGCACCTATAGTCGTCATAGATTGTTCTAAACAATCCGAGGCAATAAAAAGTACGACTATCGATATTCGCGTACAGCTAGAGGCGAGTGAGAACTTCCCGCCTAATACTAGGGCATACTGTCTTATCCTTCACGATAAAGTAGTAGAATACGAAGTAGGAACTGGTTTGGTTCGTAAAATGTACTGATGATGCATATATAAAGCTGCTGTAGCGGCTATAATAATATCACTTCTCCGTTGTTCACCGACTAAAACATACGATGCGTTCAGCGGCAATTGATTTTCAGGGGTATCGCACGGCTTCTAACTCATTGATTGTTAAAGAATTATCTGTAGTCTCTATTAGTCACGGCTCATCGTGGCATTGGTGTTTCAATCCACCTCGAGATGCTGAAGATGTTGTTCATTCAAAGACAAACCTTTGGGTTAAGAAACATATTCATGGAATGGGATGGGACTATGGTGATGTATTATATGAGGATATGAGATATTTATTACAACACGCCACTGAGAACTTTGACATATTATGGGGGAAAGGAATGGAAAAGTGCAAGTTTATTGAAGATCTTATTGGTAAACCGGTCTATGATCTACATGAATTCGGTTGTCCTAACTTAAAACAATTAGAAAATTGCAAGATGGTATGTCATTTTCATTTAAACTCGTCTTTTGTCTGTTCACTAAATCAGGCACACCGTTTAGCATCATGGGTCAGAAAAAATGATGAAGCAGTAAACTTTAAAAAAGAAGACGTTCGTAAGCATACATTTGTAAATATTATCTCTCCTCCTCATAATCTGCTCTCATTCGCCGGATTTGTAAGAGGAGTAAAAGATACGGTCAAATGCATATATTGTGGACTGTTATATGACAAACAATCGCTCATCAATCCAATCAAGTACCATAAAGCGAATAGTCCTCAATGTTTATGGTTTAAGGAAGAAGAGTACTTTTGAATCTACTCGGAAACATGCGGTATCAGCATGGAGTCAGTTATACAACGTTTAGGAGAGGAAGGCATTGAAACCACTGAGCACTGAAGAATTGAGTATTTTACCTCGGTCTTTGGTCTATACCTTTTTGACTACTCATTAGACTACATCTGGAACAATTACACCTGAAGAAGAAATGGGTTGCAAGAAGACGAGGAACATGTATCCAGAAACGAAGACTTTGCTACTAAATGAATATATTAACTATTAATTATATTATTATGCTTGAAATGTTTGTCAATCTTTGTTTTTTTAAATAAACTATACATATTTTACATCTTGTTTTTTTTTTCCTCCTTCTTTTTATTTAGGGAAAGGTTCATTAAATAAAATTCACAGACATAAAATATAAAAAGTATTTATTGAATATAGTTCAAATTACAAGTTGCGTGGCTATTATTACATATTGTTGAGTTCATTTAAATTGTTAAAGAGAGTATTAGTATTAATATTGAACTCTAACGGTACACATTCCACAGGTTGTGTGAGTTCATTTTCTGTTTCTTTCTTGTAAATGTCGACCATCTTGGTTAGCAAGTCCAGAGAGTCGTTTATTTTTTCAATACTGGAACAAAGCTTCACCGTTTCATTCCTGCTGAAACATGTCGATGGAGATTTCATCTCAAGGGTTAGCGGACTTTGATTGAACATTGCAAAACAATGGTACACTTGTTCTATCTTCATTACCCTGTTTCTACCCCTCATAGAAAATAAACAGAGCACATTTTTACACCTCACCCGGTCTTCAACGCCCACCACGCTCTTGCCGCGTTTGCACTGCAAAAGAGACAGCAACCTAGGAATCTGGTCTGTGAGGAATCTCCACTCCTCCGTGTCCATATAGATGCTCGTCTTCTTGGCGATGATGGCGATAGTCGGCTCATAATCGCAAAGACCAACTCGAACTAGTTTGCTACTTGTGATGGGGTGATCAGTAACTAGTTCCAATCGTCTCGGAGCGACCATCTCACAAGGATTCAACGTGGACACTGTAAGATTTCCGCAGAGTGGAGGGGGAAAGATGAAGTTTTTCTAGATTCTTTATTAGTTGATTTATTTCATTTCTTTTTATTTCATACAAGGATATATGAGTTTTCAAAACCTGGAGTTGATTAATAAAGATTCCAAGTCTTCTGCACATATCACAGCAACATACATACCTTTTGTTTTCACATTTATTTTTTTTCCCCCTCTTCGCAATCAACTTCATTCTCAACATCTATTTTTATTGGCAAACTCCACTATCAATCTCATCCACAACACCTATTTTTATCGGTAAACTCTCCAGTTGATCCAAATATTTGATAAATGGACAATTTTCAGACCATTTCTTGTGTTCTAAAAAAGGATCGTCATATAATTCCCATTGATTCAATATTATTCCGCAAAATGGACACCTTGTATGGTCAGAGACTTTCAAGTAATACAATCCTGCTGCGGCCAACTTCACAACACTCACTGGCGATGTCCACCCGACAAATGTCGACAGGCGGTCTTTCTCATACCTCAGGTTCCTACTTGTCTGCCGTACCATTGTAGTGGACTGGTTAACAATGACCTGCAGTTACTCAGACACACAGGCGAGGAACGTATTCAAAAATGTAAAACAACACAGAGTTTATATACAGGTAGAACACGGAATAACTGTGTGCCAGGGGCTGGAGAGGAAAAGCTTATAAAGGAGTATGAACTGCTGAGGTATATAGGAGTGATAAGACCTGCTCGTACGGAACTGACGTCACAAGGTCAGTTTTACACACACACACACACACAATGTCAACCTTTTCGTCCGTGAGATAAAATATAAACTGCCGATCAAGCATACCCGGGAGCAGCGCTAGCCCCCTCAATGACTCATGCTCTGATGGAACTGACGTCACAAGGTCAGTTTTACACACTATACAGATAAAATATTAAAAAAAAAATTTGATAAAGGAACCCCGTATTCGTCCGTGAGATAAAATATAAACTGCCGATCAAGCATACCCGGGCAGCGCTAGGCCATCAATGACTCATGCTCTGATGGAACTGACGTCGCAAGGTCAGTTTTACACACTATACAGATAAAATATTTAAAAAAACAATTCTGATAAAGGAACCCCGGGGCCCCTCGATGACGTCAGAGGGTCAATGCCCCCCCGTCACAGTTTTACACACTATATAGATAAAATATTAAAAAAAAAAAAAAAATCTGATAAAGGAACCCCCGGCCTCTCGATGACGTCAGAGGGTCAATGCCCCCCGTGACGTCACAAGGTCATTTGCACCTCTACTATAACACTAATGTAAACAAAGCGATGTTGCCAAATCTTGCACATTCCTTGCGACGTTGCCAAATGTGGCATTCAGACCTCCAAGGCTTCCCCCCCGCACCCTTCCCCTCGCCTTGTCAAGGTCAAGTCCACAGTCTCCAATGCTACAACCCGTCGTTTATAACTACTGATGCCAATAGACTGGTAGATGGAATATTCAAGGTAAAAATAGTTTTAACTTAGTGTAAAGTAAAGTAAATACTGAGTTATCCTGTCAATCGCTTCCTACCATAGTTAACTTAGTGACATGATTATACTTAACATTCGTCTTAAGGAAATATCAGATCCTTCTCTTACCTTATTTTTTTTTTTAAGATTCACCAGAAAATCGTTTTCCAGCACTTTTGAAATCAGATTTGAACGAGTAATTTAGTTCTGATCATTGAAAACAGTTTTAACCCTTATCTAATTCAGGCTATATGTCTACGACCTCGGTCAATAAGTGGTTAAGTCGAATTTTCACCAAAATGAGTTTCTTATACTTATGGAAGCTGTATCATGTTGGATATTTTTGTTGTGTATAAGAGGCTAAATCCGCTATAGGAATTAGAATGGGATTATTGCTAATATTACAACTCCATTCCAAACCAAAAACTAGAAGAATAGATCCCTCTCCCCTTAATATAGGAAAGTGCCACTATTCCACGTTCCCAGGGTTGTTAAGACGAAAAATAAAAACTTTGATGATGAAGAAGGAAATAACAAACATCATTAACGGAATGTTTTTTAGTTAAAAGAACCAAAAGTGCATTTAATGCACCAAAAACCAAATCTGTTGACTTCAGAACTGTGTTGAGAAGCTAAGAGGATGAGGACCATGCGGATTTGGGTACTTGGTGTAACTAATTGGCCAGGTTTACAGCTGGTGAAATGAATGGTGGTCTTAATAGATTTGAGGGACTGACCAAGGCGGAACGGATTGGTGTTTTAAAGAGGAGAGGTAGAAGTGGCGCAACCCTCGGAGAGCGCGATAAACTAACGCGGACAGGCGGAGGAAAAGAGAAGAGCCCGGGGCAGTTTCCCTTCATCAGGATGAGAATGGAACTAAATATGCGAACCTCCATTCACCTCCGTTCTAGGGCAGCTGTCAGCGCCTCATTGTTCCTCAACAATAGTAACAATATCTCCCTTACATCTTGTCTGCAACCTCTGTTTCTCCTTTTTTACATGCCCTCCTTGGATCGGAAAAAAAAACAAATAACAAAAAAATATCCTTCCTATATTTACATTGAATCGTTTTTACTTTAACAAATTGTAAGCGAAATAAAAACTGAGTAGACTCAATCAGGGATGTAAAAGGGATGTGTTGAGTCCTCTTATTTACATCTAATATTATTCATCGTTAATGTGAGAATGTCAAAGAGTTAAGACTAAAAATATCCAAGTCCATATTTTTCACATTTTTGGACATTTTTGCGGCCCGTGAAGTTATAATGCATTTCCATAAAGTGTCGCGTTATATCATTTTGGTTGGCCACCTCTGATTTTACCCAAACTCTCAGCCCCCTTTTCCTTTTTAGTGGAAAAAACAACCAAATCGATTAGTATTCGGCTGTTTTATATATTTATATAAATTATCTGCTCTTTTATCTTAGCCTTGTATTGACTCTAGTAAATAATCAATGGTGAATTCAAAGACCTTTCTGTGTTTGAATTTTGCTGCAGACAGAGCAGCTAAATATTTATCCATACTTTAAAAGGAGATTTGTATGCCAAAATTTTTGTATTGTAAGTTAGAAAAGCATGATATATAATATCTTTCTTTTTTTAAATGTATTTATTGAAATTTACAACTGTATACAGAATACATCAAGTAAATATAATGAATGAATACATTGACATGAAAGACAAGTAGAGAAACTACCCAGTGGTAGTACTCAAATGATATAATATCAAGCACCATATTAACTTCATTTTTGTTGTATATTTACTTGTTTGGGATTGTAATATATAAATGGAAATTTATCACAATTCACACTTTGTATTAAAATTT